>JAQPPZ010016244.1:4800000-6000000 GCA_028583015.1 Wollemia nobilis | reverse complement strand
TAGGCATGACTATAGTTGATGCTCCTGAGTCAATCATACAATTTCGGACTACCCAACCTTCCATTCTTAGGGATATATAGAAAGGAGGAGGCTTATTATTTAGAACAATAGGTGTCATATCTTTCTTTTCTTATGGTATACTAAGGATTGTAGTGGCCAACCTATTCTATGGATTCTTGTTGAGGGAAGCTTTAAGCAGGTCAATCTGACCAGGAATGAACAGAGTGTCATACAGGCTAGCTTTTGATGGAATATTTTTCATCTCTTCAACAATGTTGTATTCATATTTAGTCAAGGAGAGTTTTTCCAACCTTCTCTCTTGCTCACCATATCTTCTTTTATATTTTTGGGTAGCCTCTAATATTTGTATTTTAGTAATAGAGGGGAACCTAAGCCTTTCTTGATCTTCATATTTAGATCTCATTCGGTCTCCTTCTATTTCCTTTTCTAGTCTCTTAGGAAGACTATCTGTCTTCTCTTTTCCCTTAGCTTGAGGAATAGGGAAAGTGTCACTGCTCTGAGGGAGGGGATCAACTCTCTTTTGGGAAGGGACTTGGAATTGCCCCATTTTTTGGGGATCTACTTGCAAAGCTTTCTTCCCAGACCTTGTCATAACAATAATTGGGCTTTCCTCAGCTAACTCTTTCCCAACCATGATTTGATCAGGGTGCCATAACATATTAACTCTCCCCTTTTGATTCCTTTCAGCTTGATCCATAGCTTGTTGAACATGGTGTTGGTACATCACACAAGACTATGAGTCATGGGGATCATTGCATACTAAACACCAAACATTCACAAGAGTAGTATCTGAAGAACATTCTGGCTCCTCATATACTACATTCACCCTGACCCTAGTACTATTACTCGGACTAGGTCTCTGATATTTGTTTACATATGGGAATATCCTCTGTTGTGACATTTCTTGGTCTCTCTTTTCCATTGAATTCATTCTATTACTCAGAGTTTTTAGAGTATTTTGTATATCCAGGATAGCAAAAAACTCCTGAGATGATTGAGAAGGAAGGGGAGGAAAAGGAGTTGCAGAGGATATAGGCTTTGGTTGAGGGATCACATTCATTTGTGGAGATGGAGATGATAAAGAAATGGGGTCCATGTAAGAGGGGTTTGTGGATTGAATTTGGCTACTAGTGGTTTCTGAGTTGTAGGGTAGCATAGTTTTGGGGGGAAGTCTTCCGACATTAATTAGGATATTTTTAGCATGAACTGCTGCATTATAAACTTGGGGGAAGGTTTCTACTCCTGATTGTTGTGTCTACATCCCTAAATCTGATCCAAGAGCTCAGATATAATACATATAATCCAAACATGTAGTTGGTCTGGAAGTGGGGGGAATTATTTTCCATGTTTAGCTAAATCTCAAATTGAAATTAAGTTTTTTGCATGGATGTAAACTGGTTAAGTAGAGAAAAGGGGCTAGTAGATTCATTGAATTCCTCTATGAATGGCTCAGCTAACGCTTGCCATGAAGTGATAGTATTGTCTTCTAGAGTTCTAAACCAATGCAATATCTTTCCTCTGAAGGACAGGGCTAGAATCCTTACAATAATATCCTCTTCTTTTATGTTGTGGATTGCTTCCAAGTTCAAGATATCTTGATAGTGCTCATAAGCTATTTTCCCAGATCCATCATAAGTGGGGATAGCTTTAGATACATCTTGGGGGATGGCATTCATTTGGGCTAATCTAAGGGGACCAGCTGTGTTCCAGCTGGGGTACTTCTGTAATGGCTGATTAGGAGCCACATTTTGTGCCATATTTTTGGCTGTAGGTCTTATTGGGGGAACTATTGGATGGATTGGATCCTCTTCTAGAAGCTCTTCCTCTTCGAGGAAATATTGATCTAAACTTCTGGCAACAACAACCCCTCTATAAGGTAACTCATAGTAAAAGTAGGAGTTAGGGTTATTCCTTTTGAAAGACCTGGTATACATGAAAGGACACTGGTCTATAGGGATAATTATTTTTCTGAGTCTAAGGACCAGGGAGTCACCAAGTGAACTTGCTCTTCTCCGCTTACAAGGTCAAGACAATTCACCAAATCTTGATTCCTTCGGGTTGAGATAATAATAACTCATTTGATGGGTTTCATGTTCCTTGTGAACTGGTCCCACCGAGCATGCCAAAAACTATTGGGCACTAAATTGCATCAAGTTTTACTCAATACTGTGGTTGTCTATCTTCCTACTTTCTATCCAGGCTTGCACCCGATAGCTGCAGCTCAACACTCAACATTGGATGGACCAAAATAGAGTTTCTGATCCAACCTCCAGAGTAGGTTGGTTCCTTGTCAACTTAAATAGGGTGTTGACACAATTATGCTCACTTAGGGTTTGAAGGTTAGGGTAAGAAAAGGTTAGGGTTAGAGAAATGTGAACAATAGTGGATGGATAGGCTAACAACATTGCACCATAATAAAAAGCTCTAAAAAACTAACCCAAAGACACATAACTCAGATCAACATTATCACAAATTGGATGACTCTTCATTCATTAATGCACAATAGAGAAATATTGTAGACAATGATTTCAATATCCAGACAATGATAATCCAAATAACAGAATTCACCAATATCTAGATTCTACAAAAATGCACTTCCTAACAATAAAGATCAATCTCAGAAGTAGATTTCAATTACTTTAACAACTAGTAATCCATTAATTTGGCACAAACTAACCACTTAAGTATTCACAGAAATGCAGCTAAAGAATTCGAACCTCTGATATCAAGCATGAAGATACAAATTTTGAGGCGAAGATCAATGTAATGCTCCTTCCATTAGCTCTTGGGAATATTTATAGTAGCACAGGCAAACACACTAGAGCCGACCCTTAAAAATGAGGGTTTGACCTCTTGTTGTGGATGATCCACAACACACCCCAAAATTGGGGACCCACCCTTTTTGCATGCTTTCAAAGAAGACCACAGGGGCCCAGATGCTAAAAAATCAAAGGAAGAGCAAAATACAACAATAAAAAGAAAACGTCGCGATATCGCGACGTGTTGCTCTATCACGGCTAAGAAAAAGAAAATGTCATGAAATCGTGACATGTTGCTCTGTCGTAGCTAAGAAGCTAAAAATTGTCGCGATATCGTGACATGTCACGTTTTTACGGCTTAGATCGGCAAAAGACAACAAAAATAAAAGTGTCACGATATCACATGTCGTGAAATCACGGTCAAAGTGGTCAAACAGAATCGGACGCCAAAAGTGTCGTGATATCGCAACATGTCGTGAAATCATGGTGCAAGACAAAGAACCAAGTTGAAGACTCAAAAATGTTGTGATATCACGACATGTCATGTTTTTGTGATGTCTAGCGGGTGAAAAGGCTAAGTGTAGAAAATTGTCATGATATCGCGACATGTCATGAAATCGCGGTTCATAGAGTAGGAGATGAAATGAATCGATCTAGAAGATGAAACGAAGCATCACAAGGTGAAGTAGAGAGTCGTAGCAGAAATTTTAAAGGCACAAGCGAAGACAGGCACAGGGGTCAAAAACCGCTGCAAGCAGAGTTGCAAAGCTGAGGGCGAGAAGGCCATTCTGGGCCTGTTTGAGCTATTTCTCTTCCACAGACTGGTTTGGAAAAACCAGAGATTCTACTATTGTAAAATGACATATTTTTAATGCAGAAGTGTTCAAAAATTTGCATCTTGTTGGCAAGAAAGGAGTTATTCTCTGCATGCAAGATTGAATGTTTATCTTTCCCCTTTTTAGTTTTAGGCTTATAGATGGAGTTTAATGCAAGTTGTCTTGGTTGCTTCATGCGAATGTCTAAATCTAGAAACCATAGTTAAAACCCTAGAAACTAGCACTTAGCTTATATGGATTGTGCATGTTTACAGGTTCAATAGGTTAGGTTGTATGCAAAAAACCTCATATATTTGGTTTTTTCGTAATAGGATAGCATCATACTGAATGCATTTTATTTTCAGTTTCTGTATTTCATTTTCATTCTTTCTGCATTTTGTTTATTTTCTTTTATTTTACAGAAGTTTTAACTTTTCAAGGCATTAAAATGAACATCTACAAAATATCAAAATCTAAGAAACAATGAACAATCACTAAAGTTTTCATGATGAAATAAACCAACATTGCCCCTTGTTTACAGTTACTTGCAATCACTAAGGTGTTCCAAGCATTTAAATTGAATATCTTTACTTGAGATTATTAATACATAAATGTAAAATGCTAATATAGCGGAGACCTTGGAGAAATTATTTATTTAATTTCTTTGCAAGAGAGGATTTGGAACCAGAATCCTATCAGAGAGTGTGTTTTCACAATCGGGTGAAAATACCACTCAACAGAATGGCGCTAGAAGGAAGGCCTGAATGGGTTTATTTTAGAGTGATTTAAATGCTATAGGGATTTAAATTTTGAATATTTCATGCCCTATTGATCATATAGCCCTCTTTTAACAATACAACTTTGTACTGTTAAAAGGAGGACATGAATTGCTATGCACTTTCCTAACGCTTTGATTGTTCATACAGGAATAATGTGATCTGATTTGATTTAATTTTTTTTTTTTTTTTGGGTATTAAAGTTATATTTGTTGGCAATTTTGGGTACCTTGGGTACATTGCTCTTGCTCTAAGTGTAGATGTTGTCATTGATGTCAAGAAGGTCTTGAAGCAATTTGGTTTGATGTCAAAGAATGTGTCTTGATGAAGGTTTCAGCATGGATAGTGAGTTTCCAAGAAGATCAGGGTAGCCCAGTTGCAAAAGATCAAGAAAAAGACAAGTAAGAAAAAGTATACAGGCGGCTAGAAAAACTGTCGCGATTTCGTGACATGTTTCAGGAGAGAGAAAGTGATTTCACGACGAATTGAAGAAGGAAGAGCTCGAAGGCGAAAGCGTCACGATTTCACGATAGAGTGAAGATGACGTCAGCAAAATTCATAAGTGTCATGATTTCACGACAAAAGCTAAAGGAAGGCCATGAAGACTAAAGTGTCACGATTTCACGACAAAAGTGTGATGACGTCAGCAAGAGGCAAAGGTGTCACGATTTCATGACAGAAGCTGAGAGGAAGGCCATGAAGACTAAAGTGTCACGATTTCATGACAGAAGTGTGATGACGTCAGCAAGAGGCAAAGGTGTCATGATTTCATGATAGAAGCACAAAGGAAGTCGACAAAGGCCAAGGTGTCACGATTTCACGACAACAGGCTATAGAAGGTGTACGACTATAAAAATGTCATGATATCGTGACATGTTGTAGTTTCACAGGGACAGCTACAGAACCAGAGGCGGTTGAAGGACAGAGTTAACTTTGAGCCGACAAAGTTAAAATCTGGGCCGACGCAGCACGAGGTTTTGCAGCCGACGCGAGCTTGAAGAGTAACAACCGACCAAGATTGAATGTAATGATCTTGAATCTTACTCTATAAAAGGAGGGCTGTTTGAATAGTTTGGGCATCGATCAAGTGTGCGTTCAAAGTGCGATTTGCGCAGATAGAGTGCGGGGAGAAGTTCGATCGTAGAGGTGCATAAGTGGAAGTCTGAGTGACTACTATGTTTGCTACTGTGTTTGCATAGAGGTTGCGAAGATAGTGCTATCGTGTTTGAGCAAAGAGTGCGAAGACTGTGTTGTTGTGTTTGCGTTGGGTGTGCGAAGACTGTGCTGTTGTGTTTTCGTAGAAGAGCATAAGTTGATCGAGTGTTGTTGTGTTTGCACAGACTATGAAAAGTTGGTTTCGACCAAGTGCAACTGTAACAGAAAAGAAAAGAGGAAGAGGACAGATTTGTGCCAGACCGAAGGACTGTGTTTTGGTGCAGATAAGAGGACCGACTGTGTGGTGATAGAGTTGAGGACAGAGGTCTCCAGCCAGAGCAGGGAAGACAGGTGTCTTCTGTGGATAGAGTTCCACTTGCTAAGGGCTGCAGAGGCAGAGGTCTTCTAGAGGATCACCACTAAGAGCAGAGCTAGGGGAAGGTGTCTCCTTTGGGTTGGTGCCCATAAACTTTGTAATTGGGAAGGTTTCCCAAAGAACTGTGATATAACTTTTAGAGAAAAGTTTTATCCGTGGAGTAGCCCACCTTGGGTGAACCACGTAAATTGTTGTGTCACTTTGTGGATGGTGTGTTGTGCATTAATTTGATTACTGCTATTTTTACTGCTATCTATACACTGCATTATACTATTTTTGAAAGTTGGTTTTAAAGCAAAATAAAAAGTGGTCTTATACTGTTCACCCCCCCTCTCAGTATAAGCTTGTGTTCTTCAATTGGTATCAGAGCGGGTTCCTTCGAAAAGGTTTAACAGCTGGAAGGAAGAACTGGTTAAGAACACAATGGATTTTTTAGGTGGCAATGCAGCACCTATTCTTGATGGATCAGATTTCGGTCTGTGGAGTGCAAGAATGAGAGTTTATCTAATGGCTCTTGGTAATGAGGTATGGGAAGTGATTGAAGATGAATACACTATTCCTGAACATGGTCCTTATACCAAAGAAGATAGGCTCATGCTTCACAACAATTCAAAAGCCATGAATGCAATCCTGAGAGGCTTACAGAAAGCAGATCTCACCAAAGTTATTCACTGCAAGACAGCTAGTGAAATGTGGAAACAATTGCAGGTGGTTCATACAGGTGATGCAAATGTCCGAAAGGCCAAATTAAGACATTTTAAAGGTATGTTTGAACAACTCAAAATGAATGATGATGAAAATATTAGTGACTACATGCTTCGTATGGATGAAATTGTTAACTCCATGAAAGATCTAGGTCTTGAGGTTGCTGAAAATGATGTGTGTGATAAGATTTTAAGATCTCTTCCTAATAGATTTAGTGAAAATATTTCTGCTATTGAGGAAGCTAAAGATTTAGATAAATTGAAAAAGGATGAGCTCCATAGTATTCTTGCAGCATTTGAGCTGAGAACTCAAGTGAAAGTTGATGTCAAGAAAGAGGCAGCTTTCAAAGCTACCAAGAAATCAAAGGGCAAACAGATTCAAGAGAGTGATGAGTCTTCTAGTGATGAAGAGGCATATTACAACAAGAAAGGCAAGTTCTCTAGAAAACACAAAAGCAAGAAAAACATAAGGTGTTTCAACTATGGAAAGTTTGGTCATTATGCTACTGACTATACTGTTTCCAAGAATGAAAGTGATGAAGATATACAGGATGTTAAGAGCAAGGATTCTGAAAAGCACAGGTATTACAGAAAAAACAAAGATGAGCACAACAATCAAGGAAAGAGGCATTCACACAAGAATAAGAAGAGCTTCTACCTAGACAAAGCAAGTAAGTGTTCTAGCAGTGATAGTGAAAGTTCTTCTAGTGATGATGAAAATGAGATGTTGTTCATTTCAGAAAAAGAGGAAGAACCGAAACATAAATTCATTGTCATGAAATGTTTTAGATGTGGAAATTTTGGGCACCTTGAGGATGATTGCACAAATAATGAATTGGTTGCTAGTATGTATGAGGATGCTTCAGAATATGATAAGGAAGATGCTTGTATGGTTTTTGAAAAGGATAGCACCTCTAGTGATAAGAAATCTGAAAAAGGCCTTGATGATTCAAAATGCAATAATATAGAGGATCTTGAATGTGAACTTACTAATGCTCTTAGTGTTTTGAAAAAGGAAAGAAAGAAGAATGCTCGACTTAAGGATAAATTAGATGAATGTTGTATGGAAAAATATGAACTCATAGAAAGTCTTGACATCTCTATGGCTAAGACACAAGAACTCAAGAATGAGTTAGAATCTAAGATGCTTGAGTATAGTGAATTAGAACAGAAAATGGCTGCCATGAAAGAGGAAAATAAAGAATACAAGGATAAGTTGTACAGGTTTCAAGATAGCTCCAAAAGGGTTAAGTCTCTCATCCAAAGTCAAAGAAATCCATCAGATAAAACAGGTCTTGGTTTTGTTAAACCACACAAAAAACAGGTTGGGGAATCAAGTAAGAGATTTCAGAAAGAAGAGAGTTCTGATGAAGAGAGTATTACAGAGAATGAGTCCATGAGTGATAAATGCGCAGAAACAAAAAACAGAATTTTGAATGCGAAAAAGAAGTTCTCGGGACCCAAGAGGTCAAACAAAAGAATATTTCATGACAGATGTTTTGCGTGTCACGGGTTTGGCCACATGGCTTCGTAGTGCATGACTCAAGTAAGGAAGATAAATGACAATTTCAGGGGCCGTAATTTATTTCAAGGGTATTGCTACTCTTGTAATCAGTTCGGGCACAAGGCAATTTTTTGCAAGACAAATAACAGGAACTGGGTTAGTCAGAACAGGCGGATTCAAAGAACAGCTATGCCCGAAAGAAATAATATAGTTACTTGCTATAAGTGCAACAATGCAGGTCACACAGCCAGACAGTGCAGAGCTGATCTTCCAAGGTACAGGAATAGGAACAGTGGTATAAACAGGTCCAAGGATCAAGGTATGGACAAGAAAAGAGATGAGAACAAGAACAAGAAAAGTGACAAGAACAGAAACACTGACAAAGAGTTCAAGAGAAGGCCCGACAAAGAAATTGTAGACACTGATGATGATGAGTGCCTAATGGGAGTTTCACTCCCACCCTTGTTTTAAATCACCTCATCAGGAGGTGGGGGAGGGACTAAGCTAAGAGGCTCATTCTTAGTCCCGAGCCCCAAAGGTGACCCTTTGCCATTGATGACAAAGGGGGAGAGATATGAGTAAGGGGGAGAGCTTCATAGTGAAGAAGAGAGCTTCAAGTCAGGGGGAGCAAAAACTTCAAAGGCAGATTCTCAGTTGTTGGATCGGTTGTTTTCAGTTTTGGCTCTTGACTTGTGTTTTCGGTTAAGGTTTGCCATCAATGACAAAGGGGGAGATTGTTGGCAATTTTGGGTACATTGGGTACATTGCCTTTACTCTAAGTGTAGATGTTGTCATTGATGTCAAGAAGGTCTTGAAGCAATTTGGTTTGATGTCAAAGAATGTGTCTTGATGAAGGTTTCAACATGGACAGTGAGTTTCCAAGAAGATCAGGGTAGCCCAGTTGCAAAAGATCAAGAAAAAGACAAGTAAGAAAAAGTATGCAGGCGGCTGGAAAAACTGTCACGATTTCGTGACATGTTTTAGGAGAGAGAAAGTGCTAGCAAAACTATCATGATTTCGTGACATGTTTGAGGAGAGAGAAAGTTTGGGCAAATGTGTCACGATTTCGCGACATGCGGGAAGGCAGAGACGAAGCAGGCAAAACTGTCACGATTTCGCGACATGTCGCATTTTCGCGACTCGGACAGTGCAGGAAGGCAGAGAAAGAAAAGTGTCATGATTTCATGACATTCTGCAAAGGAGGCTGTACGAACAAGAAAATGTCACGATTTCATGACATGTTGCAGAAGAGAAAGTCCGCAGTGTGAGCTGTCACGATTTCGTGACAAGATTGAAGAGAGAGAAAGTGATTCAGGAACTGTCATGATTTCGTGACATGATGCAGAGGTCGAGGTGAGGACTGTCACGATTTCGTGACATGCTAAAAATCTTGAAATGAGAAGCGTCATGATTTCGTGACATGCAGCAAAGGAAAGAGTCTAAAAGGAGCAGTGTCACGATTTCGTGACGGTGGAGAAAGCGTAGGCGAAGTGTCATGATTTCAGATGGAGAAAGCGTCTGATTTAAAGAGTTGAAGGAAGCGTCACGATTTCATGACAGGTTGAGTTGGCAGCTTGCAGTTGGAGAAAGTGTCATGATTTTGTGACAGAAATAGTTAGCAAGTCTTAAACAGAAGAAGCGTCACGATTTCGTGACGAATTGAAGAAGGAAGAGCTCGAAGGCGAAAGCGTCACGATTTCATGACAGAGTGAGATGACGTCAGCAAAATTCATAAGTGTCATGATTTCATGACAAAAGCTGAAAGGAAGGCCATGAAGACTAAAGTGTCATGATTTCACGACAGAAGTGTGATGACGTCAGCAAGAGGCAAAGGTGTCACGATTTCATGACAGAAGCTGAGAGGAAGGCCATGAAGACTAAAGTGTCACGATTTCATGATAGAAGTGTGATGACGTCAGCAAGAGGCAAAGGTGTCACGATTTCGTGACAGAAGCACAAAGGAAGTCGACAAAGGCCAAGGTGTCACGATTTCGTGACGACGAGGCTATAGAAGGTGTACGGTTGTAAAAATGTCATGATATCGTGAGGGTGGGGAGCTAACTTTGGAGTCTAACAGAGTTAAAATCTGGGCCAGAAACGGCCGACAGTAGGGTTTTGCAGTCGACGCAGTTGAAGAGTAATAGCCGACTAAGATTGAATGTAATGATCTTGAATCTTACTCTATAAAAGGAGGGCTGTTTGAATAGTTTGGGCATCGATCAAGTGTGCGTTCGAAGTGCGATTTGCGTAGATAGAGTGCGAGGAGAAGTTCGATCGTAGAGGTGCATAAGTGGAAGTCTGAGTGCGGAGTGACGACTATGCTACTGTGTTTGCGTAGAGGTTGCGAAGACAGTGCTATCGTGTTTGAGCAAAGAGTGCGAAGACTGTGCTGCTGTGTTTGCGCTGGATGTGCGAAGACTGTGCTGTTGTGTTTTCGTAGAAGAGCATAAGTTGATCGAGTGCTGCTGTGTTTGCGCAGACTGTGAAAAGTTGGTTTCGACCAAGTGCAACTATAACAAAAAAGAAAAGAGGAAGAGGACAGATTTGTGCCAGATCGAAGGACTATGTTTTGGTGCAGATAAGAGGACCGACTGTGTGGTGATAGAGTTGAGGACAGAGGTCTCCAGCCAGAGCAGGGAAGACAGGTGTCTTCTATGGATAGAGTTCCACTTGCTAAGGGCTACAGAGGCAGAGGTCTTCTAGAGGATCACCACTAAGAGCAGAGCTAGGGGAAGGTGTCTCCTTTGGGTTGGTGCCCATAAACTTTGTAATTGGGAAGGTTTCCCAAAGAACTGTGATATAACTTTTAGAGAAAAGTTTTATCCGTGGAGTAGCCCACCTTGGGTGAACCACGTAAATTGTTGTGTCACTTTGTGGATGGTGTGTTGTGCATTAATTTGATTACTGCTATTTTTACTGCTATCTATACACTGCATTATACTGTTTTTGAAAGTTGGTTTTAAAGAAAAATAAAAAGTGGTCTTATACTGTTCACCCCCCCTCTCAGTATAAGCTTGTGTTCTTAAATATTCTTTAAGATTCACTAATGGCTATGTTTACACCGTGGATGACAGGTAGCCCATTGAACATACCAGGAGTTCAACATTATTTGCCCATTGGTTTTGAGAAATGTCTTCCTCGATTTTTGTCTAATGGGACAAATACTGCAGAAGAACATATTCAAGCATTCAAATTTGTTGTCAATCACTTAACAATTTGGTATGATGATGTTGTTTGTAAAATATTCCCTTACACCTTGGACAAAGTGGCATATGATTGGTTTACAAGTCTGCCTTTTGGGTCTATCACTTCTTGGGCTCAGCTAGAGGCAACATTTCTTAATCAATTCAACAAAAAGTGAGTTGACCCAATCCTCATGTACAATCAATTGGTCTATATTAGAAAAGAACCGAGTGAAAATGTGAAGTCATTTTCTAAAAGGTTCTTTGGATTATACGCTCAATTAGTGACATTTTATGCTCTTCGAGAAGAAATGGCTCTCCAAATATACGTCAATACTCTTGACCCACCCATTTCCACATATTTGCTCTCAAATCACATCTTTGTCACAAGCCTATACTCAAGCAATGGCAATTGAGCAACAATTGAGTTATCAAAATTATGGTGTGGGTTTTGGATCATATAATCTTCAATCATTTAGTACCTCCCTTACCCACCCAATGATTTATCCACCTCAACCAAGTTCAAGTGTGAATCAATTTCAGAATCAACAATCATTCCCAAGCTTCAATCAATTTCAAAATCCTCAACCTACTATGCAAGAACAACCATATTTCTTAAGTATGAATCAACTTCAAAATACTCATCTTGATTCAAAAGATGTTTCTAAAATCAATTTCAATGATTTTCATAAGAATATGATTTTAGGCAAAGGAGGAGTACTAGAACCAACTAGTATTGAAACATGTGACAGATTGGAAACCCTTGACTCACCAAAAGATGAATTCTATGAGGATGAATCTAAAGAATCAGATATGTCTGACACCCCTATTGATGAAACTTCCTTTGATATGCCGAATAAGGAAAATTCGGATGTGAATTCACATGATGGTATTAAATATTTTGAGGAAGAAATACTATGGATGGGTAATAAGGATTTGGAATCATTATCCACAAAGGAAGATTGGGATGATCATGAAAATAAGAATGTAAAAGTGGATCTAATTATAGAAAATCCTAGGCCATCACGAATGGTTGGAAGTGATTTTGAAATAAAATCAATAAATAAATTCGAAGATATGATAGAATTTCACCACTTGTTCTTGGATGACACATTGGATGACATTGTTGAAAATAATGGCCAAGAAAATTCACACCTTCCAAATTATGTTAAACTTGAATCATGGGTTACAAATGTGGACTATGATAGCCTTATCAATTTGAATACAAGCAATAACCCAATTTTGGAAGTAATTGAACCATCTAAGGAAGGTGAAGGTGAATTTGATGAGAAACATGTTGATGAATTGAAATTTGATGAAGAAGTAGTTGAATGTCACCACTTGACTTTGGAATATGATTATTATGATGCTTGGAAGAAGTGGGAAGACTACACTCACTCCAAAAATGCTAATGAAATTTGTGTGCCTATTGATATGCAGGATAATACAATTGCCATTTCATATGAGGATATTACAAGTCCTGTACAATCTAAGAATGTTTTGGAGGAAGGGTTGGAATCTCATCAAAAGTTGGAGAAGGATAATGATTCTACTACCATGGATAAAGAAGGAGAATCAATTGATTTTGTTCCCCTTGAGGGGCAAGAAATCAAAAATCTTGATCCACCTATTGTTTCTACAATGTCTATGCCATCTCAAAATGATGAAATTACAAAGCCTAAGTGGTGTGGGTTTGATACTATTGATGATCCTAATGAAAATATGGATTTTGAGGCAACTCAAGCCATTGATCATGGAAAGGTGTCACGCGACACATATCGTGAAAAACTAGGCTCTTGTTTTGAAAAATATGGATGCATGTTTGATTGGGTGCCTAACTTTGGTATTTTTGAACAGGTGTTGGATGATGAAGAAGACAATGAGGAAAAGGAAAAAGCTGCTAACCCTCGTCAAGTTGTGGTAAATTCTAATCATGATGGGTTGAGTATGGGTGACAAGGTGAAATCTTTACCTTTGGTAGTAGCTACAAAAAAATTAAGTGATGGGTTACATGATGTCCCTTTGGATGCTAATGTCATTAATGATGAAATGTCAAATCTTGGTGATGTTTGTCAAGTTTTGATTGATTTTGATTGCTTTAAAATCTCAAAAAATAATTTGAATTCAAGACTTTTAGAAATAGGCTCTTGTTTTAAACATCTCACATTTGAAAAGGAGAGCCTAGTTCTAAATCATGAATCGAATTATGAAATGGATACTTTCAAGTATAGACAAGATAAAATTGAATATCATTTATGGTCTAATCATTTTAGTAATCGGACGCTCACCTATGAGAGTACTAATGGAATTAAATGTAATTGGTGGGGTGAGCAAGGTAAATTAAAAGTTGTTGCATGGTGCGGTCTAATCTTGTTTTGGTTGGATTCCTATAGCATTTGGCATGCGTATCATGTTATATTTTTGTTGAAGTGTTCTAATCATGTTTGGGATCCAGGAAAGTAATAGTCCAAGCTTGACATCATCTTGTACTATATTGTATATAGATTTTGGTTTTGGTTTTGGTTTGTGTTTTTCAAGTTTCATTTTTGGGATTGTTAGTTTAATCATGATTTAAGTTTTGTGTGTTAGTACTCTGGACATGTTTGGTTTGTCTATAAAAAAAAAAAAAAAAAAAAAAAAGAATAAAAAATTTGAGATGTCAACTCATGCCTAAGATCAGGAAAATATGAAACATTGGAATTGTGTTATAAAAGCTCCGAAGGTAACACAAACAGCTAAATAATATCGTTTGAAACTTGTGATGCATGAAGTAGTCGGTTTATAAATTTATGACAATACTTTATCTGCAATTCAAAAGGGCAATGCATTCATATTACATCCCACTTCGCATATACATGCCCTATTAGTTGCATATGCATTTTAGATACAATCATTTAAAAGGTGTCAAGTCCTATTAGGGTTATGCTATAACATAAATAAGAAAAAAATCCTAAGGTTGGGAACTGAGGCCCGAGATATCTAGAACCAAGCACATTTTATACACATTAAAAGGATCTTGAGTAAAGTGATCAAAACCTTGCTTGGAAGAAAAGGTCAGGCAAATAAGTATTTCATGTCTATCCTATTATGCAACATGATCCTTAAAACAATGGTTTTTACCACTTCCATAAAGCTTAAAGCCTAAAATCAGAGTAGTAAGGATAGGGTTAAATCCTCATCGAACTTAGGTTGAGGATCCAACTTCCCAAAGCTCTGATTTGACCTACATGGAGTAGTAAGGATAGGGCATAATTATCATCTCACCTAGGTTGAGAATCTAATTCCCCAAAGCTCCTATGTTCCCATTTCATAAATATTGGATTGGAAGGATCGTACTACATGTCCTCTGCAAAGGATGGGTAGTCATCCCCAAGGTCCAAGAAATAAAAACTAAAAATTCCCTATTTCATCTTCATATTGGATTAGAAGGATCGTACTACATGTCCTCTGCAAAGGATGGGTAGTCATCCATAAGGTCCAAGAAATAAAGAAATGAAGCTAAATCATGGATTATGGGGTTAAGTATGCTCATGCGGGGCAACATGTCTTGTCTAAAAACAAGACCACTGACTGTTCAAACGGATAGACTAGCATGACCATTTCATCCATAATTGGTTAAATTATTTTACTCAAAGTGAGGTAATGAATTCCAAATTAGAGTGGTAAGGATAGGGTTAAACTCCCATCTCGATTAGGTTGGGAGTCCGATTCCCCAAAGCTCTGATTTCACTTTCACTTGCATATGGGTTCAAGATAATAGTGACTCAACCAACTTTGGGATCTAATAAATCAATTCATTATATATATAGTTGATCCTAAGAGGGTTTGATAATTTTAAATATTTGTATATGATATTAGAAGGCTTAAAGCTTTTTATAAAGCAGGTAGTTATATCTCTAGACCATTAATTAGGCTATGCAAATCATTCACAACATCACATATGCATTCATGTAAAATTGACAATGGAATGTGGATCAATTTCAAATGATAAAGAATGGAACACACTGCACACATCGAGTTGATACTTAATGATTCTAATGTTTCATGTATTTCTGATCTATCGAAATTTGTTTATGTTTTTATGTGCTGACGCCTGTGTTTAAGTTTGAATATTTCCAGGTTAGGTTCTCACCGAAATGCTCAGGAGCATTTCCCAGCAGAGTCGCCATTTGTTGTGGCTGATCCACAACACACCCCAAAATTGGGGACTCACCCTTTTTGTATGCTTTCAAAGAAGACCACAGAGGCCCAGATGTTAAAAAATCAAAGAGCAAAATATAGCAATAAAAAGAAAATGTCACGATATTGCGACGTGTTGCTCTATCACGGCTAAGAAAAAGAAAATGTCGTAAAATTGTGACATGTTTCTCTGTCGCAGCTAAGAAGCTAAAAAATTATCGTGATATCATGACATGTCATGTTTTCGTGGCTTAGATCAGCAAAAAATAGCAAAAATAAAAGTGTCGTGATATCACGACATGTCGTGAAATCGCGGTCAAAGTGGTCAAACAGAATCGGATGCCAAAAGTGTCGCAATATCACGACATGTCGTGAAATCGTGGTGCAAGACAAAGAACCAAGTTGAAGACTCAAAAATGTTGCGATATCACGACATGTCATGTTTTCGTGATGTCTGGCGGGTGAAAAGGCTAAGTGCAAAAAATTGTCGCGATATCGCGACATGTCATGAAATCACGGTTCATAGAGCGGGAGATGAAATGAATCGATCTGGAAGATGAAACAAAGCATCACAAGGCAAAGCAGAGAGCCATAGCAGAAATTTTAAAGGCACAGGGGTTGAAAACCACTGTAAGCAGAGTTGTAGAGCTGAGGGCGAGAAAGCCATTCTGGGCCTGTTTGAGCTGTTTCTCTTCCACAGACTGGTTTGGAAAAACCAGAGATTCTGCTATTGTAAAATGACATATTTTTAATGCAGAAGTGTTCAAAAATTTGCATCTTGTTGGCAAGAAAGAAGGAGTTATTCTCTGCATGCAAGATTGAATGTTTATCTTTCCCCTTTTCAGTTTTAGGCTTATAGATGGAGTTTAATGCAAGTTGTCTTGGTTGCTTCATGCGAATGTATAAATCTAGAAACCATAGTTAAAACCCTAGAAACCAGCACTTAGCTCATCTGGATTGTGCATGTTTGCAGGTTCAATAGGTTAGGTTGTATGCAGAAAACCTCATATCTTTAGTTTTGTCGTAATAGGATAGCATCATACTGAATGCATTTTATTTTCAGTTTTTGTATTTCATTTTCATTCTTTCTGCATTTTGTTTATTTTCTTTTATTTTCCAGAAGTTTTAACTTTTCAAGGCATTAAAATGAACATCTACAAAATATCAAAATCTAAGAAACAATGAACAATCACTAAAGTTTTCATGATGAAATAAACCAACATTGCCCCTTGTTTACAGTTACTTGCAATCACTAAGGTGTTCCAAGCATTTAAATTGAATATCTTTACTTGAGATTATTAATACACAAATGTAAAATGCTAATATAGCGGAGACCTTGGAGAAATTATTTATTTAATTTCTTTGCAAGAGAGGATTTGGAACCAGAATCCTATCGGAGAGTGTGTTTTCATAATCGGGTCAAAATACCACTCAACTACTCTATTTATAATTTTTGCAAAAATTAAAATTACAAAGAATATTACAAAGATTCAATTTTGACAGCGTAGCAGAGAGTTCTTGCTAGAATTTGTTTACTGGTACACCCTCTAGGAAATCTACTGCAAGTGGACCGTTATGGAAGCTTGAGGCCTCTACAAATTGCTAGTCACTTGGCGCAAACTGGAGTTCAGTCCATTAGAGATTATGTATCATCGTCGATCCTTCTTAGAAGCCATCTACTACCATTGATATATAACCACCTCTAGTTTTGTCTTCTTGAAAATCCTTGATGCTTTGGATTCCTCTCCAACTAACTGTGACAATGCTGGTGAAGAATTGCCTTTAAATACCTTAGATTCTTTGACACAATCTTCATCGTTGATCTCCCCCATCGTGTGGCTATGATCCATCTAGATATAATATTTTTATAATGGCAAGGAGAACACAACGCCATTTTACTTTAAAATATTGGTGATGTCATCCTTTTGTCTTAGAAACTACGGAATGCCAATCCGGCTTCCAAATGACCTAAAGGCTAAGTGGATTCAAATCTGATCTTTGTTATTTAGACTCCTCCATTATCCACAAAGTATCCATAAATCCGCACAAAAATATCGATGACGTTATCCTTTATTTACAAATTTTGTGGATTCCATTCCGCCTGAGCAAGTGCATTGGCATATGACCATCAATTCGGACTTTTCATAGTGCAAAGTGACTCTTTCTCCATTCTGCACTATCTTTAGAATAAAACATCTTGACTTATCACCATTTCGAAAAGGAGTTAGTCAAAATCATCTCTTGTCATGAATCCACATCTCCTTTATTCACAACATCCTGCCTTGTCACCATTTCGGGTGAAAATACTCTATGAATTCTCCAGAATCAGGTATTCCAACACTTAGCTGCTCGTGAAAAATTTCAAAATATTGAGAGGTCGCCAATTCAAATATTTTTACCGTTGACATCGTCTCTTCTTAAAAACTTTTGTGGATTTGAGATGCATCGCTAGTCCAGAGCCAAAAATAAAAGAAGTCTCCCAGAATTACTCCAAGCGTAAAAATTTACTAAGTGTTGGGCGGGCTCATGCCTCCTGTTGTGGATCTGCTCCAAAATACACTATAAGGTGTGTGGAATGAGGACTTTATAACTTAGGCAAAATTTGCAAAATTTTCCTAAGTATGTGGCCATTTTGGGCCTACAGTTACTATCTGCATATGGTTGAACCACATACCACCCACATACCACCAAATGTATTATATATTCTAGCCATGTTTCAAAACAATATTATTACTCAAAATTTCATTATGGTAACAAAGAAAATTATTTTTGGGTAAGGTGATTAAGGTTGTGGGTAAAGTGGTTTTCATCCACTCCATAACCTACAACAGGCTGGAAACATTTTAAATATTAGAGCATAAGATACGTGACTGGGCAATGTAAATTTTTAATTCAAGTTGAAATTTTTACTCCATACATATTCTATGATCCGTTGAAAATATACTATGGTGAGAGGTGTTCGTTTCAAGGAGGAAAATCGAAAAACAAGGCATCTACACAGATCGATTTGGAGACTGTTACTGCGAGTGATTTTTGTTTTTGATCGTGCCATTTTGTGTGTGGCAGTTTCACATTTGCTATCATGTAGACCATCGATGAGCAATGTACTTGCACATTTTAGTTTCCTCCAACTATTATTGTGCATGGGAAGAGGCTGCACAATGATCATCTAAGCATTCACAAAATTTATTTTTCTTTTGACATCAATGAAGATTCTTTGGACTGGTTTATTTGGAGATAGAGGTTGTCATAGCCATTGGAGACAACATAATCCCTGACGTGCGTAGCCTTGCAATAATCCCTGATAGACAATTTGCTTGCACTTGAATATCATTTTGATTTCAAGACAAACGTAATTGGAGAGCATATCCTAAAGTTTAAAAAAAAATTAAAACTTTGTGATTGGATGTTTCCAATTTGTACGATAAAAATTTGCTGTCATGTTGCCCTCAATAACACCCTCAGATAGAATCTGAAGTACATGGATGATAGATGTGAGATATCTGATAATTAGACATGTAATTGGAGAAGCACATTTCTGATAAATATGCACAGTGATCGAGGGCATCTCCGTATCTTGTGCTTTGTTCTCCCATATTCTTGCCAGTCTGTGCAGTCAAATAGCGTGCAGTGTCGGGAGGTATAAGGCGGTTTAATTTTTTTTTTATACAATTTTTGAAACCGTTCCATAAAAGGCACATCATTCCCTCCTGTTTACATCTACCTCTATAGATATTTTGGTTGGGGGAGGTTTGTTTAGACGCTCGATGGAGTAATATCCAGGGTTCAAACCCCACCTGAGCTAGCTTGTAGTGTATTTTTTTATAATCAGTGGCACCCACATGCAATAAGGGAGATAACAATACCTTAAAGTTTTATTGAGCTTGCTAGCCCACCTGTCTAGTCGGCCAACGCTAAAGTGCTTGTGGGAAAGATCAGGGGTTCAAATCCCATCGAATCTAGCACAACCTTTGCAAGCAATTTTTTTCAAAAGGAAAAGGTATTTTTTTTTAAATATTAGGTTATATATATTTTAAATTTTTTCATTTGAAACTTATAACCTATTCAAGAAAACAACACATATAGTGCATTTTTTTTTGTTTTGGAGAGATAAGAGAATATGCACTTAGTTGTTTGAAACAAGAAGGCAAGAAAGTTTTTTTTTCACATTAACTTTATTTTTTCCACTAAAACAAATCAAAGAAACTATAGTGCATTTTTTTGGAGGGATAAGGAACCAAGACTATGCACTTAGTTTTCTTTTAACACTTGAAAGGGTACACACAATTTTGCCTCGTTTATTTTACCATAAAAAGGGGGGATCAAAAGCATTTTTTCTCTTGCAAAATTCTAAGACAAGGGGGGAAGAAAATTGTGGATTTGAAAGCAAAATTGTGAGTTTGAATATCATTTTTGCAAATAAAGTGCATCGACACCTTAGTCAAACTTCTTGTAAAATTCTATTGTAAAAGGTACATTTTCGAAAGATATCGACACCTTAAAAATAGGCAGATCAAAGAAGAAAAATGCCACAAAACCAACTGATGATGTTGCTACATTAGTTAAAGATCCTTACTTTCTAGTAGGATGGGAAGGAATGGATTTTTTTGAATATGGAAAATATCTTACACTACGTAGTGGTGTAAAATCCATTCTCAAATATTTTGAAGTTTTTGAAGACCTTCAAATAAATGGTGCTCAAATTCCTATAGGCATTGTAAGGGCAATCTACATGACATTGGTTTCACTTGACATGGCCTAATGTCAAAAGAAAAGGGATATCAATGAGGAATCAAGGGTCTTGATTCTAACGGTTGATGATTCTTATGACACAAGTGATCTTCAACCCAAGATGGTGAATGTTTGTTGTAGAACAAGTGACCTAAAGCCCATTGTGGCTAATTCTTGTTGTGATACAGGTGACCTCCTACCTACAAGGGGCAATATCAATTGTAGCACAGATGATCTCATCACAAGAGAAGATTTTACTTGTGATACCAGTGACTTAAAAATTGAACCTCCTAAAAATGAGCTCTATAATATGATCAATAGTAACAAATACCATATTATTAAAAGCATTGATGAATATGAAGAACTTGGATGTTTTGGGATTGGATCCAAACTGATGAAGAAAATGGGATTCAATGGTGAAATATTAGGTAAACATGGACAAGGTATTAAAACTCTTATAATGCTAAATGTCAGGCCAAAGAATGAAGGCCTTGGCTATTCTAGACAAGAAAGTACCAACAAAATCATGTTTGCAAAACCTAAATATTATTCAAATCCTACAAAGCATTATTGCAGTCATTGTGGAATAATAGGACATGTAGCAGCTAGGTATTGGAACTACATCCTTGTGACTCATGTGGATGTACAAGTCACTCCTCTTCAAATTATTGGTACAAAGTGAAAATGGCCAACAAGGTTCATATTGATTGTGGATGGAAAAATCTCACACAATGGACCAAAATGAAACAAATGTTGTATGGCTTATACAAAAGAGGTAAAATATATGGTAAACCCAAAGGCAGATCTAGTGATAGACCGAGTGGCAATCCTAAAGGCAATGACCCAGTGACAAACCTCAAGGTAGACCCAACAACAATGATCCAAAGGTAGACCTATAGGCAGATCTAGCAAAAATGATCTAGAGGTAGATCCATAGGTAGATCTAGAGATATGCCCAAAGGTCCTATTTCAATTGTAGCCTTAGAGCCAGAGCCAGAGCCAGAGCCAGAGCCAGAGCCAGAGCCATAGCCAGAGCCAGATCCATGAGATAGAGCCATAGTCAAATATAGAGCCAGCACAATCACATATTTCATTTTCTCTCCTTCAACATTAAGGGAGGGATTTCTATATGTTATCCCAATAATGGAATAAGGGGGGGGGGTTAGAGTAATATTCCATATTGGGATATTAACTCGTTATGCATGTGGTGGTTAGAATATTGGTTGGGAAAGTTGGTTGTTGGTTACTATCCGTATATGGTTGAATCGCATACCACCCACATACCACCAAATGTATTATATATTCCAACCATGTTTTAATACAATATTATTGCTCATAATTTCATTACGTACGAGTCACAAATAATGACACATATTTCATAGGTGCCAAAATGATTGATTTTACATATAAGTATAGGATCTACTTGAAGGTATCCTCAAATTATTATTCATAGGGAAATGGATTAGCCAAATCGATGAATAAAATCTTACTCCAAATATTAAGGCGAAATCTGAAAGACTATAAGAGAAGTTGATATTCTTTGATAAACCAAGTGTTATGGGCTGATAGGATCACTATCAAGAAGTCTATCAACACCTCTCCATATTCATTAGTCTATGGTAATCAAGCAGTCCTCCTGATACACATAGAAATACCTGCTTTAAAAATGCTCAATCAAACTGACACAAAAGAAGTAGAGTCGATGGAAAATAGGTTGATTCAACTCCTACAATTAGAAGAACAAAAATAACAAGCCTACAATTATTATCAGAAGCATATAGTTACCATAAAGAAATGGTTTGATATTAAGGCTACCCTTAGGAATTTCAAGGTAGGAGACTTGGTGCTAAGGTGGAATGAAAAGAAAGCAAAACCTGGAAACCATAAAAAATTTGATACGTTCTAGGAAGGACCTTTTGAGGTAATAGAGGAAAAACAATAGAATTCTTTCCAATTGAAATATGGATAGGGTCAAGTTCAACCCATCCCTGTCAATGGCTTCCATTTGAAGCTATACTATAAGTAAGGTATTTTCCTTCACTTTACATGTACTATATGTAAATATGTTGTTTCTTTTTCCTAAAGCACTTCAAGGAAAAGTGTCGAGTTTTCATTATATTTTGGTGCTCAAAGGCCACCTCAAAGGAAATTGTTGTGATTTCATGAAATTTTGGCATCCAGTGAGCACTTAAAGGAAAAGTGTTGAGTTTTTGTGATATTTTGGTGCTCAAAGGCCACCTCAAAGGAAATTATCATGATTTCGTGATATTTTGGCATCTAGTGAGCACTTCAAGGAAAATTTTTATGTTTTAACGACATTTTGGTGCTCAGAGGTCACCTCAAATGAAGTTATCATGATTTCATGATATTTTGTTATCCAATGAGTACTTCAAAGAAAAGTGTTGAGTTTTCATGATATTTCGGTGCTCAGAGGCCACCTCAAAGGAAATTGTTGTGATTTCATGACATTTTGGCATCCAGTGAGCACTTCAAAGAGAAGTGTCAAGTTTTCATGACATTTTGGCATTCAAAGGTCACCTCAAAGGAAGTTATCATGATTTTGTGATATTTTGGTGTCCAATGAGCACTTCAAAGAGAAGTGTTGAGTTTTCAAAATATTTTTATGCTCAGAGGTCACCTCAAAGGAAATTGTCATGATTTCACAATATTTTGGCACTCAAAATGTCAAAGTTAAACTTTCACTAGGAAATTAGTTTTCTTGAAATTTTGAATGCACACCTCTCAAAGTATCATCATAACAAGTTATTGGCCTAGAAAAGAAGTGACACAAAGTTATTGGCCCAGGGTAGAGGTGACGCGATGCCATTGGCCCCAATAAAATGATAATGCATGGCAATTGGTTTTCTTGAAGGTGGCACATGAAACAAAGCATCCAATAAAATTTAAAACTAATTGTAGAGTGTGCAGCACCAACCATAATTAATGCATGGTACCTTAGCACATGCATGCACATCTACTTATACCATACAAGTTTTTTCATCACCTCTCTACCCTATAAAAATTATTCTCTGCTTATGGTGTCCTCATATTTTCCCCCAAGTTCTCGAAGCTTCTTTGAGTGCCTTTCAGGGTTTTCTGTATACCAAAATCACAGTAAGAAACCATGAAATCATCTCCTTTAGACACTAAGGAAAAGAATAGGGCTATGAAAAGCAAATGCAGTTTCATAGACCTAGATTCCCACATCACTGATACCATAAAAACATGGAAAAATCTAGAGAAAATTCAAAAATATGTGGAGGCCAAGGTAGCAAAGCATGTCACACCATCGACTCTAAGCACATTATCCTATCACTCTCTACTCTCTTGGTACGTTTGCACCCCTATTCACCCTTGCCCTAAATTAGCCAGAGCTATGGTAACTTTTTATGATGTAACGCATATAATTATCAGGAATTCCATGGGTGATGTTGTTTTTACCCTAGACACTGATGCAATTAGGGTCACCTTAAATTGTGATAGAAGGGACATTGTAAACCCCATTCCATTTGACCCAATTACATTGAAAAAGTACTATACCCCTACTCTCAATATAAAGTTGTTTTGGCAAGAGCATATGTTAGAACCCCCTCTCAATGGGAACCTACCAGAATCACCGATTCCCCTATCAAAATTTAAAAATAAGGAGCTTTTATCCATGTTGGCTATGGTGGTAGGGCTAAAATCTGACATGCAAGTATACAGATGGTATATTATAGTGGTGCAATGTATGTCAAACCCTAAATTCTATGACACTTCACATGTGGATAAAAAGATAGTGTCAATTTTCTTTGACTAGCTGAAATATCTGGCTCAACAGATACACACAGGCTTGTTCAAAATATAGAGGGATTTCCTAAAAGCTTTTAGGTTTTCCTATTACCTAATATCGATTTTCTTTTTCTTTCAATAAAAGAATCTAAAGTTCATCTCTACGACCAACAAGGACAAATATGGAAAGGGTTTACTCATATGCGAATGGACGATGGTGCTCTCAAAAGCAGAGTCATACTATTACTTTAACATGGAATTTATAGGCCTTACCTTATGAATTATGTATGGTACAATGCCAAGAATTCCTTAGAAGATGCGGGATACCCTGCAACATAGTCATGTGAAGGAGGGATATTGGTTCATCTTAACACAAGGAGTAGTCATCAGATTGTATGGCTTCATAGGGAAGCCTTTATTACATCCATATTATGTCATTGAGTGATTGTTCACTCTAGATTATGTAAGGTAAAATGAATATACAAACTCTAAATTTGGCATAGGGGCTGGATAGACTGGCACATGCCTCATGCTCTTCCAATTTGAAGGGGTATCAATATCAAAAAAGGGAGACCATGAGTGAATCGCTTGAAATATAAAAGGCCTAAAGTTAAAAGAATTGCCATAAAAATGGAGGTATGACCCCATTGAAAGATTTACACAAAAAAAAGCTTCTCTCAACTAGACTCCCTTTAAACAATTTCATGCATCGAAAAGATAAATAAAAAAATAGGGCAAAAATAATGAGAAGGATGAAGCACTAGAATGGCATGTCAAACAAATGCAACCATTGGCCCCGTGGCATGACTTCTACGAGCATCTGAAGGAATGGAACCCTGAAGTCAATCCAATCCATAAGTTAGATGAGAAGGTAATTAGAAGGATGAAGAAAAAGGAAAAATACTAGACACATGCAAAAATCCTAGCTTGGTGGCAAATGAGGTGCCAGATCGAAATGCACTCCAGGTATGGAATAAAAGCTGATCATGAATTTTGTGAGAGATACAATAATTATCATGCCACATCGTTTGAAAATCTTGCAGATAAAGTACCTCCAGGTATCAACGGTATCCTAGTTTTGCTCATCACTGAAAAGGTTGGTACTAGCCAAGGAAAAGGTAAAGAAATTACTATTGAACAAATAGAAGTTCCAAAGAAAATGGCTCATAAATTCATCCCCCTCCACATTAGACATAGAATCTGATGATGATGTTTCTCTTCTAGAGAAAGAGGAAAGTAGATTCGGCAGAGGTAGGGAAACAAAATAAAAGGAGGCAAGAAGAAAAACACTAATACTTTGAGACAGGGGATCAGGAAGGAAATGCATGGGAAAATATAGAACAACTCTCTGGATAGCAGGAGACTAGCAACCAAGAGTTGGATAAAATGGCTAAAGAGTCTATTCCTATCAAGGAAGCCCCTATCAAAAAACAAATCCCTACCAAATATGCATTAGATACTAGAGATATGAGTCTGCAAAATATAGCATAGACCTATACTAAATATCCAACCCCTCCTTAGAATGCATCAAATACTAGATACTCAAACTTGAAAAATGTATTAGGTATATCTCCTATCAACCTTACTACATATTCTTATTCTTATCATCCCCGAAGAAATTTACCTCCCCATTCTATAGATCAAGATGATGCTTCTTCTACTTCTAATCAACAACCTCCACGATCACCATCATCAACCCAACCTGACCCAAAAGAATCCTCAGCTGCACCACTAGATACACTCATAGAACAATCAAATGTGGATGCCTCCATAGCCACAATTCCTTTCCCCTATACTGCAAACTTCCCCAACTTACAATCTATCTTTGCCTCATCTTCTGAAAGTTACCCCACCATTTCTAAGTAAAAAATTGAAGAAAGCAATCCTAAATGCTTCAGCTTGGTTAAAATCATGCAATGCTCAAAGTTCCAAGGACATAACTCAAGCCAAAGAAGGAATAGTCCTAGATCCTATCAATATGTAGCGTCTGACTATGAAGATGACACCACTGGTTCAAAAGCCTTAAGAGGAAGTAACATTGGAATATTATCAAGCTAATATAATCACTAAAGATTTCAGTCAGCTACCTATGGAAAATGAGTGGGAAAAAACTCAAGCTCACATGGGAACTATATAATTGAATGCCGAGTATTACAAGGAGAAATACCTCAGAGTTGAGAAGGCAAGGAAGAGTTTAGAAGAAGCCTTAAATGAGCAAAATACAATTCAAAAGGTATTGAAAAGTGAGGCAAATAAATGGGAACAAATGTTCAATGAAGTGGTCCCATATAAGGAAGAAGCAAAGAAGGCTACCCAACTATTGAACAAACAGGTCGAAGACCTTCAAAAGTAGATCCAAGACAACACTAGTAAGACCAGTGGGCTATCCAAAGAAAAGGCCAAGGCAGTTAGGAAATAAATGTTCGAGGACATCCAAAATATGAGCTTAAAAGCAAGGCCTACTTTATCATACTTGGTAAAAATTAAGGAGACATTGGGTCGGATAGAATATGAATTTACTGCATCCATCAACTTCCTAAAAACAAGGCTATTTGTAGCAAAAAAGATCCAAGTTCTGGCAAAAAGCACACATGCAATATTTGGATATAGAGCCTAAGATGAGAAATGGTCCCAAGCAAAAATAGTTGCCAGAAGTTTCTTCAAAAGACACAAGATGATAACATAAAGTACTAAAATAATACAAGAGCTCAAGGTAGCGGTTAAGGGAATTTTTAAACATGTAAGCATAGCAGAAAACTATGACATGCTGAGCTTTTGGGATAAAGATTCAAAATTCTTGGAGGAAGATGAGTTGAAATATTCTTGGAAAACTTTCATAGAAGATGAATCGAAGATAGACAGCTGGGAAGAGCTAGTCCAAGAAGAACAAATATTTAGTATGGCTCAAGACCTCACCCAGATCAACTCCTGTTTGCATGAGCTATACATGAGGTCGAAAGTTCTGTCGTATGACAAAGTAGAAGAAATAGAGTATTTGTACTTAAATTTCATGGAAAATTTAGACCTAGAAGAGGAGACTTGGAAAAAGGCCTGTACCGCTTACAATGAAGTTGTCTAGGAAAAGGAGAAACATGAAAAGGCTAAGAAAGCTTCAACAAGGAGTATAACAGTACCTGAGAAAGAAGACAAAAAAATACACAAAGGAAGATACTCCTAATGAATGATCACATAGAGCAAGAAACTTCCTTTTTTGCTTGGTAACACTCCCCTTTCTTACCCTTTTTTTAGTTGTTCTTTTTACTCCATTCCCCAATAGATAAAGGCTCTAGATTCTAACATTCCACTAGAAGAATTTCCCAGGAGGTGCTAATAATGTAGGTCAAAATGACCACATCAAGGGGAGTAAGGAGTGGTCTTCTCAAAATTTTTCTAAGTATAGAAAAAACGTCATGATATCGTGATATTTTGTTTCTCAGAGGCTAAGAAAAGAGAAAACGTCATGGTTTTGTGATATTTTTGAGATCAAAGACTAAGTGAAGAGAAAACATCATGGTTTCACAATATTTTTGAGTTGAAAGACCAAGTGAAGAGAAAACATCACTATTTCATGATATTTTTGAGCCTAAAGACCTAGTGAAGAGAAAACGTCACGGTCTCGCAACATTTTTGATCCAAAAGACCAAGTGAAGAGAAAACATCATGATATCATGATATTTTTGAGCTGGAAGACCAAGTGAAGAGAAAACATTGTGATCTCATGATATTTTTGAGTTGGAAGACCAAGTGAAGAGAAAACATCATGATCTCATGATATTTTAGAGCCAAAAGACCAAGTGAAGAGAAAATATTGCGGTTTCACGATGTTTTTGAGCCTGAAGACTAGGTGGAAGATAGCCATGCCATGATGTCTCAAAGAAGATAAAGGCAGATATGCAATAACAAGAAGATCTCAACCATTTTTAGTTGAATATTCCATACTCTCTTAACTTCCACTCTACCAGAATGACCCTACGGGCATATTGTTGTAACAAATTTCAGTTTTTCTGTTATGTAAAAAGATATATATACACCATGAGCGACCCAAATAAAGGGTCGACTCTTGGATGTTTACAAGGCAATGTACACATAATTTTGAAAGTAAATAAAGACTACTCATTCTGATTTTTGGCTCACGGGTGTTGTTATCAACTATGTATGGATTGTTGATTGCTGTATAAGTTACATTGAATGGAAATTGCCTTAATTCTTATTATGAATTTCTGCGTTTAAGGTTCAACTAGCTCTAAAATTAACATTTCAAATAAGCTTATGTTTGATTAAATACGCACTAAAGGACTAATTATTCTAATTTTATAGTTCAAATAATGCTTATCTGTAAAATGCTGTAGATGTTTATTTGTTGTTATCTAATCTGCACCATCTAAATGTTCTTGGTAATAGCTATATTTCCCTCTTTATGTATTTTATTCTTCTTCATTTTCCCTAAAAAATCAAGGAACCAGCCTCCTCTAGAGATTGAATCGGGTAAAATCTGTTCTAAACCCGGTCATTCAATGTTGACAAAGTCTTGGGTGCAAACATAACCAAAGGTAGATTTCGCACCAATAGTAACCTTGTTTTATCCTCATAGCTTATCAATGTGACCTGAATATGCCTATCTTTACCTCCTCTCATATTGCCAATTCTACCTTCTTGTTTGATCTAACCTTTCCATTGTAACCGATCTGAAAAGAAGTCCCTGGTTAAACGGTTTGTGTCTTTCCTATCCCCATAATATTTTAACCCTTTGATGATTATGTTTGATAACTTCTCATGTCTTTATTTCTCTTCTGTTATTTGAGTTTTTAATTGCTTCTCTATCAACTCTTTTTATTGATTTACTGGTTCTTTTACCACTTGATACCATGACTTTGCCTTTGCTAATTCTTTTCATAGCTCATTTTATCTTGTTTCTATGTTATGGAGTGTTTCTCATACCTATTTTATTTGTCTTGCATTCATTTTTCCACCTCTATTGTATTATTGATTTGGGAGTGGATGGATTGTTTGAGGACATGCCATTCACATTGACCCATGTTTGTAAGGTTTTGTAGCTTTGAAACTTGCTCCTTGAGTTGGTTTTTTTCTTTTCCAACCTCTGATTGATGTTTATGACCTCATCTAATTTAGTATCTCTTATTTTCTCCCTCCTTTCCATGCTTTCAAGTTTCTCTTTCATATTTATTATCTCTTGCACATAAATTCTTGGTGCCCACATGAGTTGCGTGGTTGTGAGACTGTAAATTTCTTATCTATATTGAAAGTAATTTTGGTAACCTACATTTTTCATGCTAAATTCTTTCTTGCTTTCATTTTTTATTTTTTTATCCTTGCTTGTTTTTTCGTTTGTGTTCTTATGTGATGTCGCTTTGCCTCTGTCTCTTTTTTATTCCTTCTTTTTTCCCCTATGTTTGTTTGATTGATCTCCCCATTCGATGATGGTTAGTGCCTTTGATTGTCCCTTATTCTCCACATGTTTATGTGGAAGGATATTATTTACTATTATTTTTTTATTATTCCTCATCATTGTTGATGCCATTGTTCAAGCTTGTCGGTGCCTTATTATTCTTCAATAATATTTTGCATTTACATATATAGGTTTTTCCATTTATTCTTTGGGTGTCGTAGATGGTAGTATTGTTGTATGCCCTATTTCTTGTGGATATGTCAATCCCTATGTTTCATTAGCTTTATTGATTGGAATAATATGTGAATTCACAGAGACCAACTATCCTATGGTTTCTACTTGTTCTTGTAATTGTTGCTTCTCTTCTTCCATTATCAAACCACCCCTATACTATCTATCTATTCTTTCGTGCTCCCTGTCAAACTTTCCTAAAACCTATATAATTTCAAGCACTAAATCAAAGATGACAAAACTTACCTTGATGTCGCTACCTAGCTTCAAACCCTCTATAATCACTGCCACCTGACTTAACTTTGGATTAAAAATCCTCTAGAGCCATCATTTCTTGGCTTCAAACCCTCTACAACCATTGTAACTTAACTCCATTATGGATTAAAAAACCTCTAGAGCCACCACTACATTGATTCAAACCCTCTACAACCATTGTCACCTGACTCAATTATGGATTAAAAACCTTATAGAACCATCGTTTCTTGGATTTAAACCCTCTACAACCAGCACCGCCTAACACAACTATGGAATAAAAACCCTCCAAAGCTATCATTGCCTAGCTTCAAATCCTTTCACCACGTCTTGACTCAACTGTGGATTAAAAATATCCAAATCCACCCCTGCTTTGATTCAAACTCTCTACAGTCGTTGTCACCTAACTTAGCTATGGATTAAAACCGTTAAGAACCATTGTTGCCTAGATTCAATGCCTCTACAATCACCATCACCTAACTCAACTATGGATTAAAAACCCTCCAAAGCCATCGTTGTCTAGCTTCAAATCCTCTAGAGCCACCGTTAAAAAGTGGGTGTTTTTTGGTACACACAAAAAATAAAAGGAAAATACTTACCTTTGCAATAAAAAATAAATGCTAAAACTTACCTTGCTGTAATTCAAACCCTCTACAGTCATCGTTGCTTGAGAATTCAATCAGATTTCCCTCTACAGTCACTTTCGCTTGAGAATTCAATCAACTTTCCCTCTATAATCATCGCCACAAAATATTTGAAACCCCTACGATTGAAGCTTACAGTTGGGAATCCTCTGATAAGGGTGAGAAATGAGCTTATCAATAAGGGCCAAACACACATCCATACACACACCCCCTCATGGTCTGATTTAAACTTTGAACCTCTCGAAGAAGAGCCAAAGCCGAACCATTGCACTGTCCCCTGAAAAATTGTAGATACCATTATGACCATAGTGGTGTGATCATGATAGAATATAAGCGACCATGATATATTACAAGTAGGGCTATTTTAATAGCATGTAAACCATTAAATAAAGTTTGACATCTTATCAAATGATATAAGATCAACTGGTTAAAAACATAGAATTTTAAGGTAGAGACGATCTAAATATTATTAGGTGATATATGCATGTATAATAGTAAAAAAAACCTATTGAATAAAGTTTGACATCTTATCAAATGACATGAGATCAACTAGTTAAAAGCATTGAATTTTAAGGTAGAGATGATATAAATCTTATTAGGTGATATATGCATGTATAATAACAAAAAATATTATAGTACCGCTATGTGGTTTGTTGGAACACAATCGTGATGTAATATGGACGTGAGTCATTTTAAACCTATATAATCAATTAAAAAATAGTTTGAAATCCTCTTTCAACCATATTTTTGAGTTGTTATTAAAATTAAAATAAGTTGGCAATTGGCCAATGGGGCCATGGTTCCATGGTTGTGATTAGAAAAAAAAAAAAATTCTATAGATAGAAAGACAATTCAAAAATAGAAGAGTGCATATGAATTGCATAATGTAAAAAAAAAACAATAATATTAAATGGATGAATGTTAAAATAAAGGTGAACCAAACTTAGAAATATCATATTATTTTTTGTATGTAGGATGTCTATATATTGGGTGTGAGGCACCTATCACAAAGTAGGAAAAAAAATGAAGAAGAGAATTCCAAGTTCAGATCTAGCAACCAAAATTAAGCAGAGAGACTCAAAAGATCAAATTTGGAAGCCAAAAGAGCAAAATCACAACGAGAGAAAGATTACAACAAAAGAAGTAAATTATCTTAGCATAGATCTAATAAGAAAATATTCATTTGATGATCTTGAACAACATAGTTTATGAGTGATTACGGATCACATTTGATATCAGAACCACAATTTAAAAAAAAAGTGGGGATTGTACTTTTACAACAATTATTTTGGCAAAAAATGTCACTTTGTGGGAGTTATATATTTATTTCTAGTAGTCAAATTTAGAATATTCTTGCACCATCGCATATATTGTTTTGAATAATTCAAAAATGGGTAGTCATAGCGAAATTCTGAGTATTATTGAAGTTGTCATTGTTTGAAGTTGGGCTATCAATGTTGTTTTCATTTTACTACACAAAAATTTGTTAAGAAAAATTTGCATCTCCCAATATAAATCCATAAACAGATCCAACTTTAGATATAGCCCTAGGCTTATAGGTTTTCAAGATTTTATGTTTAAAAAAAATAGAGCTTTTTGTTTAGAAAAAAACATTTTATTTTTAGAAAAAAAATAGAACTTATTTATAGAAACAAAAAAGAGCTTATTTTTAGAAAAAAAGGGGTGTTTCATTGTTTTTAAAAGTGTTTTTATTAAAATTACTTTATTATTGAAGTGATCTATTTTGAGAGGACTTTTACCAAGGTGTTGTAGGTGAGTTGGAGGGGAGAGGGCAATCCTCCAAGGGAGGTCCCAGGTTCGAATATCCACCCTACCAAAAAGCTGAATTGGGTACCCAAAATCTAATTGATAATGTTGATGTGGGCAGGGTCAGGTGTGACTGCCGGGTGACTTTGATGGTATAGAACCCCCTGTTCGTGGTCTCTCAGACCAAGGCGACCCCATAAGGGGTTTTTCACTTAAAAAAATAAAAATAAAAATTTGAGAGGACTTTTTTTATGAATTGGATTTAAACAGATGTGCAATTGTGATGGTAAACAAGGAGCATTATCGATAGAATATTACACCATTATTTTTTTCTTTGTTTTCCAAATTTTACAGGAGGAAGAAATAAATCACATAAAAAATGGCTATAAAGAAATATCTAGAAATAAAGTCCATACAATTAGAGGGAAGTGTAGAAAAAATGGTTGAAGATAATTAGGTCTTGCAAAATTCTATGAACTGATTGATAAATTTAATAGCAAAAAAAAATTGGTATGGGAAAAGAGCCAAAAAAATCATCTAATAAGGAAGACTAGAAGCAAGAGAAAATTTTAAGCCCCAAGGATTTGTTTGATCAAGGAGAGTTCAAGTAAAATCCCAACACCATTCAAGGTAGAGGTAAATATTGAGATTCCTTCTTTTGAAGGAGATGTAAATACCAAAAAATTGGACCATTGGATACGACAAATTGAAGTCTACTTCAATGTGTAAGGAGTAACCATTGATGAACAAAAGATATTATTTTATAGATTGAAGATGAGTGGTAATGCACTAGTTTGGTGGGAAGCCCACATAAAATCCTTGATATTAGGGAATGAAGCTCCAATCCAAATATGAAATTTTTTTAAGAAACTACTTTGGGAGTAGTTCTATCCTCTTGGGCATGAAGCAAAAAAACTCATGAGATGGCAATTTTACAGATAAGAAAAAGGCCAAAGTGTCCAGGAATACATCACAAAGTTTTGAAAATAAGCAATATTATTGGGAGTTTCATTAAAAGTTCCTCAATTTCAAATGAAATATGTTGGAGGATTGCATAGTCATATCAAAATACAAGTTATTTTCACTCCTAACAAAATTGACCAAGCCAATGTACAAGCTCAATACATAGAGGAATATGGGATAAAAAGGAAAGTTTGTTCCTCCAAGCAAAATCAATAGGGGATTTCACAGGAATGGTTGAAATTTAAAGACGAGAAGGTTACCACTCCAATGCAAAAATAAAAGTAGAAAGACTCCAAGAAACATTATGAACATTGTGATTTATTTGGGTATACAAAGAAAAAGTGCATGAAACTTCAGCCAAAATTACACCCCAGGATTAGGAAGAAAAGGAAAGGAAAGAAGAAAGCATTGAATTTTATTAAGGGAAAATAATTTGAAGATAACTCAGATGCTAATGAGAAACTTTCTTGTTCCATAGTACAAAATATTGTAGGTGTAGCTAGCTCAAGTAAGATGCTTGAGGAAGAGAGAACTAAACTTTTTCAAGTGAAATGTAGATTAAGAAAACCAAGATCGATGCCTTGTTTGATTTAGGATTTCAAGCAAACCTAATTATAGAAGACTTAGTGAAGAAAATTGGGCTAGAAACTTACAATAAACCTCATCCATATCCACTTGGTTGGGTGCACAATGATGCATAATTAAAGGTTACTAAACAATGTAAAGTCAAGTTTGCTATCAATGCTAACTACAATTATGAGGTGGAGTTAGATGTAGTACCTTTGGATATATGTGGAGTTGTGTTGGGTGGCCCATATATGTATGACAAGAAGTATATATTATTCAATGAGGATAATATGTTGATCAAGAGAGGAGAAGCTTACATCATCCATGCTCATAAGGGAAAAAATCCAATCTCCTTGGTAACCGCCAATTAAGTAAAGAGTCTGATCAATCCTAGTAAGAAGTTTATACTTCTAATGCTAAAACTGCATAAAAGTGAACTAAAAAAATTTGAACCTATTTTTGAAGGGCTTATAGGGAAGCAAATGGAAAAATTAAGAAAGCTCATTCAATCCTTTAAGGAAGCATTCCAAGAACCAAATGGATTTCCACCAAAGAGAGAAGTTGAGCATGAGATTCAACTACAACCTGATGTATTGGTACCAAATATTGGGTTAAATAGAATGTCCATCATGGATAGAAATGAAGTAAAGAAGCAAATCTATGTTTTGTTAGAGCAAGGAGTCATCAGGAAAAGTACCTATCCATGTTCATAACCAATTACCATGGTTCCAAATAAGGAAGGGACTTGGAGGATGTGCATTGACTATAGAGCACTCAACAAAATCATCATAAAAAATAGATACCCATTACCTAAGATTGATGATTTGATGGATCAAATTTAGAATTTTAGATATTTTAGGAATGGATATCACCAAGTGAGAATGAAGGAATAAGACATATGGAATACAACATTCAAAATAAAGCAAGGTCTTTATGAGTGGTTAGTACTTCCATTGGCTTGTGTAATGCATTGGACATATTCATGAGGTTGATGAATGATGTGCTTTGGATATACTTGGATTCATTTGTGATTGTGTATTTCGATGATAAAATTATTTTCATCCAAACATGGGAGGAGCATTTGAAGCATATGTGAAAAATATTACAAACTCTAAAGGAGAACAACCTACTGCTCAAAATTTAAAAGTGTGAATTTGCCAAAACCTCTCTACCCTATTTGGGACATGTGGTTGGAGGAGGAGAGTTAAAAATTGATCCAAAAAATATTGAGGTAATTTGAAAGTGGTTGAGACTATCCATAATAATTGAAATAAGGAACTTCATAGGTGCTATTCCAATATTTGAGGAAGTTCATTGCAGGATTCTCAACAATCACAAATCCATTACACTCCATTACTACTGCAAGAACAAAATTCATTAGGAGGAAGAAAAACAAAGGTAATTTGACACTCTTAAGGAGAAGAACAAAAGTGCACCAATGTTGACACTCTTAAGGAGGAGAACAAAAGTGCACCAATGTTGAAACTCTTAAGAAGATTGAAATGAATGCAAGTGAGTATGCTATAGGCGTAGTCTTGATGGAAGATAAGAGACTTATCTATTATCATTCATAATTGTTTAATGGGGCAATATTAAATAATGTAACCTATGATAAAGAACTTTATGATTTGGTATAGTCTATGAAAATGGTGAAACTATCTCCTTTGAAAAGAGACAATAGTTCACACGGGTCATTAAACCCTACAATACTTACAGTCCCAAAGTAAACTACAATAGGAAAGACACTTTAGGTTGATGGGATTTCTACAATGGTTCCATCTCATCATAAAGTACAATAAAGGAATCACCAATAAGATTACCAACATGATTTTGAGGCCATATATTTCTAAGGTAGTAGCCATTGGAGCAATCATGGAATTTCAACCTTTTGTGCATGAGTCATATAATGAGGACTATTCAAAAGACCTAAAATTGAAAGAGGTATACCACAGGTTGTTGAACACTCCACATGACGATCAAAAGGATATAGTAGATTATCATCTCCGAGATGGGTTGTTGTACAAAGCAAATAAGCTTTGCATACCAAAAGGAGAAAGAGGACAACTCATCAAAGAAAACCACACTCAAAGTTTGCAAGATATTTTAGTGTAGGGAAAACTCTAGAAAATCTCCAAAGATATGTCCATTGGCCTAAAATACAAGAGTATCCTATTACATCAGAGGGTGTATTCTCTATAGCATCAACAAGAAAAACACCAAAAAATTGGGATTGTATGTCTTTATCAGTAGCCAACAGGTCATGGAAGAGTGTGTCCATGGATTTTGTAAGAGACTTACTATGAACCAAGCAAGGCCATGGCTACTTGTTTGTGGTTATGGACAGGTTTAGCAAGATGTGCATACTTATTCCATTCAAGAATATTGTCACAAGATAAGTAGCAAGATTATTTTTATCTAATGTATGAGTACATTTTGGATTGCTAAGTTCTATAGTTTTTGAAAGAGGCTCTGGATTCTTGGGCAATTTTTGGACCATTTTATAGGAAAAAATGGACACAAAGTTGAAGAGAAGCATAAATTTTCATCCTCAAATAGAGGGGAAAATTGAAGTAGTCAACTGCACTTTACTACAACTCTTTATGGGATGCCATAAGAAGTGTCCTAAGTCATCAGATGAGCATATAACCTACATACAACATGCCTACAACCGACCCCTCCATTCATCCACTCAAAAATATCCATTTAAAACTTGTTTTGAATATATATCTCTTTCACCACTAGATGTGATGTTTGACCAATAGGAGAAGAAGGATGAACCAAATCAAGGAGAGGAGGATAAAGCAATGAAGTTAATTGAATGAGTGAGACATATCCGCCTGAGAGTGAAGGAATAGTTGAAGGCTAGTAAGAAAAAATACAAGTTGAGGCATGATCAACATCATATTGACCATAATTTTAAGGTGGGAAATAAAGTCTGGTTATATATTAACAATGAAAGGCTGTAAGGAAATACCAAGAAGCTGAAACCACTTAGGTATGGAAAATTTAAAATCATCAACCAAGTTGGTGAAAATTCTTTATTGGTTGAGTCTACCTTCATACATGCAAATGTTTTCAATAGTCAATGTGGAGAATATTCAGTTGTTTAAACCATCAATGATTTATGATGAGGAGAATGATATTGTTCTACCAATGATTGAGAATTTTGCACCAATTTCACTAGAGAAAATGGAGGAGGACTCTATATTACAGAAATAGATTTGCACCACTCACAGTGGAAATCAAGAATACTAGAAAATTGCTCAAAGGGGACAACTACTGTCACAAGCAACATGGTATGATAAGAGAATAATAAAGGAGTTATTTTCTCATATTCTACTTAATATGTAGCTTTTGGGGACCAAAATTTTCTAAATATGGGAGGTGTAATCACAAACTAAAAAATAAGAAAAATAGTTCTATAGATAGACAGACAATTGAAAAATAAAAAAATGCATATGAATTGCATAATGTAAAACAAAAGCCTATAATTATAAATTTTTTTGCTAGATAATAAGGGGTTGTACTCGGGTCCCCCACCCTTGAAAAATTACATCTCTCTTATTTAGAGCTTGAGATTTTACAAATAGATACACTTATCATGTCAATTGAGATGCTATAGCTAGAAACCTACATCATTTTACATAAAATGTCTGAATTCTTGATTTTCATTTTCTAGATGTTTTCAAAATTTTGTATGAATACAATTACTCCAAAATTTAGCATCTTTATTGAAATTTTCCTATAGCAGCCTTCAAAATTCCAAAACTTCACCTCTACTATCTATGCCTCACATCTTAGTAGAGTAATATTTCCAAAATCTTACACTATCATAGTTCATTTTACCAAATCTAGATTGCTAGTTTCCTTCCTGAAACATAAGTGCAACCATGAAAATTATAATAAATAGTCTAAATGAAAATACATTAATTTTACAAAATAAAGTCAATATTACCAATGGAAAACATTAAATAAAATCTTAATCATTAATTAATTTAGGCAATCAACATTTTTTGTCAGCTTCAACTAAACTTTCTACTTCCTCTAACCATGGAAAGGAGAACTTCACGATCCTTGATAAAAATTCCTCTATTGGCTAGCTTATTTGCACATTTGTTTCCTTCCCTTAATATATGTGTAAACCTAATTTCTTCAAACTCTTTAGGAAGATCTTGAATTTCCACAATTATATCTTGTATGTGTCCATGGAGCCTTTGCTTTCCTCAAAATTACATTTATTACAATGAGAAAATCACCTTCCATCCATACTCTATTCCATTTAATTTGTTTACACATTTTTAACCCTTCTAAAGTTGCTCAAGATTCAACTTCATTATTTGTCTTAAATCCACTATTGAAAGCATAATGAGATAAAATATCTCCTCTATTAGATTCCCCCTCCTCTTTGTCCTGGATTTCCTTTAGATGCTCCATCAAAATTTAATTTAACCCACTCCACATCTGGTGGTTTCCACTTTATATTTTTTACCTTTTTTTTTCTTCTCTTGTACCCAACATCATAATTCCATTCAATGACTTGAATCCATATATCAAGAATTTCTACTTCTAAATTAGGGACTGGGTGCATTTATAGGGTTGGTTTAGACTCCTCTATGGCTAAACATATCTTCTTTTCATTACCTCTAAACTACTTTCCTTTCCTTTAAATATTCTTTTATTCCTTTCTAGCCATATAGTCCAAAGTATTGTATCTTTTGATATATCCCATATTGCTTGTAACGCCCCACTTTTATGAGTGCTCTGCCATTGCTTTTACAAATATTCAATTCTATTATTCATCACCATGCATTTACCAAACATATTAAGAATCCATTACCATAGATTCTAAACTATTGAGCAATGTTCCAAGAGATGGTCTATACTGCACCTAGGGGTGATCGCAATGGTTCGGGCTTTGGCTCTTCTTTGGGAGGTCCAAGGTTCAAACCGTGGTGTGGACAAGTGTGTGAGGGGATGGGTATGTGGTAGCTTTGTGTTAAATTCCCTATTTATAAGTATAGCTCTTGGATTTATGAGGGTTCATGGTTTGGAGGAGACTACTCAACAATGTACGTCGATATAGGGGTTTCTCACAATAACCAAAAAAAAAAGAGATGGTCTATACTATCCTCCTCATTATTATAAAAAACATATTGAGATGGCCATGAAAACCTATTGGTATTCTTGCCACATTGATTTCCTCTATATATATTTTACTATCCTGTAATCTCTTCTTCCTTGGGACTCTGTTCTTTTTTTAGAATGAATTCCCTATTTCTTGCCTTTTGCTCTCAAGAATTATTGGCTATAGTTTTTCTTTATTGGGTAGGGTCTGTGCCTTTTGAAGGTAAGTGTAGTTCATGCTAAGTCTCCAAGCACAATTTGGTTTCAGGGCAAAAGTAGAGCACAAGCCCATTTTGGGCTAGAAAGTAGCAACACCCAGCTTTGGAGAAGCATACGTAAGTAGTGCCTAGGCTCTTTCAACCCTGAATGAGAGCGCAAGATAGTTTTGGGTCTTGACTAGGTGTAGCTACAATTTTAAAATGAAAATGCTAAGTGGGCCAAGGTGTTTTAACCCTAGATGAACAACTCAATGCCTTTTTGCCCTGTCTAGAAAGCGCAAAGCCTTTTCGAGGCTAGAATGGGTGAAAGTGCCTTCATTATATTCTAGAACTTAGTGTAAATATGCTTCAATACAATGTGGGGCCCAGTTTTGTTTCACCTTAAACTTGGAGTGCAACCTAATTTCGGGGTTAGGAAGAGTGAAAAGCTCTTTGAATAATCCACAAGGTGTTTCACTCTGTTATCCAATACAATGTAGTTTCAGGCCTAAGGAGGGGTGCAAGCGCCTTTGACTTATCCAAGGTGCAGCTCCCAACACGGTGTGGGGTCCAAATTCCTTTCACCCCTGAATGAGAGTGCAAGCCCATTTTGGGATAAAGGCTAGATAAAATGTAGGTGGGGCCCAAGGCATTTTGCTCAATTTTCCAAGCACAAATCCTTTTCGGGGTTATAAGGAGAGAAATAGACTTTGACTTTTCCAAAGCACAACCCATCAAACAAAAAAAATGCTGTGTATTCAAGTCATTTCACTCCATTTTTTTGAGAGTAAAGAAAATTCATAGTAAGTGGGAGCATAATGACCTTTGAATTTTCAACACTAGTGTTGCACCCGAGGCTCCAAGGTGTTTCACTCTAGTTCTCCAGTGCAAGGCAATTTCAGACCTAAGGAAGGGCGCAAGCACCTTTGAATTTTAAACATCGGTGCTACTCTTAAGATAGCAAGTTATTTCACTATACGTTTTGGAGTGCAGACCCATTTCGATCCAGAAAATAGCAAAACATAGGTTGACCTACATCTGCAAGGTACTCATTTTGATCTAGCTTCCCTTACCTCAGCTAGACTTCCTCAGAGGCACTTCTCAGTGACACAGGGTGCATACTCATCCAATGTAATTGTAGCCAGTCTGGGAAGCTTCCAAATTTGATGTTTCTAGAGTTTAGAATCTGATATTTTGTTGAGGTGGTTCCAACAAGCAAGGATATGACACCAACAAGCTAACCCTGTTAGCACATTGAATATGTGCAACTGTATTTTAGTGAGTAATCAGTTTTAGGCTATGCCTCATTACTATTTGACGAGTGCTCAAATATAATATTTGCTACCACTATGATGTTTTATAGGTGTGCATTTATGTCTCATAGGCACAATCCTCTATAAAAGCTAGCAATTCTAATGTAATATAATGGAAATTTTTCTAGAAACTTGCTGTACATGATTATGCTATCAATACAGAGAATACTTGGCTCTAATTATGAATTCCAATCTATATGTATGTTTTCTATCTTATATTTCTATTAAATTCTCCACTTTGTCTATGGGTTATAATTCTATGTCTAGATTTAGCTCTCGATAGAGGGTGAACACTGGAATAACTCTAGAAATTGCACATATAAGGCATCTGGTTTTAATTTCTATTATATTTTCTATGTTGAGTGCTATTAATTCGAAGTGAAATTAAGTTATCATGTTGCTTGTCCATCATCCCTGTTATACTTGGCCTAAGGCCATATTTTCCATTCCTTTCAATTATTTATAATTTCTTTCCTATTCTTTAATCTCAATCCCCAAGCTAGAATAGTAAGGGAACCAACCCTCTCTGGAGATTGGTATGGGAGGTATTTCTTCCTTTTAGCCTTTCAATTTTGGTTGGATCTAGGGTGCATGGATGAAACATTCTAAACCTAAGGCATATTTTTTACCAATAGTTTATGGCACATCTAGTGGGATGCAAGCGTCCCACATAAAATAAATATTAAGAGTTGATGTTCATCCGTTGTTGTTAAAAAAGAACATCTGGTGACTCAACTGAACTCAGAAGCCTCTGAATCTAAAAAACCAATTATAAAGCTTCATCCTCATGTACATGAGATCAAAGGCTAAAAATCTAGAGGAAGTAGTTGAGTTCTTCAAGCTCAACATTGACGCTCTGGGAGAGAATTCTAGAATAGTCCCCTCGACTATCCCATCAGTTCAAGCACCCTCGTAAGTAGCTGTTATAGTTTCATAGACTCCAAGTCCTGCTAGCACTATGACTAGATTACCCACTCAACTGAACATTACAAACATTTTTGTCCAATCAAATCCACCAAATACTTTGATCTAGATGGCACAGCCTCCACCCAGGAAATTTTCCACATGGAATCATTCAGGACCTCTAATTTTGTAGGCTCAGAACCAAGTGCCACCTACAACATTGAAATCTCTACCCACATACAAAGATACAAGAAATATGGCTTATGAGCACATCCAAGATGTCATTGCACTAGAAACTATTCACCACATCATCGAATAATATATCTTGGTGAGATTTCTAGTTCTCTCACTTTGAGGTAAACTCTTCTACTGGTATCAGTCACTGTCGTCCGACACCATAACTACATGGGAAAAATTGGTAGAACAACTAATATAGGTTTTTAATGAATAGGCAAACCCTCTCTCATTGTTGCACTAGTTCACCACCATCCAAAAACATCCTCAAGAGGAGGTAGCAGATTTCAATGTTAGGTTCACTCGAACCTGGCTGAGAGTCACTATCAGTATTTGGCCCACTCTAGAGCAAGCGATATATTATTACTTGAGAGATTTCCATTCTGACATAAGCATGAGCATATTGTATGCTAATATCAATACTTTTTCTGCCTTATATGAGTAGGCACAAAAATTTGAGGTTAACTTGATTGCTATCGGTAAGTTACCTTCAAAGGTGACTATGCCAATTTATCTAGAATTTCCTCAAAATATGTATCCTAGTGCATCATCATAGTCACTACCTACACCCCTAATGTATCCCAATAAATAATGGAATCCCAATCCTCAAAATCAAGTGGTACCCACTTTGCCATTTCAAGCACCTATTGTTCCTTAGCTCCCAGCTCCTGTCCCATATCCAGTATTACCTACACCATTGGCACCATTGCCGCTACCCGCACCTTAGGTAGCCATAAAATCTGATCAGGACAGAGAGTTTTAGTATCTACGGTCATACATGAAGATGATGGTGAATGAGATTGTTGTTTTAAGGAGGAGGCAAATTGATCAAAGCTTCCAACCAAGGATATTTGATCCTCCTCCCCTGATCACTAGGGAGCAAGATGCTTCCGCAAATAGCGATCTTGAGAGAAATACAACAATGTTGGAAAATGAAGAAGCTGGTTCATACAATAGAGCATATTGGTGTTCGACCTGCAATGACCCACACGATGAAGAGACTTGCATGATTCATATAAACTATGTACAAACCCTTACAAATAGTATTGTTGGTGGGTAGGTAAATATGATAATATAAATAAATCATAATTTTATGATTTCCCCTATCGAGAAAGTCTCTATTCTCATGATAAATGGTAATAAGCCCATCAAAGTTGATCTGGTTCAAATAGAACCATTGAAGGTGCCTACCAATTCCAAGCCATCAAGAGAGAAGACATTGTCGCCAGAGAAGGAGCCTATCCAAGTGGTAGTACAAGGAGATTCCATATTATTAAAGGACTTTCTACCTCCAAGAGCAAAAGGGAGAATTCCTCAACCGTAGGCTTCAACCTCTCAACCCCAAACCGAAGTGAGGGATCAAGCAAGAGAAAAACTTAGATATCCCTCGTTGACTAAGCACTAGAGAGTAGAAGTGATGCAGCAATACCAAAATAAATACAAGACTGCTAAGGAGGGAGGTGAGTCTGGTACAAGAGTGTAAAACATTGTTGAAGAGCTAAAGAAGACTCCAACTAAGGTAAGCCTCTTTTATTCCCTTCAACTGCTCGATCAAGTCAATCCATTGTAGGAGTCACTAAAGTATACCAAAGGTAAGGGAAAGCTAACTCATACTATCTTGATGTAGACACTGACTACCTCAATAACTAGGAAGAACATGTTACTATGTTTCTATCTATCCCTCAATATGGAGGGATGGGTCATGCATAACTGCATGATCAATTTTGGTGCTGCTACTACTGTGATGCCCAAGGCAGTTTATGAGATTATGGGTATGGAGTACACAAGGAGTAGCCTGAGAGTTCTTCAACTAGATGGAAATATAGTTAAAATAGTAGGGGTCATCAAGGATATCTTGATCATGTTGCACAAGATGCCACAGATCATCATAATAGAGGAAGTTGTGGTAGTAGATTTAGAGCCCTATTTTAGCATGTGCTTATCAAGGGAAAAAACTACAAAACTTGAAGGCTATTTTTCTATGGAATATTCACACCTATAAATCCCCTTAAGAGGAAGGAGGATTAATTTTTTTAATGAAAATACCTCTACCTTTCACATTGAAAGGATCCAAGATGCAGTAAAACAATTGGATTTAATAAATATAATCGAGAAATAGAGGAAGAAGAAAAAGTAGAGCTGATAGAAGAATCTCTGGATGAAATCTACATAGAAGATGATTTTTTTATGTATGAATTTAATGCCATGATCGAATTTGATATTGGGTGCTATTCAAAAACTATAGACACTAAAATCTGGTCAATCCAATTGGGTGACCAAGACAAGGTCTAAATGACACCATATGGCTCCCTTGGGAAACCCTTAGAGATTTTACAATGGTCCTAACCACTATTAGAAGGCTCTATCCCAAATTTGGGAGCTTTTGAGCCACATAGACATGATCATCCCACCCTGGTATGGTCACAGTTTGTGGCCATCCCACCCAAGGACGGTGGCAAAGCAACTATTCCTAGGTGGGATGACCACAAGGTTTGACTCCCAAAAATTCAAATTTGGACAAATGACACATAGAAACTACCATTTATCCCACCTATGAGATCATGCATGACCTAAGGGCATATAATCCTTATGATATGCTACAAAATGGATGCCAAAATGGGAGATTCTCTTCCCCCTCCAATGAATGCTCGATTTTAGATAAGTGGCACCTCCTACCATGCATGCCCTTGCATGCCCATTTGCACAAAGGCCTCCTTTGGCTATATAGTGGATCTATTTTCCACAAAAATGATAGATATGAGTTTTGAGACATAGCAACAGAGTGCTACTAAGATTTCCGCTCACCTTTTTGTGCCTTTTCCCCTCAAAATATCTACCTAGCGAAGGAGGTTTGTGAGTGATCTAGGAGGTGCAATTTGTTAGTAAAACCATATCATATGAGTGAATTTCACCATAAAATTTGATTACAACACTATTTATTATATCCCTAACCAATTAACAAAGGAATTGGTGATAAAATAAGGGCAAAATTGGTGGTCGTCCCACCCCAAGATGGTCCCCATTCTGTGATAGTCACCACCATCCCTGTAAGGTATTATGGTATATCTGTGCATGATTTCTTTACTATTATTTTTTAGTCATATTATAGAGTAGCATATGAGTCTCCTATCCAAATTTCATGTATTTTGGAGTCATATTGAGAGAGATATTTTATTTTTAAGTTTTCAAAGGTTTTAGGGTCCATAGGAAGGTGCATAGGGATATGTGCATTATTTTTCAAATATGACCATATTTATTATCTTAAAATAATATTTTATGCATACTATCTAATTTTTATTTGATTTGGATATATTTAGGCCTAAAAATTGCTTATTTTGGGTTTTGTAGGTTTGAGAAGCGCACTACAAAAATGACATTCAGATGCAATTTCTATTCTATTTTTGGTGAAATATTCCCAAAACCATATATTTTACATACCTCTACAATTTTAATTCATTTGGAGTTGTTTTAGATAGGCATATTGCATATTCATGTTTTCTAGTCTTTTAGTGCCTGTGGGGTTTGCATGTTTTCAATATACGTACTTGCTATTTAACAAATATAGTTTCCTTGTGTATAGGTGTAGGTATTATAGTATATAATGATGGAATACAAGATCAGAATAGTGAATAACAAATTGGAGGCATCATAGGTTCACCCACCTCAATTGTGGGTACGAGGAAGAACATTGGAAGTGCACACAATTTTTTTTGAAAGGACTTGATTCTTTGGGTACCCAATTTTTGTAAAAAATTGTATTAATACAGAGCCCTAAAAGAAAATTTTATGTAACTATGGTTTTTATCAATCAAAATAATATAATAAAGCTTCTTTTCTCTTCATTTCGTGTGTTTTGGTTATCTTTCCATGCTTACTTGAATGCTTCCATTTTGATGTTCATCACTCATTAGAGATAGATGCATATTTTTTTGCTAAATTAGGTGCACCATTTTACCCTATATAAGTGGTGATCATGGTGGGACCCTATCCCTATTTATTAATTGAAGGTTTAACCTCATTTTTTTCTTGGTTTCTATTGCAGGTACAGGTCATTCTGGCCTGAAATGGCCATTGGATTGCTCCTCGTGCCACCCTGGTACGACCGCACAACCATCCCACCCTAGTATGGACATAAAAATAACAGCCATACCACCCTAGTAAGGCAAAAAAATAGAGCCTTTTCTACTCAGATGCTAGAAATAGCAAGTTCCCTAGGTGATAAGGTAGGTGCTTGAACTTTTGGTTTTCTGGTACACAGTCAAAAATTGGTAAAATTTGATTTTTCTCACATGATTTGTTTAATATAAAGGTAGAAAGATAGTTTAGACACCTAAAATGCATCATGTCAATGGAGAATACTCATATGGACATGCTACAAGACCATATGGAACATCTTGGACAGACTCCAATATAGAGCAGTGGTTCTAACCACTCAATTTGGGCTCCTTGGCCTAATCAATCTGAATCGCAGCCCAGACCAGTGGTCTATAGGTTGAAACATGGTTAACACCTATGGTTTACATTCTAGACTATACCTATAACCTACAGTCTTAACTGAAGTTTAGTTGGCCTTCATCCGAGCCAAATCGATTTGAACAACCATTTGTTCTAGAAGAAGGCGGTTAAAGGATGGAAGCTTCCAATCCAACTGTCCTAACCACCCCTTCTTGATATTAGATTCTCCATGAAGCCACCCCTAGCCCTTGGGTAATCCTATAAGTACCCCTCAAAAATAGGGCAAAGAGAGATGAGATAGCACACTTGAGCAGCAAAGCCTTGTCAAATTGTACACTCACTTGAGAGTACTGAGAGATATTTATTGCCAACCCCTTTGCTAATTCGTCAACCATCATGATAATTGTTGCATGGATGCACTAAGGAGCTTGAGATCCAATAAATGCTAATTCAAGAAAATGAAGGTCCAATTCAATGATTCGATTGCCAAAACTGTCAGAGGAAACCGAAGGTGACCCTTGAACATTAATTGGACAAGGAGGTCAAACGCACAACCCTTTAATTTGGAGGGCAAACCACTTGGTTGCTCACTGTAGCTTTCAGCCACGGTTTATAGTGCAGACCACATGATAGTTCTATAATTTTTAATAGGTGATTGATCTATTTACTATTTTATTTCTAGTATGCTTAATTAGATAACATTTAGCATTTTAATGGTTTAGTTAGGATTTTAGAGACTTTTGACCAGCATAATAAGTGTTTTTACTAACTTGTTCTCATTATAGTAGTTTAGAAATTAATGGCTTCTTTTCATGTTATAGTTCTTCATTTCAAGTAATTGATGCCATAGATTGATAGCTGTATTTCTTGTTCATATATTTCCATCAATATTGATAGGATTTGTGCATGTTTGGCACAATTTACACATTTTCTTGAATTTATGTCATTATGCTACTCTCATGCTATTTGTCTTTAAAGGGCCTCATCATGAGTGAACATAGAAAGATCAACATTTACATGGCTAAGGTGGGATCCAATGGCACACCACCGTATGAGCGGTGGGGATCCAAAAAGTTGGACAGATTGGGTAGCATCCTCGAGCAGCTAGGCTATAAGCCTTTAGATCCACCCACTTGTGCCCTAAGTGAGAATAGTAGAGGTTCTATAAGAACTACTAGAGAACATGGAGAGGCTTCTAAGCACCCTCATGTGATACATACACCATCCATGCATGGTGGCACAAAGCACAGAGTTCAGCAGGATGCCAATGTCATCTTTACAAACAAGGGCAAAAGCATCGCAAATCAATCATATGGGTACATAACCCATAAAGTCACTCGCACAAAGTATACATACCAGAGGCATATCATGGCCAGTGACCTTGATAGATCACATAGGATGGTATCTGAGTAGCGGTGACAACTTCTCCAAGATCAATTGGAGGATGCTCACTTAGAATATAGTGCATTGAAGATGAGAATATTCAATCGTAGAGGCTCATTCAATAGGGACTATATGAGCAATTTATGCATGAAGAACACATCCTTGCCCAAAAGGAGCACGTAGAGTAGGAATACAGGCTAGCCAAGGCTGGCCTATATACTCATGTAGAGAGTATAAAGCACATCTAAAGAAAGTCTTTATCGCAATTCGATGTGCACCAGGAGCGTAGGGACGCTCATACTCATATCAGTGCCATACCAAGAGAACGACCATCATTGTTTGAACATGAGAGGCAACAAAATCATGAGGAAATTGAGGGAGATGAAACTAAGCAAGAGTATCTTGAAAACTCCTAAGCAAAGGAGGAGGAAGAGAAACATCCTCCATCGTTATTAAGGAAGAATGTACCTCCTAGACTGCCACCATGACAACTTAGGGAGGAGGACTTTTTGTCCTTAGAGGCCTACAAAGACCTAGCAGCTAAAGTGAAGGTGATCGAGATGTAAGGCACGGTTGTTTAAAATTCAACCTTAATAAATATTCACAATGAGCCTCTAGACTCCTCAATACTTGCTCTTGCCTATCCTGAGCATTTTGTTATACCCAGGCTAAACAAGTTTAAATATGACAAAGATGTACATGAGCACGTCATGAGATTTTTTGATGCCTGTTTCCAAATAGCTAGCAATAATGTCTTACTTTTGCACATGTTTGTCACGATTCTCTTAGGCCCAACCTGAGAGTGGTTAAACTAGTAGAAAAGGTATAGTATTACTAGTTTCAAGCAATTGATAGACACTTTCCTTGAATGCTTTTATTTTAGTGTCAAGAAATAGATAAACCTTTCCGATTTGGCTGCGCTAGCTCAGTGCAATGACGAGCCAATTGAAAAATACAAAAATATATGGAGAAGGTTAATGGTAAAGCTGCCATTCCTTATTCTTGCCATGATATTAACTTGAATGTTCACCAAGAGTTGTGCCAAGCACATCTCATTATTGTTGCAGATGCAACAATATTCTACATTCGAGGAAGCTTTGGTGCAAGCTAAGGTGATTGAAGACATCAAGTTATAGGAAGGCAACTAGAAGCTTAAGAGCAAGAAAGAGGGGCCAAATAAGAGCTCCACGAAGCATAAGGGCAAGTAGGCCCACATCAATAAAGTGGTGCTGAACCTCCAGAGAGAGGATAAAGGGTAGCAAAAACAAAATTATCAGGCCGAACTTCCTCCTAAATAGTATAGAAAGCGCGATAACAACTATAAGGGCAAGAACAAAGAACAACACCCACCTCACCAATTCATGCCTTTAACAGAATTGTTGAAGTCAATATTCCACCAATTTTGTGAGTCCAAGGCAATAATATTTCTCAAAATAAATATGGTCGATCCAAATAAACCCAAGGCAAAGGGGTACCAGGATGACCTATTTTGCATCTTTCATCAAGCGAAGGGTCATGACATCGAAGTATGTTGGTCCTTCAAGCATATTGTGCAAAAAATGATTGATAAGGAAAATATTGTAGTGCCAAGTAATCCACTAGAGCCTAACAACCAAAACATGGGGATTTACAAAAATCCACTTCCAAACCATGAGGCACCATGCAACAACGCTAGGCATGTCAACCAGGTGCGCGTCAAACCACCTTCTCAGGGGTTTGTTGGTATGGTTAATGTTATCACAAGGCATGGGAGGTATGAAAAGATAAATCAACCACATGATCCCATAAGAATACAAGCCACATCGAGTCAAAAACCAACACAAAATATTCTAGGCCCACCAATGAGACTGGTGGTGACCATGCAGAGCAGGCTAGTACAAAACCTGCAGATAGCTCCTGCGAAGTTGTCTATATATGAATTGATAAAACAGTCCCCTAGGCATAGGTAGAATATTATGGAAATTTTGAGTTCTATTGAAGTACAATCCTAGGGTGCTCAAGCATTCACAAATTTCATGGGACATGTACAATAGTGCCAGGAACCAACGATCCAATTTTACGATCACAATATCAGGATGATTCCCACTGAGATTACTGAATTGTCATTGCATATAATTACATGTGTCAACCATGTGCCATTTAAAAGGGTCTTGGTAGACATTGGTTCATTGATCAACATCATAACGACCAAGGCTTTGAGTCCCTTGAAGCTGCCAAAATCACACATCATGCCAACTGCATTCATGTTGAGAGTGTTTAACGACATGTTATGTTCAATGATTGGTATGATTGTCCTACCCATCCAAGTAGGCCTAAAGACCATCTATGTGATGTTTCATGTGATAGAAGGAGCCATGTAGTACAACATCCTACTAGGGAGGCCCTGGATTCATGAGATGCATTGTGTTCCCTTGATATTACATCAATGCATGAAGTACATTCATGAGGGACAAGTTCACATGGTATCGTCAGACGAAGAACCATTCAAATTTGTGAACATGGAAGATCTAAAAGGGGGTTTCATACTCTCGTAAATGCACCTAGATGTCTGACCAACATCATCAGGTAATATTCTAGAAAGAAAGCAAAGAGTAGACGCTCAACCATCGATATCTGTGTTGCACAGATCTGAGAATACTACTACTACTTCCTTAAGACTGACTGCATCAACGATGCTTTAGGACAAGAGGAAGCAAAAGATAAAAATGGACAAGAGAGAAGAGAAGCATATGCCCAAGCCAGTCATCAAGGAGGTTCCCACCCCTATGTAAGTGGAGGAAGCCCAAGACATAGCCAAGGAGGTACCTTAGCCTACCTTACTTGCATTATTAGTAGGGTCATCCGCATCATGGGTGACTATTCATCTAGCCACTATAGGGATTGGAGAGTACATTATGCAAAAAATTACCTTTAGACCAATTTTGGAGACACCACAAGAGATGGGCCACCCCCATGCTCACCAATTTTTGGTTGGATTCATGGTTCCATTGGGAGAACCACCCAACCAGAAAAAATTCATCTATGTTGGGCTAGATCAGATTCCCACATGTACACCTATGGACGAAGATGATGACGAACCATTCGAGATGAATGTTCGTTATCTATCAAACCCCGACTATGCCAAACATATTTTCAAGTTATATCATTGGCACGGGTATGGTATTGGTCTCTTTGAACAAGGACGTAAGACTCTGCTCGAGCCACGTTATCAGTTAGGAGCTGATAGGTTCAGCCTGGGATTACAGATACAAGGACAAGATGACTTGCTCGCATCATACTTAGATTGCTTGTACCTTAGCTTGGGGGATGACATGAATTTTAACCCATATCATCCTAATATGTCCAAATTTTGGAGGACTTACCCAATGGTATCTATCATCACCATTGAGCCACTTGAAGGAAATCATGAAGAGCTCCTAGAGCATACTGATATAGAGTGGAACCCTAGAGACAATATGGGTCACCAAATCCATAGTTCTACCAATGACACAGGTGTGCAGGGGCATAGCCCCACAATTTTGGGTGATCTCAAGTTAGGAGATATATACAGTGATGATGGAGAGGAGTCCACATCCGAGATGAGTGGATCGAGTTATGATGCTGACAGTGAATCCTCAAACAATGATTAATCTAAGGATGAAGCCGAGGTAACCTATCTGGGATCTTTGCACATGCATCATGTATCGCCTGCAGAGTCGGTATATGTTACCTAAGAGACTCTTCCCAAAACTGATCACTTGGGGGAAGAAGCAAAGCTAGATTTCTTGACAGTGTTACACTTACGGTATAATTATCCAGTTTATCCGGATGGTGATGACAACAATCAAGAGGTCATATTCATGGGGCCGCATCTGCTAGAGTGACCCACAGGAGTAGGAGAGAATGATAGGTTTTGGTTGTTAAAAAGTGATGAATAATATGAGTTAGAGAGGGCCTACCTTGGACCTCCTTATTTGCATCACCGTCATCAACCCATCGACATAGATGAGGCCTATCGTCATCTATGTGTTGGTCCTCGTCTGAGAGCAAGACAATTAAACCTGGAGAAAATTTATCGGTTGGTTAATCCTCTTCCACTGACCTACATGGAGCTCCATGAGCCAAATGATACTATATTATAGCTATTGCATAGGGAGGATCCAATTGTCTGCAGTCCTCATAAAGAATATCCTTTTGTGCCTGTGCCATTAGAGCCAGATCGTGGGTATGAGGACTACATCGATTATATAGAAGTTTGTTCATGTGGTTCTAGAGGCCAATACCATTCCATAAATATGGTCTCCATTGACTTGACCACTCCACTCCAAATCTAGCAGATCCGTATAAACTGTTGTATCTTAACAAAGATGCTATCATATAGGATCACGTTTATTCACCTGTAGAGCATGAATATTTCTTTCCCATTGAAGAAATGCTACAACCTTTCTATTTTGTGTTAGGCTGTGCTTACAATGTGTATCATGCTGAGGGTGATTTCAATATGGAACCTATGAACCTAACAGATGACATCCATTTGATTCCTACACCTCATCGGCTTGAGGATGGATCACATATGTTAGCTTAAGGAGGGATCACATATGTCTGTAGAGGAAACCTTTGAGGCGGATATCAGCAACGATCCCACCAATTCATAGAAGATTAAACTTGGAGAGAGTCTCACTCCAGATGAGCGGGCCACCCTCATCCCTTTGCTGAAAGAGAGACAAAATATGTTTGCTTGGACGTACAAGGTTATGCCAGGTCTAGACCCAAAATTGGTTACTCATAACCTTTTGCTAGATCTAACAAAGAAGTCAGCCAAGCAAAAGCTTAGAAATATTTATCCGACAATATCCTTAATGGTGAAAGTTGAGCTACAAAAGCTGTTGGATGTAGAATTTTATATTTCCATCGACTATCTAGAATGGGTGTCCAATATGGTACCTGTGGGAAAACCCGATGGAAGAATCTATATTTGCATGGATTTTAGAGACCTCAATAAGGCAACACCCAAAGATTCATTTTTGTTTCCTAATATCAATGATATTATGGATGCAACTGTAGGTCAAAAAATTCTCTCCTTAATGGATGGTTTTTATGGTTACAATCAAATTCGAATAAACCCGAAGACAACACAAAACCACGTTTATAATGCCATGGGGAACATTTTTCTATAAAGTTATGCCATTCGGACTCAAAAATACTGGTGTAACATACTAGTGGGCCATGACATACTTTTTTCATGACTATATGTATAAGATCCTAGAAGATTACATGGATGACTTGTTAGCCAAGTCATTGCTACGTATTTAGCATGTGGAGGTCTTAAGGAAGGTCTTCGATCGCTTAATAGAGTATAATGTTAGGTTGAATCCTAAGAAGTGCATATTTGACATAATTTCTAGTAAGCTATTAGGATTCATCGTATCAAAGAGAGGCATCGAAGTTAACCTAGCGAAGGTCAAGGCTATCTTAGAAATGCATCCTTCCTCCAATATTAAAGAGTTAAAAAGCCTTCAGGGTAGAGTAGCATCGATAAAGTAATTCATTTCTTAGTTATCGGATAAATATTGATCCATGAATCGACTGCTCCATAAGGGGGTCCCATTCAATTGGGATGAGTATTGTCAAGAATATTTCACTGAAATAAAGCAATACCTGGCGACGCCACCAGTGCTAGCCCCACCAAGGCCAGATGTGCCTTTTTTGCTATATATCGATGACCAACTTTGCATTAGGGACCATGTTAGCCCAAAAGAACGTGCAAGGCAAGGAATAAGCCATATATTATATTAGCCAAACCTGGGTGAGTTATGAGCTAGGGTATGCATATGTGGAGAAACTGGGTTTAGCAGTAGTGTTCGCTACAAAGAAATTGTGATAATATATATTGAGTCATACAACATATGTTATATCAAAACAAAACCCTTTACAGTACATGATGAGTAATACGTATCACAATATGCGTACTGTGAAGTGGATCATGCTATTGATAGAATTTATTCTAGAATTCATAAGCCAGAAGTCCATTAAGGGACAAGTTATAACTGATAAATTAGTTGAGGCACCGTTTTCAAACAACAGGTCTCTAACCATAGAGGTTTCAAATGATGCAATCTTTGTTGTGTCTAAAGCTCCCAAACTTGAAGAACTAGAGAACAATACTGATATGACTATGTTATTTTATGGTTCAAAGTGTGAGCAAGGGGGTGGTGTTGGAATAGTGTTTTTCACACCACAAGGATCTCTAATGCCCTTGTCATTTAAATTAGATTTTTTGTGCACCAATAATAATGCTAAGTATGAAGCCCTGCTGCTAGGGCTCCACACAACCATTTCCATGAATATTAAACATCTTTGGTGACTCCTTGATCATAGCAAATCAAGTTAAGGGGCTCTTCCAATGTCGATGTCCCGTATTGAAAGCTTACAAGGATCTTGTTGCAATATATTTGGATAACTTGGAATGGTATGACATCGAGGCAATACCTCATTTGTCAAACATGTTTGTAGATACCATGGTATATTTGGGATCCTTAATCCCTCAAAATCCATGTATTGATTTCACTACCATTCATGTTAAAACACTCTCACATCCTATAGCAGAGCGAGAAGCCTTTGATAATAAAATGTCAATCAATATGATTAGCGTAGAACCAAAAGCTGAATGGTTCTATAGAGATGAAAACTTTTTGAAGAAGGCACCTTGGGGGTCATTAACCTCTCAGAGTCCTATGGGGAGTGGTACTACCATTCACCATAAGGTTGTTTCTCAGTCTGCATTTGCAAAATTAAATACGTAGGGGGAGCAAGTCGTCTTAGAAGTTAAAGCTGAGATTTATCAAAACTAGATGTTGTATATTAAAGACTTCCTAAAGCTTAGTATGATCCCAGAGGGATTGTCATATGCTGCAAGATGCACATTTAAATAAAAAATGACTAAACATGTCTTAATAGGAGACCTTCTTGTACCACCAAAGTTACGATGGATTTATCCTTTGTTGTCTAGAGCCCCAAGAGTCATCTTGGGTAATTTTACAAGCTCATGACAGTATGTGCGATGGCCATTTCAACATCATAGCCATCGTCAAGTGCATCCTTCGAATGGGATACTATTGGCCCACTATGGAGAAGGATTACAATGTGTATGTCAAGAAATGCATCAAACATTAGCATCTTACTAATCTTATGCATTTGCCATCACAAGCCTTACAACCCATTCAAGTGGTTTGGCCATTTTATCAGTGGGGATTAGATCTTATAGGCAAGATCTCTCTCCCGTCATCGGGCTGACATACATTCATAATCACGGCTACTAAGTATTTTACAAAGTGGGTGGAAGCAATACCCTTAACAACAAAAACTAGAGCTCGTATAGCAGAGTTTATAATGGAGCATATCATAAATCATTTTGGGATTCCATCCAAAATAATATCAGATAATGGAATGTCATTCAAGAAAAAAACTGTGAGGGCTTTGACATCTAAATATATAATCAAACATAGTTTTGCGACTCCATACTATCCACAAGCAAACGGGTAGGTTGAAGCTTCAAATAAGATAGTGGTGGCCATATTGAAAAATACAGTCCAAGAAAACCACAAGGACTGGCATACCCAACTACCCCTTGCATTATGGGCTTACAGGACAAAATTCTATCACTAATCAACAAATTAAACAATCCTAATAAGGACTAAGGGAAGATGTAAGCCATGAAGCAGGACCAGGTATCCTGAAGCGAAAAGAGTTATTCTTGATTATTCCTCTATGCGGACGATATAGGAAATGTTGGCAATTGGTAAAAGAACGAGTGTATTTCCTACTCAAAATCCCTTGCTTATGATAAAATGAGCAATATCCCAGAGTGATATCCCACATCAATCCCCAAGATTGATACCCTAGATCGATATCATATATCAACATCCTATATTGATATCCTATATTGATATCATAGATCGATATACTCAATCAATATTACAGAAATAGTTCCCCCCAAAGTAAAATTCCCCAAAGGAAATTTTCTAAAGAGAATTATCAAATGTAAATTCTAGAAAGTGAAGATTGAATGAAGATCCAAAATCAAATCTTAAGTGAAGATCAAATGAAGATCAAGAATAAAAGTTCACATCAAGATCGAATGAAGATCATAAATCAGAGTTCAAATCTAGATCAAATGAAGATCAAAAAATGGATTCTAGTGAAGATCAAATGAAGATCCAAAAAAAGTCAAAGTCAAAATGGAATCGACTCCCTTGCTTCACTATATATGAGCAAGTATACCAAAAAATTGAAAGAAAAGAGTGGGAGTAAACTTGAATCCTTGGGATTGCCAACACTACTGTACCTTATGCATGATGATATGTCTGATGCATTAGCACCTCACTTATGAACAAGACCAATGTTTGAATGTGGAAGAGCTAGCTTCAGGTGTCCTTATCACCTAGTGGTCTAGTCCAACTAAAATCTAAACCTAAGATTGGATAAACACTTGCAGATCCACTATCTTAGAAATGGGTTGAAAGAATCCTACCTGATATTGGGGTATGCTTGTGCTTTATCTTAAAATACTCATGTGCACACATAGGTATAATGAAAAGTTAGGGCATATCCTAGTGAAATCCTTATATCTCAGAAGTCTAGCCTGGTCAGTATACAACTTTTGATAAGTCAAATAGGGTGTTTGAGTCTCATGGAAAACCTCAAAATATCTCTAAAAAGTGACAAATGCTAAAAGCATAAACCATACAAATCATAAAATTTCAAAGTATCCAAGAAGCGATACATCATTACATAAAGCACATATAGGATAGATATCGGATGAATATCAACAACAATGTTTAGACGACCATTGACTATATTGTGCATATCATTCAAAGTGCAAAAGAAAATAGAATGATACATTACATCATTCACATATGTAGTTTGAACGCCCACTAGGGAAACACTATTCTCACTAGGATATGGTGCTAAGGCCATTATGCTATTGGAATTGGAAATTCCTACACTGCATGTTGCATTGAAAGAGTTCATCGATGATGACACCGCATGACAAACTCGATTGGATCAACTGACGTTGCTTGATGAACGTCACATGAATACCCTAGAGCATCTTCATATTTATGAGGAGAAACTAAAATGAGATTACAATATCAAATTCCACCAGAGAGAATTTGAGGTTGGGGATCTTGTCTTGAAAGAGAACCAACAAAACTCTAATTTACCGCCAGATATGTAAGAAAAATTTATGGCTAATTGGCGAGGACCTTACATCATATCTGAAAATATTGGTCTAGGTACCTATCACCTAACATTGCTAGGGGGTTTTGAAGAGCCTGAACCTCTCAACATCATCCATATTAATGCTTTCTATGCTTGAGAGTGTAGCAAAAGGCTCCAAGGGTTATTGAAACCACTTGCTCATGTCAGTAAAAGGCTCTGATAGTTTGCTTAAAATTACTCGATCAATCCCAAAGGCTCTGAAGGTTGTTAAAAATTTCTTGGTTATCCTAAAAGACTCCAAGCTTATCTATGAGTAGCTTGGTCAATCAAAAGGCACCAAGAGTTTTTGAAAAACTTTTTGGTTAACCTAAAAGCTCCAAGGATTCTTAAAGATCACTTGGTCATCCCAAAATGCCCCAAAGGTGCTCATAATCCATTTGGTCAATCCTAAAAGCTCCAAGGGTTCCTACGAATTGCCTGGTCAATTTAATGGCTCCAGAGGTATGTACTCACCGTTTGGTCAGATATGAGGTTCAAAACTCATAAAAATTATAAAATCAATAAAATACAAAAAAATTGGTAAAGCATATAAATCCAAAAACATTTGCATTTTGCATTATGCATTTTCATTCACACATGCATTAATTCCATTGCATTGTAAATAGGCATTCATCATCCGTTGCATTCCATAATAGAAGGCATTGTGTTTTTTTAGTCTTACAAACGACACCATGTTTGTGTCTAAATCACACATCTCTGCATTTATCATGATCCATCATTTATATGAGTAATTATGTTTTTCAACACAAGCTATTTTGTTGCTATGGAGATATACTCAGGTTTTCTAGTCACCCAACCATACCTAGAGGTATTATCAAGAGTTGATAGAAATATCACTTTACTTTTGTAGCTAAGGTCCACTTAGTATAGCGTCTAACATATCCAACTATCTGCTATTCCACCATATCTCGAATGAAGTGATACTTCATATAAAAATGCTTTGATCTGCTATGGTGGACTGGATTGTATACCAACTGAATGACACTTATGTTATCACAATACAGTCAATTTTGACCACTCTAAATTTATCCAATATCTTCAAGAACTTTTCTTAACCTTAGGTCCTGAGTACTAGCATGAGTGATGGCTATATACTCAACCTCAGTTGATGACAATGCTACAACAATTTGTTTCTTGGAACTCCATGTAATTAGTCCTGATCCTAGACTAAAACAATTCCCTGATGTAGATTTCCTATCATATATGTTGCTACCCCAATCACTATCACTGAAGCCAACTAATTTCACAAAATTACATTTTTGGTAATGGATTCCAAAATATAATGTACCTTTTACATATCTTGAAATTCTTTTAGTTGATTGTAAATGCGGCTCAGATGGACTAGTCATAAACCTTGAAACTAGAGAAACTGCATATTGAATATCGAGTCTGGTTTTGGTGAGAAACATCAGACTCCCAACCATGCTTATATAAGTGGTCATGTCAACCTTTGATGCTCCATCATCCTTGCTCAATTGGATCCCATGTCCAGTTGGAGTTGCAACTGATTTGCACTGCTCCATGGCAAATTTATTTATCATGTCTTGAGCATACTTGTGTTGACATATGAATATCCCTTTATTTGATTGATGCACTTCCATGCCTAGGAAGTATCGCATTAAACCAATATCTTTCATCTCGAACTATTTCATCATGGATTTTTTGAACTCCATATTCATTTTATTGTTACTACCCATAAATATTAGATCATCCACATACAAACAAACTACGAGAATGTCTACTCATTGCTTTAGGTAGTACAGAGTTGGTTAATTTTTGCTTCTAGTGAACCCATACTTGCTAAAATGGCCATCAATGCATGAGTACTAGGCTCTTGGTTCTTGCTTGAGGCCATAAAGTGCTTTCTTCAATTTGTAAACAAGGTTCTCTTTTCCTTGTTCTTGAAAACCTTGAGTTTGTTGAACATAAACCTCTTCTGTCAAGTATCCCTTTAGAAAAGCACTCTTCACATCCATGTGTTGTAAATTCCATCCTTTATGGGTTGCTAAGGAAATAACTGATCTGATTATCTCTTGTCATGCAACAGGAGCAAAGATTTCCTCATAGTCAATGCCAAAGTTTTGAGTAAAATCCTTTGCTACTAGTCTCGCCTTATGCATTTCAATGCTTCCATCAACATTGTACTTGGTCTTGTAGACCCATTTACATCCAACACATTTTTTTCCTTTGGGTAGCTTTACTAGCTCCCATGTATCATTATTGTTTATAGAGGTTATTTCCTCTTTCATGGCTTCTTGCCATACATTTTGAGTACATGCCTTCTCATAGCTAGCTAGTTCTAGATGTGTACTAGCCAATAAAGCTTAATTGACTACATCTTCCATAGGATCATGGGAGTCAACATATCCATACAATTACAAATTTTCAAGTTGTTGCAAAACTGTATTCATCTCACTAGCTTGACTTATAGTGAATCTTCTTTGGAAATTTTGATCCAACATTTGAAAGGATGGATGATTTTGTAATATTCTTCTACCTCTTTATGGAGAGTCTCTATCGATGTCCATAGGTGAAGAACTTACTGATATCTATGGAGAAGGACTTGGAGTGTTTGTTGAAGTACTTGATGTAGTACTCTTGTATGGGCTTGGAGGGGGTAGTGTGCCTTTGATTTTCTTTGGAGACACCTGATGTACCTGTGAAGAACTTACACCTTGGGACTCATCATCAACAAAAATTGTTTGATGAACCCATTCTCCCCCTTCATCAAAAATTGCATCCCTAGAGATTACAACTTTATGAGTCTTGGGATTGTAGAGTCTATATCCTTTTGTAGACTCACAATACCCTACAAATATACAAGCTTAACTTTTTGGATCAAGCTTCTTCCTTTTCTTGTCAGGAATGTGTACATATGCTAAAGAACCAAACACTTTGAAATTATTTACATTAAGTTTCTTTTCATACCATGCCTCATAAGGAGTGACACCATCTAAACTAGAAGTTGGACTTCTATTTAGAATATATACACTTGTTTTTATAGCATCAGCCTAGTACATATTAGTTAGATGCTTTGTATGAAGCATCGATATCGCCATCTCAACTATGATGCGGTTCTATTTCGGCCACAACATTTTGTTGTGGGGTATAGGAAGTGGTTAATTGCCTTTTGATCCCACTTGCTTTACAATAGTTCAAGAATTATTTTGAGGAGCATTCACCTCCTCGATCTTTTCGAATACATTTTACATAATTCTCACTTTGATTCTCTACATTGTTTCTGAAATCTATGAAGCAATCAAATGCTTCATCTTTGTGCTTTAAGAAATAAATCCAACACATCCTAGAGAATTCATCTATAAAAGTTAGAAAATAAGAATTGTTTCTGAGACACTGTGTTTGCATCGGACCACAGATGTCTGAATGTACTAACTGAAGTGGATAGCTAGATCTCCACGTTTGCCCTTTCAAAAAATTCAACCTGGAGTGCTTTCCCAAAGCACATCCTTCATAGAATTCCTTTTGTTCATTGATTTTGGGAAGTCCTATCACCATAGCTTGAGAAGTTAGCAATTTCAAGCTAGTAGAATTAAGGTGACCATATCGCAAGTGCCACAACACACTTGGATTTGTTATGGCTACATTTGCAAGTTGAGCTCCCCCGAGCTTGCCAAATTTGAGAGGGAATAACCTATTCTTGGTAATGGGGACCTGTGTGATGACACGATTACAATTATTTTTATCAAAAATAATACATTGTCCTTCATCAAATACAAACTTGTAATTGTTCTCCATCATTTATCCAACGTTGAGCAGATTGTGTTGGAGCTTTGGAGTGTAATAGATGTCACTCACTTTCTTTAGTCCTTGTTTGGTTGGAACCACCATGGCTCCAATTCCCTCTACTTGCAATGCTTTGTCATCTCCTAATTTGATTTGGGATTTATAAGTGGAATCTAGAGTTCAAAATAGATTTTCTTTGCCAGTCATATGGTTTGAGCAACCAATATATAGAATTCATGTGTCATTTAGATTCTGATCTGATTGTCTATATGACAGAAAAATATTAGAAGCATCATCTTCTTCTCCATAATTTCCATATTGACTACTACTGGTTTGTGAATATTTTGACCAGCAGTCACGAGGGAAGTGACCTGGCTTGCCACAGTTGAAATAGGCTGATTTAGACTTGTCACTTCCTAACCCTTGATTGCCACTTTGTCCTTGATTTCCATATCAATTTTGATTTCCACCTCTTTGTTGGTTGCCTCCTCTGTATGAGTTGCCTCTTCTATTGGAATTTCCTCCTCTGTTCTGGTTGCCTCCCCTGTTGGAATTTCCTCCTCTATAGTTGCCTCTACCTCTACCTCTTTGCTTGCCTCTACCTTGACCTCTTCCTCATCCTCTTACATTATTTTCATTGGAAGTTAAGGCATTATCATCACCTTCATAGCTGGTTGAAGGAGTTTCAAGAAACCTCTCTTCATCCGACATTAACAATCTGATCAATGCAACGAATGTTAAAAGGGAAAGATCTTTGGATTCTTCTATTATTATGGCAATATGGTTCCATTTCTATGTAAGTGTTCTCAACACTTTTGTTATAATTATCTTAGGCTTGATTTATTTGCCTAGTGTAACCATTTTATCTACAATTGCTTTTACTCTAACACAATAATCACCAACTTTTTCATCATCTTTCATTTGGATATTTTCAAAATACCGCTTCAATGTTTGAAGCCTTACCTAATTCACTTGATTACTAACCTGGAATCCATAACTCAATGCTTTCCATGCAGCTCGTGCAATCATACAAGCAGTAATTCTGGGAAATATGCTTTTATCTAATGCAGCTTGGAGATGAGAAAGAGCAGATGAGTTGCTCTTTTTACCTTCTTTTCATGTTTTCTTGTCTGCGACACTAAGTGTTGTCTAGTATGAGGGTTCTGTGTAGCCCTCTTCTATGATGTCCCACAAACCTCTACCTATGAGCAAGGTCTTCATATTTATAGACCAATACTCATAGTCATAACTATTAAATTTTGGTATAGGTAAGCTATTGTGTGAGGCCATAGTTACCAAAAAAATCTCTTTATTTCACGGTTACAATGAAGTACTTTTACTGTTTGAAATAAGGAAAGAAGAAGAAGAAAGAAGGAAAAGCTTACAAATTTAAGTCAAATCTGACTTGTTCTACTCTATCATTGACTGCTTGTTCCTCTTGATGTGGGGATGCTATCTCTTGATTTACAAAGTTGTCTGCCACTTCTTCTTCATTGTCACTTATTTGTATAATTTTTGGTGATTATGGTTCTAGGATTTCTACTAAAATACTGTAGTGTGTGTACTCTGATTCTTGTGGTGTAGCTTGTATGGATTATGATAGTTCAAATTGACTCCTGAACGAGTTATATTAAAAATCCGCTTTGTTCCCTGAGTCAGGATGCCTTTGATGTGCGATTACTGCATTTTGGAGTTGACTAAACACAATGTTGACTCCATAACCTCTTAACTTTTCATCAAACCTTTCTGCACCTTCTCTTGCTAGAATTGCACATAAGGCATGATAACAGCCATTCGGTCTTATCATCAATGCCCTTTACAAAAAAAGCTAAGCCTCTTAGGCTTATTACACACTCTTTCCTCTTAGGAAAGTTTTAACCTCTTTTACAATGTCTGAATTTTTCACAAAATGTGAAATTTACAAGGCTCCAATAATTGACAATATCAAGCGTCTAGGGCTTTTACAATAAAATTTTTAAAATTTAAACTTAATAAAAAAATTAAATATTTATATTTAATTAAAAAATAACTTTATAATTATTAAAAAACTAAGTTTTAAAATAATTATAAAATAGTTTTAATTTTATAAAATTAATATTTAATAATTTTAAATATTCTAAAGTTTAAATGATAATTTTTTTTTTTTAATAAATTTTATCCTTTAGCCCATTCGAACCCATGACCTCTTGCCTGTCACAAAAATTTTGACCAATGCGCCACAGTGTCTATTTGAAACATAAAGGATCCACGATCCTTTTCTAGCTTGTGCTTCCCAAAGATTAAAAATAAAAAAACTAAAAATGTGCCTGGCAGGATTCGAACCCGAGACACCCTACTCACAAGCGCTCCTCCTTAGCCGCTCGAGCTATGCCCACGGATGGGTATGAAGGTGGAAGATTTTCTATTTGAAATGCAGTGGACAAAGATTTTAATAAAAAAATTGAAATTATTTTGTCCCACATTGAGCAGGACGGGGGCAAAAACAAGGTTTATAACCCTAGGCGGGTGAGTAATGAAGCGATTGCCTTCAGGAAATCAACGATCACCCATTTTTCCTCCTTTCAACCAACTGCTCCTTGTCATGTTTCTCCCTTTGCTACCACATTGCTCCCCCTCCTCGTGCCACGTGTCTATCCACGTCGGCTCCTAAGTTGTCCTCCTCTCACCATGTTTCACTTTGTGATAGGTCCTCCTGCATCACTCCTGTATCCGTGTGCTTGATGTGTTGGCCTGCTCTAGACTTTGCCTCGATTTGCATGCCTTGGGATTATCTCACCTCAAGCTATGTGCTACGGGCCCCACCTCGACCTTGCTTTGGGTTGTGTGCTACAAGATTCTCTCACCTCGGTCCTTGGGCCTCCCTTGCCTCGATCCTCATGCCCTCTCATCTTCGGCTCTAATACCAGATGTGGTTTGTGAGAGAAAAATTAGGAGCAAATAGAAAATAATATATATTGAACCTTAGAAAATTGAGATTACAATGGTATTTATAATGGTAACTCCAAACAACTTTAAGGAATATAAAGAAGTTAGGAAAATAGGAGAAATAGGGAGAAAAAGAGAAAGGTAAATAGAATTGGTTTGCCTTGCCACCCTTGTCGTCCAATCTGCCCATTCAGCTACCGTCCAAGTCAACCTACCTACCCAGTCAACTGCCGTCCAAGGAGGTACAAGGGGTAAGATCCAAAGCTTACAGTTGAAACAAATTTTTACTGCTTTTTACTCCTTTTACTAGCTTTATTTCCAATAGTTCACCCCCCTTCTCAGTATAAGCACATGTTCTTCAGAGACTCAATATGTTCTACACTCAATGCTCAACCAATTTCTCAACTCAATCTCATAGAAGCATAAAGATAATTGTCAGAGACTCAATATGTTCTATACTTAATCCCCAATCTCAACTCAAATCAATATCATAGAAGCATAAAGAGAATTATTAGAGACTTAATATGTTCTATACTCAAATCCCAATCTCAAATCAAATAAATCTCATAGAAGCATAAAGAGAATTGTTAGAGACTCAATATTTTCTATTCTCAAATATCAATCTCAACTCAAATCAGAATAAAGAATAGTTTATTTCTTGGAACTTGAACAACCACTTGCATCCACTTGACTAGGCTCAATAAACTCAACTCAACCATTCACCACAAGGAACAAATATTTCTTACAAACCCTAGTCCAAGCATGTATCAATCAACTCAAAATGTTCCCAACAATGCTCAACAACAAATCTCACATAACAATGATACTCATGTTCTTTTCTAACTCAAGTTCAAGTTCTTTGCACAACCAATGGCTTCACCAACAATGCTTATAAAACAAGGTTTAATCACAAAACTCAAGCCAGAAAACCTTGAAGCATTAACTCAACCACTTTCAAAAAGGAAACCACAGTCAATCCTTTTAACTCTAATGATATTTCAGAAATCAACCACCCAAATAAAATCAATGGACAATATTGCTCATACCTTTTTGATGCATTATTTGTTTTCCACAAAATCTGTCTCAGTCAACACACTTTATTTTTCAACTCTCAACAAGGTTTAGAGTAATAACACAACAAAAATATCCAAGTAACACCTTATTACTCTTACTTTATTTTAACATCCACCAAAGTTATTTTATGCAAGAAATAAACCCTTAATAGAATGGATCAAACTTACTTTTGGAAACTTCTTGACAAAACCTGAAATATCTTCTTACACATCCTTTATTTATCCTTCTAGGCAAGTTAATTAAATAGCTCTTGAAAAATGCTTTCCAATGATATATACTATGCTACCCTTCCAAAATTAAAAGGAATAGTAATTTCAAAATTTTCTAAAACAACTCATAAGCCTTATTTCTCCTCAAAGATTTTCTTACAAATATTAAAATAAAAATTTAACTTGCCTTTTTCTCCTCAGAGGGATTCAATCCCCTGTCACTGTCCAAGTACCACTCTAACTACGGTGCCACTAATCACGTGAGCCAACCTATCACATGAAATGGTGAGCATAGCCACTATGCTTTCCTTCCTCCAAATGTGCCCTAGAAGACATGTGCGCCAAAGGTGTATGCCATTTTCTCTTCACAAAAACCAACACCGATGGGATTTGAACTTCGGATCTCCTGGCACTTAACAACTTGACTGCTTCCTTCTTACTACTAGGCCACAAGAACCTATGGTGTATGGGAAGGGTCCTACCTTCCTTCTATTTCTCCCTTTCTTCACAGGTTTCGATTGCACTAAAATATCTTTTCTCTTTTTTTGAACGAAACACATACACATTCGAATTATTGCCAAATGAATTTTTTGCAATGGTATTTATACATATTGCCTTGAATTTTCATATGTCGGCCATTAATAGAATTTTATGACATCGATGGAAATTTCCACTTTGGAAATTTAAATTTAAATTTTAAAATATTAAAATTTAAAACTTAAACTTCAAAGTTGAATAACTTTGTCACCGAGACTCCTTTTTTGATGAAATGAAAAGCCAACCTAGGTTTTAAGAAAAACCCATTTCAAATATACCATCCATGGTTTTAAATACAAACCTTTTGGTTAGCTTCCCTTGAAGCTCCTTTTGGAATACAAACATAGTGCTTACTTACATAGATCCTTTTGACATCAATGATAAATTTTTTCCAAGGGACTCAAAATGTCCAACAAATAAGTGCATAAATTAAGGGAAGAACCATTGTCAATCAGAATCCATTTGATAAAAGTTTTCCTAATAAAGGTAATGATGTAAAGGGAATAATCCCCTTGTAAATATGAGGAAGGCATATTGTCATCCAAAAATGTGATATGATGTATCCCAAGAGAACTTAAAAAATTAGCTATAACACAAGGGAAAATATCTTGAGGAATAGATTGTTGTCTTAGAACTTTCAACAAAACTTCCTTGTGAATAGGAGAAGTTTATAAAATCTCTAAGAGAGAGATCTTAGCTGGGGTACTAGATAATTTTTTTTGAATATCGAAGGAGACTTTAGGTTATGAATTCAAAACTAAATGTGGGTTTTCTATTCTCATGCTCCTTTTTGGGGTATTCTTTAAAACTAAGGTGGGTTGGATGAAGAACTCGTCTCTTGCTAAGAATGTTGAGTCAGTTGAATCTGCACTTATTGCCTTGTACTTAATGCTACCATACCAATCATATTATTGTAGAGAGGTGGCACATTATTAAGTGACACTCAATTAGTTGCCTATTACCCATGCTTAGGTAGTGGGTCTTGGAATATCCCCATGTCTTTATTAGTTGTGGATGCTTGTTGAGTAGAAGGTTGATTGTTTATTGAAGGATTGGATCAAGAACCTTATAAAATTAGTCATCCTTCATCAATTAGACCATGAACCACATGTTTCAACCTCTTACATGAGTTTATCATATGCCCCTCCACTCTATGATATTCATAATGTTGACTAGGCTTATACCAATCAGTCATGGTATCAGGTTGCCTTATGGAAGGTAACTCAATCATATTAGCTTCCAAAAGTTGTTGTAGGACCACATTCATAGGTGTGTTGAGTCTTGTAAAATTTCTTGGTGGGGGTTTTTGAGGCTAGCAAAGCACCATCTTTTATAGGGTGTTAACAACACTATTAACATACCTACTATCTGTTACCCCATCACCAACTACATGCTTGTTCTTATACTACATTTTTGTGGTCCTATCTTCCTTTACTTTAAGATGATGTATTCTGATAAGGGCTTGCTCTACCCTTATTGCTAGATCTATTGCTTGATCAAAAGATGTAATAGTTGTCATTTCCAACTCATAAGATATTTTTTCTTGCAAATTTCCAATAAATATTTCAAGCATATCCCAAGGAGGTAAGGTATATCTCAATCGTCCAACTAGATTTCTCCAAAAAGATAAAAATTCTAAAAAACTTTTATCTTTAGCTTGTTTTAACATATAGACATCGCTCATAGTCACATTATTTTCAACATAAGCATCAAATTGTTGAACAAACATTTCAGTTGTCTTTTCAAAGTTCCTCAAAGAATGATTAGGCAGTTGATAATACCACTCTAATGCCATACCACCAAGGCTCTTAGGGAACATCTTAAGTAATAACATGTCATCATATATAATTTCATGCAATGTTATCATGAACATTCTTAAATTCTCAATTGGATCCTTCGTTCCCTTCTAGATAGGCAAAATCAACATTGGAAAATACTCAGGGTAGGGCCTAGAGGTAACGATAGGGTCTAAGGTCTGATTGTACATTTTTCTATAGTTGTAGGTGAAGCTAGGAAGTTGAATCATGTCCACTCTCGAAATCAATTATTTCACCATATTTTTTAAACTTTGCATTTTAGTATTGTTGTTGTGCAATACCTCTAGATTCCCTAGGGGAAGGGTATAGGTAGGCTGTTGAAAAGGAACTTGGCCTATGTTGGAAGCATTGACACTATTATGGTAAGGGTTATTATATGTGGTATCTTGCTATGGAGGATAACTAACATTTTGTGGAATAGAAGCATGAATATTGAGATGAACAGAATGGGGAGGAAATTGAACATAATCTTGATATGCACTACTAGTTGGAGAGAATTGTGGAACCCTTCCAATGTTGGTGGTTGTAGACACCTAATTTTGACACACCAAGAAAAAGCTCCCAAAAATAGTCACAAGCATCATAAAACTTCTTAAAATCAAACAAAGGCTTCACAAAAATCCAATATAATCATTTCCCAATATTTTGGGCATCATTTTTCACCTTCACCAAAAATGCCAGCGGCGTTTTTTCCAAAACTACAGAAATCAAAATTTTGGACTTTCAAAAATAGTTTTGACAAAAAATGCCATCCTACCAAAAACACCAATGGCGATTTTGGCTAGTGGTATTTTTGGAAAACATGCAAAATTCAAATTTCAAAAATTCACTTTGGTCTCCTAACAAAAAACACCACCCAGGTTGCCAAAAACGCTAGTGGCATTTTTGGTCAACAATATCATTTTTAGCCAAATGTCTCAAAATATTTTAGCATAAGCCAGAGGGGCACACATTGCCATACTCTATCCTCCAACATTGATGCCACACACACCAAAAATGCATTATATGCAACAATTTCAAACTTATATTTTCCATTTCCTCCCTCCAATCCCCCTCCAAATTCTATTTAAGGACCCCCTTAGGTAGGCATATGGCAAAGAATTTTACTGTAGCAATACTCTACTAACATTTCTCTAGGATTATAATTTTCATCTCTTCATTAGCAAACATTCCCAAGTATCTCTCATCCATTTAGCAAGATTTTGTGAAGAAAAGTCAAGCAAGGCAAGAGGGCTTGGTGGCAAGGAGGTCTCGGTGCTTGGGAGAGACTATTTCTTGGTGATATCATCCTTAGCATAGCTCTCTCATTTGTTATATTTGCTTCCATTTCATTTCAGCTCTTTAACATGGCTTTGCTAGATTGCTAACTTCATCTACTTGCTTATGTTCTTTTGCATTTCATGCTCTCAAATTACTATTTCTATGTTATATTCATCTAATATTCATTTGTAGCCATTAACACTATGTTGGAAGCCTTCTAACACTGTGTTTTCAGCCTTTTATTCAAGTATATTATCTCCATTTATCATCTAATATCTATTTTGCAGGTTTACTTTGACTTGCATTCATTTCATCATCCATATTTTGTTCATAACCACTTTGTTTTGTAGGGTCATTTCATATATTTTGCTTCCATAACACTTGATATCTACTGTTATTTTCATTTGCAGCACCGTTTCATATTCATTTCAATTATACTAACTAGTTTCTTTCAGCTCCATGCATTTATACTTTTATATTAAGTATTTAACATGCTAATTTTCTTTCATTTCATACATACATACCTCCGTTTTTGGATATTTAAAAGCATTTATTCACTAGATTTCATTACTTAGATGCTAATTTGCTTTACGAAAAGTTAAATTAGTTGTTTCTCATCGCTCCTAACAACCTAGCATAAGATTTTAGCTCACTACATCTCCATTTGAATCATAATTTTAGTCATACCCTTTATTTACTCACTATTGTAGATTTTCCTAAGTCTTGGACAACCTTTGCATATTTCATCAAATTCACTCATTTTTCACTATTTTATGTCAATTTTATCTCGCTTGAGGTTATATTAGCTCCTATAAATCATACCTAACACCATATATTACATTTGATACTTTATCACATCTTTGATTGATTAGATTTACAATCATTCTGGGCGTTTCCATTTATTTTTCAAGTATTTTAAAATCAGTCCTTAAATTCACCATATTAGTAGCTCAAATCTCTAATTCTGTCAGTCACAGTCCTAGAAAATAGCATTAGGATAATTCTCCTAAAGATTCAGCCCAAAACCCCATCAAAATCCATTCAAAACAGCCCTCGAAACCTTCAAAATTCTATCCTTGGACCAAAAACACCACCCTGCATAGTATGTGGTGTTTTTTGCTTTAGAAAGCACTAAAGACCAAAAATTCCACTAACCAAAAATGCTAGTGGCATTTTTGGAAAGAAAACAATGACATTTTTGGAAAAATGCCAAAAAATCCATCCCAAGGTGCAAGCATACATAATTTTTCATAACTAGAGGGTTTGATCAGCTGATAAGATAGAAATTCATCTTTCCCAGTAATCAGATAGGCCCCCCAAATAAGAAAACCCTAATTTTTTTTCATTTTAGCATAGATACCAAAATTCCACCTCTTGTGGCATTTTTGGCAACAGTGGCATTTTTGGTAGTTTTAGTGACATTTTTGGCAACAGGCTCTAAAAAGAGGTGATTCTACCACTTGGCATTTTCCTAGTCCTACATATTTCATTTCTCTATGTTTTCCTTCAATTTTTTGCCTATTTTGTAGCTAGAAATCACATTTCATTTAAAAAATTAAGGAATCTTAACTAGAAATTCTAATTGTTCACAAAACACCTTAATTGCTTCACAAAACGTTATGATTTCTTTACAAAAAACCTCTAAAATAGTCAATTAAGGAACCTTAGGCTAAATGCTTCTCCTTCAAGCAAAGAATCAAAAGTCATTTAGTTGCATTTAGGCTAGTTTATCTTTTTGCATTCCTTCTTGTTTGCCTTGAAATAAAAAGACCTTAGATAATTCATCAAATCTGAAAAGCATATAGGATAGCTCTTGTTTTCATGCATTTTGTGTGATATAAGCTTAACATGCATTTAGGTGATCATTGATGATTTAGGTTTAAATAACCGTTAAGGCTAAAAAAGAGTCGAGATAGATAGTGATCCAAAACCTTAGGTGTTTTCTTTGAATAAACCCATAAAACACTGATCAAACAAGCGTATCATCAACTTTCACACAACCTAATAAAAAAGCATTGAGTAGGAGTCTAGTTGTGTTGAGAATATTCATATTCTTGAGGTCTCCTTTGGAAAGAGACTCTCAAGTGGGGAAGTAGAGATTCTAATGAATCTCCCCCGTGCACACTTGACATTAAATTAGACTTTAGAGGAAAATAAAATTTTTCCCCATATACAAATTTGGTGAACCCGACATGAACACACTTTTTGCCTTAACAAAGATAAAATTTTGTTAAATTTAAACAAGATCATCTAATTTGCGTACTTTTCTTACATCACATTAAATTAAGATAACAAGAACATAACCAATTTTTAACCTATTGGGGGAAGGATAATGACCCCTTGAGTAAACCGACGTACAAACCTTAGGGGAGCAATCTTATTTGGCTAGTATATCATGATGTATTAACAGAAGTCATAAGGAGGGTTGTTTATCAAGCTGACATAAGGATCTCAAACATCTTCTCTTATTTGCGCTAAGTACTATGGAAAAAAACTCTAAAAGACTAACCCCCATTTTTTTGAAACCAAACTTTCAAACCATGTCTTAACATCCTTACGACACTCAAAACAAGGGTGTACCTTCTACATCTCAAGAGGAATATGCTCATGAGAAAATTAAACAAGAAATAAACCCTTGGTCATAACAAGTGCCTAGGAAATAGGAACAAATTTCTTTCCAAAATATAGATCATGTCAATGAATACATCAAAAGAAACAAGGATATCTTTTGAGATGTACTTATAGATGAACTTAGAGAGCAAGCAAAGAGAGAATCCACCACAATGCAAGATAATATCCAATATTCTAATGATCAATCAACCACTACTCAAATAAATGAAACTTAGAACAACTTGGCAATTCTTAATGTGGCTATGGCTCAACCTACTGATCCTACAATTCCCCTAACCACATCTGTGGGGATCCCCACTACAGGAAACCCATTCTCAACTAATGATACAATCAATACTATGAATATTTTTTTAATCATGACATGGGACTTAGCCAAGTCCCTCCCACCATAACATCAAATTAAAACACTTCAAATCTCATGAATATACCTTTTATATTACAAACCTATGCTCAACCACTTGCGCAACCATTAACATTACCTGCACCATCAAACCCTTCATCAAATGACATCCAAGATATCAACACTAAAATCTCAGACTTAGAAAAGAGGGACTCCAAGTTTTAATAAATTGAGCATCAAATTGCCTCTCTCCAAGGATATTCTAAGTTAAAGTACTATTTTGAAGAATTCTACAATGAGTTGTTAGACCCAATCGTCCTCAACTATCCATTTCCAAATAACTTTGAAACTCCTAAATTTCAAATGTACAATGGAAAGAAAGACCCCATTAACCATCTAAGGTTGTTCCAAATAGCTTGTAGCAACATCAATCACGATGAAAAACTTCTCCTTAGGTTATTCCCTAAAATCCTTAGCGGTTTAGCCTTAGAATGGTATTTTTAAATACCTCACCACTCCATCACAAAGTTCAAAGAACTTATGGAAGCCTTCATTAAACAATTTTTGATCTACATAGATGATAAGGTCACCATAGATGATCTTTATCAACTTAAACAATATAAGAATGATAAATTTTCATATTTCTTAGCCAAATGGAGAGGTTTGGTGGGAAAACTTCAATACATTCTTCCTCCTAAATAAATCTTACATATTTTCATATGATACCTTCATGAAATGTTGTCATATCCCTTGGAAATAATGAACCTAACCTCATTCGAAGAAGCTGTCAACATGGATAAAATAGTAGAAGCCATCCTCATAAGATGAGGGCAACTTAACTATAACAAGAAAGAGGAAGAAAACCCCCTAATAAGGGGTAGTACAAAAACAAGCATGTTGTAGGAGAAAGTGTAACCAAATCTCATCAAAACACCAACATAAACACTACTTAGAATGCCCCTCAAAAGTTGGTTCTCTAAAGAGAAGAAAAAAACCAAAGGCAATATATGAATACCGAATAGAGTCAAACATCCATGCTAAAGATGCTCCTTGATTCCAAATTGATAGAACTTTCACCTATTAGGCCTTGGGATATATCCAAGGGAGAACTTTTTTGGTATAGGCAAGATAAATATTATGACTTTCATCAAATGGAAAGACACACTACCAATAAATGTAGGACTTTAAAGAACATCATCCAACACCTCATTGAGAAAAAAAAAGTAATGTTCAATAAAATGAAAAATCCCAACAAAGGCATGGGGATCTTCCAAGACCCCTTACCAACACATGATAAAAAATAAACCAACTTCATAGGCACCATTCGTTTATCAAGATCTTCCCACACCATAACTAGGCAATAAGTAAAGGATTAGTCTTTGGACCAACCTTTGTTGGTCATACCGAAAGCAAATATCAATATCCCTAATAAGTCGCCTTTGGTGCTCACACCTTATCAAAACACCTTGCATACATTTTATTTTTATCAATAATTAGAGAAAGTACCTGCTAAGATCTCCCTCCTAGAACTGGTGAAAATATCACCCGCTCATAAGGAAATATTGTTGAAACTCTTAAGCGAACAAGAAGTCCCTCAAGACATATCCCCGAATGATATCACTAACATGGTCAGACTAAATAGAGTAAAAAACACTATCTTGGCCTTTCATGAAGAAGATACTCCCCTCAAAACCATATCAGGGGATTCCTCTCTTTACATCATAACTCAAATATGTGACAAATATATCAAGAGAGTCTTAGTAGACAACAAATCAGCCTTGAATGTATGTAATGTCAAATTCTTAAATTTTTTTGACTTAACAGAAAATGACTTGTAAAAGTAAAACCTCATCATTAGGGCCTTTGAAAATGAAGAACGAGAAGTAATCAGTACCATTTTTTTATGTAGCAACAAATCCACCTCCTAGAAGAAGAAAAAGTGAAAATTGGATTTGCACAATTTTGCTAGTTTTGTCAATTTTGTTAGATGTACAATTTGTCAAAACATACAAATGTAGGATTTTGGTTTAATTGTACAAATATGAGTTATAAAACATACAATTGGGTGTAATTGTACAAATATCATAAACATGTAGTTAGAAATTAAGTGAAATGTGCATTTAAGGTTAATTTGATAATAATCAAATTAGACTTAGGAGAACCTTAATGCAAGTTGGTTGTCTTACGGGGTGGTAGTTGTAAATAGTGGTTGTCTCAAGAACTACTTTGGAACGACCTAGGAAAGCATTATAAGGACCCCCATTCATTTTTTATGGTTGTTCATCGATGGTTCATGATAGTTCATTGTGTTGTTCTTTTACTGTAGATGATAATTGTCAAATGAGTTCATATTGATGGAAGAGTTGTTGATTATCGTGATTGTTTATGGATAATTATGTATAAATTCAACTGTATTAATACAAAATAACATTGCATATTGTGAGTTGTGTGAATCATATTGTGTGCATGAATGGTGAATCCATATTTTGTGTTTTATGCAAGTATGACTAGAATAATGTGGAATATGGATGCTGTGGCAATGAAATTGCAGTAATTATGAACCCTTAAACCTGGAGAATGTTGAGGAGTTGACTTTTTGCATTGTTATTGTTGTACATAAATGTTATTATATTTTTGTATAATTTCTAAAAATGTTGGTGAGGATATTAAATCCATGGTAGTGAATTAGGGTTTGCATGTTATAAAACTATGTTGGTAATTGCACTAGAAAGATAACCCAAATATTTCCTGGAGAAGAATGGTGTGCAAATTGGAAAATTTGTAAGTGAAGAATTCAACAAGGGTTTGGTGAAACCATACATATTGACCACCAAACCGTACAACTGATTGTTTTCCTGATTTGGAAGTGCAATTGTGTAGTTTAAACTTGTTAATTAAGAAAAAAATCAAGGTTTTGAAGGAATGATTTACAAAACTGATCGATTTGGATTACAAAATAAATTTTAGCAAATTTAACAAGTGGAAAATCATACATGCCAGTCTGTTGTAGAATTTTGTATCGTACAACTGTACGATTTGGAGACTTTACAAGCTATTTTGTGAAAGTTGCCAATCATTCAAAGGGTAAATCATACACTTGTAGGATTTGAAAAAAAAATATTACAAACATTAGGACCCATCTCCAGACCCCCAAAATCACCTCTCCCTTGGGGAATACTACCACCTATGCTACATTTGGTGTTGTTGCTTATTAAAATTGCTTCAAATTGATGCAATTTAGAAGAACTTGTGGCATTGTGACAAGTGGTGAGTAAGAACCAATTGGAGGTGAATGACAAATGTAAGTTCACGAAGACATGGGTGATGGAATAAAGGAGATAAGTAGATTCCAGTTAGAAGGAGCACACAAATTTCTCAAATAAATACCATGAAAAAGTCTATGAATGAACCAGTAATAAAACAAGTATAAACTTTAGAATAAGGAGATACTAAAATGTGGGATACATTGTTGGTAAATACGAAAGAAAGGGTACAAGAACTACCAAGAGTAAAAAAAATGTTAACATAAGAGAAGATGTTGATGAAATAAATCTATGAGAAGATAGTGAGTGGATGGTATCACCTAAAAAAGTGACAAAAAGGTTGCAAAGGGGTGTAGAGGATGAGAGTTGGGCACCAGAGTAACATGGTGCAAGGTCTTAGGAAAAATAACCAGGGCTGCAGTTAGTATTTCGATGAAGGAGGTCATGGAGTGAGGATGCATAGGAATCTAGGAGATGAATATTTGATGAAAATAAGATACCATATATAGAAAAATCTAATGAGGAGTAGTGCAGTGGATCACCCACCCAATAAAGAAATCAGTTAATAATTTTGGACAATACCCCCTCAAGTGATGAGGAAGGAAATCCAGCAATGGCTAGTGTAGCTACGAAAGCAGGGAAACAAAGATGCCCATCCTTCATAGAAGAAGATAAGGAGGACCCAAAAAGACACATCAGGGTATGCATAACCATTTGGAAAGCAAGTGGTGTGAACCAACTAGATGAATGGTTGCAATTATTTCTTGCTACACTACAAGGACTTGCAATAGATTGGTATCTAAAGTGAGAGATACAACACCATTCTAAGCATGTAATACAATGAAGAATACATTTATCAAAGAATTAAAACCCTTGAGATATGACAATGATAATGTCATTGAGATATACACCATGAAGCAAGGTGTCAATGAGGATGTAAATACATATAATCGATGACTAAAGCAATTGATCAATAAGATACAAATACCACCAGTAGATGCATTAGTGAAGTGATGGTTTCTTGATGGGTTACTACCAAGATACAAATAGAAGATGAAGGTAGTACTATCCTCAACATACGAGGAAGTGCTAGAAAAAACAAAGAATTTTGAGAGTAAGGTGAAGTAGAAAATAGTAGGAATTACGACACATACAAGGCATGAAGATTAAGATAGCATGAAGAAGATACAATAAATCAGACCATTCAATCATTTCAAAAGGAATTTGATAAGATCATAAGAGAATACAAGAAAGATACATGACATGATAAAAAAGAGATCTAGTGTACAAAATGTAAGACCGAAGAACATTCAAATGTGAACTATCCTTGAAATGAATATTGTCACATATGTAACGTGCTAGGAAATGAAGTGGTAGAATATCAGTTTAATACGAAATTTTGCCAATAGACCCTCACAATTTGAACAAGAGGAGAAACCAAAACCTTAAGGATGTGGATAGGATACAACCAGTGGAGGTTACATGAATAGTTTAAGAGGAGGAAGGCCAAATTAGGGTAATCAACAAGGAGGTCAAAGTCTATTACAGTATGATTCGAAAGGAAGATCGATCATACAATGTTGCAATTGCCAAGATTTGGGATATTTTGTGAAAAATTGTCCTTCTCCTCAGATGAAGGAGTCAACATAGAATAACACTACACATATGTGTAGATGGTGTGGTCTATGTAACCACAAAGAAGTCAATTTTCCTAAGAAAGTGAGTTCAAGTGGCTTGCAGAATGTAAATTTCTTGGATATTGATATACCCTCAGTGAAAGAAGAGAAAACTAAGGAAGAAGTACTAGACATGACACAGAGTATAATTTTTGAATACAACCATCGAGATTAATATGGCTAGTATGTTGGAGGCCATACCATCATTACATAAGATGATGGAAGAAGAGGTACAACCACATAAGGTGATGGAGGTCCAAAGCCAACTGATACAGGAAAAAGAACAAAAAGCGTTTTTCATTGATCTGACCATGCTAACGATTGATATTGGAAAGAAACCAATATTATTTCATATGGAGGTAATGGGGCATAAGTTAACATAAGTAATCATGGATGGAGGGTCCAGTGTGAATGTGCTACCTAAAAAGACCTAGAAAGAGATTAGTGCTCCATAATTATGGGCACAAAGATTTCAGTTATATGGTATTGACCAGTATGATATCAAAACAAAGAGAGTATTGACAGCACAACAAGTGATAATAGCTGACCAAGAATTTGTCTTAGATTTTACTATGATTGCGATGCAGAAGCTTGCATATGATGAAATTTTGGGATGAGGTTGGCTACGAGTATCAAAAGTTAATAAAAATAGGGAAAAATATTAGATCATATTGAATAAGGGATAACATAAATATATGATTAACCTGAATAATCAAATAATCAGTGAGGATGTTTCCATGATAGATGAGTTAGACAGTTCTATAGGTGAATAAGACTATAAACCTAATGAAGAAGGGATGTTGTACTTGGAATATTGTAGTGAAGATGAATCTTGATCTGATAGCAAATTTCTTCACTAGAAGATGAAGGAGTACGAGGTGTTTCAACCCAACTGATTTTGTATTAATATTGAGGAGACCACAAAAAACCAAGACAAAAAGAAGATCAACATAAAACCAAAATAAGAGGAATAGGAGAAACACACATTTTCTAATAGCTTTGCAGAATATACAATTGGATATGTAGAGATAGATACACAATCAACGCATCCAAAAAATGTGGAAAAGGCTAAGGAAGAGCCTTAAAACATCAAGTATGAAGGACCACGAATCGTATATGTGAATCTAGGGAACCCAAAATGATTCACTATGGTGATGCCTAGAACCTAGTGCTGAAAGCAATGACTTTCAAAAAACTTTATGCTTTTGCATGGATGTACAAGGATTTAAAAGGGATACCACCAGAATGATGTGTCCATAAGATCACATTAATGCCTAGGGCACAACTAGTGAGACGAAGACTCTATAAGATGAATCCTAAGTATGCAACTCTAGTAAACTCAGAAATAGAAAAGATGTTAGATGTTGGCATTATCTTTAGAGTCACCATGAGTGAATGGGTGTCTCCTATTATGGTCACCTTGAAAAATGATATGGATAAGATTCAAATATGTTTTGATTTTTAGAGTTTGAATGTAGTGACGATTAAAGATCCCTTCTCTATTATGTTCACAAATTATATTCTGGAGGAGGTAGCAAGACACAATTTATTTGTTCTTGGATGGGTTTTTTGGCTAGAATAAAATTAGTATAGCCGAGGAAGATAAGTTAAAAACCACATTTGTTGTAGAAAATGGTATTTATGCATACAATAGAATGTCATTTGGGTTGTGTAACACCCCACATACATTTCAACGTATTATTATGTATATATTAGATCAATTGGTGACAGAGAATTTTAAGGTATTTTTGGATGATTGGTCGATCTACGATAAGATTAATAACCATCTATCAACTTTAAGTGAATGTATAAGCCAATGCAAGAATGCACAAATCTCCTTGAACCCCACAATTTTTTTTTTGATGGTACCATATGGAAAACTACTAGGACATATAATGTGCAGCGAAGGATTGAAGACTAATCTACGTCATTCTATATATGGAGGAGCCATATGACATGAGCTCATTAAAAACCTTCTTGGGATCTACAAGTTAGTATTGAAGGTTTATCAGGAATTATGCAAATGTGTCATATCCATTGAATTCCTTAACAAAGATGAATGTTCCTTTTAGTTGGACAAAGAAGCACCAAGGAGCTTTTAAATAATTGAAAGCAAAGCTAGTTAGTAGCCTTATTTTGGTGTTTCCATATTGGTATAAAGATTTCTATGTCTACATCAATACTTCTAACTTTGCGATAAGATGTGCACTATCTCAAGAAGGACAATTTAGGCTAGACCAACCTATTTTTTTTGCGAGTCACCTATTGTCATGGGTAAAAAGGAATTACAATACGACAAAGCGAGAGGCTCTAGGGATGGTATATGTCATGTAAAAATTTAGGCATTACCTATTGGAAAAACCTTTTTCCTTTTGTATTGATCATAAGCCGCTATTGTATCTGATAAATAAACCAAAAATACAAGGATGAGTTAGCATGTGGCTTGTTACCTTACAAGAATTTGTATCCCAAGTAGTAGTAAGACCTGGTAAGAAGCATGTGATTGCAGACCAGTTATCTCAGATATGATTAGAAGAACCTATAGGGATGGGAGTTTCAGATGAATTCCTCAATTCTTAGTTATTTAGCATTAACATTGTGCCATCGTAGTACAAGCTAATTGGAAAATATTTGTCCACAGGGGAGTTGCTATAGGATTTGACAATGCAATAAAAGAGGAAAGTGATCCTAAAATCAACACCTTTTCAGCTAATAGCTAGATTTTTGTATAATATGAGTATGGATGGTATTCTAAAAAGATACGTGATGGAGGAAGAATTCAACACAACATTAAAAGAATCCCACGAAGGCTTAGTAGGAGGGCACATGGGACCAGATGCCACTGCTAGGAAAGCACTCTTGGTAGGACTATGGTGGCCTACACTATACAAAGATGCAAAGAATATGTACAAGCCTATGGTACTTGCCAAAGAGTAGGAAAGCCAATGCATAGATATTTTATGCCTATACATTTATCACAATCTCAAGAATTATTCGAAATATGGGGGTTGGATTTTGTTGGACCATTGAAAACTATCCATAAGTGAAAGTGTCAGTACATTGTGGTAGCTACTATATACCTAATGAAATAGGTAGAAGCAAGGGCACTACCAAATAACTCGATAAAGAGTATGACCCAGTTTTTGTATGAACAAGTGATTACAAGATTAGAATTCCACTACATGTAATAAGTGATTGGGGAGGTCACTTAATTAATGAGGTTATCAAAAATCTGAAAATTGACTTCAAGATCTTGCACTCATTATCAAGTCCCTATTACCCCCGAGTAAATGGGAAGGTAGAGGCAACTAATAAGGTCTTGGTGTATACATTATACAAGACTTTTGGTATAGAAGGAGCAAATTGGTAGGAAAGGTTATCATATGTTCTTTGGGCTTATAAGACAACCTTCAAATAAAAAATAGACCATACACCTTTCTAGTTGATGTATGGTCAGGAGGAGGTAGTACCTATCAAATTCTTGATACCCAGTTACGGATAGCTATGGAGCATCACTTAGGTGATCAAGAAAGTTTAAAATAGTGACTGGCTATGATCATTCGATTAGATGAATGGAGAGTCATGGTACAGTGGGTAATTGAGGTGGCCCAGAAGCAAAGAAAACTATGGCATGATAGCATCTCCAAAAGTTGGAACTTAAACCAGGTGATTTGGTTCTTAAGTTCAATATAAAATGGGAAATAAAGCCCGAGAAGTTGAAGAATTTATGGCTTGGTCCCTTTTGAGTCATGGAAGCAATGGATAATGGTGTAGTAAAGCTACAAAAGTTGGATGGGATAGTGGTACCCGACATAGTAAATGACTCAAAATTGAAACTGTATAGAGTATGATGTATGTTCATCATGATGCATAAAATTGAATGATGATAACAATAGATAGCTAAGTCCAACGAACCTTAGGAAGTGCTATCAAGCAATTAAGATACACCATAGGAAGATAATGATATGAGGATCACACATCTATTTACAAAAGGGGAGGAGGCAAGACCAATTATAGAAAGGCAAGAATTGGTACCTCACCCTGGTGAAATAAGGTGAATTCATGTACACATAAGGTTCATCAAAAGGATGAACCAATTTGTAGAGGAAAAATGAATCCCTCCAAGAGATGAAGAACACAAGCTTATATTGAGAGGGGGGGTGAAAAATATATGACCACTTTTTACTTTTATTTCCCAAATAGTATTATCCAATATAATCAATGGCAATATCAATAACAATAACCAAAGCAATGCACAAATCATCACACACAATAGAGACACCAATTTAACATGGTTCACCCAATGTGGGCTACTCCACGGAGAAAATATTTCACTAATATTTTCTCAAATAAATTCTCTTGGGAATCCTTTTTCTATTACAATGTTTATGGACATCTGTCCAAAGGAGACACCAATACCCTAATCAATTTTGTGGATCTCTATCCATAGGAGAACTCCTTTCTCCTTAGCTCTGACTGGTGATCTTCTATAAGAACTGTTACCCCCACTGCTCTAGATAATGGATATCTATCCACTAAATACACCTATCCTCAATGCCCTAGCTAATGGATCTCTGGAGACTGTCATCCTCTATACTCCATCACCTTTAAAGCTCTATCTCAAATATGTACAAAACACAGTCCTTCAATTTAGCACAAATCTACTCAATATTTGTCTCTGGTCTGGCACAAACCTATCCTCAAATCTGCACCAAAATTTGTCCTCAATATCTATCCTTTGATCTGAACTAAACACAATCCTTCAATCTAGCACAAATTTATCCTCAATCTCTATCCTCAAGCCTTAACACAAAGCTTGAATCAATTTCAAATCAAATTTGCTAGATCTGCCCCAAACCTTAACTCAAGGTTTGAACAAATCAATCAATCAACTCTGCTCACAAGTCTTCTCAAAGACTTGTCTCAAATTTGCCTTGTAAGCTTCCACAAAAGCTCACACTAATCTATCCACAAGTCCTCTCTAGAACTTGTTCAAATATTCTCAACAAGTCCTCACTAGAACTTGTCCAAATCTGCTCATTAAGTCCTCATTAGAACTTATCCAAATTTACTCTCAATATGTATTGTAAGATTCCAAAAAATCTCACACAAATCTATCCACAAGTCTTCTCAAAGACTTACCTCAAATCTGCTCAACAAGTCCACACTAGAACTTGTCCAATCCCATAGAAACATAAAGAGAATTTCTAGAGACTCAATATGCTTTACATTCATCACAATGCTCATTCACTTTCAATCACTCTTTTAGAAACATATAGATAATTTTTAGAGACTCAATATGCTTCACATTCACCTCAATACTCAATTACTTTCAATCATTCTTTTAGAAACATATAGAGAATTGTTAGATACTCAACATCACATTTACAAACTCTCAATCACTTTCAATCTCTCTTTTATCACAAAAACATATAGAGAATTGGTAGAGACTCAATATGTTTCACACTCACCAACACTCAACCTCTTTCTCAAATCAATTTAGAATAGAGAACAATTTGTTTCATAGAAATTTAGCTATCACTACACACATCCACTTGACTAGGCTCAACCAACTTTACTCAACCAATCACTCAATGAAATAATACTTGCTCACAAATCCTAGTCCAAGTATATGAATCCTCACTCAAAATATTTCCAACAATGCTTATCAACCAATATCACATAACAATGATACTTATGTTCTTTCCAAACCCTAGTTCAAGTTCTTCACAACTTAATCACCTCAACAACAATGCTTATAAAATAATCTTCACAATAGCTCAACAACTCAATAAGGAAACCTAATCAAGTCCTTTTCACTCCAAATTTATTTTTTAGAAAACCAACCAATCAACTCGATCAAGGAAGAATGTGCCCATACCTTTTTGCTTGATGAGAAGTAGACCACACAAATCTACCACAATCATAAACACTTTTTTACCAAAATCAAGGAGGTTAGATGTCAAAATATTACTCCAATAATCTCTCAAAAATATTCCTTGGACACAAAAATAATCAATGCTCAAATATACCTTATTTATCCCTTTTAAAATTAACACTCCTCAAACCAACATAAAAAAAATTACTTGGATACACCTTATCAACTCCAACTTAAAATAATATCCAACACCACAAAAATCACAACCAACATTTCTAAAACACCTTTATTTCTTTTTCAAACCCTAAAACAAATAATATCAAAAATTTATTATAGAATATCCTTATAACTCCCTAAAACCTCATATACCACATGAAATATACAAAAATTAATTTTTAATACCTCAACAACCTTCTCCGACAAATTCGACGCTCAAATTTTAATGCATACCTTATTATCCCTCAAAAAGGGTTTCGGCGTGATTCGATTCTTCGTCTCCTAAAGCGCTATGCACCTTAGCACTTTGGACCCCAACACGTGGGCTAGAGGCACCCACATTAAGGAATTCAACCTTCCTTCCCTTTATACTTCATCCATTGTGCTTTCCAAAAAAAACCAAAACGATCCTCCACGTGGATTCGAAACTACGCTTATCGCTGCCCTAATGACTTGCCACAACTATGGTTGCCAACTATGCTACCAACAGTTGGTGACCAAGGCTCCCTCCTTGGTTGATGATATGTTCTCACCTTCCCTTAGCACTTTAAAAATTAAAAACCTTTTCTGCACACTCGATTCACATATAGTTCGCATAGCATGGGATATCATTCAAAAAGCATTGGGGGTTATGGTAAGGTGGGTAATCCCCCTTTTATACACATGATAAATGTTCTTCCCATGTCGGCGCTTAAAATTTTGATTTCGAATTTCAAATTAATTTTAACAACCCTCCTTAGGGTTATTTAAAAATTAGTATAAATTAATATTATAATTAATATCAAAATTAATTAATAATTAATTTAAATAACTTTAAGTAAATTAAATTATAAAAATAAAAATTATATTAATTAATTGATAATTAATTTAAAACTTCCCTTTGTAATATTATAAAATATATTATAATATTATTCACTTGGGCTTTTTGCACTTTAGACCATATATGACGTCTTGAAATCGGGTCTTGATCAACTGAAACTGGAGAACCTGAAACTGATGCTGTCCATTGAAACTGCCATTGACTAGTGTGAAAATCTTGACATCAGTGACCAATCACTCTTGACATCAATGACAAATTATCCACTCAAAATGTCCAACAAGAGAAACATGAAATCAAGAACTAGTACCATTAGCAATTGATTGGGAGTGGTAGGAATAAGCCAACCAATTGGAAGTAGTGTATCCACAACTAGAATGAAGAGAGTTGCTTCGTATTGCAGAAGGTTGATGCAAGATACGACTAACGATATAGTATGAGGATAGAATAGATACCTTCAATATGGAAATTATAGATTCAATCAAATGTTAAGCTTTAGAAGAAGAGTTAGTAGGACTCACTCTATTACTCCCAAAAGTTATGATGCAATAGAGAATGTGATATCAAGTACAATAGTTGTAGGAGGAGTACAAGGTATTGCAAGCACATAATGTAAGGCTTCATGGATAGATCATTCAGGATATGGATGACACCATACAATGACTTGATGAGCAACAGGTTGCATGACAAAGGGAATTGGGTGTAAGTAGTGAGAGTAGCAAGGAAGTACCTCAAGCAAGGGGAAGCCAACAAGAAGGTACAAGTTCTCATGGAGAGGAAATATCACAAGTTGAAACAAGAGATCCCATGCATGAGCCACTAGTCACAGGAGAAGGAAATGAGGTAGTATTATGAGACATTGAGCAAGACCTCACATCTTTTAAGTCCCAAGGAAACTTACATTAAGAATCAAGTGAGTCAAGTATTTGAGGAATGCCCTATCTAGTAAGATATAGCAACCAAGAAAGCAATAGTGACGATCTCTTAGCACAAATAGAAGCACTCCATGCTCAACCAAATCCAAATGCCTATGAGATAGCCTATCAATAATTATGAAGGCAAATAAGGGAAGTAAGAAGACTTCAATGAATAAGAGAATTCCTAATAGAGTGTTCAACATAGAGAACGAATAGTCATAATGAATCGAGTATAGAGTTTGATTTTTTGGATGACTATAGGGAGAATTTGGTCAATTGTTCTTCACAATGTCGCTTTGAAGAAATAAAATGGATGAAACGATGAATATGTGCAAATTTTCAGATAAGATAATTATAATGATTGGTACCACAAGCACTAAGAAATGAAGGATACCAAGCCAATGTAGATTTGGTGTTATAAATAGAGTTTATTCCATCATTTGGGTCATGTAAATGTATATTAAAAGGTACATACTTAGGACATTAGATTACTTTAGGGGGAAGTTATCTAGTTACTTATACAATTTAATAAATGCACAAGTGTCAATGTGTAAGTTGTATATGTGCAAGTTATCCCTTGCACATATAGGTAGAGTGTTGGCCAAGGAACCTATATTTCTAATATCCTATATAAGAAAGGCCTTATTGTTAGATATATATGAGAAGGAGGACATAGATAGATAGAGTTGCTTATAGCATAGTCATAGGTAGTAGTACAGTGTTGTGTAGATCACCATTTATTGGTGATGGATGCAATGTAGTTCAGTAGCTTCATTAATGGAGTGTTCATTTCATCCATAGCTACGTTGTATTCATTTATGTTATTTCTATTCACAACATACTTTAGTAATCTAGCATATTTACTTTCTTTTATATTATTTTGCATCTTGTGATTGCTATCTCCCATTACTCTTTACATCAAAAACTAACAGTGGTATCAGAGCCACGGTAGATCTAGCCTGTGTAGATCAATAGGAAAACCACCATTATCATATGAGTTTTTTGACAACTTGATGTGCTACTAGATCAACCACTGTCAAAAAATCTTAGAAGAGTCTAGGTGGTAGAATTAGGGAGAATTACAAAATTAGGACTAAAAGAAATCTCATTTCTAGAAATACTGAGATTACACTTGACTAGAGTCTTTCCATAGAGTTGCAAGAAAAACTCGTGAAGACTAGGACTCAAAATTCAATCCACTAGATTGACAGATCATCTAGTGAAGATCATTCATGATATCTAGAATTTTCTAACTATAGCCCAAAGTTTCTTTTGTTGTAGGAAAATAATTCGTAGATGATTGGGACTCCTATTACAAAAACATCTAGGAGACTCCAACTTTGTTGCCCGAAGGTCAACGTGCCTTTATAGTGAAGATATTAGTTCCTTATGTAGAGAAGATGTTATGAATATGCAACTTGAAATATGAATTGAATGCAAAAAATAATCAATGTTTGAATAGAATCGCAGTTTGTATTAAAAGGCAAAAACCCACAATATAATAAATTAATGTTCTTGGATGATATTTGGAGCATTCTCCTTGTCCTATTTACATCTATCTAAAATGTGTGAATGGTGAAGGGATGTGTCCCTTTATAATAAAATATAATATATAATATGATTAAGAGTTATGTTAAGAGGGTCCTAACATGCCACCCTCCTTTGAAAAAGCTTTGTCCTCAAAGCTGGAATTACAAAAATTGTTGTTGAATCTGGTGGAGCGTCTCCCACGTAGCATCCTCTAGAGGTAGACATTTCCATTGAATCAATACCTCGGTGATGGTGTGGTTATAGAGGCGGTGCATACGTCGGTCTAGGATAGCTTCTGGTTCAACCATGAGAGCTCCATTATCTAAAAATTTTGGAAGTTGAGTTTGCGTAATGATGTTAGTTGCTATTACGACTTTAAGAAAAGAAACATGAAATACCGGATGGATTTTGGAAGATTCTGGTAATTCAAGTTTATATGCAATAGGTCCAATACATTGTAGAATTTTATCAGGGCCATAAAATTTTGGTGCTAATTTTTGTGACCCTTTTATTTTCAATGAAGTTTGACGATATGGTTGGAGGTGGAGAAATACCATATCCCCTTCTTGAAAAACCCTTTTAGTCCGATGTTGGTCCACTTGTTGCTTCATGCGGTGTTGAGTGATATGTAGATTGTCCTTCAGACCATGATTGATATTATCTCAAGTGACCAGCTCCATATCTACAACTGGTACTTTTGTACTTCTTGGAAGATAAGAGGTTAGAGATGGGGGTGATCGACCATATAATGCTTCGAAAGGGGTCATTTTTATGGTTGTGTGATATGTGGTATTATACCACCATTCAGCTAGTGGAAGCCATTTAATCCAATGAAGGGGTTTGGTGGAATTAAAGCATCAGAGATAAGTTTCTAAGCACTTATTGACAATTTCAGTTTGACCATCCGTTTGTGGGTGGTAAGCGGAGCTCATCCAAAGTTGCGTACCTTGGAGTTTAAATAATTCCTTCAAAAAATTACTAGTGAAAGTGGGATCACGATCACTAACGATAGTAGAAGGCATGCCATGTAATTTAAAAATATTGTCAAGGAAGATTTGAGCAATAGTACTAGTGGTATAGGGGTGAGCTACTGGAAAAAAATGGGCTTATTTAGATAACCAATCTACCATCACTAGGATCATCATTTTTCCTATGTATTTTGGAAGACCTTCAATGAAATCCATTGAAATATCCTCCCATGTCCTGGTTGGTATGGGTAGAGGTTGAAGAAGGCTCGGTGTTGCCACTATTTCACCTTTATTTCTTTGGCATGTTTCACATTCATTGATGAAATTCTTGATATCATTTTTCATCCCTCACCAATAAAATAATTTGGTCACTCTTTTGTAGGATTTTAGGAATCTAGAGTGGCCTGCAATAGGTGTAGCGTGTAGCTCATGTAGAAGCTTTGGACGATAAACCAATGTAGGTGTGAGGACTAGACGTTCTTTGTAACGGAGCATGTTACCTTACCAAGAGTAGTGTGGTTTACTCATGGGATTTTGTTGTAGTTGTTGAATTATGGTGTGTATAGTATGGTCCGCATACCATTCATCCTTGACTTGTTCGATCCATGTAGGGATAGGGCAGGAAAAAACATGTAATTGTGAAGTTTCTTTGAACTTTCTGAAAAGTGCATCCACAACCATGTTATCTTTCCCTTTTTTTTAGATTATTTCAAAATCATAGCCTAATATTTTTGTTACCCACTTTTGCTATTTTGGAGTGGTTATCCGTTGTTCAAGAAGGTATTTTAGGCTATTGTGGTCGGTGCGGATAATGAAATGTTTTCCAATAAGGTATGGTCTCCAATGTTGGATAGCATGGAATATAGCTAACATTTATTTTCATAAGTGGAACATGCTAAATTCTTTTTGGAAAATGCTATACTAGTAAAGGCTAAGGGCTTCTCATTTTGCATGAGCACCACTCCCATTCCCAATCTGAAAGCTTAGCTTTCAATAATGAATGGTTGGGAAAAATATGGCATAGCTAGGATGGGGGTGGTACACATGGCATTTTTTAAATTCATGAAAGCTTCATTTGCTTTTGTAGACCATATGAAGGCATTATTTTTAAGTAGAGTTGTTAAGGGTGCTGCTATTTTCCCATAATATTTAAAAAATTTGCGATAATAGCCCGTTAATCCTAAGAACCCATGTAACCCTTTTAGAGTTTTTGGAATTTGCCAATTTTCTACATGTTCAATTTTTAGGGGTTCTACTTTAAATCCTTCCTTTGGAGACAATATGTCCAAGATATTCAATTTCCTACTTCCCAAAGGAACACTTTGATATCTTTGTATATAATTAATTTTCTTCCAAGATTTTGAGTGCTTGCGCTATATGTGTTAAGTGCTCTTCCCATGTCTTGTTGTAAATCAAAATATCGTCAAAGAAAACTAAAATAAAATTTCAAAGGAAGGGAGAAAATACCTTATTTATAAGACTTTGAAATATGGATGGAGCATTGGTGAGGCCAAAAGGCATCACTAAGAATTCATAATGTCCCTCATGGGTGTGAAAATTAGTTTTGGGTATATCGCTTTCCTTAACTCGAGTTTTGTGGTAACCTGATCGTAAATCGAGTTTAGAAAAATATGCAGCTCCATTTAGTTCATCAAGTAGTTCATCAATGACTGGAATAGGAAATTTATCTTTAATCATTGTTTTATTGAGAGCACAAAAATACACGCATAGGCACCATGATCCATCCTTTTTTATCACCAGTATAACGGGCAAAGAGTAGGGACTTCTACTAGGTCAAATGACCCCTACCCTTAGTAGGTATTGTACTAATTTTTCTATTTTCGTCTTTTGTAAGTATGGATATCGATAAGGTCTAATATTTGAAGATTGGTGTCCTATAAGTAATTGAATAGCATGATCATGGCTTCGTTGTGGAGGTAATCCCTCTAGTTTATCATGTTTGAATAGGAGTTCTAGGAGTTCTTTGAATATTTTATCATGTTTATCTAGGAGTTCTATTAATTTGGGTGCCTCTAGTTGCTCTTCGGTGGTGTTTTGCAAGGAAAATAGTTGGGCAACCATGTCTCTTCCTCCTTTTCAAAGAATATTTTCCATTCTATGGGAACTTACGATTTGTGTGGGACCTATTTTAAACCTTGAATTTTGTATGTTTGGTTGTTTTGTATAAATTGCATCCATAACTCTTCAAAGTCCCATTGAATTTTTTTGAGTGTTCGTAGCCATTGTACTCCTAAAAAAATATCACATCCTCCTAATGGTAGTACATACATATCTAATTTCATGTTATATTCCCCCATCGTGAGTTTGATATTCCTGCATTTGCCTTTACATGCAATTTTTCCTCCATTACCAATCATGACTTCGAAGTTATTGTAGGGATATATAAAGCAATTAGCTTGTTTGGCCAAACTGGGGTCTATAAAATTGTGAGTGCTACTAGAGTCTAAGAGCACAATAGGGTTTTGTTTCTTAAAATACCCTTTTACCTTCATTGTTTGTGGAATCGAGTATCCTGCTAATGCGTTAAAGGATATTTCTGTTTTATCTTCTTGGTTTTCTTCTGCAACCTTAGTTATTACTTCCACTTCTATGTCATCCTCCTCTTTGGAAGTGCAATCAACTGTGTCCAAAATATATTTTCGGTGAGATGCATTTGTGGTTGGGGGTAAACTTTTTGTCGTAGTGGAAACATAGGCCCTTTTCTCATATTTCTTTTAGCTCTTCTTGGCTAATTCATTTAATTGTCATGATCTTATTCAGTTTTTTGTTGGTGTAGGTATTTGGTGTTTTTCCTAAAAAAACTCTTCCTATTCGCCTTTGGTTATTGTTCTTCTCTTCTATCATTTATGCTAATGCCACTACATGCATCATATCTATAGAATTTTGTATTTGTACCTCCATTCTAATGTCTTATTTTAGACCACTAATGAAACAACTTTGGAAGAATGATGCATCTAGTCCTATTGTAAGGTTCACCAATTTCTCAAATTGTGCTTGGTATTCCCTTACGGTGGAGGTTTACCGCAGTTTAGTGAGGGCTCCTATGAAGTCTTCAAATTTAGTGGGGCCAAATCACAAAATTATTTTTTTTGTGAATTCGTTCCATGTGGGTGGACCTTTTGTTTTCTCATACCATTGATACCACTGGGTAGTAATTTGTTCCAAGTGAAATGATGCGATACAGACTTTATGAATCTTCAAAATTTGATATAAGGCAAAATATTGGTTTGCCCTATATATCCAATTTGTGGGGTCGCCTCCATCAAATTTTGGAAAATCTAGTTTTGTGGTATGGGGAAGGATTGATGTATGTGGCCCCCCTATTAATGTTTGTTGTGGTGGCATAGTGTTTTATTGTCCATTTTGCATGAGCAACAAATTTTACTGTACTAAGTCCATGGAATGGGTTGTAGCATCCAATTTAGTGGATATATCTGTATTCAAGTTGGTGATGTTTATGGTTAGGTCTGCTATTTTGGTAGTGATTTTATCTTCTAAATTGTCCTTCCAAAATGCCATTCCTTGCATCATGTCTCTCATTTCCTTGAAAAACTATGAGAGTTCTTTCGTAATTTCTTTTGAAACCTCCTTCGCAATATCCTTCGTTGTGTCTTGAGATCATCTTCCCTTGACCATTTAGGGTGTGGTTGGTTTATAAGTGATTTGAATATGCAAAAATTAGTTTTTTCGAAAAAAATTGTTTGTCTCCATCGTGTTTAATTTTGCGTACTTGCTGCTCTTTGTTCACATCGAATGATATTTTCCTCGCCTGTACTCTGGTAATGCATGATGCTGTCCAAAAAATTATGTATGCTATCTTTGCTGGTGACTGTGGCCTAATATGTAATAGTTCCATCAATAATGGTTGGAATGTGTGCTGAAAAGAAAACGTTGCCGAGTAATGGCCTGTCAGTAACTAGAGCGGGGTGGGGAAATTTTTTTAGGTCTTTTTAGCTCTGATCCAGTTATTATGAACGTGCAACTTGAAATATGAATTGAATGCAGAAAAGAATCACTATTTGAATAAAATCGTAGTTTTTATTGAAAGGCAGAAACCCAAAATATAATAAATTAATGTTCTTGGATGATCTTTGGAGCATCCTCCTTGTCCTATTTACATCTATCTAAAAGGTGTGAATGGTGAAGGGATGTGTCCCTTTATAATACAATATAATATATAACATGATTAAGAGTTACATTAGGAGGGTCCTAACAGAAGAATACTACGGAAGAAGACTTTTGGTGAAGAGTCATGGTGAAGTTAGGAGATTTAAGATCTCCATTTCTATATTAAATAACTTCATAGTTGAAGAAAATGCCATAGAAGCCTTGAAGAAGAAGACACAAAAGTATTTAAATTGAAAAGGCCATAAAATCCTTGATACTAAAAAGGCCACAGAAGCCTTGATACTAAAAATGCCATAAAAGCCTTAATACTGAAAAGGCCACAGAAGCCTTGATACTAAAAATGCCACATAAGCATTGATACTAAAAAGGGCCACATAAGCCTTGATCCTGAAGAAGACTTTAGAAGAGAGTATTTGATTCAAAAGCAGATTAAATATTTCAGTACCAATACTTTGTTGCAGGTAAATAAGATTTAGTGATTTGGAAAACTTCATACAAGAAAGTTAGGAAGAGAATATTCTTCATAATCAATTCAACACCTCAAGCAAAATTGAAGGAGATCAGGAGAAGATCTCATTTAAGAACTTCTAGTCTTGGAAGAAGAAGAAGAAGAAGAAGAAGGACTAGGTGAGTCCTACTTGAATCCAGAAGTAGCAAAATTAGATATCCATAAGAAGATATCACCACCAACACTTCCAAGAGTAGAAGGTTGAATAAAAGGTCTCAAGGAAGACCAGTAGAAGCTGTAAGATCAAATACCTTGGAAAAGTCTCATCGAGAATCCAAAAAAAGGCTAGGAGAGCCTTACTAAAGAAATTCTCAAAGGAGAACTCATTGGATAAATCCACTACCAAGGATAATTCCTTGATAGTGAAGGACTTGGGACAATTTTTGCCATCCGACAACAAGCCAAAGAGAAGAAAAATTGTCAAGGAGTGCCAAATCCCTAAAGAAGAATTTGGCAAGGAGTGCCAAATACCAGAAGAAGATCCTACTTGAAGTTAGAATTCGATAAGAAGACTTGAAGACAGAAGAAGCTCACCAAATCTTGGAGACTTGAAGATTTCCTATCACAATAAGAAGGCACCACTTTAGAGATGAAGACTTCTCCAAATCTACTGTAGAAGGAGGAGATCACAAGAGGATAACAAGACACCAAATCTTAGGCTCATGAAAGAAAGTTTGAGAAAATCATTTGGTAAAGAAGGAGCTATTCAGGATAGTCTACAAAGAGCTACAAGATCCTACTCGAAGCAACAACTTGGTGATCGTAGACACCAAGAGCTACATTCTCTATAGAAGTGAAAAAAAGAGCTACAAAATATTTCAAAAGTAAGCAAATTTTGGTGCAAGTATATTCATTAATTGGATCACTTATCAGATTTTTTAAAGAACCTTGAATTGGATTAAAATTGCAAGAAGAAAATTGGATTACAGTCTTTAAAAGTGCAAAAAGAGAAAATTTCTTTTAAGGTTCATTTGCACATTAATTAGGAGTTTATTATATTCAAGAATTACTTCTATCAACTACCTATCATCTACTTTAGAAAATAAAAAAGAAGACTAAGTCCTACAATATTAATTGTAGTGAAATTACAAAATAAATCTTGAAGATTCATTACAAATTATTCTTGATTAAGCGTATTAATTTGAGAGTTGATTAGAGTGATAAGGTGAAATTGTTAGTGCATTAAAAGAAAGTCTATTAGATTTATTTGCACTATTCTATTGCTCTCAAAAGTATTATTGTTTGTGTTCTCGAAAAGCACACAAAATTAGAAATTATAAAAGTGTCTAAAAATAGTATTAGTGCACAAAAATCTGCAATACATAGTGGCCAAGTGAAGCCACAAAAACAAGTTAGAATCCTCCAAAACTTGGATATGAAGAAGACTAACAAAAAAAAAAGTAAAAGCTTCAAAGATTAAGACTTGATGAGTCTCAAATCCAGAGCATTACAAGGTTAATTGCAAGAAGAAAAGTGTAGAAAATTGCATCATATAAGGAGCTTCTATATACTTCTATCTAAGCTTGTATTTGTCATCATAATATCCAAGCAAAAAGGGGAAGGTGTCTAAGGAAAGAGACAACCTCAAAACCCTTACACTGCATTCAAAATTTTTCCATATAAATCAGAATATTAGACTTGTAAAAAGGAGTGCAAGAAAAGGTGGAAAATACATCTTATTTACAAATATTGTTACATTGAGTTGCACTTCTCTAACTCATTCTATGCAAAAAAAAGGGCAGATTGGAAAGTGCCTCAAGAGCACACTATAAGCAGGTTGAATCAACCAAAGGCGACCAAATGCTATCATTCTCCGAAGAATAGCAAAGAGCCACTCTTTTTGGCTCATATTATACGTATCTTGGATGGCCAAACCTGCAAAAGACAAGGTATAAATCCAGGGGAAATCAATAAGTGTATAAAGGAAATCAAAGCAAGCATACATCCAATCAAGGAGCATTCCTATCAAATCAAGCATACGTCCAATCAAGGAGTATTCCTACCATTAGCGAAGCATCATGGAGTCTTCATCAAAGTGCTACCACATCTCCACCATAGATCCGTCAAAGCTCCTCCATATATCTTCCATATCTCCACCATAAGCCTTGCTTGGTTGGAAATATCTCAACACCAATGAAGTACAACAAAGAACAAGGTGGAAGAACAGGTTGAAAGACTTGAAAGAAGGCATTGATAAGATAAGGGTATGCAAAGGAAATAGGATGCCACTTGTAATTGTCCAAAATAACCCTAGAAACTTCCCATGAAGGAGATGTTATGATATCATCTTGGCAACAGAGGAGTTACATAAAACAAGGAGCATTACAGTCAGGTAAGTGCTAAAGCAGAAACATATTTTTGGACAACACATGAAGGGGGAGTGAAGAATAATGTCTCAAGAAAAGTTGACACTTGTCACAAGTGTTGAGACAATATTGGTGCCTCCACAAAACATCTAAATATCTCTTGGATAATTTTAAAAAAATTGTTGTGACACTTATCACACCTTTGACCACCTATTAAAGATGACTTGGATGTAGTAATAGTAGCAAGCAATTCGACAGTAATGGCAGAAAGTGAGTCTAAAGCAATTCGGTAGTAACACGACAACACCTCAGTTGTAACATGGTAGAAGCTTGGTAGTAACATGGTAGTAGCTCGATAGCAAAATGGTAGTAGCTCGACAACAACTTGAAGAGCAATTCAGAGTATCCAAAAGTGACGAATAATATTACTCTTGGTCAAATGGGTCAAGGAAGAATTAAAGTGAGTGTTGAAGAGAATAGCAAGTGGGAGAATCTTCCACTACTCATAATACCCATGAAGGATAGTCTATAGTCGGTTTCATAAAGGTACAATTTCCCATATAATTTGCTTTCCTTAAAAAAGAGAGTTATAAGGTTATATTATAAGGTTGAATTATTGAAAGGAATCAATCTTAATTTGAAAGAAAAACTTAGGGAAATTAAATATCAATGTTGAATTATATTTACAAAACTAACCTAGGAGAAATAAGACACTACTTGGAATTAATCCATTTAAAGTTTACAAATATTAATGTGTTTTAATTTTCTAAATTTGGGAGTCATAAGGGCTACAACACCAAACTAGGTTATTAGAAATTAGAAACAAATAAATAAAATATGAGGGATATAAAAAGAGGTTATTAAGATTTTTACTAAGGTTGGAAAATTATAATATTCTTGTCTTAAAAGCTTCTTAAAAGGGATAAAAGAAATCCAACATTAAAACCTCTTCAAAATTGAAAAGTGGTTAGTTCAATAGGAGTAATAAGGTGTTAAGAAGTTTATTTTTGATCTTTACAAAATTGTACAAAATCAACCAAAATTGAACCATTTTTTACAAAATCACTATATCATATTCCAAAAATATCTAGGGAGTCATAAGGCATTCTACAAACCTAAGGATTAATAAAGGTTTTATCAAATCAAGCTTATATACTTCAATATTAGAGCTATAAGGATGTATACTTCTCAAAATACGTATAAGAATAATTGCTTTAGAAAATAAAAATTCAATGCCATAAAACTTTAGATGATGAATATTCTCAAGAAATAATAAGGGAGGTTAGATCTAACTTCAAAAGTAATCCATAGAAAAACCTTAGAAGATAATTTTGATACTATGGAATGCTTTCTTCAAGCCCATATCAATGAAGCAATTGATAATGAAAAAAGTGATATTTCACTTTCGTTAGATTTTGTGAGCATATTATACATGGTATTGCTCACATGTAAACACTACAAGGTAGAAAATGTAGAACAAAAAGGATTGATAGAACTACTCAAAAAGAAGGCAAAACTCAATGAATCATATCTAGAAAAGCTTTTTCAATCCTCATGCAACATCAGTACTTCATGTTCTACTAACTCAAGATATTATCATGATGCCTTAAGTAGTTCAAAAAATTCTATATAGATTGAAGTCTCCTTGATGCGTTGTCGTTATACACATCATTAATTCTCAATGAATTTGTCAATCCAGGGCTGTGTACAAGGCTATCTACGGAAGAAGGGGTGAACAGGGTTATAACTTAGGTCAATCTAGAGCAACAGGTCTTATTGGTGAAACCGATTGTGTGGGGGATTTAGGACATTCCTATCTCTAAATTGCATGAATTAAACCTTAATCTAAGTTGCAGAATTGGAAACTAATCATTAACTACAGAAATGAAGTCCTAATTACAATTGCAGAATGAGACCTAATTATGTTGCAGAAATAACAGTTGCAGAATTAAAAGTCTGATTATAATTGCAGAAAGGAAATCTATTTACTTTTGCAGCAATGAAAACCTACTTCTAACATGGAAATGAAACACTGTCAAGGCTCTGTAATAGAAGGTTGTCAATCTTCTATGCAGGGGTTGACAACAAAACATAAAATGCAAGAAATTACAGAAAATAGTAAATTCTGGAAATGACAGTCTGCAATAAATTGAAAGCTTTGCTGAAAGTGGGGATTACAACCAAACCATTAATCACAAAACATAAAATAAGCTAAGATTGCAAATATCATTAGTTGTTTACAAAGGAATGAAATGACAAGTTCTACAACTCATTCTATTGCAACAAAATCAGAATAAAAACCTGTTGTTAGTCCTCCTCCTAGGTCTGGAAGTGGCCAACCTCTTTGTCCAGAAGAAGGTATGAGTCTCTCTCTCTCTAGATCTTACTCACACTCATTTACAAGCAATATGAAATAGAAACAATACACTTTATTGATTCAAGAACATGATTACAATAATTCTGTTGAAAACCTATTACAGGACTGTAACAGTCACTTTCTGATTATCACCTATTTTCTCTATTCTCTGATTTCTCTATCTTCTACTCCCCTTTCTCTACTCTACTAGCTCAACCTGAATGGGAGCCATATTTATAGATGTCCTAAGATTTACTAACAAGCTGAGAATATCTCAAAAGATCTAATCCTATTATGTTGCAACAATTCCTGGTTTTATCCTAGAAGAAGATCACACTTGATCTTTCCATAAATGGTGGCTTTGGTCGGCAAGGACGGCAAAGTCAGATCTGAGATATTTTCCCTTACCCTTTTCAATCTTTATTTCCCTTTTTCCAGCATCAAAATTCGGTCAACAAGTCAAAAAGCACATTCTGTTTTCATTCCGAAGATAAGTGGCTCATTTCGAAGATACTGCAATTCTCATTCCGAAGATCCGCTCATTTCGAAGATACTACAGTTCTCATTCTGAAGATCCGCTCATTTCGAAGATACTACAGTTCTCATTTCGCAAAGATCCGCTCATTCCAAAGGTTCTCATTCCGAAGATCCTATTCGAAGACACTATGTTTTCTCATTTCGAAGATATCTGTTCATTCCGAAGAGACTTCGGAATGAACAAATGTGGGCTCCTTAAATGATTTCTTCTGCATTTCTCATGTGGGTTACTTCTCAGGATCAGATTCCAATGGTCTTCATCTCTTTCCACATGTGAATTCCATGCCTTGCCATTCATTGGCAGCTGGCTGGAATTTACATGGGAAAACCTAGTTTTTGCTGCACAGTAACAGTTTTCTTGAACTGTTGCCAGATTTAGGTAAAATGAATGCTTGAGACATATCAAAACATGATTAGTGAAATGCTGCTATCAATCTAAGCATATCTCTTTTAGCAAGTCATAACAAAACAACATAAAACTTATGCAAAAAGCTATAAAAATCAGAATATAGTATTTCAGATACATTCATCATGCAAATAGTTAATACACAGCATATTGAATTAACTTAACTAGCATATTAGATTAAACATAAGAGTTTATAGGCAATTTCAGTGTTCAAAACATGTTATGATTGAGGCATTTCCAGGCCTCATCATTTTCCCCCCAACTTATATTGATGCATGTCCTCATGCATTCTGTTGGGCTATGGAATCACATATGTCCATGGTCAAATTCCATGACCTGTAGAACAACTTCTTGCCTATATAAAATCCCCTGTTCTTCTGAAGGTCCCTGAGCCATTCTTCAAATTGTTCATCAGGTTGGGCATCTTCTTCAAAGTAGAATGGAACTGGAGTGATGATGGTTGGAGGCCTAAATCTGAGACCTATCCAATTATGTTGCATGAGTTCAATCAACTGTATTACTCCTTCTGCCCTTCTTCTGGACCATTCTAAGTTGATGGGGGAAATGGGTTCTCTTTTCTACAAAGACATGGAAAGTTCAGCCCATCTGTTTCTACAAACTGATAATGCTAGGCACAAAATTGTCATTACAAAAATTATGGAATCTGTTCACACAGTCCCTCAAGTTTGTCAAGTACATTCTCTTCACATCATCCCTGTTCATCATGGTGAAGTGTTGTCTTGTGATAATGGGGTGATTTGGCTGAATTGCTCTGACTAACAATTCAGCTCTTGTTTCAATCTCTTTATTCTGCCTTTTTTCTTGGTCCCAATAAAACTGATTCTACAAGGTGGACATGAATGCCCTCAATTGAACATCTCCAATGTAGATCTATGGATGAAATTCTACTTCTTCTGGAATAAAGAAACTATGTAAAAATAGTTCACACAGGAGATTTTTCTGCTCAATAGGGCTGTCAAAATATGCTTCCAGGAAATCTGTAGTGGTGTCCAATTTATATGGAAGACCTGAACTAATCCTCATGACCTGCCATCTGAGGTATTTCTCCTTCAGAATAAGACTGTAAAATCTGGCTGGCCGTCTGAATTGGACTAAAAATTTAGCAATTTGACATAAATCAGACACCTTTTCTTTCAATGCCTGAATCTCTGTTTCCTTGGCCTCTAGCTGTTTTCCTTCTAATTTGAATTTTTTAGTCTTAGTGGCAAGCTTCTCATATCTAATCATCCAACTGGCTATGTCTGCATTGTATTGTTCTAAGGACACAGTATTAGGTGGTCTGACTACAGGTGGAATTCTAGGTAGCAGATCTATCTAAACCCCTTTTTCTGCCACTTCCACTGGTTGTTCATCTATCAATAATTCTACCTGTACCCCCTTATCTGCTATTTCTATTGGGTTGTCATCAGATAGTAATTCCACTTGCACCCCCTTATCTGCTACTTCTACTGATGGTGTAACAGTTTGAAATACAGGGACATCAATAGAAGTACTTACTTGATCTATTTCATGTTGCTACTTGGACTGTTCTTGTGTTTGGTGACTCATCTCCAATGTTTTTTGCTATGCTTTTTGCCAAGTCTAAAACATCTTTAGAATGAAAGGGTGCTTCTTAATAATGAGCACCTATGTCTGCCTCAATAGAGTCATCTTCCCTAGATAAATCTACAAGCAATTGAGCCAAATCATCCTCATCAATGGATACAATTGGCTATTTTTTAGACTATGACAACCTTTCTCTCAACTCTGCCACTTCCTACTGTAACTCTACAATTTTTCTTTCTTGCATCTCAATGATGTTTTCTCTCTCTTCAATCCATCTGGTTTGTGTCTTGACAACACTCCTTGCTGCTCTCAGTTGCTCTGTGATGTCTTCCTCCTCTATTTCTGCTTCAGAATCAGATGCAGACAAGTCAGCTACAATAGGCTGCTCAACAGCTGGCTCTTCCTCTGCAACATCTATTTGCTCCTATTCAGGAGGCTCTATGAAATTGTCTATAATTGCATCTACTATTTCTATGGCTTGTTGAACTATAGCCACCTCCAAATTATCCTGCCCAACCTCTTCCTCAATTATCTGTTCAGGGAATTCTAGGAAGTTTTCGGGGTTGGTTGTATCTCTGTGACATCTGGACTGCTTTGTCCATCTTCTTGTTCTATGACCTGGTCCGCCATTTCCCTCAAGTGGAGTCTTGTAGACCTCCTAGTTCTAGATGCAAACTTCTTCTTTTTGCTCTATTTTTGGGTGACAAGGGGGTTGTGGGGTCAAGTTCAGATGCTTCTGTTTCCCTTGTTGTTTCTTCCCCTGTTGGGCTAGGTGCTTCATTTCTCTATTCTGACAAATCAGTTGCAACTTCAAAAAAATGGACCTTCTTCTATTTTTCTGTTCTACTGCCAGTTCCAGATCCTCTTTTCTTTTGCCTTTTGGCTTGTGAAGTTGAAGGTTCTGGAGCAAGGTGTTCTGTTGCTGTTGTTGGGTGTGTTTCTTTTTCTGCAACAGCTTCTGTAGTAGTTTCTGTTTCATCTTCTGCAACATCTTCTGTAGTAGTTGTTTCTTCTTCTGCAACAACATCAGCAGTATCTGTTTCTTCCTCTTCATCCTCATCTCCAAAAATTACATCATTTAAGGTAGAGTAAAACCTCTCAAAGCTCCTAGGGTTTCCTCTAAAATGGTGTTGGCAAACTAGTTTGATGAGACCATGGTGGCGAAGACTCCCTTTTCCTTCCTGATATCTTTTTGCCATGTTTTTTAATTCTTGGTGCAGGTATAGGGGAAGATTTACCCTAACATCTGGTTGTTGCCTACCATGTCTGAGATGATTTAAAATTTTTATATGATGCCCTGACAATAGTACATACTGCCCTTCACAGGTTAGAAATTTGATTACCCATGTGGCCACTTCATCCCAGGGTTCCTGCAGGCTGGCCCTTTTTACCCCCTTGCATGTGTTATTATGTGTTAAATACTCTGGTGCCCTATCATTTTCTTCCAGAAATTGATTAACTGTATTTACCAATGTATTTTTGCCAGACCTAGAAATTGGAAGACCTTCTAATGGCAGCTCAATAATTTGACTCAAAACTTTAGGGGTTACCTCAATAGTCATGTCGTTAACGTGTGCCCGGTTGTTTCTGAATGTGTGGGTGAACATGCCGGCCAAATCTTCAGAGGACCCATTAAATTTATCCAAAAATGGCATAAGCCCTCCATCTTCAAAAATCTGCACCACTTCTGGATTTTCTCGGAGATGGGTGGTATCTGCTGGTTCCATTCTCATTTTTTGCCCCATTTTCCTGTCTTGGTACGTCACAAACTGCTCTCTTCTACCGCTATTCCTCTGTTGGATCTCTGGTTTCTGGTGTTTGCAACTTTGCAGGGTTTGGTTCCAAGTTTTCAATTTCCCTATTTTTGTTCTTCGAAATGAACCGTAATCTGAGCACTGTACCTCGTAGTCATTTTGCGTTAGCAAATATGTCTTCGAAAAGAAGAGTGGCACACATTTCTATTTTTTCTTTGAACACATGTCCATCAATGGTTGCGTAGATGTCCTTGCCGTCAGATCCACCTTACTCATTTTTAGTTTTTCTATTTTTCCTGTAGACTCTCACGTGCATGTTTATTAGCATCAAAAATTGGTGGCATACTGTTGGTCACGTCCTCCGTGATTTTGGTATTTTCTAAATGGGTGCAAAAACAAACCATATCCTGACTGACACATGTTCCTTTATCGTATGCTGTCAAAAGAATTTTTACTTGATCGTATTTCTTTTCTTCCTTGGATGCCACGTGGAGATATTATATTGAATGCTCTTTTCAAAGATTATGATCTATTGCAAAAACAAAACTTCATTCTGAAGATTATGACTTCATTCTGAAGATTATGACTTCATTCTGAAGACAAGTCTTCATTCCAAAGATCATGCTTCTTTGCGATGTCAAATCCTCATTCCGAAGATAAATCCTCATTTTGAAGACAAATCTTCTTTCCGAAGACAAATCCTCTTTTCGAAGATAAATCTTCATTTCGAAGATAAATCTTCATTCCAAAGACAAATCCTGCTTCATTTCGAAGATAAAGCTTCATTCCGAAGATGAAGCTTCATTTTAAAGACAAATCGTCATTCGAAGACAAAGCTTCATTTCAAAGACAAATCGTCATTTCGAAGACAAAGCTTCATTTCGAAGACAAAGTGCAACAATCATTCTGCTGTCATTCCGAAGACAATTTCAATCCGAAGACAATACAACAATTAGTCTGAAGAAGATAGCAGACACTATTTTTGGCATTCTTGTTCCGAAGATTAGGCAGAAATCAATATTCCCATTCTCAAAACATGTTTTAAGTATGCCAACTCTTATGGATACCTTTTATGCTAATGGTTAATTGTTATATACTATATACCAATCATTTACAATGAAGAAATGTAAGAAATATATACCTGATTAAAACAAGTTAATGCAAGTTTTTGAAATATGATTGCTTCTATTGATGTTCTGCTGAGATTTTCTGCAATATTTCAAAACAAGTGCAGTTGGTGAATTTGTACAATGATGGTTCAAAAATTTTCAAGGTTATGCATGCTAGAAAACTGGTTTTCATGCATACCAACCTAGTAGTGCCTTAGAAAAGGTTTTCACTGTTGAGTTATTCATTTTTCTCTTTTTTTTTTTTTTTTACCTCTCCTTTTCTCTCTTTTTTTTTCTTTGACTATGCCCATGAAGGAATTCATGATTTCCCTGAAATCATGCCCATGAAGGAATTCATAATCAAAATTTATTCATCTTTTTGTTTTCTACTTTTTCTGATTTTTTTGTATTTTTTTTTTTTTCTTGAAATCCATGATCATGCTGATTGTTTTGAAGTGGAAGAGGAAATTTCTTCCACCTATTGTGTATCCAAACTGTCAAGTTGCTACAAGAATTCCTCTTTAGTCAGAGGTGTATGGTACACCCTGAGGCGATGTCCATTCACTACCAACTTTCTCTGTGACCCATCAATAGGAGATAAATGAGCTGCTCCATTGTCAAATACCTCCTCAATCCGGTAAGGTCCAAGCCATCTAGTTCTCAGCTTTCCAGGGAAGTCCTCATAGCGAGAATCAAATAGTAAAGCCCAATCTCCTTGTTGAAGTTTCCTCTGTTGAATGTGATTGTCATGCCACATCTTCCTCTGCTCCTGAATTACTTTAGTTTGGTGCAGAGCATCCATCCTAAGTTCATCCAATGCATTCAGCTATAGAATCCTATCTGTCTATGCCTATGACAATTCAATTCCAATTTCCAATGTTGTGCGTAGTGTTAGTAGCTCAAATTCAATAGGTAAGAGGGGCTTTTTACCAAAGACTAGTTCATAAGGTGTGAATCCAGTAGTGGATTTCCAAGTAGTATTGTAAGCCCATAATTGCTTCAGGTAATTTATCTAGCCAGTTTCTCCTATGAAAAGCTACTATTTTTGTTAAGATTCATTCTAGTTCCCTGTTTGTTACCTCAACCTGGCCATTTGCTTGTGGGTGATAAGGTGATGATTTTCTATGTTTGATTTCATATAATTCTGTAAATGCCTCAATGACTTTAGATGCAAATTGGGGTCCTTGGTCTGTGGTGATAGACCGGGGAGCTCCAAATCTCTGAAAAATCTGAGTATACAAGAAATCAGTGACCTTCTCTTCATGAGCATGTTTGAAAGCACGCACCTCTACCCACTTTGTCAAGTAATCAGTGCATACTAGAATATGCACCTTTCCTTGAGAAGGTGGATCAATAGGTCCTACAAAATCAAGCCCCCACCTCTCAAATGGCTCTAAAACCAATTGAGGCTGCAGTGGCATTTCATTTGTATGAGTGGGTTTCCCCATTCTTTGGCATGCATCACAATGCCCGATGTACTTTTTCACATCCTTGTGAAGAGATGGCCAATAATATCCTGTCCCTAATATTTTCCTAATTGTGCTTTTTACGAAGTAGTGTCCACCGAGGGTTCATCATGACAAGCCCTAAGGATATCATACACCTCATCCTTTCGGATGCACCTACGTAACACATGGTCAGGACTGCACTTAAAAAGTATACCCTTGATCCATTCAAAAGAAGAACTCTGTTTGATCAATTGTTTTTTCTGTTTTGAAGTGAAATGTGGAGGAACTTTCCCTGTGACCAAGTAATTGGCTATATCTGCAAACCAAGGTGATTGGACTGATATAGCAAATAATTTTTCATCAGGAAAGGTGTCTTCAACTAATTCCCCTTCATCTGTGTTCTGTAATCTGGACAAGAAATCTGCTACAACATTAGCTTTTCCTGGTTTGTTGATTATAGTGATATCAAATTCTTGTAGCAACAGTAACCAACGAATAATTCTTGCACTTACCATAGGCTTATTCATCAAATATTTAATGGTTGTGTGATCTGTGTGAATAAATATTTGATAACTTGTGATGTAATGCCTAAATTTGTTGATGGCATAAATTACTGCCAAGAATTCTTTCTCAGTTGTGGTATAATTTTTCTCAGCTCCTGTCAAATTCTTGCTAATGTAGTAGATGGCATAGTGTTCACCATTGTCAATTTGTCCTAATGCTGCTCCAATTGCAGTATTGGAAGCATCAGCCTGTATGTGAAATGGTAATGTCCAATTAGGTCCTCTTAACATAGGTGGAGTTACTAATTTCTCTTTCGAGCTTCAAATGATTCTCGACACCTTACAGTCCAGGAAAATTTAGAATCTTTAGTCAATAGGGCAAACATGGGATTGGCTATTGTGCTAAAGCTGGGAATAAACCTGCGGTAAAAACCAATGTGTCCTAGGAAGCTTCCGACATCAGTCTGAGTTTTAGGAGGAAGGAGGTTCTTGATAATTTCCACCTTCTTTGGATCAACCGGGATCCCTTGAAGAGAGATGTGATGACCAAGAACTATTCCTTCCTTCATCATCATAAAACATTTTTCTGGATTCAAGGATAAGCTGGTATGTTTCACAGTGAGTTAAAACTTTGTCAAGGTTTTCTAATGTAAAGTCAAAAGTCTGTCCACATACTGTGAAATCATCCATGTATATCTCAACACTTGTTGGTAGTCGGATCAGAAAAAATTGCTAAAACTGCTCAGTTGAAATGTTGTTGGGGCATTACACAAACCAAAAGGTAAAACCCTATAGGCAAATGTTCCCCATGGATAGGTAAAGGTTGTTTTCTCTTGATCTTCAGGTGCAATCTGAATTTGATTATATCCACTAAATCCATCAAGAAAACAAAAGTATCTTTTTCCGAGCAAGGGTATCTAACACCTGATCTATGAAAGGTAATGGAAAATGGTCTTTGTATGTCACTTTATTCAGCTCTCTATAGTCTACACATACTCTCATTTTTCCATTTTTCTTAGGAACTATAACCAATGGAGAGACCCACTGGCTATCAAAAATTGGGTAAATGAATCCTACCTCCAGAAGTTTTTCAATTTCTTCCTTTACAATATCCCTTAGGGCAGGATTCAGTCTTCTCTGGGGTTGTCTTACTGGCTTGACTTCTTCAGTATAAATTCTATGGGTACATATATCAGGGTGAACTCCTGACATATCTTTATAGTCCCAAGCAAAAGCATGAACATGCTTCTGCAAGACAACTATCAATTTGTCTTCCTCTTCCCTAGTAAGCCAGCTGTAAATGTTCAAAAATTTGCCTGGTTGGACTTCTATTTGTTTTGTATTTGGAAGGACTGAACTCACTTCTTCATACTTGGTGATTAGGGAGTTAAGAGGACATTGTTGAGATGGAAGGAAATAAGAAGTTTCTGTTTCATTATTTTTTGATGGAAGCATATCCTGTATGGAACAGTGAGAAGGAAAAATCAGGTGATGGTGCCACCCATGTGGTAGTGAAACAGAGTTTTCCTGTGATAGTACAGATGGTTCACCTTCAGAGTTTTGGTTCTCCTCATTCCTTAACAATTGTTGGATATTTACTGCTTCCTCTTCTAACCCTTGTTCATGCAGAACATTCATTAGGATAGTTTCATTTTTTGAGTTTTATGTGTCATGGAGGTCTTCTGTGTGTTCCCTTACTACCAAGGTGGCTAGTGTGGAAATAACCTCCTCTGATTCTTCATCTGAATCAGGAAACCATAACTGACCTAAAAAATTGTTGGAGGGTCTTGCAGGAGGATACAGAGAGATCTGTTTTAGATCAATACCATTTGAAATAGTCATTTTTCCAGATCTGTAGTCTATGAAGGCTACTGCGAGTTGCAAGCCAAGGTCTTCCCAAAATGATGGGATATCCATGTGTTGAATTTCTTGGTTGTAAAACCAAAAAATCTGTAGGGAATTCCCAAGAAGAAACTTCTATAGGAACATCTTCAATGATACCTTCAGGTTTTGCAACTGACCTATCAGCCATTTCTAAAACTGTAAATGTGGGGTTGAGATGTTTGAGCTGTAATTGTTTCATTATATCCTTGGTCATGACATTTATTGCAGCTCCTAGATCTACTAAGACATTTGATATTGGTACTGAACCTATAGTAACTGTGATAACTGGACTTCCTGGGTCACTATACTTTGGAGGTACTAGTTTTCCAGATAAGAGATCAGCTATCTTTCCTTCAACCTAAATAGTCTTGGGAAATGCTTTCTTTTTTCTTCCTGCTCTTCTAATGCACAAATCTCGGATAGTACTTTTAATCACTGGTATATCCTTAATGGCTTGCAATAAGGGCAATGATATAGTTAACTTTTTAAGTTCCTTGACCAGGTCTGATTCAGAATTTTTTGTTGTGGTATTGAATCTTTCAGGATATGGAATTATCCTTGATGAAGGTAATTGTTCTGCCTGTGGTTCTATTTTTTCTTCTTCTTTCTCTATTGTTGGTTCCACTATAACTGGTTCCAAAGGTTCTTGCTCTTCATTTTCCTTGCTTTTAATTGAAATAGGTTCAGGTACAACTTTTCTTGAACGAAGTTGGATGTTACTACAATCAATAACATTTATTTCAACATTTTCTTTGACTTCAGCCACATAGATAGGGGATGCCTGTCTCATGCTGTTTGGATTAGTGACTGATTGAGCTGGAAGTTGAGGTTGTTTCACCTATTGTGTTTGTTGTGGTTGGTTCTATTTTTCTTGAAAGTTTTGATTAGGTGCAGGCAACAAATGCTGATTTTGACCTTGATTTCTTTGCTGCCTTGGATAGGACTGGTATTGTTGATTCCACTGTGGTTGATTTTGCATCCAATGTGGATTAGTCTGATTTTGATTCTAGGGTGGGTTGTTTTGATTCCATGATGGGTTGTTTTGATTCCATGATGGGTTGTTTTGATTCTGATTCCAGGCTGAATTACTCCAATTTGTTTGTGGCCATTCTTGGGAATTTGTCCATTGAGGATAATTCCAAGGACGTTGGGGTGGTTCTGATTGTCCCCAAGGCATAGTCCCAGGATTATGCCCCCAATTTGTAGGAAAACGAGGGGGATTTTGGTATTGAGAGAAATTTCCCCCTTGTTTTGGTCCAACATAGTTGAGTTCCTCAGTCTGACTTTCTAACACAGTTTTGAGTTGTGGTAGCAGGTGGCATTGATCAGTTGAATGCTTCTTTGAACAGATACTACAAATGGCTGAGATGGATGTTTTATTCAAAGGACATTCCTGCAAAGCATGTTTATTTCTACATCTTGGGCAATAAATTGCCAAAGGTTCTATGGTTTTTGCTTTTGCAGACATTTCCCCCAAAGTTGTGTTTAATTGCACTAGAATATCAGTTTTAAAATTTGCAAGTTCCTCTATTAATTCCTTCACATCAGTGCCATTTGTATTTTTTTCTTCTTCCTTGCTTATTGCGAGAGTAATTCCTGCAGAGATCCATAATTTCCTCATTACTGAGAGTATTTACATCCCCTCTTCCCATCAAATCCAATACGTCTCTGGATTCATCTTGCAATCCTCTCAAAAAGATGGTTTTGCATAACTCTGGTTCTACAAGTCCACATCTCCTTTGAACAAAGGAGAACCTATCAAGATAGTCTTCTAATGTTTCATCATCTTCCTGTTTAATCCTGAATAACTCATCTTTCCTGTTCCTTACACGACAATACTCCTGATATTTGTCTAAAAACACAGTTTCCATTTGATCCCAAGTTCGGATGGAATTTGGCTCTAAACTCATGAACCAACGTAATGTTGAGTCCTTGAGTGTTGAGGGAAAGACCTTAAGTTTTTGATTGTCATTTACATAGTCATAGGTTTGACATACTACTTTGAATTCAAACAAAAACTGATCAGGATCTTCAGATACAACACCTCGAAAGGTTGGAAGTACTGAAGGTGAAATGGTTTTCATGGGAGAGTTTTGTGTTGGGTTCAAACGGATAGGATATTCAAATGTTCTGGAAGGTTGGGGCATATCCTGATCATCTCCTTCATTATGGACATAGCCATGTTGGCCATCTCTATCTAGATTGCCTCCTTCTGCCATAGTTTCCTGTTCTTTGGGAACAGTTAACCCTATCCAAATTTCACTCTCAAGAGGTCCAAGATCCTTTGTTGATGATGAGTCTGATGATTCTTCTTTCTCAGAATGTTCTAATGATGGTGAGACTGGTGATTTTTCTTTCAATATTTTTGGTAATTCAAACATAGGTGATTCACCCCTTAGGCATGAAGATCTCCTTAATGGAACAAGCCAGGGATCCTTTTGGGTAATTCTACCTTTTTCATCCCTAGACTTACTCATTCATGTTTACTCTTAAATGACATAAATTATAGGTCAATAGTTGTTATTTTAACCAGCTGTTCTATTCAGATTTTATCTTGAATCTTCACAGTTCAGTCTAATTAACAGCTATTGGACTGTTGTTACCTTCTAGCAACACAATTCCCTGACAACGATGCCAAAATGATGCGTTGTCATTATACACATCATTAATTCTCAATGAATTTGTCAATCCAGGGCTGTGTACAAGGCTATCTACGGAAGAAGGGGTGAACAGGGTTATAACTTAGGTCAATCTAGAGCAACAGGTCTTATTGGTGAAACCGATTGTGTGGGGGATTTAGGACATTCCTATCTCTAAATTGCATGAATTAAACCTTAATCTAAGTTGCAGAATTGGAAACTAATCATTAACTACAGAAATGAAGTCCTAATTACAATTGCAGAATGAGACCTAATTATGTTGCAGAAATAACAATTGCAGAATTAAAAGTCTGATTATAATTGCAGAAAGGAAATCTATTTACTTTTGTAGTAATGAAAACCTACTTCTAACATGGAAATGAAACCCTGTCAAGGCTCTGTAACAGAAGGTTGTCAATCTTCTGTGCAGGGGTTGACAACAAAACATAAAAATGCAAGAAATTACAGAAAATAGTAAATTCTGGAAATGACAGTCTGCAATAAATTGAAAGCTTTGCTGAAAGTGGGGATTACAACCAAACCATTAATCACAAAACATAAAATAAGCTAAGATTGCAAATATCATTAGTTGTTTACAAAGGAATGAAATGACAAGTTCTACAACTCATTCTGCTACAACAAAATCAGAATAAAAACCTGTTGTTAGTCCTCCTCCTAGGTCTGGAAGTGGCCAGCCTCTTTGTCCAGAAGAAGGTATGAGTCTCTCTCTCTCTAGATCTTACTCACACTCATTTACAAGCAATATGAAATAGAAATAATATACTTTATTGATTCAAACACATGATTACAATAATTCTACTGAAAACTTATTACAGGACTATAATGATCACTTTCTGATTATCACCTATTTTCTATTATTCTCTGATTTCTCTATCTTCTACTCCCCTTTCTCTACTCTACTAGCTCAACCTGAATGGGAGCCATATTTATAGATGTCCTAAGATTTACTAACAAGTTGAGAATATCTCAAAAGATCTAATCCTATTATGCTGCAACAATTCTTGGTTTTATCCTAGAAGAAGATCACACTTGATCTTTCCATAAATGGTGGCTTTGGTCGGCAAGGACGGCAAAGTCAGATCTGAGATATTTTCCCTTACCCTTTTCAATCTTTATTTCCCTTTTTCCAGCATCAGAATTCGGTCAATAAGTCAAAAAGCACATTCTATTTTCATTTCGAAGATAAGTGGCTCATTTCAAAGATACTGCAATTCTCATTTCGAAGATCCGCTCATTCCAAAGATACTACAGTTCTCATTCCAAAGATCCGCTCATTCTGAAGATACTACAGTTCTCATTCCGAAGATCCGCTCATTTCAAAGATACTGCAGTTCTCATTTCGAAGATCCGCTCATTCCAAAGACACTGTGTTTTCTCATTTCGAAGATATCTGTTCATTCCGAAGAGACTTCGGAATGAACAAATGTGGGCTCCTTAAATGATTTCCTCTGCATTTCTCATGTGGGTTACTTCTCAGGATCAGATTCCAATGGTCTTCATCTCTTTCCACATGTGAATTCCATGCCTTGCCATTCATTGGCGGTGGCTGGAATTTACATGGGAAAACCCAGTTTTCTTTGCACGATAACAGTTTTCTTGAACTGTTGCCAGATTTAGGTAAAATGAATGCTTGAGACATATCAAAACATGATTAGTGAAATGTTGCTATCAATCTAAGCATATCTCATTTTAGCAAGTCATAACAAAACAACATAAAACTTATACAAAAAGCTGTAAAAATCAGAATATAGTATTTCAGATACATTCATCATGCAAATAGTTAATACACAACATATTGAATTAACTTAACTAGCATATTAGATTAAACATAAGAGTTTATAGGCAATTTCAGTGTTCAAAACATGTTATGATTGAGGCATTTCCATGCCTCATCACTCATGCTTACAAGAACCAAGTAGCAACACCACCACTGTCAGAGCACAAAAACCAGAATCAGAGGCAAAGATGGAGATGAAGAAGAAGACAAAGCAAATAAAGAAGAAAATTAATGCAAAGTCAATTGAAGGAAGAATTTTTAGCTTCAGCTACAACTTACTTTCCATCATATGAAGACACAAATTACCTGTTGTACCTGAATATAGTAAGAAACGAAGGAGAATACAACTTCCATTAACTATTGAAAGAAGATCCATATTGAAGACTAAAGTCTTCAATACCTAAATAATGTCATATAGAGGGGTGTTCGAAATAGAGTTTACTACATCATTTGGGTCATGTAAATGTATCTTCCAAGGTACATATTTAGGACATTTAATTATTTTAGGGGGAAATTATCTAGTTACTTCATGAAATGTAATAAATGCACAAGTATCAATGTGTAAGCTATATATGTCCAAGTTGTCACTTGTACAACTAGGTAGAGTGTTGGCCAAGGAATCTATCTTCCTATATAAGAAATGCCTTATTAAGAAGGCCTTATTGTTAGATATATATGAGAAGGAGGACATAGATAGATAGATTTGCTTATAGCATAGTCATAGGTAGTAGTATAGTGTTGTGTAGATCACCATTTATTGGTGATGGGTGCAATGTAGTTCAATAGCTTAATTAATGGAGTGTTCATTTCCTCCATAGCTACATTGTATTCATTTATGTTATTTCTATTCACAACATACTTCAATCATATAGCAGGTTTAGTTTATTTTATATTATTACACATATTGTGATTTCTATCTCCCATTGCTATTTACATAAAAGCTAACAATTGGTGGAAATAACTCCGAACACTTGAAAAAGAGGGGAACCTAGTCGACAATAGGATCAACCACAAAGGACCCCAAATACCATAAGGTAGCAGATACATCAAAGAGGAGGATTGTTATCACCTAGAAGTTGGAGGGGAAGGATATGATCTCCTACTCCAAATCCTCATGGTTTTCAATAAAAAAAAATGTAGCAGAGAAAACCCTCATGGTGAAAAATATGGTTAGGGTTTGAATTAGTTTCATGAAATCAAGCCGAGTGGAGAATCACAAACCCTAAGGCAAGGAAATTTAGTTGGTGGAAAAATAAAAACTGTCTTAGCAGTTGCATGTGGAAAAGCATAAATGAGATGTCCATACAACATATTACACTTAGGTAGAATCAAAACGTACAATGGAAGAATTGCACAAGCAGAAGGAAAAAATTGCAAAGGGTACTGTAAACACACTAGAAATAAAGATTTACAAAAATGAAGATAAAGGGTATAAATTTAATTACAAAAGTCATGTAAAGTGGAAGATTTAATGGCAAGTGAGGACCTAAAATGATGTTTGTATGATTTGGGGATGAAATTGTACAATTTGGAGGCAGATTGTACGATTTTAGAGAAAGATTATGCAAATAAAAGCTGAATTGAGCAGTTTTTGTGCAATTGTATGATTTTTAGTGCAATTGTATGATTTTGAGTGTAATTATATGATTTTTGGTGCAAAATATGGAGGAGAAGTGCACCTATATGATTTAGGGCATCCTGTACAATTTCATAGTGAAGTTGTATGATTTTAAGCTCAGATTGTATGTTTTAGGAGAATCGTACGAATTTGGACTACAATTGTATGATTTTGATATAGTTGTATGATTTTGAGGGTGGTGTATGATTTTACAAAGCACTTGTATGATTTTGGATAGCCATTTTATGATTTTTGGATATAGTTGTACATTTTCAAAAGCAGTTGTATGTTTTGGAGTAGATTGTACGATTGGTGATGTAGTTATCCTGAATTACCAAATTGTAGAAGATCGATAGTGAAGTGGTTCTAAAATGTATAATTGTGAAGAAAGAGCACTAAGATGGATTTTTGAGCTCATTTACTATGGATTGTAGCAACTAGGGTTGATCGTTCACTAGGACCATTACATCAAAGGGATTTGCAACCTAGGCAAGAAGGAGTGACCTACTCAGTTTAGGACCAAGGATGAGGGTTTTAGCCACATGAAGAATGTGGCCACCAGCATTGGAGGGGGAGAGGTTATTTACCATGGAGAGGACCCAAGATCTAGCATGGTGGTAGAAGAAGGACATAACCATAATTCTACGAAGAGGAAATGGAACCACCTAGGGCACACCATCAGGAGCTTTACAACAAAGTGCATAGGGAAGCTACCCCTATATAACAAAAAAGTGGGGATGAAGGAGGATAGGTAGACATTAGGATATATCCTTTGTACAACCCATAGTATAATTTCGTTGGAAACGATGGAGTGAGAATGAAGACAAGCACCCGTTGAAACTTACGTTGAAATAAGTAGGAGTGAGCACAATAGTGCAAATTCCACCACAGGACAAGGTATTCTACAATGAGTACCTATTGTAAATGGTACAATAATATGTACCTAATAAAAATTGCACCTATGTGCAAATTGGAAATTGCCATATTAAGGTGGAATTCTTGGCTGACACTTTTTGATGAACATTCAGGTTATCAAAGATGGGATAACTTGTTCAAAAGAAGATTATGGATCATATTCAGGCCTACAGGTTGATCACATCGCTCACTAAGCTCACATATATGTTAGTTACAAATTATTTTGGTCTAGGTGGAAGAGGGATCAAGTAGAGTATGTTAAAAAATTATGAGCTATCATGCATGATGAATGTTGTTATGTCTCGACTATCAGGAGAAGCATGCTCTTCTAAGATGCCAATTTGGATGGTACATTTTGTGGAAGGTATTTTCATGGGAGTGCAAAATGTTTGGGAAACCTACTTGGCATAGTGGATTCAAAGGTTACTGGTGAAGAGAAAGAAGACCTTTGCCATGACCCTCCATGCCATAGCTCTTATGCTAGATGTTGTTTCCCAAGTGGGCATTCCATTTCCTGGGCTAACACCACTGCGTGATTTACCGCAGGATCAACCTTCTATACTATGATGGGTAAAATATATATCTATTTAGAAAAAGACAAAAAAAATTGAGATAGAAGAAGAGTATAAGGAAACTTGAACCTCCCATTATTAAGAGAGGAGAGACTTCATTAGATGAGGAAGTTCATCCTCGAAGGAAGAGATAAAAAATTGTACTTGGATCCTGATTCAGAGTAGCGAGTACCTACACAAAAGCCATAGGAGTAGCCACTATCTCAAGAGGAGGAGAAGGATGTAGTAGCACTGACATCCAGTCCAGTGTAGATTAGGATGCATAGGCAATGGGAGTGATAGATGAGTGATAAAAATCTTGTGCAGAAGGAGCAACCAAAACCTATGCTCGTCTATCCAAACAATGTACAATTAGGTTTGGAGGATCTAGTTTTGAAGGATATTAGTATACCAATTGATGTAGAATAGTGGGGAGAAGTGATGGGATCTCATAAATTACTTCAAGATAATAATTTTTAAGTATTAGTGACATCTAAGTATTAGATGGGTCGAGTGGTGACCCCACAAAAAACAAATACCAAAGCAGTGATGGTAGCTTTGTCGAATGAAGTTAAGGAAAAGAAGAAACCACAAATAAGGATTGTGATGCAAGGAAACAATATTAATTTGGAGGAGGAGAATACACAACCATCATAAGAATGATATGATCTAATTTTTATAGCCACAACGACGATGGAAGTGCAGTTGAATCCATAGGAAGAGAATGTGGAAAATATTCAATAGGAAGAATTGCCAAAACCACGAGAGGAAGTTTAGGTACCTGTGGAAGAGTGGTAGCTTCTAAAGGAGATCATTAATATCAAGGAAATCAGACCAACTAAAGAAGAGATAGATAAGATTGTATTTCACATTTCGCTACAGGAAGGGAATGCAGCTGGTGTAATAAAAGAAATTAGAGGAAGTTCAATTCCATAAGAGGAATAGGAGAAAAAAACTCCACCACAAAAAAAGGAGGAGAGGCTTCATACAATTTTTTTTCTTGAAGTACCTTAGTTTGGTGTCTTAGAGAGAGATGGTGAAGACACAGATTAATAGGTGGATCACTTCCTCAAGCAAATTTGTGATATGTTATCTAGCACCCGGTTGTCATTCCAAATAGGTGGCATTGGAAATTTGAAGTAGTGGAGGGAGAAGACATTAATTGAATTGGAAAATATTATGGAGTGGGTGTGTAGTGAAGATCGTACAAGATAAATAGCCCAGATTCATGCACAACATCCATGGCAGTTATCGTAGGGAGAGGTAATAATGATGTTGGGAATTACATATTTATCAAATGGAGTGAGGACCAATTATAGAGTGGATCCATGAGTGTATCTGTAAGACAAGAAAAGTCTCCCCAAGATAGAAGAATGCTCCACAAGATCAATCACACACAAAAGAGAAAAACTCACAACACCAATATTAAGTGGTAAAACCCTACTTCAAATGAAGAAGGGAAACATCCACTATGAAGCTCACTATATTACTCATTTGATTCAAAAATACAAGAATACTTCAATGTTATGCAACAATATGCATCAACATGATATTACAACACAATTCAATATGACAAGATATGTTAATATGTAGTAGACAACACCCCTATTTAAAGAGAAGCTTTTCTACTACAACCCTAAATCTTATCACAATCTAATCTTATCACAATCTAATATTATCACAATCTAATATTGAGATGTGTGACAAGTGGCATCTATAAAATATTAGAAAGTGCTTAGTTACTTTCTAATCTTATCACAATCTAATCTTTGAGATGTGTGATAAGTGACATCTATCAAATATTAGAAAGTGATTAGTTACTTTCTAATATTTGTTAGAAAAGGGGAAATAACTTTTTCCCACAAATTAAATATTCCTAACACCCTTATTTTATTTATTAATTGGGTGGGAATATTTTTACATAAAATAGAATTATTTTCTTATTCAAATATTATTCTTTAGACTTTATATTTTAGTCTAAGAATGATTTACACAATGTTACATTACATATTCCATCACTCCCTCTTAATGCAATATTGGGGAAAGGAATTATGAAACAAATAAATATTCTCCCTCTAAACATACAAATGGGGATGAGAATCACATGAGTAATATAGTTACAATGAGCTTCTATGATCAATAATGGTATACAATAAGACACCAATATAAAATGGGCCAAAATGAGACTGCAAGCCCCCAACGGAGTAGCTTCAGATACAAGTAGCTTACAAAGCCATCCATCAACCACATGTGGTTGCAAATGACAAGAAGAAAACATCACAAGGGTGTCTTCAGTAAGCCTACAAAAACCCAAATGGAAGTACCTGCAAGCTACAAGCAGTTAAACATAAGATCAATTAGATACATCATCATAAATATATTCACCACAACATATATGAATATCCAAAGATGATAACAAAACTGATCTAACAAATAGTGAACTATAAGTCATCATAAAAAGATGCCAAGCTATCCTTATAGTCATGTGCTATATAGTTGATCAAAAAATATCATGATCAAAGTTGTATAAAGCAAACAAGGAGTACCATGATAATGCAAACTCTAAAGTACCATGTACAAAAGTTGCATAAGATATATGAAAATAATAAAGTGTGCACACCGGTTGCATAAATCCAACCATAAAATATCATGTACAAAAGTAGCATAAATGCTAACAAGAAAGTACCATGATAAAGCTGTTAGGATCCTCAATCCTAACATTATTAGTTAGTATTATTAATCATTTAATTATTATATTATTAACTTATAAAGTGAACCATCACAACCCTTCATAAGGTGAACCATAACATCTCTTCATACGTGAACCATCATGTCTCTTCACCAACGTAGCTTTAAGGTAGATATATATATATATATTAGGTTGGCCATCCATATCAAATAATCCAACAAGAAGAATATATATTATTTAGACCCATTGGAGGGATTTCCCAAACCAATGCAAAAGGTGATTCATATCTAAAAGTGATTCTTTTAATTTAGATGCTATTTTAATTATTTCTTTATTAAAATTGTGCTAGAAACTTTAGGGTTCTACCATTTGGTATCAGAACCATGTGGGACCCAATCATATGGGAATTGCTCAAATATCTTCATCAAATCACTTATGTGTGTGAGTATCAAACTCAATTTGAGGATATCACCAAACACAACACAATATTGGATGAATCAATTCTCATCAATGGCTTCATTAGGGGATTAAAAGAGGAAATTAGAATGGAGTTGACAAGGTTCAATCCCTATACCATGATGTAGACATGGATTGGCAAAATTAGCTGAAGACAAAAACAATGCACAACAATGATTAGGGAAACCACTTATGGAAAAATCATCGACCACTTACATCGCTCCCAAACCTATGCATAATGGAAGGGCACAAAGCACTTACACAACCGTCAAATCTAATTGAACTTTACGAATTAAACATATTAGCTTTGAGGATATGAAGGAACGACGAGCAAAAGGACTCTATGATAATTGTGATGAACAATTGGGACCCCATCATAAATGTGCTACACTAACATTGTATTTATTGAATGAAGTCGATCATTGTCTCTCCATAGAGCAAGCATATGAGGTAGTTGTGTCTAAAGTGACCAGTGCACTTATTCATCATAATGAAGACAATGAGGTCGATGTGTAAGAAGTGATTGATGTACCAAGCAAGGATGAGGTAGACATACCCAAAGTGATCAGTGCTAGCCAAACATGCACTCTACAAGACCTACACATACCTTCCTCACCAATAGTGAGTTCTTTCCATATGACCAAACCTATTCGAAACCAACACAGAGTGACTACACACTCCTTCTTTGTTGGATCTACCAAGGAACCAAAAAAGGATATGAAATCATTACCATCACTTTTGATGCATCATTCTGAAGTATTTGAGGAACCACAAGGGTTGCCCTCCCATCCTCATCATGATTTTCCTAAGGAATATTCTACTATTGTTCTTGGCAACCCCCTGCTAATGCTTCATCCTTCTCGATATCCCTGCCTACGAAAGGATGCCATTAAAAGAGTCCAAGAACTTACACAAATCCTTCTTGGAAAACAAAGGACAAAGCTTATCACTTTGAGCTTTGAGGACAAAGATCTTTTTAAGGAGGGTGGCATGTTAGGATCCTCAATCCTAACATTATTAGTTAGTATTATTAATCATTTAATTATTATATTATTAACTTATAAAGTGAACCATCACAACCCTTCATAATGTGAACCATCACATCTCTTCATACGTGAACCATCATGTCTCTTCACCAATGTAGCTTTAGGGTAGATATATATATATTATATATATATATATATATATATATATATATATATTAGGTTGGCCATCCATATCAAATCATCCAACAAGAAGAATATATATTATTTAGACCCATTTGAGGGATTTCCCAAACCAATGCAAAAGGCGATTCATATATAAAAGTGATTCTTTTAATTTAGATGCTATTTTAATTATTTCTTTATTAAAATTGTGCTAGAACCTTTAGGGTTCTACCATAAACCAATTGCATAATGCCAACTACATAAAAAAATGTACAAATTTGCACAAGGCAACAAGAAAGTACCATGTAAAAGAGTCGCATAAAGCAATTGCATCATATACCATAATTGCACAATGCCATCTACAAAGTAACATGTACAAAAGTTGCACAAGGCAAACAAGAAAGTACCATGTTCAAAAGATATGCAAAAAGCAATTATACCACCAAATATCAACTCATATATATAGCACAAAACACCTCATAAGGATGAAGTTGTCATCACACAAGTGTAACTACACTTCATTCCCCCTTGAGGACAACTTCACCAAACCAAGTGAGTCCCTCAACTTACAAAGCTGCTCCTTGGGAAGAGGTTTGGTGAACAAATCAGCAAAATTAGAAGATGATGGGCAATACTCCAACTGAATAGTCCCATCCAATACATTCTCTCTGATAAAGTGGGCTTGGATTTCAACATGCTTTGTCCTTTGATGCATTACAGGATTTTTAGCCAAGGTAATAGTTGATTTATTATCGGAGAGCAAACGTGAAGGACCAAATTGCTCAAAGCCAATTTCCTTCATGAGGGTATGAAGCCAAACCACTTCCTGTGCAGATGATGTCATAGCCTTATACTCTACTTCCATTGTAGAAAGAGCAATTGTATCTTGCTTCTTGGAAGACCAAGAGATAGCTACAGACCCAATACTAAAAACATATGTTGTGGTAGACTTTATGTCTATTCTATCCCCTCCAAAATCAGAATCAGCATAGCCAAAAAGAGCAAAGGAAGGAAGCCTAGAATACTTGAGTGCCAAATCTCTAGTACCTAAAAGGTACTTCAGAATCTTCTTGGTAGCTTGTAAGTGCTCAATATAAGGTTTTTGCATGAACCTAGCCATCATACCAACTGCAAAAGCAATATCTGGCCTTGTGATGGTAACATAAAGAAGACTACCAATGAGTTGCCTATACAATGTAGCATCAACCAACTGAGATTTTGTACTTACTTCCAACTTAACCCTTGTAGAAATAGGAATGGAAGTAGGATTGCCATCCTCCAAATCAAACCTCTTAAGAAGATCTCCAATATACTTGGATTGACTCAAAAAGGTACAATCCTCATGCTGATAAACTTGCATGCCAAGATAGTAGTGTAGAAGACCAAGGTCAGTCATTTCATACTCTGACTTTAATTTGGAGATGAAATAAAAAATGGCCTCATTCTCATTTCCAGTCACAACAAGGTCATCAAAAAATAGAGCAATTAAAATGACCAAGTTATCCTTCCTAAGCACATAGAGATCTGTATCTGAATAGCATTTATCAAAACCAAGAGACAAGAAGTAACCTAAAATCTTCATGTACCATGCTCTAGGTGCTTGCTTCAGACCGTACAAGGTTTTCTTTAGTTTACACACAAGTGTTTCCTTACCTTGTACAACAAATCCTTGTGGTTGACTCATGTAGATATCCACATCCAAATCACCATTTAGAAAGGCACTTTTCACATCAAGCTAAAAAATCTGCCAACCTTGAGCAACAACAATAGCAATGAGAAGCCGAATGGTGGGCATTTTGGCAATCGGTGCAAAGGTTTCATCATAGTCAATGCCATATTTTTGAGCATAACCCTTAGCAACCAATCTAGCCTTATACTTTTCTATCTCTCCATTAGAATTGTACTTGATTCTATAGACCCACTTGTTCCCAATAACATTTCTCTTATTAGGATAAGGCACTAGATCCCAAGTTTTATTCTTTAGAAGAGAATCCATCTCAACCTTCATGGCATCAACCCAACAAGAGTGTTGTGAAGCTTCTTGGTAAGAAGTAGGCTCATGATCATTCTCTATCTTAGCTAGAAGAGACATGTTAAGGGTCATACTTCTAGTTATCCTTTGGCTAACTGAATTCTGCTCTTTAGGACCCCTAGAATGATCCAACCACTTGGTCCTTTTGACACAAGGCCCACCCTTTTCTAACTCAAGAAGGTCTTCATTGAATTTGACATCTCTTGAAACAAATACAATGCGTGAAGAAGGTGAGTATAATCTGTAGCCCCTATGTTCTGCATCATAGCCAACAAAGATGCATTTTTGAGACTTTTTGTCCAATTTCTTCCTCTTTTCTGAAGGAATATATGAAAATGCATCACATCCAAACACTCTTAAGTGTGACAAATTTGGCTTCTTACCATTCCAAACCTCATAAGGAGTCTTCCCCTCAACTGATTTTGAAGGACACCTGTTAAGAATGTAGATTGTTGTATTGGCTGCTTCACCCCAAAGAAATTGAGGTAAGTGGTCACCAAGCATGCATCTTACCATCTCCATGATTGTCCTATTTTTCCTCTCTACAACACCATTTTGTTGAGGAGTGTATGGACAAGTAAACTGCCTTTTGATCCCATGAGAAGAACAAAACTCATTGAAATCATTGCTATTGTACTCCCCTCCATTGTCACTTCTAATCATTTTGATCTTTGCTCCCTTTTGATTTTCTACCAAAGCTTTGAACTCCTTGAATGTCTCAAAACAATCTGATTTATTCTTAAGTAGATACCCAAAGATCATTCTTGAATAATCATCTATAAAGGTGAGAATATAGGATGCACCACCAAGTGATCTAACATGTAATGGACCCATAATATCTGTATGAATGAGTTGAAGAATTTGTGTGGCCCTTGTTGACTTGTCCTTTGCAAACTTTTGTTTGCTCATCTTGCCTAAGATGCATGTTTCACACAAACCATGAATAGGTGAAATGTTAGGCAAGCCTTCAACCAAATTTTTGGACTTCATCATTTGAATATTTTGATAGTTTGTATGGCCTAACCTTAAGTGCCAAAGCTTGCTACTAGGAGAAACATTAGTTGCTAAACACACTTTAGGAGGAGCATCACCTAACACATAAATATTATTCTTCACATAACCTGTAATGATTGGTAGCATGCCTTTCCTAATGCTCCATGAAGTTGCATTGAACTCAATAGTGTGACCACTTCTAGCAACTTGCAAAACTGAAATTAAATTTCTCCTAAGGTTAGGCACATATAGGACATTATCAAGTAATTTCCCTTCAATTACAACATTGCCAACACCTTCTACTTGAAGTCTAGTATTATCACCAATGACAACTGAATCTGAAGAGTGCTTATGAAAGTCCACAAACTTATCCTTTTCAAAACACATATGGTTAGTGCATCCAGAATCTAACACCCATTCATTAGAAGTAGATGAGTCAATGGAGTAGAGGGCACAAACAAAGGTATTTTTATTAGAATTTTGCTTTACATTGTTGTTCTTTTTCTTTCCCTTGCCAAACCATTTCTTAGGTCCTTGTCCCTTAGCCTTTTCTTGCTCTTCCTTTTCTGCAATATTCTTCTTCTTGAAACAATTTTGTTCCTTGTGGCCTTTCTTGCCACAAAAGTTGCAAGTGAAATCAACTCTAGGCTTGTTGGGTTGGAAATTTTGATTTTTCCTTCCCTTGTATTTCTTCTTGAAGGAAGCCTTAGTGGCACTCAAGGCAACATTCTTCTCCTTGACAACTTGACCATTCACTTTGTCTCTATTAAGAGACTCTTCATGTTGAATCAATAATTGTGAAAGAGTGTTGAGAGGAATGCCATCCTCTTCTTGCTCTAGCCTAGTCTCAATAATGGTGACAAAATTCTTGAACTTGCTTGACAAGTTCCTCAAAATGATAAATCTTAAGAGCTTCTCACTTATCCAATCACAATTACAAGCCAATAGTTGAGTTCTCATGTCTTTCATCTTTGAGAGGAAGATCAAGGCACTTTCTTCTTCACCTTGCATAGTGCTAAGAATTTTGGACAATAAAGTGAATTTCCTTGATGTGTTGGACCCTAGATGGACTTGTTTTAGCAAATCCCATGCATCTTTAGCATGCTCACAATGGCTTATAGTGAGCAATATCTCATCACTCACACTATTGATAATCATGGAAAGTGCAAGGTGACTCTTGTTGTTGTATGTCTCAAGTGCCCTTGCCTGGGTTGGGATTGCTTCATCTCCATTCACAATGGGCCATAACTTTCTTGCTTGAAATTCAGCCCTCATCCTTGGTTCCCATATTCCAAAATTTGATCCATCAAGGATGTGCTTAGGTGTGAAGGAGATTCCATGATCAGCCATTCTAGAAAGTGAACATAATCAAAACATAAGATGCATTGACAAAGGAAATAAATGATGCAATAAGAAAGTAGATAAACATACTTGCATATATAAAAAAACATAACTTTCAAGTAATCTACTTTTCAATCATCAAAGATAATCATCATGAAAGATAAACATCATGAAAGATAATTAAAATTAAGCATCATCAAGAGAGATAAGCATCATCATGAAAGATAATCAACATTATCATGAACTACTATAACCATCTTGCAATAAACAACTATAACCATATTGCAATTGAATAAAGGAAATAAACCAAGATCAACTTGCAATAGATTAACTTGCAATAAGAAGGTAACTAATCATAACAACCATCTTGCAACAAAATAAACTAACTTGAATTGAACCATAAAACATTTGTTAAATGTTAGATAGTCAATAAGTTAGTAAGTTAGTGTTCATTTTAAGGTTTTGCTATAGCCTAATGAATTGCCAATTCATCTCACCCAAGGTCAACCAAGCTACCCAAAAGGGTATGGGTACGAGGACCCGAAAAGGACTTGCTACCGATAGAGCGGATTCTTTTGGATTCAATAGGTGTTTAGCAAATATAAACTGTGTTGCAAGATTAAGTAAATTTTAATCAAATACTAAAGTTGTGGTTAGTAAGTTGATTCATTTTTAACCTTCTTGATTAATATGAAAATTAGTAAATTGCAAGTTAGTTGGTTAGTAGATTGTTTAGTAGCAAGTTAGTAAGTTAGTAGTTAGATTAGTTGAGATGCAAAATGCAAAAGATGCAAAAAAAATGTAAGAAATATGAACAAGAGATAGTGGAGACACAAAGCAAAACACAAATACACTCTCTCTCTCTCTCTCTCTCTCTCTCACTCTCACTTTCATTCTCTTTTACTTTCATTATGAGAGATACAAGTTACATTAATTTACATTATGCTTCAAGCAAATGCTTGAGAGAGATTAGAAGAAATTAATAAAAATAGGGGAAGAGAGTGAAAAAGTTGATCCGAAATTGCCTTGTATACTCCAAAACATACTTGGATAACCTTGCAAAACAAGCAAACTCACAAACAACCATTGTTAATGTGAGACAAAAAATATATTGCATTTTAAGGAAAATAATAATAATTTTTTAATACAAAAATTGCTTAAAAAAATGCAATTAAATTAATAAAATTTATTTTATTAAATAATTAATAAAAAAAATCGCATGAAAAAGTTTAAAGATTTTTATAAAGCAAAACTTTTTAAAAAAATTTAAAAGTTTTTCAGACTATATAGCCGACTGTTTTTTTTATATAGCCGACTATTTTTTTATATATATATATAACTATTTTTTTTATATATATAACCGAATGTTTTTTTATATATAGCCGACTGTTTTTTATTTATATATATAGCCGATTGTTTTTTAATTTAAAAAATTAAAAAAAATGACTATATATGGAAATAGGGGTTTTTGGGTCTTCCGGACGCAACCATGGGGTCCGTTTGGCTCCAAAACCCTTCCAACAAAAGCTCAATGCCAAAAAAATTTTTATAGATTTAAAATGAAAATACTATTTGCAAAAGATCTAACAACTAGATCTAAAAACATAATAAATCTATAAACCCTAATGGCAGATTTGCAAAATAAGTTTACATAAAATACCCAAATATCAAATGCATGCAAAAAAAAAATATACCTTAATGGGTTTTTCACCTCAAAGGATTGAAGACACTTGATGGAGATCCCAACCGCTCTGATACCAAATGTGAGACAAGCAAAGTCTCCCCAAGATCGAAGAATGCTCCACAAGATCAATCACACACAAAAGAGAAAAACCCACAACACCAATATTAAGTGGTAAAACCCTACTTCAAATGAAGAAGGGAAACATCCACTATGAAGCTCACTATATTACTCATTTGATTCAACAATACAAGAATGCTTCAATGTTATGCAACAATATGCATCAACATGATATTACAACACAAGTCAATATGACAAGATATGTTAAGATGTAGTAGACAACACCCCTATTTAAAGAGAAGCTTTTCTACTACAACCCTAAATCTTATCACAATCTAATCTTATCACAATCTAATCTTGAGATGTGTGACAAGTGGCATCTATCAAATATTAGAAAGTGCTTAGTTACTTTCTAATATTATCACAATCTAATCTTTGAGATGTGTGATAAGTGGCATCTATCAAATATTAGAAAGTGATTAGTTACTTTCTAATATTTGCTAGAAAAGGGGAAATAACTTTTTCCCACAAATTAAATATTCCTAGCACCCTTATTTTATTTATTAATTGGGTGGGAATATTTTTACATAAAATAGAATTATTTTCTAATTCAAATATTATTCTTTAGACTTTATATTTTAGTCTAAGAATAATTTACACAATGTTGCATTACATATTCCAACAGTATCTAGACAAGAGTCAAAGATACCCATTGAACACACAAAACACAAAATTTTGAAGGGTACCTTTGGAGCTGGTCTTCACCATTCAAAAACTAAATTTTCTAACAAGAAGAGGAAAAAAAGGGATACAAGAAGAAACAAAGGTCCTTGGGATACAAGGAAATGGAAAAGAGGAAGAAAATGGATGCAAGAAGAAGGAAATTGGGAATAGCACATATATAACCCTTGCATATGAAAGGAAAGATGAATGGTTAAGGAGGTAAACATCTCCCATAAAGGATCAAAAAGTGGTGATGTGAAAGGGGAAATGTGGAGGATAGAGTCACAATAATTATAGGATATTTATCCTCACCAAATCAGCCTATGCAATCCAAAAGAAACATCACTCCCTACATGAATAACGACTACGCTATACTATCCTCACATGCAAAGGATGTTGTAGAGTGACATGGTGAAGATAAAGATCGAATAAAAAGGTGACAATAGAGCTATGTGATAGGGATAGGGTGATACAAAATGTAGGATATAAAAAGGGTGCAAGGAAAAGGATACAAAAATGTGCAAAAGAGAGATGTATTTATCGATAAGAGAAAATGTATGTACAAGAGGTATAATATTTATAAATGAATATGAAAATTATGCATAAAAATCCTGTAGGTGAAATTTTTTTATAGGCTCAAGTTCCTCATCTCCCTCGAGGATAGCAAGTCGATATGCTCCTATGTATCAATTTTTACTTAATAATGTATGGCCCAAACAAATTGGCTGCAAACTTGTCCAGCAAGTGCAAGGGGATATGAGACTATTGTTGATTTGCTTTTAGAACAAGGTCACCTACTTGGAATTCATGATGATGAACCTTGTGATCATAGTCTTGTTTAATACAATCATGATAAACGTGAAGGTTCTCCAAGGCATTGATTTAATGTTCATAGAGAAGTGTTAATCGATCGAGTCTAGCTTGGTGAGCGGTATCATCATCCATGAACTCCTATAAAGAGATACAATGGGATGGGATTTCTAGTTCCAAAGGCATCACCACCTTGGTGCCATAGACTAATGAAAAATGAGTTGCCCCAGTCGGGGTGCGGATACTAGTGTGATAGGCCCATAGTGCGAGGGATAATTGGAGGTCCCAATCCCTATGGTTCTCTTTAACAATATTCTTCAAGATAGATGGATGGTTTTATTAGAGGCCTTAGCCTACCCATTAGCTTGTGGGTATTAAGGGGTGGAGAAATTATGGTGGATGTGATATTTTTGATAGAGGTTGTGAATATCCTTATTTTTAAATGGGGGACCATTGTCCAAAATAATATTGGATGGTATCCCAAAATGACATATAATATGGTGGAGGATAAATTCTACAATTTTAGCCCTAGTAGTAGAGGTAAGGGGTATGGCTTCCACCCACTTGGTAAAATATTTGGTTGTTGTTATAATAAAGGTATGTTGTCCAGAGGAAGGGGGAGAAATTTTACCAATAAATTCTAACCCCCATTGTGAAAAAGGCCAATAGGCCTATATGGGCTGAAAAGATTGGGAAGGCACATGGGTTAAATGAGCATGAGTTTGGCATTTAACACATTATTTGATGTATTCATAGAAATCATATTCCATGGTGGGCCAATAATATCCCATTTGTAAAAATTTTTTAGCAATGGCTAATCCACTGAAGTGACCCCCACATGTACTATCATGTTCTTGAGAGATTTCCCATTGAGTTTTGGGGGTTCCAAACAATGAAGTAGGATACCATCATATCCTCATTTATAGAGGATATCCACTAGTAGAACATATCATGTTACCTTTTTTTTGAATGCTCACTTTGAGATGGAGGAGAAATCTAGTGGAAAAGTTTCTATTTGAAGGTATTCTCGTAATTGAGCAAAGAATGTGGAATAGGAGTTGGTGGAAGTGGTAGTGGTGTGATAGTCCCCTACAATGGTGAAGGTGGAGGTTGTGGGTTGGGCTATTATTTGGGTGAAGGTTTTAAGGAGTGGGACGTTATGGAGGGATATGGATGGGTTGGAGGCTCGTTAGAGTAGGAAGATTTCATGTGAATGAGGGAATGAAGGAGGGTTCAAATTTGTAAGGTTTTGAGAGAAGGGGATTCGATAGTAATAAAATTTACGTCACGCTCGGTATTAGGTGTAGGTGAGCAAAGAACAGATTGGACCAAAGTTTTAACGTGGAGAGTAGTGATGTCATAAAAGGGGTTTTGGGGGATAAGGGATCCTAAGGAAGCCATAGTGTTTGCAAATCGATTGGATAAGCTAGGAATAAAACCAATCTCATATGAATCAAGTTGAGCCAATATATTATCAGCAATATCTTTATAGGACTTCAGAATTGGATCTTGACATTAATAAACTCCCTTAATTTAATTAATTACTAAAATGGAGTCACCAAATTATGTAGACACTTGACACACATAGCTAAAACATTATGAAGCCCAATAATTATAACCTCATACTCGACATTATTATTGGTGTAAGGAAAGCCTAATTTAAAGGAGAAAGGGATGGGAATCCCTTGTAGGGTAAGCAAGACAACTCATGCACCACCCCCTTGTTCACATTTAGAATCGTCAAAGAAAAGAGTAATGTCATCATTATCATCATCAAGTGGTGTGAGTTCATTTGTGGTATCAACAGTAAAAATAGAATCATCAAGAAGCTTGATGTTAAGAGGTTCAGTATTGGGCAAAGGAGTTTCTATGAGTTGGTCAGCAATAACTTGAAATTTTATGGATTTTTGGTTAATAAATTCTAGGTCAAACTCATTGAGGAGCATAATCCATTTGGCAGTTATGCTATTCATGTACGTGCAACTCATAATTTAGCGTAGGGGATTTTCTTGGCCACCACACATATATGATTTAACATACAGTGTCATAATTTCTTGGTGGTAAATACTACAACAAGGCATAATTTTTCAACATAAGGATAGTGCTTCTCATAACTGACAAGTGTACGGCTCAAGTAATGGATGGCTTGATCATAGTTTAAATTTTTCTTTTGGGTAAACATGGTCCCTAGGAAAAAAGCATTAGTAAATATGTACAAAAGGAAGGGAGTGTCAATTTTAGAAGGAGCAAGAATAGGAGGAGAAGCAAGGTATCACTTGATACTATCGAAACCATATTGGTATTCAGGTGTCCATTCAAAAGTAACCCCCTTTTATAAAATGTTATTAAAGGGCTTGCATTTATCTGACAATTGAGCTATAAATCATCGAATGACCTAGATCTTGCCTTGCAAGCTCCTAAATTCTTTAAGTTTTCTAGGGGGAGGTATATTGTTATTGTTTTAACTTTATTAGGGTCCACTTGAATGCCCTCTTTAGAAATGATAAAACTAAGTAACTTTCTTGAAATGATGCTAAAGACACACTTCTTAGGATTGAGCCTGACATTATGTTATAAAAGACAATCAATGACTTTGCGTAGAACATCAATGTGATCATGTCGGTGTTGAGATTTTGTGATAAGTTCATCGATATAATCATCCATAAGTTTGTGCATATAGTCATGAAAAATGTAATTCATGGCTTATTAATAAGTGGCACAAACATTCTTGATTCCAAAGGGCATTACTTTATAACAAAAGGTCCCCCAGGTAGTAGTAAAAGAGATCTTGTGTTGATCAACAGGGTTAAATTAAATTTGTTTATAACCCAAGAAACCATCCATGAGGGACAACATTTCATGTTCCACTATAGTGTCTATGAGGGTATCTATATTAGGTAGCAAAAAATCATCTTTGGGATATGCTTTATTAAGATCTCGAAAGTCAATGCATACATGTATCCCCCCATTGGGTTTAGCAATGGGTACCATATTAGCAACCCACTCGGGATAGTCGATGGGTTGTATAAATCCCACATCAAGTAATTTTTACAATTCATCTTTCACTATGAGGGTGATGGTGGGATGTAATTTTCGTAGTTTTTGTTTAATAGGTTGGGCATTAGGATTTGACACAAGATTGTGGACCACTAGGTTTGGATAGAGGCCAGGAATATCTTTATAGGAACAAGAAAATACCTGCTTATATTATTTTAGGAGTGCAAAAAATCATTCTCGCTCTTCCTTTGAAAGGCTTTTTCCTATTTTAACTATCTGTGGGTTGGCGAGGTCAGAGCTAAGGTCAACATCTATGGTTTCTTCGATCAAAATGTGGAAGCCCTCCTCCAATTGATGTGGTGTGGGAATGAGGAGTGGGTCATTGGTAGATAAAAGTGTAGGAGGTTTACTAATGGTATCAGTAGTGCATATCATAGCGAGAGAGGATGAAATATGGTCAAGGAGTGTATGGAATGAGTTGTTGGATGGGGTATAAATTCCTCAAGATGGGGTGGTGTGGAAATGAGGCTTATATCAATAGCCTCAGGTTGGGTAGGTAGCTAGTGATCTGGCTCACTAGGGATTCGAAGTGGTGTAAAAAGGTCAACATATATCATCAGAACATGGGGATGTGATGAAGATGTGGGTGAAGATGTGTGATTAGGTTGCTCTCTTCCTTCCTCATGATTTTCATGAATATAAATAGCATTAGTTAAAGAGATAAGGGAGGGCATATCAGTGTAGCCAAGGCTCGCTCATGTGTGGGATAATTGTAAGGGGAGGTCAATAGGAGTGCGGATACCCTATTTATATTTTCGTAGGCCAAAGCCCTACCAATGGCATTTTTGGAAATAGTGCATAATAAAATATGGGTTAGAGAGGTAGCTAATGTTGGAACAAAAATGATCTTGAGATGGGGGAGGGTTGGATGATGATGTGGGAGTGGCAGTTCCCCATGAAAAAAATTGGTGTGGTTAGGTGGGTGGCCTACGGGTACAATAGTGCCAATGGTAAAAGGTACATCATGAGGCCAACCAAAATATTTAATGAACTCTACATTCGATAAGTTTTTAATATGTACATTATGTAAAAGGTATTCACCAATGGCTGGATTGGTCATATGCATAGTAAAATGTGGGATTATAGGATGAGGTGAGGTAGGAGCTATGGAAGTGGTAGGTGTGGTTTGGGGTAAAGTAACTTGGGTAGGGCCAAATGAGGCTGATGGAGGGGTAGTGTTGGAAGAAGTATTTGGCGTTACAAATGTGGATTTTATTGGTGTAGAAAGTGAGGTATGCGGATCCTCTTATTGGGAAATAGGAGTGGTAGGATCTGGGGTAGTATTGGTAAGGGGATTAGGATGATGTTTTACGACTTTAGGTAAGGTAGGGTATGTTTGGGTAGGTACAGGATCTAGAGTTTGGGAGGGGATGGGTGATTGATCCTCCATCGGTGCCAAGATATGAGAAATAGTTGGGGATATGGGTGAAGAGGTGGAAGTATTGCTATTAGGGGTGAGGGTAAAGAGGTTAGTAGATAGTGAAGGTTGAGAGGGATCAATGATTAAGTTGCGGTAATTGAATGGTTTGTCATCTACCAATATACAATGAATAAGGCCATCATATAAAAACTTTAAACAATTATGCAAGGTAGATGGAACACATTGCATCTCTTGGATCTAGGGTCATCCCAAGATAATATTGTACTGCATCTCTCCCTCAAGGATATACAATAGGGTATGAATGGTTTTAGGGCCAACTTGAATGGGTAAAACTATAGTCCCTAAGGTGGGGCAAAGGGCATAATTGAAGGGTATAATCCAACAAACCATACTCTAAGAGGAGGATTGGAAGAAAACTTTCTAGTTTTGAGACAAGTTAATTTGGTTAAATTAGCTTTGGAAGGTTCAATGAATGGCATAATTCCTCATCTAGATTACAAACTGATACACACATAACCATATCTTGGTATGAGAAAATATGACACACCAATATGTTACTTATTAGTGTATTTAGAATACTGGGTATTATGTAAATTATTAATATATCATGAAGCCAAATTTACTATCACACCTAAGGCAATCTGTGACACCATAAGCTTGAAATATACCAAAGTTAATCCTAGGATAATTCAATTCAATCAAATGCTAGTCTAAAAAATAGGGATAGTCAAAAGAGTGTCAATTCTATTGTACATAATACTAGATATAGCAACAACTCAGGACATCATAGTAGTAGATTTACCTCCAACATTTGTAATAAGTTTATCCAAATTTTTTTGATGCAAATCAAAGGTTACATGGCATAATATCATGCCCATATAGTTGTTCCATGCATTAGAAATTTGGTTTAGATTTATGCTGGAAAAATTAGACCATTCCACATGTAAAAATATGAAAAATACAAGGCAATTCAAGCTAAAGAAGTCAATAAGTTTGCTAAATTGAAGGTATTTGATTGGACAAAGAGTGAGCAGAGGTAAATTGGCAGTTTACTTTTCTTAGAAATACTGATCTAGCAAATTTTCAAGCCAAAAAAATAGGTATAATTTACAAAATAGCTATGATATGTCACAACATATGGCGAATTCTATGCTTTGTCAAACAAGCACAAGAATCATGGTAAAGAAATTTGAATTTTGGCTCTTGATAGAATATAATTCCAGATTGTATTACCAACCATAAGACTTTAAAAACATTGGAAATCTTCAATCACCATTCAGTGATCTTGCACACAGATCAATATACATAAAATAAATGATCAACAACACATGGGATTAGGAAGAATAATCACAATTGGTTTCCTATGCCATTTTTCAAGCAAACATGGAAACTGATGTAGGCTCAAAATTAATATTGTGGCAAAGTTTTGATAAGATAAGCTATGAGTCCCACTATGAATGTTACATAGAAAAAAATAAATTTAGCACTATATTTTAGGGTCACTATAGATTCAAATGCAATAGCTAGAGACCAAGTACAATTGGCGTGCAAAGATACATCATAATTTTTTGTAAATAAGTCTGTAACTAAATAAAAGTTGTGTATCAAATAGAGAATAAGACAATCAACCAAGGGGATAGTAGAAATCCTTGTAAAGCATGAGGAACACTATCACATTATTCTTTGAATACGAAGGATGATGATTCAATGACATATAAAATTGTTGCTTCTTGGAGGTTGGATAAAATCAAGCTAAGAAAAAAGAGGATTGACAAGGTAAGTCAAATGATGACTTCTTTAGAAGGAAAATCCTATATAAAGGTGGATCTTCTTTTTAATAATCAAATCACTCTTAAGGAAGGAGTATGCTCTGATAGTGTATGGTGAATAGGCCTTAGTAAAATGTAAAAATGGGAATGAGGAGTGTCCCTAGGCATAAGCTGCAGTTAGGCTTGAAAATACTTGCACCTAGAGGAGATGCAAAAACATCAAAGGAGGAGGATGATCAATATTAGCCTTTCCAATGTTAGCTAAGGCAAGCATATTAATAATTGGTAGCCCAAGAGCAATCATGGTGTTAGGTAAAACCATCTTGGTGTTATCTAACATTATCCTAGTATTTGTTGGAACTACTCCTATATTGATAATACTTGCACACTTATTGGCATTTAAAGAAGTCCAATAATAATAGCCACAACCTTCTGATAATTATATTCTGCCCTTTCCCAAGGACATTAGAATATTTCCAAAAGAACAAAGTCCAAGGATAAAAGAAGAAGAAAAGAAGAGACATAATTTGAAAGGTCTATTGGGTTGGAAAGCTTGCAAGTGCTTTGTTCTCAATGAGCTTGACTAGCAAAAATGACCATTTTCAAGTCTCTCTTCAATTCATGAATTTTGTCAAGACAAAGTAAGGACAAGAAAAGAAAAATTTAGAACTCCCTTAATCAAAAGGGGAGATGCTTCACCATTTTTTCCATATTAGTGTTTGAGGTTGCTACAAAAAATACCAAGGTGGTAAAAGAGCAAAGCAAATAATTAGATATAACAAGGAGAATTTAGAACACACATTGTGTAGGTATGACTTTCTCATATTTTCTTATCTTCTCTTCATATCCTTTCACCACCTTCATGATCCATTATAATTATTCTTATTACTCACTCCATCTCCTCCAATAATTCCAATTCATATTCTCTATTTTTCCATCTCCCTCAAATCATCCCATAAAACATTCATCTTCTACTATTTTTTTGAGTCCATAGCCTAATGTAAAGGCTAGCCTAATTCTCCCTTCGTAAGAAACTGTAGTTGTTTCACATGATCGTAAAAGTGCATGGAAATTATGTATTATTACCTCAATGATGAAAACAAACACCAAACATCATCATGAAAGGAGAAATTTGGTGAAATATGATGCAAAAAAATACCTTGATATATGTAATTTGATATTCAGACCATATGTGGCATCAAGCAATGGAGTTTAAAAAGGTAAACATCATGCTAAGTTGATAGCCATAGACCATGATAACAATATGATAAAAGTAAGCATGGGTTGTAATAAAGCAAGTGTTATTCGCATGTGTATGGTCTACTAGCAGGGATGCCACTTACATTATCGGTGATGAGACCTGGGTTCAACCCCCACGACAAATGTGTATAAGAAGTAAGATGCTAAAAATATAACACCTAAGGCAATATGTAATCAAATTAACAATATACATCATGTAATAAATGCAAAGAGAAATAAATGCAAGAAATAGTGCCCATATTTATTCATATTTGTAGATTCTTCTTTACATCAAGGTTACAATATATCCCTCTAAGGGATTAACCATTTTGATACATATTACAATCCATAATTCATATGGTAGGTGTCTTCAATAGATCTTTAGAATCCCCACAAACTGATTATAGGAGGGATTACTTTGATGACCTTTGCTTTAGGATGCTATTGAGGATGATCTTGAAGGTGATATGCTCCTGATAATACTTGTGATTTGTGCACAAGGAAACTTACAAAACATCAATAGCAAGAGTAAGGCCTTTCAAGATGAGGCCATTTCATGATTATTGCAAAATATGAAGGAAATGCATAAATAAATGACAAGATGCATGAAAATATTGAAATTAAATACAAAAAGAAAGCATAAATACTGAAAATAAAGCTTCTAATCTAGCTTAGGAAATCAATAAAATACTTATTTGGAGGAAGTACAATACTGATAATGCCCCAGTTGATGTATGAAAACATGTTTGTTTGATTTTCAATTTGGAGGTTGTAGACCATTAGGTGTGTTATGTGTTATGATTTATGGATGCATTAATAGATGTAATGCCTATATGATGTTGTGATCTATATGTGTATATGCACTATTATGTATGCTTATATGAATGCAATGGTGAATGTTAAATGCATGTTTAAATTTGTTTCAATTGTTTATACATTTAATCTATGTGATATGATATGATAAATGTAATGTATGTAATGCATTAATTACATGAGGATGATCTAATGCAAATGAAATTGTATGCTTTAATAACTTAAAATATAAGGATTGAATCTAATATGTGTTTAACAAACTAATGGAAGATACCACATAATGTATGAAAATCATGAATGAAAATGGTAACTCTTATCATAAGAACTAGTCATTTAAGCATCCATATGTGAAATGAGATGATGTGAAATGTATAAGGCTTTCCCTATAAGCTTCTGTAAATTAAAATATATGCACAAAATAGTCAGTGGCTATCTAAATATCATTGTTGATATTCATCCGGTATCTATCCTATCCCATGAACACCCCTTAATAAAAAAATTTCACAAGGAAAAATGTGTATGATTGATGAGATGAGTTGTTTCTATTAGGAAATTGTTGAGGTTTTCTATGAGACTCAAACACCCTACCTGGTTAATAAAAAGTTGTATAATGACTACACAAGACTCTTAAAAGATATAAGCCTATTAAGAAGACCAATATATCCATTATTCCTATGTGTGCAAAGTGAATATATCATATGAGGCATAAGATTACCTCATTTCTAGGTAGATTTCATTCAACCCATTACTGTAATGAGGATCACCATATGGTCATCATGATCCTAAGTTTGAATGTAGTTGGATTAGACTACTAGGTAATACAAGCCACCTAAAGCTAGCTCATCCATAATATGACATTGGTCTGTACAAAATAAGGTCACTAATGTGACAGATATATCACCATGTGTAAGGATACCCCATTGCTAGGCAAGTTTCATTAAACCCATTGTTGTAATGAGGATCACCCCGTGGTTGTCGAATACTGAATATTATTTTTTTTGGTAGATAAGATACTATAGTATTAATATCAAGTTTTATAGGTTGACCCAAAACCTTTTACAAAAATCAGCCCAGGGCTATTGATGAACATATCCTTACTAAGGATCCTATATATGTAAAATCTACATACCGCCAAAGCCATTACATCCGGTAAGGCACATAGCCTGTTATCAAAAAGAAACTTCCCATAAAAAATTTTGGGTATACCCCGAGAAAACACACATGCATCATAATTACAAAAAAGAAATAGACACGGATCCCTTCCTTGAGACAATGGAGAAACAAAAAGCTACAGACACACATAGCAGAGTACTAAAAAAACTCACACAAGCTTTGTATTGACAGTTACTCTTAATAATTATTTGGTAATTGCTTTCTTCCGTATATGACATGCTTTGGTACCACATACTATCTTGGTCAATCAGCCTTGGAGAAGTGAACCTGCTAGCTAGATTTATGGCGGTGGCTATCTGGTGGTCCACGTGGCTTTGGTTCTAAGTCTTATATTGCCGTTTCTTTTCTTCCCTATGATTATCAACCAACCTAAAATTACTAAGATGACTAGGAGCCATGTTATCTGACATGTGACTATTCCCATTAGTATTTGTAGTATTTCCAAGTAGCATCCATGAAGACTGATAGCTCGGATAATTTTTATTGTGAGTCTAATTCAAAAAAGAGATGAGAATACTCCTAGCCTTCGAACTTACGGTGCCTTACCTATTGGTAAATTTGACTATCATTCTTGGCATTATTTTTGAATAAGCTCCTCTACTTCACTCGAGACATCATGTTCCCATTTGAAAAGTCCATCACCATCGACACCCAAATTGGCTAGCTTATCAACAATTTTGTTAGCTTCCCGAAAGACATGTTGGGATTTTCTATCCTGTCTTCCCTGGAAAAGGATCCTAGCCTCTTCAAAAATTGTTTTAATCCTCCAAGGAGATGTTTTCCAATTATTGAGGAGATTTATAACATGCATAGAGTCTCCTTCTATGATCAAATTGACTTCTAAGTCTTGAGTCATTTGAAGGCCTCTCCACATAGCTCTAGCTTCAGCTTCGTTTTTCATCCTTGTTCCTAAATATTAAAAAAATGCAAGCATCATATTCCCATAATGATCTCACACAATGCCACCAGTGCCTGCTCTACCAAAATTATCCTTAGCTACTCCATAAAAATTAAGCTTAAACCAACCCGTAGGAGGTGGAGACCACTTAACATTGGCTCTAGGGTTGACTACCCTAGGCATAGACTCATCTAACAAGGTTAAGCTTAAATATTGAGCAATCGTGGTCTCCTATAGATGAGGTTTACAACTATCAAAAGGTATAAGGTTCACATTCTTGTTGGCAAAGGATAGGATCCTGGAAATGATAGTTTGATGATCATGGATAGACTCATTAAAGACTCTATGGTTCTTTTCTAACCACACCTGCCAAAGATAGTGATTGAGACAAATTTTCCACATGTATCTAAGTATTTGGCTTGAAAAGGGGCAAGGCCACTAGATGAAAAAATTAAGTATGATGGTTGGTTTAACCCATGAAATATTGAAGGCCTGAAAAACCCCACTTAGGACAGTCAAGGAAAAAGGGCACTCAAGAAAAATGTGATAAATAGTCTCCCAATTAGCCCTGCACAGATAACAATGATTAGTGATACAAATACCTTTACACATAATATTATCAATGGTTAGAATTCTTCCTTGGATAACCAACCATGAAAAGATTACAATTTTTGGAATTAAATTTTTTATCCAAACTAAGTCCTTTTGGAGGACAAAATCCTCGTCATCAAGCAGAAGCTTGTAAGCTAATTTAACAGTGAACTGTCCATTTTATATAGGAGCCCAGGTCACTTGATCTTCCTTGGGTCTCATGGGGATAAAATGTTTCTCGAGAATGTTACAAATATCATTTTATTCCGCTTGAAATCCTTGAATTCTTATTTGTTTCCACTTCATTCTACCTCTGTCCTCAACCATATAATCAGAGACTTTTCTACCAATGAGTTCTTCTATGATATATTTGATTCGGGCTAAGTTAGGATATTGTGTCAGTGGTTCATCCTTAGTCCACTTGTCATTCCAAAAATTTATCCTCTCACCATTGCCTAAAACCCATCTTAAACCTTTTTTGATGATTTCCTTACAATTAAGAATTGCTTTCCAAAAAGCAGAACCTCTGATTGGAACTGAGTCACTTAGAAATTCTATATTTTAAAGATACTTTCGTTTGATGATAGCTGTCCATTCATTTTCTTCACCAGAAATGAGACACCACGCATGCTTAGCTAGTAAAGCTAAATTTATATGAGTAATTATCCTCAGACCTAAGCCCCCATTTTCTTTGGGTCTGCACACTTTGGTCCATCCTACAAGGTGTATCCTTTTTTTCTCCTCTGATCCAGTCCATAAAAATTCTTTTTGGAGTTTCTCAAATTTTTGAAAAACCTTCACAAGGGCTTTGAAAATGGAGAGGAAATAGACTGGAATACTCTGAAGAGAGGCCTTAGTGAGGGTCAACTTTCCTGCTTGAGATAGAAGATGACCTTTCATCCAACAAGTTTTTTTGAATTCTTTCAATAACCCTGTCCCACATTGACTCTCTCAAAGAACCAATGAAAAGAGGGAGACCAAGATACGAAGTGGGGAGGTTTGCTATATCACACCCTAAAATTTTTGCAATCTTTCCTTGCATCTAAATGGGGGTGTTCAAGAAATATAACTTGCTTTTACTGAAATTAACTTTCTGACCAACAATGTCCTCGTAGAGTTGCAGGATGTATTTAATTATTTTGGCCTCAACCATTGATGCCTTAGTCAATATAAGGGTATCATCAATGAATTTTTGGTGAGAAATAGCCCTATTAAGAGATGTTGCCTTGATTCCTAATATTAGCCTTGAACTGCAAGTATTTTTTATGGTTCTACCTAAAGATTATGCCACAATGATGGATAGCATGGGGCTGATAAGGTCCCCCTGTCAAATTCCTCTGTGACTTTGAAAGTAACCAACAATTGTTCCATTAAATAGAATCGAGAACCATGCTTTAGAAATATATTCTTTGATAAAATTAACCCATTGGTGGTGAAAACCAAACTTAATGAGGACAACAATCAGAAAGTACCAATTTTGCCTATCAAATGCTTTGTTCATTTCAAGCTTGAGGGCAAAAACAGACCTATTAGTCTTATGAGCAGAGTGCAGATCTTCATGAACTATGATAAATCCATACAAGATTGCCCTACCTTGGACAGATCTTCCCTAGCATGGATCTATGATGCAGGGCAGAATATCTCTCATTCTATTTGCAATGGCTTTAGTTAGGATCTTGTAAGAAACATTGCACAGACTGATTGGCATGAAGTCAGCCATAAATTTAAGGGTTTGCTTCTTAGGAATTAGAGAAATAAAAGTAGAGTTGATACCTTTTGGGATATGATTGCTTACTTGGAATTATCTTACAGTAGAAATTACATCCTCACTTACGATGTCCCAAAAAGCTTGATAGAAATGAGGGGGAAAGCCGTCGGGTCCCGGGGCTTTGTTTGGATCCATACTAAACAAGACTTCCTTAATTTCCTCATCAAAAAAGGGAGCTAGAAGCTTAAGGTTTATATCTTCATTTATTATGCTAGGAATGGATTGCAAGAGAATATCTTTGGCCTCCTCATTGCACTAAGATTCCTGACCAAGGATAGAATTGAAATAAGTTACTGCCTCCTTTCTGATTTTTATTAAGTCTTGAGTAATAGAAACATCTACTTTTTTTAAAAATTTTATCTTGTTATTGCTTCTGTTTCTAAGTGTGGTGATGTGAAAAAACTTGGAATTTGAATCTCCATATTTCAACCAAAGAGCCCTTGATTTTTTACTCCAATATATTTCCTCACAAGCCAAAATGTTATGAAACTCTGCTAGTTTTGTTCGTTCCTCCTGTCTAGTAGTTTCATCAGCATCACCGTGTTGGATCCTTTGATAAATTATCTTAAAAATTTCAACAACCTATTTTTTATTTTCAAAGAGGTTCCCAAATACCTCTTTGTTACAAGTTCAAAGCTTTTCCTTAACAAAATTTAATTTGCTAGCAAGTTTAAAAGCTGCACTACCCCTGATAGGCTGCTGCCACCACTAACTTAAGTTATCTCTGAAACTAGAATGTTTGATCCACATAGATTGAAATTTGAAAGGTTTCTTGAAGGACAGAGAGTTAGGGATATCCAAAAAAATAGGATTAATATTAGAGGCAATTTTAGGAAGGGCTTGCAGGGTAGAATCACCGAAAAAAGTTGTAGCCTCCTTTGATAGAAAAAACCTATCAAGTATTTCTTGAATGAGATGACACCCTATCCGTCGATTGCTCCAGGTATAATTCGCTCCTCTAAGTTTTACATCCATCAACATGTTGGAGTTCACAAAATCATTGAACTCATCCATGCTCCTGATAGGTGGTCCATTTCCACCCATTTTTTCTGAAGGGTAAAGAGGAGTGTTAAAATACCCAGCCAAAATCCAGGGGATATTATGGAAGATTTCACTCAGATTGCCTAAGTACTCCCATAGTAGAGCTCTCCCTTGAATTGAAATTGAGGCATATATATTTGAAAGGATCCATGACCTGTTGTTGTTTATTTCATTAAATAAAACATTAAGAATCCTATCATATTTTTGAATAATGGTGCCTTCTACTATTCGAGAATCCCACAAAGTCATAAAGCCTCCAGATGCTCCTCTGGAAGATTTGCAAACCATATCCCCTTGATTCTAGATTTTTTTTGCTATTTTTTTGACTGAATCTCATTAGTTTTTGTTTCTTGCAACATGATAATAGTTGGATTCACTTGATTTCTTATTGCACTAACTTCCCTATGTTTGGGCAGGCCATTGAGGCCTCTCACGTTACATGAGAGGAACTTAATTTAGATTGTTTGGGATTTCTTCCTCTCCTCCTCCCTTGAGGGGGTTTTCCTAATATTTTGTCTTCAGAACCCAGAATAACCTATTGAAACAAGGTTCTTTGTTTTCCATTGGCAATGTCATTATGAATTTTAATTTTTTGATGCTCAACATTTGATATTCTCCCTCTTATTTTTTCACTGCCAAAATCTATAGGAGACTTTACAATGCTTCTGGTTTGTTTAGGACTAAACTGAGGGGAGATAATTTGTTGCAAAACTAGACTACCATATTCCTTAGTCTAAAGAGTTTCACATATCTCCACCCCTACATCCAAATCTTCTCCTTTTTCCTGTATTTCCTTGGTCTGTGGGACAGCCCCTCAGTAGGATTCACTTGGCTCCTAATGATGATGTTAGGGAGATGAGATTTTTTATTTTCCAATGCCTCAAATTTCTTCCTAAGTTCTTCAGCATTAGGGTTTGGCTTTGGGATTCCTATTGGGATTGAAGTATTTCCAGCATTGGGGTTTAAGGATCCTGACTTGGATGTGGATTCTAGAGATCATGCATCAGGGTTTGGATTTGTGATGCCCATGGGGCTTACAGTAATTTCAGCATTAGGATTTGAGGATCCTGACTTGGATGGGGATTTGAGAGAGTCAGAAAGGTTACCCTGAAGGTGTTGGGCTTCCATATCTTTTGATAATCCTCCTGCTCCCATATTGGATAGAATTAAAAATTTATTTGAAACTAGAGGATTGGAACTTACATGAGTATTTTGGTTTCCAACATTGTGTTGTTTTTCTTTGTCTTGTTGGGACCCTACACCCTCTCTTTTCTTTTTTTGGTAGACATTATTTGCCTGATTGAAATCTCCTCTACCAGGGAAACTTCTCAAATTTTCTTTGTCTATCATTTTACACTTTTGCTTTTCTCTATTCATTGCCAGGTCAGGTCATTGATTGCATAGATGTCCTTGATTTTTACATTCTGAATAGAATTTCGGTCTGTTCTCGTATTCTATCGACTATTTTCTATAGTATTCTCCATACTATAGCTCCATAAACCTTGGCAATTTAATATTCAAATTAGCATTTACACAGATTCATGCATGAGTCATCCTTGTCCTGGCCAAGGTCACATGGTCAATGGAGATTAGGTCCCCTATAGTTTTGGCTATGCCTTGCAGCAAATATTCATTGAAGAACTGGGCAGGTAGACTCGGGAGATGAAACCAAATAGGGTAATGTTAATATTTTGCTTTTTAGGGTCAAAATATTCACCCCATCATCTGAGAAAAAGGCTCCTTTTGCCTAGAAACCAAGGACCTCCTATTAAAATGTGGTTAGCATCCTCCATATTGTTAAAATGAATAATGAAGAACCCTTGAGTTAGAGCTACCAACTTCAAGCTGCCTACCGGTCGCCATTTACCCATTACCCAAGCCCTGATAGTCTCCATGTTCGGCCTACCTCCCAAAAACTTGCCTACCAAGGAGAATTCTTCCATTAAAAGAAAAGGGCTCATGGAACTTGCCGGGGCTGAAATTTTATTATTTATTGGAACTAGGGGCAGAAGGGAGAGAACCTCCTTTCTTTTTCCTCTAAGAGTCTCAACAAAAGACAACCACTTCTTGGGCCCCGCATTGTCCTTCATATATTTTTTTTCAAGGTCTTTCTGAAGAGGGTCAGGTCCCTGTGTGATGCCCACCTCCAAATTTGCCATAGCTTGACCGCATTTCTCTAGATCCTCGCTTGATCCATGCTCGAGGTTCCCACCTGCCCCTTTCATACCTGATATACCTCTACTACCTTAGCTGAGATTCCTACCCAAAAAATTCAAACCCTCACTCCCGTCGCACCCGCTAAACCTTAGCTCACTCATTCCTCTTGCTGAAGGAGAACGAAATATTATTATATGGAATACTGAATATTCTAGGGATTCAAGATCTTACCACCTTCTTTTATTTTCATTAATTGGGATACTTTCTCATGCTTGGTGATAAAAACCATTATTTATTTTGTATTTTGTTTTATTTTTGAGCAAGGGATTTGCTTAGTGATGAAAATCACTATTTATTTTGCTTTACTTTTGGAATTTGCTCATTTTGTATGAAATAAAGGGATTTGTTTGGGTAGGGGGGATCTTGTCCTTTTGCCAATAATCAGAATTCTAAACCATGTGTATGATAAGATGAGCAAGGAAACCTTTCACTTAAGGTGACTAGGATCACTTTGTAGTGTCATATTTCCTTGTACAAACTAGGATTCTTAATGTTTAAAATGTGATAGGATTTTGAAATATGCAAGGTACTATCAAAACTAGACCTCATATTCGAAATCCAAGATAGATTTCTACAAAATATGAAAAGATCACTAGGTATGGTTGAATGATCGAAAAACCCTAGTATACACCTGATAGCAACTCATAAGGTTGTGTTGAAAAACACAATTACTCACAAGGAATGATGAATGATGATGAATTATGGATGTGTTGTGGTTGATCCACAACACACCCCAAAATTGGGGACCCACCTTTTTGCAGGCTTGCAGGGAAGAATCTCGGTGACCCAGATGCTAAAATTGAAGAAAAGAGAAAAAATGCATAAGTGTTGAAAGTGTCGCGAAATCGCGACATGTCGCGCCATCGCTGCCGAAAATAGGAAAGTTGTCGCGAAATCGCGACATGTAGCTCCATCGCTGCCGAAGAGGAGAGAAAAGAAAATTGAAAGTTGTCGCGAAATCGCGACATGTCGAGAAAAGAGAAAGGTGTCGCGAAATCGTGACATGTGGAGAGAAAAGAAAATGAAAGTTGTCGCGAAATCGCGACATGCCGTTGGAAAAGAATGAAAATGGTCGCGATTTCGCGACGTGTTTGAGCGGGATGATGAAAAGTGTCACGATTTCGCGACGTGTTTTGCCGAAGCGTACGGATGATGAAAAGTGTCGCGATTTCACGACGTGTTTTGGCAAAGTGTACCGAAGCGGAAAAACGTCGCGATATCGCGACAGGAAACAGTGAAAGGACTCGAAGCGGAAAGACGTCGCGATTTCGCGACCGATTGCGGCAAAGGTGTACGGAACGAGAAAATGGTAGCGAAATCGTGACATGTTTCGGAGAGATGGCCCGAAGGAGAAGGTGGTCGCGATTTCGTGACGTGTTTTAGCAAATTGTACGAGCACAAGGGAGATGTCACGAAATCATGACGAGAAATGAAGACCATGCCCGAAGCAGAGAAGCGGTAGCGAAATCGCGACAGGTTTTGCCAAGGCGTACGGAACAGAAAAATGGTCGCGATTTCGCGACGTGTTTCGGGAGGCGTACGGAAAGAGAAAGCGGTAGCGATATCGCGACAGTTTGCGGCAAGCAGGTTCGGGGGCAAAAGCCGTAGCGATATCGCGACGGTTTGTTGAAAGAAGGCAAGAGAGTGATAATGGTCACGATTTCGCGACGTAAAGTTGCCAAAGAGGTCCGAAAGAAAATGGTAGCGATTTCGCTACAGCTTTGTGAGAAGGAAGCCCGACGGAGAGATGGTAGCGATTTCGCTATAGCTTTGTGAGAAGGAAGAGAGAGGGGAGAGATGGTAGCGATTTCGCTACAGTTTGTGAGAAGGAGGTTCGAAGGAGAAATGGTAGCGATCTCGCTACAGTTTGTGGAAAGAAGGCTCAAAAGCAAAAACGGTCGCGATATCGCGACAAGATGCTGCCGAGGACGTACGGCCGGGAAGAGTGTAGCGATATCGCGACATGTCACGATTTCGTGACATGTCGCGTTTTCGTGGCCAAGAAGGTGAACAGGCGGCATGCAGTTTTTGTCGGGATTTTCGTAGAGTGGCGTTACAGAAGGCGCAGAGAGCGTGTGACACGTGGCATGCAGGTGTCAGGTCTACAGAAGCGTTACATGCAACGAAGGATTTTAGGCGTTTCGGCGTTAAACATGGAATAAAGACAAGGAAAAGGTGGGAATTCGAAGGGTCACATGCGGGAAGGTGAAGCGAAGCGACACGGGGAGAATCGAAGAGCCACGCTAGACGAGGATAAATCCGGAAGCGCAGATTGAAGGAGGGGTTGGAAATTGCCGATTGCGAGTTGCGGAGACAAGAGCTTCATGCTATTACGGGCCTGCACTTGGGCAATTTCCTTCTTTTTGTTCCGGAATATTTATGCCTGGAACATTCTTTGAATGTAATTGACATATCATTTAATACAAAATACGAGAGAGTTGGCATCTAATTGATGAGAAAGAAGGAGTCATTTTTTGTATGCATGATTTAATGTTATATCATTCATTTCAGATTTATAAGGCTTTTAGGTGAAGTTTAATGCAAGTGCTCTTGGTTGCTTCATGCGAATGCCGAATGCGGAATTACAGTAGAAACCCTAGAAGCCCGCACCTAGCTTATTTGGATTGTGCGAGTTTGCGGGTTCATTAGGTTAGGTTGCATGCAGAAAACCTCAGTATCTTCGGTTTCATCGAATTGATGGCAGCATTATGACTGTAGTTTAGTTTCTCTTTCATTTACTTTTCTTTATTGTTCAAACCCTTGCTTTATTTTCTGCAGTTTAATTACTGTATCCAAATAAATAACTGAAAATCCATCAAAATCCAAGATTAAAGTACAATTATTCACTTTGAGTCCATTGTAAATTCAAATTATATAAACCCTAGTGCCCCTTGTTAACATCCACTTGCAAACCCTAAGGTATTCCTAGCATTTCACTTGAATAACATCATTGGTAGACAAAGAATCAGCATAACAGGAACCTTGGAGAAGTTACCTTCTTTGCAAGCAGAGGATTTTAGGACTCAGATCCTACCGGAGAGTGTGCTTTCACAATTGGGTGAAAACACCACTCAACAGATTGGCGCTAGAAGGAGGGCACGAATTGGTTTATTTTATTTTGATTTTCATACATGAGCAATATCTTTTTGATCTAATTTCGAAATCATTTATTAAATCTCACAAACGGCTAAACTGCAACATTTGTTTTTCTGTTGCAGGTTTTCTTGATGATAATCGAGAGTTTCGTCAAGGAGGGCTGAAGCGGTTTATTTTATTATGATTGCTATGCACTGTTCTTAACGCTTTGATGGTTCATACAGGAATAATATGATTTAATTTGATTTAAATATATATATATATATATATATATATAAATAATAATAATAAAAAAAAAAAAGGAATTTTTGGCTATTAAAGTTATATTCTTTAACATTCACGAATGGCTATGTTTACACCGTGGATGACAGGTAGCCCATTGAATATACCGGGAATTCAACATTATTTGCCCGTTGGTTTTGAGAGATGTCTTCCTCAATTTTTGTCTAATGGGACAAATACTGCAGAAGAACATATTCAAGCATTCAAATTTGTTGTGAATCACTTGACGAGTTGGTATGATGATGTTGCGTGTAAAATGTTCCTTTATACCTTGGACAAAGTGGCATATGATTGGTTTACAAGTCTGCCTTTAGGGTCTATCACTTCTTGGGCTCGGCTAGAGGCAACATTTCTCAATCAATTCAACAAAAAGCAAGTTGACCCAATCCTCATGTACAATCAGTTAGCCTATATTAGAAAAGGACCAAGTGAAAATGTGAAGTCATTTTCCGAGAGATTCTTTGGATTATATGCTCAATTAGTGACATTTTATGCTCTTCAAGAAGAAATGGCTCTCCAAATATACATCAATGCTCTTGACTCACCCATGTCCACATATTTGCGAGGGATGCCTCAAATCACATCTTTGTCACAAGCCTATACTCAAGCAATGGCAATTGAGCAACAATGGAGTTGTCAAAATTATGGTGTGGGTTTTGGATCATGTAATCTTCAATCATTTAATAACTCCTTTACCCACCCAATGATTTATCCATCACAACCAAGTTCAAGTGTGAATCAATTTCAGAATCAACAATCATTCCCATGCTTCAATCAAATTCAAAGTCCTCAACCTACTTTGCAAGATCAACCATCTTTCTTAAGTATGAATCAACTTCAAAATACTCATCTTGATTCAAAAGATGTTGCTAAAATCAATTTCAATGATTTTCATAGGAATATGATTTTAGGCAAGGGAGGAATACTAGATCCAACTCGTATGGAAACATGTGATAGATTGGAAACCCTTGACTCACCAAAAGATGAATTCTATGAGGATGAATCTGATTCGGATGACACATTGGATGACATTGTTGAAAGTAATGGCATAGGAAATTCACACCTTCCAAATCATGTTAAACGTGAATCATGGGTTACACATGTGGATTATGATAGCCTTATCAATTTGAATGCAAGCAATAACCCAATTTTGGAAGTAATTGAACCATCTAAGGAAGGAGAAGATAAATTTGATGAGAAACATGTTGATGAATTAAAAGATGATAAAGAAATAGTTGAGCATCACAATTTGATCTTGAAAGATGATTGTTATGATTCTTGGGAAGAGTATGCTCACTCCAAACCTTCTAATGGAGTTTATGTGCCTATTGATATGCAGGATAATACAATTGCCCTTTCATATGAGGATATTACAAGTCCTGCACAATCTGAGAATGTTTTGGAAGAAGCCTTGGAATCTCATCAAGGGTTGGAGAAGGATAATGATTCTACTACCATGGATGAAGAAGGAGAATCAATTGTTTTTGTTCCCCTTGGGGGGCAAGAAATCAAAAATCTTGATCCACCTATTGTTTCTACAATGTCTATGCCATCTCAAAATGATGAAATTACAAAACCTAAGTGGTGTGGGTTAGATGCTACTGATGATCCTAATGAAAATATGGAGTTTGGGGCAACTCAAGCCATTGATCGGGGAAAGGTGTCACGTGACATATATCTTGAAAAATTAGGCTCTTGTTTTGAAAAATATGGACGCATGTTTGATTGGGTGCCTAACTTTGGTGTTTTTGAACAGGTATTGGATGATGAAGAAGACAAAGAGAAAAAAGAAAAGGCTACTAATACTCATCAAGTTATGATAAATTTTAATCATGATGGGTTGAGTATGGATGACAAGGGGAAATCTGTACCTTTGGTAGTAGCTACAAAAATTTCAAGTGATAGGTCACATGATGTCCCTTTGGATGCTAACATCATTAATGAGGAAATGCCAAACTTTGTTGATGCTTGTCAAGTTTTGAATGATTTTGATTGCTTTAAAATCCTGGAAAATGATTTGAAGTCAAGATTTTTAGAAATAGGCTCTTGTTTGCAACATCTCACATTTGAAAAAGAAAGCCTACTTCTAAATCATGAAGGGAACGATGAAACTTGCACTTTAAAGAATAGACAAGATAAAATTGAATATCAACTATTGTCTAACCAATTTGATTTGAATCTCACCTATGACGTTGGTAATAGAACTAAATCAAAGTGGAATGGTGAGCATGGCAAGTTGAAATTTGTTGCATTGCTCGGTTTGATCTTATTGTTGTTGGATTCCTACAAAATTTGGCATGTGTATTGTGTCATATGTTTTTTGATATATTCTAATCATGTTTGGGATCCAGGAAAGTAATAGTCCAAGCTTGGCATCATCTTGTACAATAGTGTATATAATTTTTGGTTTTTTGGTGTGGGCTTTCAAGTTTTTGTTTTTGGGATTGTGTTTGGGTTTTGGTTTTGGTTTGTGTTTTTCAAATTTTATTTTTTGGATCCTTAGTTTAATCATGATTTAAGTTGTGTGTTTGATTTCAATTGGCATGCTTTGTTTGTTTTTATAAAAAAATAAAAAATAAAATAAAATAAAATAAAATTGAGATGTCAACTTATGCTTAAGACTAGGAGAACATGAAATATTGGAATTGTCTTGTAAAAGCTCCACAAGTAACACAAGCAATTTAATTACATCGTTTGAAACTTGTGATGCATGAAAGAGTCAGTTTTGCATGACAAATCATTTCATTTGCATTTCAAGAGATAATGCATTCATGTTCCATCTCACTTTACATATATTTCATCTTAGTTGCATATGCATCTTAGGTGCAAGTCATTAAAGTATGTCAAATCCTCTTAGGATTGTGTTATAACATAAATATAAGAAAATCCTAAGGTTGGAAACCGAGTCTTGAGATATCTAGAACCAAGCACGTCTCATTCATTAAAAAGGATCTTGAGCAAAATGATCAAAACCTAACTTGGAAGAAAAGGGTTGGGCGAAAGAAGTATTTCATGTCTATCCTATTTATGCAACATGATCCTTAAAACAGTGGTTTTGACCACTTCCATAGAGCTTAAAGCCTAAAATCAGAGTAGTAAGGATAGGGTTAAATCCTCATCAAACTTAGGTTGAGGATCCAATTCCCCAAAGCTTTGATTTGACCCACATGGAGTAGTAAGGATAGGGCATAAATTCTCATCTCGGTTAGTTGAGAATCTGATTCCCCAAAGCTCTTATGTCTCATTTCATAATAAATCTTGGATTGTAAGGATCGTACTATTTGTCCTCTGCAAAGGATGGGTAGTCATCCCCAAGGTCTAAGTAACAAAATTAATATTTTCCATTTACATCTAAAGTTTGGATTGTAAGGATCGTACTACATGTCCCTAACCAGGATGGGTAGTCATCCCCAAGGTCCAAGAAGTAAAAAAATAAATAAATTTTTCCCATCTCATCTTTATATTGGATTGTAAGGATCGTACTACTTGTCCTCTGCAAAGGATGGGTAGTCATCCCCAAGGTCCAAAGAAATGGAGATAAGTTTTGGATTGTGGGGTTAGATATGCCCATGCATGGCATCATGTCTTGCCTAAAAAACAAGACCACTGATTGTCTAGAGGGTTAGACTAGCATGACCATTTCTTCCATAATTGGTTTAATTATTTTGCTTAAAGTGAGGTAATGAACTCTAAATCAGAATAGTAAGGATAGGGTTAAACTCTCATCTCGGTTGGTTGGGAGTCTGATTCCCCAAAGTTCTGATTTCACATTCACTTGCACATGGGTTCTAGATGGTAGGGACTCGTAACCAACTTTGGGATACAATAAGGTAATGAATTAGTGGATCCTAAGAGGGTTTGGCAATCTTGAATGCTTGTACATAATAATAGAAGAAGGACCATGCCTTTTATGAAAGCAAAATCTCCTTGCACATTCATTAGGGTACACAAATCATTCACCATCCCACATATGCATTCATGCAAAACTGATAATGGAATGTTGATCAATTTCAAATGATAGGGAATGAAAACACATTGCACACACTGAGCTAATACTTGATGATTCTGATGATTCATGTACTTCTGATCTTTGGGCATTTGTTATTTTGCTTATGTGCTAACATATGTTTGCGAGTTTGTGATATGTTTCGAGGTTGGGTTCTTACTAAAATGCTCAAGAGCATTTGACAGTGAGTCGCCATTTGTTGTGGTTGATCCACAACACACCCCAAAATTGGGGACCCACCTTTTTGCAGAGCTTGCAAGGAAGAATCTCGGTGACCCGGATGCTAAAATTGAAGAAAAGAGAAAAAATGCATAAGTGTTGAAAGTGTCGCGAAATCGCGACATGTCGCGCCATCGCTGAAAAGAGAAAGTTGTCGCGAAATCGCGACATGTCGCTCCATCGATAAATCGGCATTGAAAGTTGTCACGAAATCGTGACATGTCACTGAGAAGAAAAGAAATGTTGTCACGAAATCGCGACATGCCGTTGGTAAAGAATGAAAATGGTGCGATTAGGTTTGGAAATGTGTTTTGGAAGTGTACGGATGATGAAAAGTGTCGCGATTTCGCGACGTGTTTTGGCAAAGTGTACGGAAGCGAAAAAACGTCGCGATATCGCGACGTGAAAAGCGAAAGGACTCGAAGCGGAAAGACGTCGCGATTTCTCGACCGATTGCGGCAAGGTGTACGGAGCAAGGAAATGGTAGCGAAATCGTGACATGTTTCGGAGAGATGGCCCGAAGGAGAAGGTGGTCACGATTTCATGACGTGTTTTAGCAAATTGTACGGCATAAGGGAGATGGCACGAAATCACAAAAGAAATGAAGACCATGCCTAAAGCAGAGAAGCGGTAGCGAAATCGCGACAAGTTTTGCCAAGGCGTACGGAACAAAAAAATGGTCACGATTTCGTGACGTGTTTCAGGGAGGCGTACGGAAAGAGAAAGCGGTAGCGATATCGTGACAGTTTGCGGCAAGCAGGTTCGAGGGCAAAAGCCATAGCGATATCGCGACGGTTTGTTGAAAGAAGGCAAGAGAGTGATAATGGTCACGATTTCGTGACGTAAAGTTGCCAAAGAGGTCCGAAAGAAAATGGTAGCGATTTCGCTATAGCTTTGTGAGAAGGAAGCCCGACGGAGAGATGGTAGCGATTTCGCGTTGTGAGAAGGAAGAGAGAGATGGTAGCGTTTGTGAGAAGGAACCGAGGAGAGATGGTAGCGATTTCGCTATAGTTTTGTGAGAAGGAGGTTCGAAGGAGAAATGGTAGCGATCTCGCTACAGTTTGTGGAAAGAAGGCTCAAAAGCAAAAACGGTCGCGATATCGCGACAAGATGTTGCCAAGGACGTACGGCCGGGAAGAGTGTAGCGATATCGCGACATGTCACGATTTCGTGACATGTCACGTTTTCGCGGCCAAGAAGGTGAGCAGGCGGCATGCAGTTTTTGTCGGGATTTTCGTAGAGTGGCGTTACAGAAGGCGCAGAGAGCGTGTGACACGTGGCATGCAGGTGTCAGGTCTGCAGAAGCGTTACATGCAACGAAGGATTTTAGGCGTTTCGGCGTTAAACATGGAATAAAGACAAGGAAAAGGTGGGAATTCGAAAGGTCACATGCAGGAAGGTGAAGCGAAGCGACCGGGGAGAATCGAAGAGCCACGCTAGACAGGATAAATCCAGAAGCGCGGATTGAAGGAGGGGTTGGAAATTGCCGATTGCAGAGTTGCGAGACAAGGGCTTCATGCCATTTCGGGCCTGCACTTGGGCAATTTCCTTCTTTTTGTTCCGGAATATTTATGCCTGGAACATTCTTTGAATGTAATTGACATATCATTTAATACAAAATACGAGAGAGTTGGCATCTAATTGATGAGAAAGAAGGAGTCATTTTTTGTATGCATGATTTAATGTTATATCATTCATTTCAGATTTATAAGGCTTTTAGGTGAAGTTTAATGCAAGTGCTCTTGGTTGCTTCATGCGAATGCCTGAATCTGGAATTACAAGAGAAACCTTAGAAGCCCGCACCTAGCTTATTTGGATTGTGCGAGTTTGCAGGTTCATTAGGTTAGGTTGCATGCATAAAACCTCATTATCTTCGGTTTCATCGAATTGATGGCAGCATTCTGACTGTAGTTTAGTTTCTCTTTCATTTACTTTTCTTTATTGTTCAAACCCTTGCTTTATTTTCTGCAGTTTAATTACTGTATCCAAATAAATAACTGAAAATCCATCAAAATCCAAGATTAAAGTACAATTATTCACTTTGAGTCCACTGTAAATTCAAATTATATAAACCATCAGTGCCCCTTGTTAACATCCACTTGCAAACCCTAAGATATTCCTAGCATTTCACTTGAATAACATCATTGGTAGACAAAGAATCAGCATAACAGGAACCTTGGAGAAGTTACCTTCTTTGCAAGCAGAGGATTTTAGGACTCAGATCCTACCGGAGAGTGTGCTTTCACAATTGGGTGAAAACACCACTCAACAGGATGCATGATTAGCATACAAACGTGGTGTCATTCGTAATATTGTAAACACAACCTATTCTAATGCAAGTGCAATGGATGAAAATACCTAATGCAATGCAATTAACTAAATGCATATGATGTAATGCAAAATGTAAATGTTTTTGTGTTTTAATGTTTTGAATTGTTTTTTTTTTATTGCTTTTTGATTTAATTTTTGGATTGTGATGATTTTAGGGGGAAAGTATGCTACCTTAGGTACCCCCCAGTGTGTGTGCCACTCAAGAAAAGTGAGGAAGCTGCACTACCTCTAGAGGTCTCACTTTGCTTCATTGATCATGACGTGGATGGTGGGGAAGGTGTGTGTTGGTCACGAATCCACCTAGTCATATAAAATGCACCCTAGACCCGGCCAACATTGAAAGGCCGAGAGAAAGAGAAGTCTCCCGGGCCAATCTCCAGAGAGGGCTGGCTCCCAAACTAATCTAAACTGATTTCAAGGTTTAGGGTTAGAAATAACAGAAAGAGATGGAAATATGGCTGAAGCCAATAGTTGATAGGGAGAACAACCTCAGATAGCAAATAACCTCAAACTAAATCCCGAAGATAAGCAGCAACTGATTCTTAGAATGCACATACAGAAATTGGATCAAACATTGACCATAAGTTTGCCTTCAATTATACTTCAAATGTTCAAATGAAAACATAGCCAAATTCAGAACAGCAGAATTCAACTTATATTTTAGCACTTGACTAAGCAGAAGTGAATTACATAGAAAGCATCACATGAACATCAGTTTGGATCACCAACTCAAAAGACTCTAAGAACAGAGCAAAATGCGTTTAGGATTTCTGCTTCAATTTTTGCAAAAAGGTCCTCCTCTTTTCTTGAGATGTACATTAGTATTTATAGAGGTCTTCCCTCTCCCTTTCGAATCGCAGCATTTAAAACATAAAACAGATTTTGAAGAGGAGATCCACAAAATATGCACTTGAAAAGAGAAACAATCCCCCTAAATCTGCCTCGGAGAAATCACATTCCCTGCTTTTATGGATCAAGTTTGAAAATCGAACGGAAACAAGGGACCACATTTCTTCATTAAATGACTATTCTCGGGGCATGCTTGAAGTGTTAGGAGATCACGAACAAGAGCTTTTAATACCGGAGGCATCTTTAATTTTGGTGGCTTCGAAAACTGCATGATTTAACACGTTCTCCCATCTTGCGCACATAGGTAAATAGCGAAACATTTAATTTTGGAGCCTCTTTGACCTCGATCTCAAAACCAATTGGAGAGCTTTTAAAACATTACTTCGTTCGATCCTCATTTTCTCCTTACGTTCTCCTATGCAATATGAAGAAAAATGCGGACAGAACTTTATTGGGCCTTTGTTGTCGCTTCTATCATGAAAATGTGACGTGTCACGAAATCGTGACATTTTTCCCTCGTTGCTTTCTCCTGTTGCTACCAGTCGTGAAAATGTGACATGTCATGAAATCGTGACATCCTCTCTCGCTTGGCTTTCGTCTTCTTGACTTCCGTGAAAATGCAACAGTCACAAAATTGTGACATGTCATGAAATCATGACATTCTCCTTCGTTTTGTTCCTTTGCTACTCCTTGTCATGAAAATGTGACAAGTCATGAAATCGTGACATTTCGTACTTGGGTGTCCTTTGCTTTCTCCAAAAAGAAAATGTGACATGTCATGAAATTGTGAAAATTTTCTCTCCTTGTACTTTTTGCTTTCTCCCCGCAAAAATGTGACAAGTCATGAAATCACGACATGTCGTGAAATCATGACATTTTTCTATCTTCTCCTTCGTTGTTGCCTCTGTTGCAAAAATTTGACATGTCAAGAAATCATGACATTTCGTACCATCTTGCTCCTTCCTCGCTTTCCTATCATGAAAATGTGACATGTCACGATATCACGTCATTCCATCCTTGGCGCTCCCTTGTGCTGTTGTATTGCATGAAAATGTGACATGCCACCTATCACTTTGCTTTCTTGCCATTTCAAAAATGTGATAGATCAGAAAATGTGACATGTCGCGATGTCGTGACAACTTTGCCTTTACTGCTTCCTTTGCTGCTTTCTAGCGTGAAAACACAATAGGTCACGAAAATGCGACATGTCACGATTTCGTGACATTTTTTCTTAGCTTTTTGCATCGGACGCCGCAAAAATGTGACAGGTCACGAAAATGCGACATGTCATGATTTCGTGACATTTTTAACTTACTTTGCTTTGGCACAAAACTTGTAGAGATTTTTTTTTACTAATTATCCCTTTCGAGGTGCTTGGAGGGACAAACAGAGGAGTGAGTATCTCTACAATTTGTGCATTATTTTGCATGAACAACAACAAAAAAAATGTGGCAAAAATGCCAACATTCTTGGTGGCTCTCGGGGTATACAGTTCTGTTGTATGCACGAACCCCAGGCCTTTATTCATTGGGCAACAGAGTCAAGAAGCTGGAGGAGCAGAAGAAGTGAGTGTTGGTTGATGTTGGACATTTTTGTGGCTACTGCAACAAGCTCTTGCTGGCGCTCGACACTTAAAATAGGACTTTCAGCAGAAATTTGTGGAATAGCAGAACTTCCCTTCTTCCTTTAACTACTGCATTTTGCCTAGCTCGGTTGAGCTGGGTAATCACCAGGTGTTGTGAAAGGGTCTCCATGGCAGTGGTGAGAAGCACCTGGGTGCAAAAATGGGAATGAATGGGGTGATGACCGGAGATGTGTGAGCCATGGAAGGGAATGGTGAATGATGGAATGGTGGAAGATGGAGGAGTAGAAGCGGTAGATACAACAAGAAGAGGGCTCTTGTGCTACAGTTTGGGATTCCATGAAAATAGATAATGAAATGGAAGTAGATGGGATGGAGAAAGTGGTGGGAACTATGGAGAAGTGCTCAAAAGACAAAGGATTGGAAGAAAGGGAAGTGAAGAAACGGGAACATCAGAGAGGGAGTAGAAACAACAGTAGTGGCTTGATTATGTACAGTGGAAGGAGTGGGAGAGGAAGGGAATGAAAATAAGGAAGTGGAAGAAAGAAGTAGATGGAAGCCACTACCTACTGGGAAGGAAAAGAAAAGAGAGAGAAATAGACATACCTACGGGCTCGTGTGCAAAAGGAGCCGAAGTTGACGAATTCTGCACAAAAGGGGACTCCTCCACAGTGGTCTTTTTTTTTTTTTTATGTACAAGGTAACACTGTGTTTTCACATCATGAAATGTAGGCTTTCAAATGAAAGTCGTTCTCTGAGATAGGAAGTGAATTACCTTCCAAGTCCTCAAGATAAAATGAATTTGCTTGCACTTGTATTGGCAATCCGGAATGGACCCTCCCACAGAGCATCAAATTTCTTGTGCATCCCTGGCTTGGCCTTCTTTTCATTCCACTTTAAGACTAAATCACCCACTTTGAATGTGCGGTGAGTAGAACCTTTGTGAAACCATTTTGAAACCACCTGTGAATGCTTAGCAAACTCATCATAGGCCAAAGAACGTTGCTCTTCCAGCTGCAACAACTGAGCCAATCGTATGTTCATAGGATCCATATTTTCTTCATCGTCCAGGAATTCCTTCAATTGCTGCAAGGCAGGCAGTTCTAAATGAATAGGCAATCTTGCCTCTTTCCCGTATACCAGGGCGTATGGTGAAGTCTTGATAGACTTCTTGATCGAAATTCTATCTGCCCATAAGGCCTGATTCAGCAAAAGGTGCCAAGATCTCTTATTATCCCCCAAGGATCTCTTTAAAATCCGTAGCAAGTTCTTGTTTGTAGATTCCACCAAGCCATTCCCCTGAGGGTAATAATTAGAGGATGTCTTCAGAAAAATACCGTACTTGTTTGCAAATTCTCCTAGCTTGGCTCCAATGAATGGAGTTTCATTGTCTATGATAATGGCATCAGGAATGCCAAAATGCATGATCAGTCCTTCAATGAAAGTGATTACCACATCCTGATTTGCAGCCTTGGTTGGAATGGCCTCAGACCATCTTGTAAAATAATCAGTAGCCATCAAGATGTACTTGTGTCCGGCTGAAGAGTTTGGATCAATGATCCCAATAAAGTCCAGCCCCACTGCTGAAAAGGTGCTTCTACTTGAATTGGATGTAGGGGCAATGGTGCATTTTTGATCCATCCCGTATACCTTTGGCATTTGTCGCAAGCTTGAGCAATCTTGAAAGTATCCATGAACAAAGTTGGCCAATAGTAACCAGCCTGAATAATCTTTAAGGCCATAGGCCTACCAGCGTAATGTCCTCTCGACATGCCAGAATGAAACTCCTCCAGGAATCTAGCTTTCTCGGGTTCCTTAACGCACCTTAGGAGAACTCCATCAATGTTTTTGAAGAACAATCCCTCGGGCAACAATACATACCTAAGAGCTTGTAGGCGAAACCTTCTCCGTTGCGAAGCATTTAATTGTGGGGGACATCTACCCATTGAAAAATACTCAACAAGGTCGTCTGCCCAATCTTGGCCTTGTGCAAAGATGTTCACTAGATTCCTTTCTTCAGCAGGGTCGTTCACTTGATGATCAACTATCTCAGAGGCCGTAGTTTTTGCTAATTGCTGGCATAAGGCCTTACCCCACACCAACTTGGTTGGATGGATCTCAACATCGAACTCTTGAATTTTGGTGACCCAACCGGCACGCTTATCGCCCATCTCGCCCTGAATGATGAAGTTCCTTACATCGGGGTGGATGACGTAGACGATCGTCTTGCTCTGAGATACGAAGTGCTTGAAATTTTTGAGAGACTTCATGATAGCATAGACCTGCTTCTCAATGAAATTGTATCTCTCCTCATGGGGTAAGATAACCTGGCTAAGGAAAGCAATGGGTCTTTCATCCCCATCGTCTCCTTTATGTGTAAGCACTGCAGCATAGCTTTCGTCCTCTCCAACTGCGTACAGAATGAAGTCCTTAGAATAATCCGGATTGATCAACACAGGGGCTTGTGCAATTCTATCTTTAATCTCCCAAAATGCGTCTTTCCTCTGAGTTGTCCACTTGAACTCCGCATCTTTCTTTAATAGCTCAGTCATGGGCTTGACTACTCGGGCAAAGTCAAAAATAAATTTTTTGACAAAATTGATTTGCTCGAAGAAAGATTGCAACTCTTTCTTATTGGCAGGGAGCGATAGTTTCTTCAAAGCTTCAGCTCTCGATGGATCAATTGCCAAACCGTTCTCTGAGATGACATGTCCCAAGAGCTTACCTTCCTTTACTATGAAAATGGACTTCTTTGGGTTGATGGAAATGCCAAACTCCCGACATTTCTCAAATATCTGCCTCAAATGAGAACAGTGTTCTTCTCGTTTGTGCGAAAAGATAGTCATATCATCGAGATAGATGACAATGATCTTATTTAAAAGCTCCCCAAATGCGATGTCCATGGCCCTTTGAAATGTAGCCCCAACATTGGACAATCCGAAGGGCATGCGCTGATAGGCAAAGGTACCCCACTTGGTTGTGAACGCGGTTTTGTGCTTGATCCTCATCCCTGACCCAAATTTGATTGTATCCAGAGAATCCATCTAGCAATGAAAAGCGTTGAGCCCCAGCAACAACGTGAAGGATCTGATCAATGCGAGGCAATGGGTAGTGATCCTTCAAGGATGCTCGGTTCAAGTTTTGAAAATCCACACACAGCCGTATATCTCCATTTTTCTTATGGACCGAAACCAAATTAGCAACCCAAGTCGAGTGCTTAATCGGATATATAATCTTGGCCTGCAACATCTTCGCAAGTTCGGCCTTCATGAGGGCTTCAATATTTGGGTTCATCGGTCTCTGCTTCTGCCTGAAGGGTTTGACTCCTTCTTCGGCTCGATAGTGTGTTGAATGATCTCTTTATCATATCCCCTCAGATCCTCGTAGCTCCAGGCCACGATGTCGAGAAAACTCTTGACACAATTGTCTGATCTCTTGCAATTCAGCGGGAGTAGAATCGGTCCCAATTTTGATAACCTTATCGGCCTCCAACTGAAGCTCCATGTACTCTTTCTCGTCGACCTCGATCCGATGCTTCTTGGACCAGTCATTCTGATCAAACAAGATTTCTAGAGTAATGAGGCCTTTAGGAATGTGGTTATTCCACAAGCTGAATCGGGCCTTCGGTTTCTTCATGCTCCAAGGTCCTTCCCTTGATGGTGGCAGTTTCTTGAACCAAAAAGTTAACAATTTGCTCATCGCTATCGAAGACTTGCCAAAAGGTGTCCTTGTCTAGGACGAGAGGGCCTATACACCATTCTCACTATTTTTGGCCTTCTCACCACCTGCTCGATTGGTGAAAAATTTGCTCCCAAGGAAGCCAACAGGTCGGCATGTCTATTTTGTTCTCATGGAATGAAATGCATGCTGAGAGCAGAGAACGATTCGAACAGGTCCCAGACCTTGTTGCGATAGTTCTTGAGATAGTGGTGCTTGGACACACACTTATTGGTCACCTGATTGACAATCAGCTCGGAGTCACCAAAGATTTGCAACTGTCGTGCTCCAAGTTTCTCAGCCTTCTTGAGGCCTAGGCATAAAGCCTCATATTCTGCTACATTATTTGTGCAGCTCCAGGTCAAACGATATGAATAGGATCATTGAATCCTAGAAGGTAATACTAGAACAATCCCAGCTCCAGCGCCATTTCTACATCGTGCTCCATCGAAATAGAGCTTCCAGAGCTGGTCTTGACTTTCATCATTCTTTTCTTTAGCCTTTTCAGGCTTAAAAATGGAGTAACACCCCAAGTCAGTTTCCATCATGGCATTGAAATTGGCCATGGAAAATTCATTTTATGGGTGGAGCTCTTCCAAAGCTTCTTCCATTAAGTCAAGCTCACCAAATTCTTCAGACATCATGTGCACCGAATTTGCTAACTTTGTCCATTTCATCTATTCTCTCCACATGAAATGTGGAAGGCTTCTCATTGAAAATTTTCACCTTTTTACCTTTATGGATCACCTCCAAATGAGTAAAATCCAAAGAAAGGTAACCCCCGAGTTTAGCCGTGAACTCTCGGGAGAGACACATACCAAAACATGGCTCTAGGTCCACTACTATGATCTCCTGGATCACAGTAATCTGAGGCATGGCGTGCAGGGAGATAGGAACATCCTTAATTACGCCCATCGTCTTTATTGAGGTACCATCTAGCTACAAAACTCCCATGCTAGTCCTTGTATATTCCATGCCTATGACATCACATACTGCCTTAGGCATGACAGTAGTAGCTGCTCCTGAGTCAATGAGGCAATTATGCACCACATGTCCCTCCATTCTCAATGAAAGATAAAAAGGTGGTGGTCTATTTTTTTTGGTGACTGAAGAGGTCAGAGTTTGAGCCATAACTACCTAGGCTGGAGCCTTCCCCTTACTTTGTGTGGTCTTCAGGGATTCTTGTAAGAGATTCACCTATCCAGGCAGCTGCAAGGTGTCATACAGACTTACCTTGGCTGGTATCCTTTTGAGTTCTTCGACGATGTTGTACTCCATCGAAATCGGCTCTCTCCCTCCACTAGCAGATTCAAATCTACTTCTATATTGTTGGGTGGCCTCCACTCACTGCCGTTTAGTCAATGATGGATACCGCAACGTCTCTCTAGCTTGTTCCTTCATTTTCGCTTGCGGCTGGGAGGTAGAAGCCTTAGCTTGCAACCTCTCTTTTGCTTGTGGTGGAAGCAAATCCTTCGACAAAATAGGTGGGTCTTGTTGCGGGGCTGGAGGATCATGAGTCTTTGCAGGTATTTGTTGCTTTGTTGCTTGTGCGGGAGGCACTTTCAATGGCTCCATCTTAGCCGGATCTACCACCATTGGTTTCTTGCCGCTGCGTGTCAAGACTGCCATGTATTCCTCAGGAGACATCGCGGAATTATGATCCACCTCTCGAATCATGTTTATACGGCTCCCCGTAAGAACTTGTAAATAATTTTGGTGGACCATGCAAGTGGACTCATCATGTGGGTCATTGCATGAAGAACACCAGTAAGATGGCTCATGTGAAACTTCGGAGGGGCCAGCCTCTTCACTTACCAGGATCGTTGAGTTCCTCTCAGGTACTTTCTCTATAACCTTGCTAGGAGCAACTTGCTCTCTAGTTACCGTCAGAATAAATCTTCATGGCTGAAAGTTCCTTTCCGCCTCTCTCCGCTCCATAGATGTCATCTTGTTAGTGAGGGCTCTCATGGCCGATTGAATTTCTTGCAAAATAGCCAATTGAGGATCTGGGTTTGAGGACACGGGCGGTGCCGGTAGAGGTAATGGAACTGGTGGAGAAGGTAATGCAGGAGTTGGAACTGGAGAGGTTAACTGTGGAATGGGAATCATAGGTACCAAAGTTGTGGGAGGATTCCATGAAGATGAAGGGTACATGGATGGAGCAGTGTAAGATGTGGAGGCTGCACCTGTATGCTGGTATTGTGGAAGCTCGGGAAAAATGGGCATAGTCATTTTTGGAGGCAATTTCCCAATGGCAATCAGATCGGCCTCAGCCTTCTGTGCCTGGGAATATAGTGCAGGAAAGGTTTGAACATTGGACATCCTAATGTTCATACTAATATCTGAGTGGAAAGCCCTAAGATAGTAAAATGTCGCTTGGTCATTAGTAGGGCGGAGACCATTGGGAACTCTCTGCCAAGTTCGGGCAAACCTAACATTGAAATCCACTATCTCCTCTTGAGGATGCCTCTTGATATTAGTAAATTGATGCAACAAAGAAAATGGGTCCGCTTGCTCATTGAACCCTTTGATTAGCATCTCTGCTAATTGATCCCATGAATTTATGGAGTTGGGAGACAAGGATCTATACCAGCACAATAACTTACCTCGGAGTGACAGCACGAGCAATTTTATCATGACATCTTCATCTGTGATATTATGAATTGTAGCCAAGGATGCCACATCTGACACATGCTCATACATGGTCTTTTCGGTCCCATCGTATGTAGGCAAAGCCTTTAATGCTACAGCAGGAACTAGATTTTGAAAAGGCAGGTCCAACGCTCCCGAATGGTTCCAAGCAGGAAATTGACGTGGAGGAGGTTGTTGACCAGCCATTTGCACTATTGGATTTGGATGTACTAGCAAGCTCGTAGCAGTACTGGGAGGAGTCGGAGATGGCACAAACTGACCCACCACCTGCGAAGAGATAGCAAATGACGGGCTCATAGGACTTACCAATCTTGAGCGCTCCCTCTAGTTTTGAACATCGATCTCGAAGAATTCGATTGGGTCTTTCGATTCTTTGGCTCTTGATCTCATGATCATGAAGCAAATATTTTCACCAGCTTCACGATTGGAGATTTCTAGGTACTATACAGTCGCCCCAGCGAGTCACCAGATGAACTTACAATCTCCGCTTTGAGGTCAAGACAGTTCATCAAAATCTTGATTCCTCCGGGTGTCAAAATATGGGACTTGTGAGTCCCATCGGGCATGCCAAAAATTGTTGGTCACGAATCTGCCTAGTCATATAAAATGCGCCCTAGACCCGGCCAACATTGAAAGGCCGAGAGAAAGAGAAGTCTCCCGGGCCAATCTCCAGAGAGGGCTGGCTCCCAAACTAATCTAAACTGATTTCAAGGTTTAGGGTTAGAAATAACAGAAAGAGATGGAAATATGGCTAAAGCCGATAGTTGATAGGGAGAACAACCTCAGATAGCAAATAACCTCAAACTAAATCCCGAAGATAAGCAACAACTGATTCTTAGAATGCACATACAGAAATTGGATCAAACATTGACCATAAGTTTGCCTTCAATTATACTTCAAATGTTCAAATGAAAACATAGCCAAATTCAGAACAACGAGAATTCAACTTATATTTTAGCACTTGACTAAGCAGAAGTGAATTACATAGAAAGCATCACATGAACATCAGTTTGGATCACCAACTCAAAAGACTCTAAGAACAGAGCAAAATGCGTTTAGGATTTCTGCTTCAATTTTTGCAAAAAGGTCCTCCTCTTTTCTTGAGATGTACATTAGTATTTATAGAGGTCTTCCCTCTCCCTTTCGAATCATAGCATTTAAAACATAAAACATATTTTGAAGAGGAGATCCACAAAATATGCACTTGAAAAGAGAAACAATCCCCCTAAATCTACCTCGGAGAAATCACATTCCCTGCTTTTATGGATCAAGTTTGAAAATCGAACGGAAACAAGGGACCACATTTCTTCATTAAATGACTATTCTCGGGGCATGCTTGAAGTGTTAGGAGATCACGAACAAGAGCTTTTAATATCGGAGGCATCTTTAATTTTGGTGGCTTCGAAAACTGCATGATTTAACACGTTCTCCCATCTTGCACACATAAGTAAATAGCGAAACATTTAATTTTGGAGCCTCTTTGACCTCGATCTCAAAACCAATTGGAGAGCTTTTAAAACATTACTTCGTTTGATCCTCATTTTCTCCTTACGTTCTCCTATGCAATATGAAGAAAAATGTGGACAGAACTTTATTGGGCCTTTGTTGTCGCTTCTGTCGCAAAAATGCGACATGTCATGAAATCGTGACATTTTCCCTCGTTGCTTTCTCCTATTGCTACTAGTCGTGAAAATGTGACATGTCATGAAATCGTGACATCCTCCTCTCGCTTGGCTTTGTCTTCTTACTTCTGAAAATGTGACATGTCATGAAATCGTGACATTTTCCTTCGTTTGTCTTTCTTCTCCAAAAATGTGACAAGTCATGATTTTATGACATTTCGTACTTGCTTCCTTTTCTTTCTCCCAAAAAAAAAATGTGACATGTCAGAAATCGTGACAATTTTCTCCTGCCTTGTACTTTTTTGCTTTCTCCCCGTGAAAATGTGACATGTCACGAAATCGTGACATTTTCTGTCTTCTCCTTCGTTGCCGCCTCCGTTGCGAAAATTTGACATGTCACGAAATCGTGACATTCCGTACCATCTTGCTCCTTCCTCGCTTTCCTGTCGTGAAAATGTGACAGGTCGCGATATCGTGACAGTCCATCCTTGGCGCTCCCCTTTGCTGTTGTATTGTGCAAAAATGTGACATGCCGCCTATCACTTTGCTTTCTTGCCACCATCTACCATGAAAATGCGATAGATCATGAAAATGCGACATGTCGCGATGTCGCGACAACTTTGCCTTTACTGCTCCCTTTTGCTGCTTTCTAGCGCGAAACCGCAACAGGTCACGAAAATGCGACATGTCGCGATTTCGCGACATTTTTCTGTGCTTAGCTTTTTTTGCATCGGACGTCGTGAAACCGCAACAGGTCACGAAAATGCGACATGTCGCGATATCGCGACATTTTTAACTTACTTTGCTTTGGCACAAAACTTGTAGAGATTTTTGTTTTTTACTAATTATCCCTTTCGAGGTGCTTGGAGGGACAAACAGAGGAGTGAGTATCTCTACAATTTGTGCATTATTTTGCATGAACAACAACAAAAAAAAAATGTGGCAAAAATGCCAACAGTGTGCTACCTTGAGGACCCCCATTGTACATGTCATTCACCACAATGTAATCGGCCTTAATAAGAAGAGTGACATAAATCGACTCTCCCTATCGAGGCATGTACCTTTGTGAGGTGCCAGTGTTTTGATGAGGTAAAACAAGTAAACTATTTGTGCAAAGCTCATTATACTCTACTATTTATTTGACCACATTATTGAATGAATAGCAATCATGGATGTCATGCCCATGTATAAGATGATATATACATAAGAGGCTTTCATCATGTAACCCAGGTTTTGGATATTCTTGGCTTGACTTCTAGTAATGTGATTGCATTCACCTCGTATAATTTTTGAAATAAGGCTGCAGTAGTCATCAAAAATGTGACTACCCAGCGAGGTGTCTTGCTAGGCTTATGAGGATGTGGTTGACCTTGGGATCACAAATGGAATTATGTGGCCTGCATTGTAGTAGGATGAGGTGCTATGGGTGGACTATCTATGGGAAAAGCTCCACTATCGATGAGATCTTGAACCACATTTTTGAATCTATAAAAGTTATGAATGTCATGGCCCTTTATTCGATAATAAATATAGAAGTGGTCCTCCCTATAACCTTTAGGTTTAGTTTTGTTTGGGTCTAAAGGGTTTATGTCAGGAAAAATGATAGCCTTAGCTTCTTACAACCTCTAGAATATGGTTGACTTGGGCTCAGAAAATAGAGTCCAAATATACTACTAGTATTTTGGGCATGTAGCACGCACTAGATGAGTTTGATGAAAGGGTTGACCCATAGGTATCTCAATTTTTTGCTTAGGTAGTCCTTCTTGCTTTTCTGGTGCAAGTTTCGAATCACTGACTATGCTTATTTGTTGGTTATGAATTCAAAGATAATTCATTTCAAGCATGTTTTGTATTATGGTTTTGAAACAGTGACATGACTAGATGTCATGATCGTTTTGTCTATGATATAAATAGTATACCTCCTCCTTATATTTGTAGGGTTTTGAATGATTTGGATCTAAAGGATGAAAATCATGTAAAATGATGGCATTTGTGGCACATAATTGATTGAAAATTGATATCATAGGTTTGGTTAATGGGGTATAAATGCATAGTAACTAGAATGGCCGATTCAGTGCTTGCTCTTACTGAGGCTTTTCTTGTGGCTATGCAAGAGGTGGTTTGACCTTAGATGTGGCTTGCTTTTGTAGCTCCAATATTGTGAGCTGGTACATGGTTAATTGCAACACATCCTTTTATTGCTCCATTTGTGCCTCTATATTACCCAGGTGATCTAGCATGTGTTGCAAGACTGTTAAGGATTTGAAATGTATCATTATTGAAGGGTCTATATAACCATTATCAGTTATAGGAGTTGAAAAAATGGGTGCCAAAGAACCCTTAGGTAAAAGTGAATCATAGGTCTCCTTTTTTTGATAAGACATGGATGTTTATTGATTATCCATTTTAATAGTTGCATCCACATGCACATGTTTATGATTTAATTCATGTTTTTGTTCCACTCTATAATATTTAACTGTACCAACTTGAGTACCCCCAGTTTGACATGGGGGGGGACACCCATCCTTGCTCTTGTGAAGGCACTATGAGAAATGAATTAGGCATGACTAATTTCAAAGGTGGTGGTGCTTTTGATGTGGTAATAGTGTTTGATGGTACTACCCATTGTGTTGATTTATTTAGAGACACTTGGCTCTCTATATTGATATTTACCATTCCCATAAACTCGTGAGAAGGTGCTTTGGCATTTGGATACATTGTGGATGGCTCCTCAACTTGCTGAGGTTGTTTTGTTTCAATTACGACCATTGATGTTTCCTCATATTCAGGCGACGAATTGAGGATGGGATCCATGGCTAGCAACTTGACAAAAGGTCAACCTAAATCCTAAATGGACTCAATGATAGGCGTAAACGTAATGTTTACCTCTATATGCTCTCTGAATTCAATTTCATCCGAGTGAACTATGACTTGCGATGTGGTGGATGAAGATGGTATTATATGATCTGATCTATCCATACCATAATGGGTTCTTCCCGTTTGATAGGAGTAAGAAATTATTCTAATGTCATGTTTGAGATAGCTGTGAACATCTCTATGGTTGTCTTAGTCAGTTTCTCCATGCTTAGAGAAATCAAAGATGGAGGCGTAATGGGTGAAACCAATGGTGATGGCGATGGTGAAGGTAACTTTACGATGAACCATGGGGTTGCATATGGAATCTAGATAACATCATTAGGTTTAGTGTTTAGATATGTGGGTGACATAGTAGGCTCCTACAAATGATCCACCTATTTGTAATACTTAAAATGGTTTGGATCAACCTGGACTACATGGACCTTATCTTCATGAACGTACTTAATGCACTGATGCACTATGGATGGTATGCACTCCATGGCTCTCATCCATGGCCTTCCAAGCAATATGTTGTATTGTCTTGAACCTTCTAAGATGTAGCACAATGTAGGTACAATATTTTGTCCAACTTGAATGGGGAGGACTATTGTGCCAACTATGGGAGATACAACATTGTTAAAGGCTTGTAGAGTGAAGGTGGATGCTCTAATATGGGAAGGTGGAATTTTGAGATGCTTCAATGCAATGGTAGTGATGAAATTGATGGATGAATTGGTATAAATAAAAACTTGCTTGTACATAGTCTGATTGATGCTAGCTATGGTGTGAAATGGTGGATCAGGTTCGTCAATAGGGACTGGTTAAATTTCTTGTTTGTGAAAAGTAATCACATGCTCTGTTGGACATTTTGAGTAGATGAAGTTGTCATTGATGTCAAGGATGAATTGTCATTGATGTCAAAAGGTTAAATGGAGTAATGCAAAAGGTTGGTGGCAAAAGAGCTTCATAATATTTATTTTTAAATATTATGTGAAGCACAAAATAAATGGTTTTTATTAAAACCATGGTTGGGAAAAATAAAAGGTTTTTATTAAAACCATGGTTGGGAAAATAAAAAAGGTTTTCTAAAACCTAAGGAGGATTTTATTTTAAAAATCCCAAAGGAGATTTAAATATTTAATTTATAATATTTAAATTCCTTTGAATTTAAATAATTATAAATAAATAAAGTGCCAGGAGGTTTTCGGAGATATTTTTATAATATTTAAATTATTTTGAATTTAAATAATTATAAATAAATATATTTCGAAGGCAAAGTTGGAAGTGCTGACGACAAGCATATTTTTCCAACGAATTTTCCTCTCCGTCGACGTGTGTGACAAGGGAAGGCATATGGTATAAATACCATAGCCATTCCTAAGGTTTGGTATCCTTTTCATTTGCATCCACCTTATGTGAAAAAGCTCATGCGAATTCTGAAATGTGTGCCTCCCGAAAAGTGTAGTGTGTGGTTCCATCGACATCGAAGGAAGAGCCAAGGGCTCTTAAGGGTTTGGAGGAGTCAAAGCGCATGCTGTGCTTTGAGGCTCCAAGTGGAGCACGTGGCTCACACGGCGTGGAAGCCACGACCAAGGCATTGTGGGAGTATTGTGCTAAGTTTTGAGCCCCACGGATTGCAAAAAGTGGTAATAATTTTTGGAAATTATTTTAATTTGTTTTGCTAAGGTTTAGGAGGGATAAGGTGGAAAGAAGTTAAGTTGTGAAATTAACTTGAGTGTTGAGGAAATATTTTTGTGATATATGAAGGGTTATTTTTGCTAAATTAAAAGCTAGGGTAATTTTGTTTTACCTTAGAAAAGTGAGATATTGACTTATTGCATTATTTTATAAAGTGATTTATTTAATTAATGCAATATTAAGTAGGAAGTCATAAGTAAAGTTTGGATTATTTTTGAGATATCTTTCTGAAAAGGGTTATGATGAAACTGAATTGTTAAGATGTTCTTTTGATGAGTTAGAGTTTTGAAAGAAGTGTTTTGATTAAATATTTGTGGTGTTGGATATTATTTTAAGATGGAGTGATAAGGTGTATTTGTGAGTTGCTATTTGTTTAGTATTGTCACCTAACCTCCTTGAGATTGGCAAAGAATTATTTATGGTTGAGGCAGGTTTTGAAGTCTACTCTTCATAAAGCAAAAATGTATGGGCACATTCTTCTTTGGTTGAGTTGATTGGATGGTTTTCTGAAAAATAAAGTTTGGAGTGAAAAGGACTTGGTTAAGTTTTCTTTGTTGAGTTGTTGAGTGGAAGTGAATGCTATGAAATTTGTTTTATAAGCATTGTTGTTGAAGTGATTGATTGAGGTTTTCTAAAAATAAGATTGGAGTGAAAAGGACTTTGTTAAGTTTTCCTTGTTGAGTATGTTTTGAATTAATGCTTTAAGGTTTTCTAGAATAGAGGTTAAAGAAAGTAACCTTGTTTTATAAGCATTGTTGTTGAAGTGATTGGTTGAGTGAAGAACTTGAACTAGGGTTTGCAAAGATCATGAGTATCATTGTTATGTGAGATTTGTTGATAAGCATTGTTGGAACATTTGAGTGAAAGTTCATAAGTTTAGACTAGGGTTTGTGAGCAAGGATTATCTCATTGAGTGATTGATTGAGTAGAGTTAGTTGAGCCTAGTCAAGTGGATGTGTTGATGTGATAGTTCAAGTTCTGTGAAACAAATTGTTCTATATTCTAAATTGATTTGAGAAAGAGGTTGAGTGTTGATGAATGTGAAACATATTGAGTCTCTAACAATTCTCTATATGTTTATATGATAAAAGAGAGATTGAAAGTGATTGAGAGTTTGTGAGTATGAAGCATATTGAGTCTCTAACAATTCTCTATATGTTTCTATGGTAAAAAGAGAGATTGAAAGTAATTGAGCATTGTGGTGAATGTGAAGCATATTGAGTCTCTAACAATTCTCTTTATGTTTCTATGAGATTGGAAAAGTTCTAGTGAGGACTTGTTGAGCAGATTTGAGGTAAGTCTTTGAGAAGACTTGTGGATAGATTTGTGTGAGCTTTTGTGGAAGCTTACAATAGAGAGTTTGAGGACATATATTGTTGAGCAGATTGGACAAGTTCTAGTGAGGACTTGTTGAGCAGATTGGACAAGTTCTAGAGAGGACTTGTGGACAGATTAGTGTGAGCTTTTGTGGAAGCTTACAAGGTAGATTTGAGATAAGTCTTTGAGAAGACTTGAGAGCAGAGTTGATTGATTGATTTGTTCAAACCTTGAGTTAAGGTTTGGGGCAGATCCAATAGAGTTGATTTGTGATTGGATCAAGCTTTGTGTTAAGGCTTGAGGATAGAGATTGAGGACATATTTGTGCTAGATCGAAGGACTGTGTTTAGTACAGATCAGAGGATAGATATTGAGGATAGATTTGTGCTAGACCGAAGGACTATGTTTAGTGCAGATTTGAGGATAGATTTTGGTGTAGATTTGAGGACAGGTTTGTGCCAGACCAGAGACGAGAGATTGAGTAGATTTGTGCTAGATCGAAGGACTATGTTTAGTGTAGATTTGAGACAGAGCTTAGAGTAAGCTTTGGAGGTGATAAAGTATAGAGGATGATAGTCTCCAGTGGATAGAGATCCATTAGCCAGGGCAGTGAGGATAGGTGTCTTCAGTGGATAGATATCCATTAGCCAGAGTAGTGGGGGTAACAGTTCTTCTAGAAGATCACCAACCAGAGCTAAGGAGAAAGGAGTTCTCCTCTAGATAGAGATCCATGAACTTGATTAGGGGATTGGTGTCTCCTTTGGACAGAGGTCCATAAACATTGTAATAGGGAAAGGATTCCCAAGAGATTGATTGAGAAAATTTTAGTGAAATATTTTCTCCGTGGAGTAGCCCACATTAGGTGAACCACGTTAAATTGGTGTCTCTATTGTGTGTGGTGATTTGTGCATTAATTTTATTACTACTATTGATATTTCTATCTATACATTGCATAATATTGATTGGGAAAGAAAAGTAAAAAGTGGTCTTATACTGTTCACCCCCCTCTCAGTATAAGCTTATGTTCTTCAATTGGTATCAGAGTGGGTTCCTTCGAAAGAGTTTAACAACTTGAAGGAAAAGCTTTCAAGAACATAATGGATTCTAAGAATGGGTCCTCAGATAATTCAACACCAGTATTTTATGGAAGCGATTATATATTTTGGAGTATGAGAATGAAGATTCACCTGATGGCACTTGGCAATGAAATATGGGAAGCAGTTGAAAATGGATACATACCACCAGTTGATCCACCTATAGATAAGGAAGGTAAGCTTCTACATCATTACAATTCAAAAGCAATGAATGCAATTTTGAGAGGTTTGCATAGAACAGAATTCATAAAAGTTATGCATTGTAAAGATGCAAAAGGAATTTGGGATAAGTTACAAAGCATATATGAAGGAGATAAAAGTGTCAAAAAGGTAAATATACGAAATCTCAAGGGACAATTTGAAGATTTAAAAATGAAGGATGAGGAAAATATTAGTACTTATCTACTTTGGGTAGATGAGGTTGTTAATGCCATGCAAGGACTTGGACTTGAGATTGAAGAATCTGATATTTGTGATAAGATCTTAAGATCTCTTCCAAAAAGGTTTAGTGAAAATATCTCTTCTATAGAGGAATCAAAATATGGTGATATTTTGATAAGAGATATGTTACTTGGTATTCTTATAGCTTTTGAGTTAAGAACAAAAGAGGAACCTAATCTCCGAAAGGAAGCAACATTCAAAGCTACTAAGAAGACAAAGGGTAAGAAGTCATATTCAAGCAATGAGTCATCCAATGATGAAGAAGCTAATTATGGTAGAAGGAATAAGGATTCAAGAAAATTTAAATATGTAAAATCTATTAGATGTTTTAATTGTGGAAAGTATGGTCACTATGCAACTGATTGTCAAGAAGCCAAAAATAGCAATGATGAAGAAAAATAGGATCATAAGAACAGGGAATTAGAAAAAATATAGGTACCAAAAGAAAGGTAAGGATGGACAAGGCAGACAAGGGAAGAAGTTCTTTCAAAGACAAAAGAGGAGCTACTATGCAGACAAGGCAAGTAAGTACTCAAGTGATAGTGATAATAGTTTCTCAAGATAATGATAAATATGAAGTCCTATTTCTGATAGAAGAAAAGAAGAAGTTAAGAAAAGGTCACCAATAATTCTCAAGTGTTTTAGATGTGGTAATTTTGGACATCTTGAAGATAGTTGTACAAATAATGGTTTCAGTTTTAGTGATGATGAATATGAGGATACACTTGAAGGACTAGAAGAGAATATTCTAATGGCACTAGAAGAAGGAGGTGATCCTATAGAAGACAAGTCAAAAAAGAATGAAGATGTTCTCAAAGGTAAAAAAATAGAGGAAGAATCAGAAAAAGGAGAAGTTGATCTTGAGGGAGAGCTTATTTATGCTCTTAAAACTTTAAAGAAGGTAAGAAAGCAAAACTCCCAACTTGAGTTTCAGTTTCAAGAATGTGATGAAGAGAGAGGAAAGCTTATAGAGGATCTAAACAAGTCAATGGCTAAGACAAAGAAGTTCAAGGATAAGTTAGAAGCAAAGGTCTTAGAATGTGAAAAGTTAGAACAAGAAGTAGCCCTACTAAGGGAATAAGTAGAGAAGTCTAAGGACAAGCTACACAAGTTTGGAAGAAGTTCAAATAATTTGGATAAGATTATCAAGTCACAAAAGCCTACATCAAGCAAAACAGGTCTTGGTTTTGAACAGGCTCAAAAGAAATAAGAAGAAAAGTCAACCTCAAGTTCTAAAGAAGAAGAAACTTCAGAAGAAGATAGTGAGAGAGAAAGTGAGACTTCTAAGGATGAGTTGGACAACAGAAAGTTCAACAAGGAAAGAAACAATGCACAAAGGAGAAACATATGGAACAAGAACCAACATAGGGTAAGAGAGACTAAGAGACCAATGAGGTCAAGACAAGGAAATTTCAATGGATGATGTTTCTCATGTCACATATTTGGGCACAAGGCTTCAGAATGTAGGACACATGAAAGACATGAATATGGGAACTTCAGAAGCAGACAACCTTTTCATGGGTATTGCTACTCATGTAATCAGTTTGGTCACAAGGCAATGAATTGCAGGGTTCATGATAGGAACATATATGGCTTCACCAAAATAAATCCCAAGATATTTACACCTCCAAGGAATAATATCATTAAGTGTTATAAGTGCAATAATGATGGACATACAACAAAGTGGTGTAGAGTAGACATTATTCAATCAAGCATGAACATGAACAGGAATAGGAACAAGAACAGGAATATGGACATGAATAGGAACATGGATATGAATAAGAACAGTCAAAGGAATCAAAAGGATCATATGAGAAGGAAAGAGGACAAAGGTAAAGACCAGTGCTTGCTGGGAGTAGAAATACTCCCACCCCATAATTAACCACCTCAAGAGGAGGTGGGGGAGGGGCTAAGCTAAGAGACTCATTCTTAGCCCCGAGCCCCAAAGGTGACCCTTTTCCATTGATGTCAAAGGGGGAGAGATTTAAGTAAGGAGGAGAGATTTTATTTAAGAAGAGAGCATTGAGTCAGGGAGAGTTTCCTAGGGGGAGCAGGACAGAAACAGGTTAAGAAAATTTGAAAAGATAATTGGGTTGCCATCAATGACAAAGGGGGATATTGTTGGAAATTTTGAGTAGATGAAGTTGTCATTGATGTCAAGGATGAATTTTCATTGATGTCAAAAGGTTAAATGGAGTAATGCAAAAGGTTGGTGGCAAAAGAGCTTCATAATGTTTATTTTTAAATATTATGTGAAGCAAAAAATAAAATGTTTTTATTAAAACCATGGTTGGGAAAAATAAAAGGTTTTTATTAAAACCATAGTTGGGCAAATCAAAAAGGTTTTCTAAAACCTAAGGAGGCTTTTATTTTAAAAATCCCAAAGGAGATTTAAATATTTAATTTATAATATTTAAATTCCTTTGATGATTTTGAGGTCCTAGGAGGCTTTGGTTAATTCTTTGAATTTAAATAATTATAAATAAATATATTTTGAAGGCAAAGTTGGAAGTGCCAACGACATGTTTCCCCAACGAATTTTCCTCTCCGTTGACATGTGTGACAAGGGAAGGCATATGGTATAAATACCATAGCAATTCCTAAGGTTTGGCATCTTTTCATTTGCATCCGCCTTATGCAAAAAAGCTCGTGCAAATTCTAAAACGTGTGCCTCCCAAAAAGTGTAGTGTGTGGTTCCACTAGCATCGAAGGAAGAGCCAAGGGCTCTTAAGGGTTTGAAGGAGTCAAAGCACACATTGTGCTTTGAGGCTCCAAGTGGAGCATGTGGCTCACACGGTGTGGAAGCCACGGCCAAGGCATTGTGGGAGTATTGTGCTAAGTTTCGAGCCCCACGGATTGCGAAAAGTGGTAATAATTTTTGGAAATTATTTTAATTTGTTTTGCTAAGGTTTAGGAGGGATAAGGTGGAAAGAAGTTAAGTTGTGAAATTAACCTGAGTGTTGAGGAAATATTTTTGTGATATATGAAGGGTTATTTTTTCTAAAGTAAAAGCTAGGGTAATTTTGTTTTACCTTAGAAAAGTGAGAGATTGACTTATTGCATTATTTTATAAAGTGATTTATTTAATTAATGCAATATTAAGTAGGGAGTCATAAGTAAAGTTTGGATTATTTTTTAGATATCTTTCTGAAAAGGGTTATGATGAAAATGAATTGTTAAGATGTTCTTTTGATGAGTTGAGTTTTGAAAGAAGTGTTTTGATTAAAGATTTGTGGTGTTGGATATTATTTTAAGATGGAGTGATAAGGTGTATTTGTGAGTTGCTATTTGTTTAGTATTGTCACCTAACCTCCTTGAGATTGGCAAAGAATTATTTGTGGTTGAGGCAGGTTTTGAAGTCTACTCTTCATCAAGAAAAAAGGTATGGGCACATTCTTCTTTGGTTGAGTTGATTGGATGGTTTTCTAAAAAACAAAGTTTGGAGTGAAAAGGACTTGGTTAAGTTTTCTTTGTTGAGTTGTTGAGTGGAAGTGAATGCTATGAACTTTGTTTTATAAGCATTGTTGTTGAAGTGATTGATTGAGGTTTTCTGAAAATAAGATTGGAGTGAAAAGGACTTTGTTAAGTTTTCCTTGTTGAGTATGTTTTGAATTAATGCTTCAAGGTTTTCTATAATAGAGGTTAAGGAAAGTAACCTTGTTTTATAAGCATTGTTGTTGAAGTGATTGGTTGAGTGAAGAACTTGAACTAGGGTTTGCAAAGATCATGAGTATCATTGTTATGTGAAGATTTGTTGATAAGCATTGTTGGAACATTTGAGTGAAAGTTCATAAGTTTGGACTAGGGTTTGTGAGTAAGGATTATCTCATTGAGTGATTGATTGAGTAGAGTTGGTTGAGCCTAGTCAAGTGGATGTGTTGATGTGATAGTTCAAGTTCTATGAAACAAATTGTTCTATATTCTGAATTGATTTGAGAAAGAGGTTGAGTGTTGATGAATGTGAAACATATTGAGTCTCTAACAATTCTCTATATGTTTCTATGATAAAAGAGAGATTGAAAGTGATTGAGAGTTTGTGAGTATGAAGCATATTGAGTCTCTAACAATTCTCTATATGTTTCTATGGTAAAAAGAGTGATTGAAAGTGATTGAGCATTGTGGTGAATGTGAATCATATTGAGTCTCTAAAAATTCTCTTTATGTTTCTATGAGATTGGACAAGTTCTAGTGAGGACTTGTTGAGCAGATTTGAGGTAAGTCTTTGAGAAGACTTGTGGATAGATTTGTGTGAGCTTTTGTGGAAGCTTACAATAGAGAGTTTGAGGACAGAGATTTCTAGTGAGGACTTGTTGAGCAGATTGGACAAGTTCTAGAGAGGAATTGTGGATAGATTAGTGTGAGCTTTTGTGGAAGCTTACAAAGTAGATTTGAGACAAGTCTTTGAGAAGACTTGAGAGCAGAGTTGATTGATTGATTTGTTCAAACCTTGAGTTAAGGTTTGGGGGAGATCCAAGAGAGTTGATTTGTGATTGGATCAAGCTTTGTGTTAAGGCTTGAGGATGGAGATTGAGGATAGATTTGTGCTAGACTAAAGGATTGTGTTTAGTATAGATCAGAGGACAAATATTGAGGATAAAATTGTTCTAGACCGAAGGACTATGTTTAGTGCAAATTTGAGGATAGAGTTTGGTGAAGATTTGAGGACAAGTTTGTGCCAGACTAGAGATAGAGATTGAGCAGATTTGTGCTAGACTGAAGGAACGTGTTTAGTATAGATTTGAGGTGACAAAGTATAGAGGACGATAGTCTCCAATGGATAGAGATCCATTAGCCAAGGTAGTGAGGATAGGTGTCTTCAGTGGATAGATATCCATTATCCAGAGCAGTGGGGATAACAGTTCTTCTAGAAGATCACCAACCAAAGCTAAGGAGAAAGGAGTTCTCCTCTGGATAGATATCCATGAACTTGATTAGGGGATTGGTGTCTCCTTTGGATAGAGGTCCATAAACATTGTAATAGGGAAAGGATTCCCAAGAGATTGATTGAGAAAATTTTAGTGAAATATTTTCTTCGTGGAGTAGCCCACATTGGGTGAACCACGTTAAATTGGTGTCTCTATTTTGTGTGGTGATTTTTGCATTGCTTTGATTACTACTATTGATATTTCTATCTATACATTGCATAATATTGATTGGGAAAGAAAAGTAAAAAGTGGTCTTATACTGTTCACCCCCCTCTCAGTATAAGCTTGTGTTCTTCAATTGGTATCAAAGCGGGTTCCTTTGGAAGAGTTTAACAACTTGAAGGAAAAGATTTCAAGAACATAATGGATTCTAAGAATGGGTCCTCAAATAATTCAATACCAGTATTTTATGAAAGCGATTATATATTTTGGAGTATGAGAATGAAGATTCACCTGATGGCACTTGGCAATGAAATATTAGAAGCAGTTTAAAATGGATACATACCACCAGTTGATCCACCTATAGATAAGGAAGGTAAGCTTCTACAACATTACAATTTAAAAGCAATGAATGCAATTTTGAGAGGTTTGCATAGAACAAAATTCATAAAATTTATGCATTGTAAAAATGCAAAAGGACTTTGCGATAAGTTACAAAGAATATATGAAGGAGATAAAAGTGTCAAAAAGGTAAAGATACAAAATCTTAAGGGATAATTTGAATATTTAAAAAGGAAGGATGAGGAAAACATTAGTACTTATCTAAGGTTTAGGAGGGATAAGGTGGAAATATGTTAAGTTGTGAAATTAACCTGAGTGTTGAGGAAATATTTTTGTGATATATAAAGGGTTATTTTGCTAAAAGTAAAAACTAGGGTAATTTTGTTTTACCTTATAAAAGTGAGAGATTGACTTATTGCATTATTTTATAAAGTGATTTAATTAATGCAATATTAAGTAGAGAGTCATAAGTAAAGTTTGGATTATTTTTGAGATATATTTCTGAAAAGGGTTGTGATGAAAATGAATTGTTATGTTATTTTGATGAGTTGAGTTTTGAAAGAAATGTTTTTATTAAAAATTTGTGGTGTTGAATATTATTTTAAGATGGATTGATAAGGTGTATTTATGAGTTGCTATTTGTTTAGTATTGTCACCTAACCTCCTTGAGATTGGCAAATAATTATTTGTGGTTGAGGCAGGTTTTGAAGTCTATTCTTCATCAAGCAAAAATGTATGAGCACATTCTTCTTTGTTTGAGTTGATTGGATGGTTTTCTAAAAAATAAAGTTTGAAGCGAAAAGGACTTGTTTGAGTTTTCTTTGTTGAGTTTTTGAGTGGAAGTGAATGCTATGAATTTTATTTTATAATAATTATTGTTGAAGTGATTGATTGAGGTTTTCTAAAAATAAGATTGGAGTGAAAAGGACTTTGTTAAGTTTTCCTTGTTGAGTATGTTTTGAATTAATGCTTCAAGGTTTTCTAGAATAGAGGTTAAAGAAAGTAACCTTGTTTTATAAGCATTGTTGTTGAAGTGATTGGTTGAGTGAAGAATTTGAACTAGGGTTTGCTTGTTGGACATTTTGAGTAGATGAAGTTGTCATTGATGTCAAAAGGTTAAATGGAGTAATGCAAAAGGTTGGTGGCAAAAGAGCTTCATAATGTTTATTTTTAAATATTATGTGAAACACAAAATAAAAGGTTTTTATTAAAACCATGGTTGGGCAAATCAAAAAGGTTTTCTAAAACCTAAGGAGGCTTTTATTTTAAAAATCCCAAAGGAGATTTAATATTTAATTTATAATATTTAAATTCCTTTGAATTTAAATAATTATAAATAAAATTAAAAAGGTTTTCTAAAACCTAAGGAGGATTTTATTTTAAAAGCACAAAGGAGATTTAATATTTAATTTATAATATTTAAATTCCTTTGAATTTAAATAATTAAAAATAAATATATTTTGAAGGTAAAGTTGGAAGTGACGACGACAACATGTTTCTGCAATGAATTTTCCTCTCCGTTGACGTGTGTGACAAGGGAAGGCATATGGTATAAATACCATAGCCATTCCTAAGGTTTGGTATCCTTTTCATTTGCATCTGCCTTATGTGAAAAAGCTTGTGCAAATTCTGAAACGTGTGCCTCCTAAAAAGCGCAGTGTGTGGTTCCATCGACATCAAAGGAAGAGCCAAGGGCTCTTAAGGGTTTGAAGGAGTCAAAGTGCACACTGTGCATTGAGGCTCCAAGTGGAGCACGTGGATCACATGGTGTGGAAGCCATAACCAAGGCGTTGTGGGAGTATTGTGCTAAGTTTTGAGCCCCACGGATTGTGAAAAGTGGTAATAATTTTTGGAAATTATTTTAATTTGTTTTGCTAAGGTTGAGGAGGGATAAGTGTTGGCAATTTTGGGTTTGAGATCCTAGCTTCTTGTCTATGAGTTGTCATTGATGTCAAAAGGAAATGACATTAATGTTAAGAGGATGTGTTGGCTTCAAAGGTGGAAGATTCCAAGAGAATATTTTTAAGAGAATCTGGAGAGATACCATTGGCAATGGTTTTTATTAAAACCAATGGAGGTTCTCTTTATTATTTATTTAATTATTATTTAAAACCCTTCAAGGTTTTAATTAATTAATTAAGGGAGAAATTATTTTTAATTTATTAAAAATACTTTAAGGGTTTTTAAACCCTTTAGAAAGCAAATTTCGATTAAATTCGAAATTACTTTTCTTTGCAGCCGACATGTTCTAAAGTCCACATATGGACTATAAATATGAGAAGGTTCCTAAGGTTAAATGCTCTGGGAAAATCGAAGGCAATTAATTGGTTTGGCTATGATCGAATGTTCTGTTTACGCTGCGAAAGAGGAGAGCTCGTGGTTTGAAAAGCTTTCGGAAAGCTTGACCGTTTATGTGGAAGGAAGTTCGTCTTGGACTTCGTAAGCCCCTTGTGGGCTAGTGGCAGCGAAGGCTACGTTTGGGCCTTGTGTAGGCGGAGGTCTGCGTTTCGATCCCTACGGAGGGAGTTGTGCATGGATTAGTCATGTTTTTATTAAAACGTGTTTTGTGTCACGAATTTTGGATTCTTCAAGGGCAGCCAATATAAGGTGTGATTATTTTCTTGATATGATTTTTGGCATTGTTTAGCATTGTTTAAAAGACATAGGAGATATAAGGGGATATTTCTTTGGTTGTATTTTTGAGATTAGTCTTTTGCTATGCTAAATTTAAAAATGGAGATATAAGGTGTAAGTTTTGGTTGTTGTGTTTTTGGCTTCTTTGGTGGTTGTTTTTAAAGAAGAGAAGCTAAAAGGTGTATTAAGGAAAGTTTTTATATATGCTCATTTATCTTGGTTCTAACCCTAACTTGGTTGGAAGTTTGAGGGTTGTGTGTGGTGACAGCTTTAAGGGTCAATTTTCTTCTACTCCAAAAAGGTATGGGCACATTTTCCTTATGACTATGATTGGTGTATGTTTTCTGAAATAAGGTTGGAGTGAAAATTTTTTCAACTAGGTTTCCTTTGGTTGGGTGTAAATCCTATTTTTTGGTTTTTTGAAGACTTCTTATGCATTGTTATCCTTGATGAGATTTTTGGTGAATGCATAATTCTGGTTTGAGGTAGTGGAAGCATTGTACACTAGAGTTTATGTTTGTGAGTCTTGCTACTTGCATTGAGTTGGTGGAACCCTTGGTTGGCTGTTTTGAGTTTGATGGTTGAGTTGCTTCCATAGAGGTTGTTTGATCAAGTTATTGCTTTACTTGATTCATGATATTGGGCTTACTCCATTGAGTTGATTTGAGCAAGTTATTCTTTACATTTGGTGATATTGTGTTGGTGGCTGTTTTGTTCAAATATCTTTGGAGGGAAAAGGATTTCTACTTGTTTCATTTTCTTGTGATGATTGGTTGAATGCTTCAAGGTTGATGTTGAGTTGAGTGGTGTTGGTTGACTAAACCTTGTTTGATGAGCATTGTTGTTGAAACCCTAATTGATGATGAAAAGAACATGAGTATCATTGTTATGTGATTCTTTGCATAGTTAGCAATTGTTGGGGTTTCATGTTCTTGAAAGAAAACATTCTATCCTATCCATTTCAGATATTGAGTTGAGTTTTCAGATTTGAGATTGAGATAGAGCTGAGTTGATTTGAGTTGAGTTTTGAGATTGGGATTTGAGTATAGAACATATTGAGTCTCTAACAATTCTCTTTATGCTTCTATGAGTTTGAAAAATCACATTGGGTCTCTAAAAATTCACTTTGTGATTTCCTACTAAGAAAGTTTTTCTTGGTGAGCTTGCTGAGTTTTTGGATAGGTTCTAGTGGGGACTTGTGAGCAGTTTTTGGATAGGTTCCGGTGGGAACTTGTGAGCAATTTTGGACAAGTTTCGGTGGGGACTTGTGAGCAATTTTTGGACAGGTTTCGATTGGGACTTGTGAGCAGATTTGGACAGGTCCTAGCAGAGGACTTGTGAGCTGAGTTTGATAGTTCTATCATAGAACTTGAGGACATAGGTGCATTGGTTCTATGAGAATAACCTGAGGACAGTTGGAAAGTCTTTGAGAAGGCTTGTATGCAAAGGATTGATTTTTTCAAGAGTTGGACAGATCTGACAGACAGAGGAAGACTTGTACTAGACCGACCGACTATGTTTGGTACAGAGTTCTTGAGCTGTTGTGGACATGATCATAGAAGGCAGAGGTCTCTTAGACTAAGCATTGAGGATAGGAGGTCTTCGGTGGAAAGGAGTTCCATGTGATGGCAAGAGGTAGAGGCGATTGATCTTCTGAGGGATTATTTCCAGAGCATAGGGGAAGATATCTCCTTTGGTAGAGGCTCATAAATTCTGATTGGGGGAAGGTATCTCCTTTGAGCAGAGGCTCATAAATTCTGATTGGGGGAAGGTATCTCCTTTGGGCCGAGGCTCATAAACATTGTAATTGGGAAGGATTACCAAAGAACTTTGAGATAACTTTTAGAGAAAAGTTTTGTGGATGTAGCCCAGCCATTCTGGGTGAACCACGTTAAAATTGGTGTCACTTTGTGGATGATATTGTGCATTGCTTTGATATTGCTTTACTATTTTGAAGTATAAAGGAAAAAGTAAAAAGAGGTCTTATACTGTTCACCCCCCCCTCTCAGTATAAGCTTGTGTTCTTCAATAAGGTGGAAAGAAGTTAAATTGTGCAATTGAACTGAATGTTGAGGAAATGTTTTTGTGATATATGAAGGGTTATTTTTGCTAAAGTAAAAGCTAGGGTAAATTTTTCTTACCTTAGAAAAGTGAGAGATTGACTTATTGCTTTATTTTATAGAGTGATTTATTTAATTAATGCAATATTAAGTAGGGAGTCATAAGTAAAGTTTGGATTATTTTTGAGATATCTTTATGAAAAGGGTTATGATGAAAATGAATTGTTAAGATGTTCTTTTGATGAGTTGAGTTTTGAAAGAAGTGTTTTGATTAAATATTTGTGGTGTTGAATATTATTTTAAGATGGAGTGATAAGGTGTATTTGTGAGTTCCTATTTGTTTAGTATTGTCACCTAACCTCCTTGAGATTGGCAAAGAATTATTTGTGGTTGAGGCAGGTTTTGAAGTCTATTCTTCATCAAGCAAAAAGGTATGGGCACATTCTTCTTTGGTTGAGTTGATTGGATGGTTTTTTGAAAAACAAAGTTTGGAGTGAAAAGGACTTGGTTAAGTTTTCTTTGTTGAAGTTTTTGAGTGGAAGTGAATGCTATGAACTTTGTTTTATAAGCATTGTTGTTGAAGTGATTGATTGAGGTTTTTTTAAAATAATATTGGAGTGAAAAGGACTTTGTTTTCCTTGTTGAGTATGTTTTAAATTAATTCTTAAAGGTTTTATGGAATAGAGGTTAAGGAAAGTAACCTTGTTTTATAAGCATTATTGTTGAAGTGATTGGTTGAGTGAAGAACTTGAACTAGGGTTTGCAAAGATCATGAGTATCATTGTTATGTGAAGTTTGCAAATATCATGAGTATCATTGTTATGTGATATTTGTTGATAAGCATTGTTGGAACATTTGAGTGAAAGTTCATAAGTTTGGACTAGGGTTTGTGAGCAAGGATTATCTCATTGAGTGATTGGTTAAGTAGAGTTGGTTGAGCCTATTCAAGTGGATGTATTGATGTGATAGTTCAAGTTTTGTGAAACAAATTATTTTATATTTTGAATTGATTTTAGAAATAGGTTGAGTGTTGATGAATGTGAAACATATTGAGTCTCTAACAATTCTTTATATGTTTATGTGATAAAAGAGAGATTGAAAGCGATTGAGAGTTTGTGAATGTGAAGCATATTGAGTCTCTAACAATTCTCTTTATGTTTCTATGAAATTGGACATGTTCTAGTGAGGACTTGTTGAGCAGATTTAAGGTAAGTCTTTGAGAAGACTTGTGGACAGATTTGTGTGAGATTTTGTGTAAGCTTACAATATAGAGTTTGAGGATAGAGATTGTTGAGTAGATTGGACAAGTTCTAGTGAGCACTTGTTGAGCATATTGAACAAGTTCTAGAGAGGACTTGTGAACAAATTAGTGTGAGATTTTGTGGAAGCTTACAAGGCAGATTTGAGACAAGTCTTTGAGAAGACTTGAGAGCAGAGTTGATTGATTGATTTGTTTAAACCTTGAGTTAAGATTTGGGGTAGATCCAATAGAGTTGATTTGTGATTGGATCAAGCTTTGTGTTAAGGCTTGAGGACATATATTGAGGATATATTTGTGCTAAATTGAAGGATTATGTTTAGTACATATCAGAGGATAGATATTGAGGCTAAATTTGTGCTAGACCGAAGGACTATGTTTAGTGTAGATTTGAAGATAGAGTATGGTGCATATTTGAGGACAGGTTTATGCCAAACTAGAGATAGAGATTAAGCAAATTTGTGCTAAAATGAAGGACTATGAGAGCAAGCTTTGGAGGTGACAGAGTATAGAGGACGATAGTATCCAATGGATAGAGATCCATTATCTAGGGTAGTGAGGATAGGTGTCTTTAGTGGATAAAGATCGATTAGCTAGAGTAGTTGGGGTAAAATTTCTTCTAGAAGATCACCAACTAGAGCTAGGGAGAAATGAGTTCTCATGTGGATAGAGATCCATGAACTTGATTAGGGGATTAGTGTCTCCTTTGCACAGAGGTCCATAAAAATTGTAATAGGGAAAGGATTCCCAAGAGATTGATTGAGGATATTTTAGTGAAATATTTTCTTCGTGGAGTAGCCCACATTGGGTGAACCACGTTAAATTGATGTCTCTATTGTGTGTGGTGATTTATTCATTACTTTGAACACTAATGTTGATATTATTATCTATACATTGCATAATATTGATTGGGAAATAAAAGTAAAAGTGGTCTTATATTGTTCATCCCCCTCTCAGTATAAGATTGTCTTCTTCAGGATCCTTGTATGATGGACTAGGATTCAATTACTATGAGGACTGTGATGAATGTCAAGCATTGATTAGATTTAGTAGTGATGCATATGGGCTAGGGAGTTCCCTAATTTTCATCATGATATTTATCATACCGATAAAACCCTCCTTAGGTGGGGCTATAGGCACCTTGTTCACATGCTCCATTTAATATTCCTTAGCCCCATGATTGAGTAAGGGATATTTAAATATATCTATTCATTGATTATAAATAGCAAGGGGTTTGTCTACCTATCTAGGAGAACGATTATCTACCTACCTAGGATGCAACTCTTGCTGATGCGTAGGGCACCTTGCATTGATTTTTTTCCTATTAGTTCTATGTGTGGGTATCTCTTCATGCATTACCTTACACAATTATTCTTTGTGTAACTTTTGTTCAAAGACCTCTTAATTCCATTTATGTTCATACAAAATTGGCAATGTACTCTTTGTTCCTCTTTGTACTCATAGTCTCAGTGCTCATGCTCACGATGTAACTTCTCCAATTAATCTTGGAGTAATTGCTCTTTATGGCTAGTAGTAGGCCTAGGTAGCCAATTTGTGTGATTTGCTATGTAATATTGATGGCTTCCCATATCACTATGAGGGATTTTAGCTATGTCAGTTTCTACCATGCATGTGGTAACCCTATCACCTCAGTGAGTAGATCCCCTATGTGAGGAAGTGGCCTCACAATGACTATTAGGGTATTGTGTGGGAATCATGAGATCCTAAGGAATATAATAGATGCAACGACTATCAGGGTGTCATGCATGAATTATGAGATCTTTAGGAGAATAGTGGATGCAAAAAATATCAAGGCATCATACAGGAATGAGGATATCCTTAGGACTATAGTAGATGTGATGACTATCAAGGTGTCGTACAAAAATGGTGATATCCTTAGGCCTCTAGTGGATGCGATGACTATCAAGGTGTCGTGCAAGAATAGTGAGATCCTTAGGTCTATAGTGGATGTGTTCAGGGCCTCTTATTAATTTTTTTTCTTCGTTGACTAGTGGCTGAGCTCGCCTATGCGTAATTGTCAGGATGTGTTAACTAGGCAAACCTTGAAGGAAACCCACACTAAATAAAATTGACTTAAAAAAAGTTTATGGGTGTTATGTACCAAAATTATTAGTGCAACGAGCTGATCACAATGGGCTAGGACTCCAAAAAGTGTTTTTTGGGTCAAAATTTGTATTTTTGGAATATTTGGCCAACTACGGCTTGTGGGAAAATGACCAATTTGAGGAATTTTTAGAAAATACGGATCTAGGCCTCAAAAAAATTGTGAGAGGTGCAAAAGGGGCTAAATTAAGACACAAAAACAAACTTGGCAATTTTTGGGGTTGTCTAGGATTTTTTATGGCAGTTTTAGTGTAATTTTCCCTATTTTGGCTTAAAAATTACTCAAAAATAGAGTAATGATAAAACCAACATAACTTCTTCGTTATAGCTCTGATTTACACGATTTAGTTTTTTTTTTTTTTTAGGGTTTGGTCCTAGATCAAATGGTAGGATCTTATGTTGATTACATGAACATCAAAGAAACAAACAAAGTAGATAAAATGATTATCTCTTTTAAGTATTGCTTTGTGTTTCCTAAGAACTAAATTGTGTGTTTTTGATGTGTTGAATATAATTCCACTTTCTCATATGTTTTTGAGTATGGTTGATGTAATTCTTAATTTTTTTTTAAGAATTTCACCTATAGGCCCTCACACACGTATCCGATTCTGACATCCGAACCGTGAATCCCATCAAACTATGGAGATGAAACCCATAATCGATAGGGGGACATAGGTTCTATCGATCCTCATCCAATCTGTTAGGTGAAGAACATGGACTTATACTGAGAGGGGGGGTGAACAGTATAAGACTTAACCAATTAATAATTTTAACTTTAGATAGCAGTGGCATCAACACAACATTAATCAAGACAGAAAGCATCACACATTGAAGACCCATTTTTAACGTGGTTCACCCAAAATGGTTGGGCTACGTCCACAAAAACTTTTCTCTAAAAGTTATCTCAAAGTTCTTTGGGAATCCTTCCCAATTACAATGTTTATGAGCCTCGACCCAAAGGAGATACCTTCCCCTCTGCTCTGGAAATGATCCCTCAGAAGATCAACTGCCTCTACCTCTTGCCAGCACGTGGAACTCCTTTCCACCGAAGACCTCCTGTCCTCAATGCTTAGCCTAAGAGACCTCTGCCTTCTATGATCACGTCCACAGTAGCTCAACAACCTGTACCAAACATAGTCGGTCGGTCTAGTACAAGTCTTCCTCTGTCCATCGGATCTGTCCAACTCTTGAACAAATCAATCCTCTGCATACAAGCCTTCTCAAAGACTTGCCAAATCTATCCTCGGGTTCTTCTCATAGAACCAATGCACCTCTGTCCTCAAGTTCTCTGATAGAACTATCAAACTCAGCTCACAAGTCCTCTGCTAGGACCTGTCCAAATCTGCTCACAAGTCCCCATCGAAACCTGTCCAAAACTGCTCACAAGTCCCCACCGAAACCTGTCCAAAAACTCAGCAAGCTCACCAAGAAAAACTTTCTTAGTAGGAAATCACAAAGTGAATTGTTAGAGACCCAATGTGATTTGTCAAACTCATAGAAGCATAAAGAGAATTGTTAGAGACTCAATATGTTCTATACTCAAATCCCAATCTCAAAACTCAACTCAAATCAACTCAGCTCAATCTCAATCTCAAATCTGAAAACTCAACTCAATATCTGAAATGGATAGGATAGAATGTTTTCTTTCAAGAACATGAAACCCCAACAATTGCCAACTATGCAAAGAATCACATAACAATGATACTCATGTTCTTTTCACCATCAATTAGGGTTTCAACAACAATGCTCATCAAACAAGGTTTAGTCAACCAACACCATTCAACTCAACATCAACCTTGAAGCATTCAACCAATCATCACAAGAAAAGGAAACAAGTAGAAATCCTTTTCCCTCCAAAGATATTTGAACAAAATAGCCACCAACACAATATCACCAAATGCAAAGAATAACTTGCTCAAATCAACTCAATGGAGTAAGCCCAATATCATGAATCAAGTAAAGCAATAACTTGATCAAACAACCTCTATGGAAGCAACTCAACCATCAAACTCAAAACAGCCAACCAAGGGTTCCACCAACTCAATGCAAGTAGCTAGACTCACAAATATAAACCCTAGTGCACAAAGCTTCCACTATCTCAAACCAAAAATTATGCATTCACCAAAAACTCTCCTTAAGGATAACAATGCATAAGTAGTCTTCAACAAACCAGAAAATAGGATTTACACCTAGCCAAAGGATACCTAGTAGAATACCTTTTCACTCCAACCTTATTTCAGAAAACATACACCAATCATACTCATAAGAAGAATGTGCCCATACCTTATTGGAGTAGAAGATAATTGAACTTTCAAGCTTATAAATCGCTGTCCAAGAAACTCCGAATTTCGTGGCATAAAGACGTTTTAATAAAAACGTGTGTTACTCTAGCAAAGCACCCCCGCGAGACTCGAAACGGTGACCTCCGCCAATGCAGCGCCCAATAGCAACCTTCGCTGCCACTAGCCCACACGGGCTACGAAGTTCACAAGTGAACTTCCCTCCACTTCACCCTCAAAAAAACTCCCGAAGACTTTTCAACCGCACGTGCTTCTAAGTCTTCCTTCGATCGCAGCGAATACAGAGCACAAACACCGCAAATTGCATTCGAGGAATTTCGAATTAATTAGCCTTCCAACCTTAGGAGTTGGAGAATAAATAGTCTCTTCGAAGACACCTTGACGTCGGCGGAAATAAAGACCATTTCGAAATTAATCAAAAGTCTTTTCAAAAAGGGTTTAAAAACCCTTAAATAATTTTAATAAATTAAGAATAAAAAAAGGTTTAAAAACCTTTAAGTATTTTTAATAAATTAAAAATAATTTCTCCCTTAATTAATTAAATAATTAATTAATTAAAACCTTGAAGGGTTTTAAATAATAATTAAATAAATAATAAAGAGAACCTCCATTGGTTTTAATAAAAACCATTTAACTTGGTTTTAATAAAAACCCTATCCAACTTGGTTTTAATGAAAAACCCTTGCCAATGGAATCTCTCCGGATTCTCTTAAAAATATTCTCTTGGAATCTTCCACCTTTGAAGCCAACACATCCTCTTAACATTAATGCCATTTCCTTTTGACATCAATGACAACTCATAGACAAGAAGCTAGGATCTCAAACCCAAAATTGCCAACAATCTCCCCCTTTGTCATTGATGGCAAACCATGCTTCTCAACAACACAGAAACTCAACATAAATAGCTCCCCCTGTCTTGAGGCTTTCCTCTTCACTTTGAAGCTCTCCCCCTTACTCATATCTCTCCCCCTTTGTCATCAATGGCAAAGGGTCACCTTTGGGGCTCGGGACTAAGAATGAGCCTCTTAGCTTAGTCCCTCCCCCACCTCCTGATGAGGTGATTAATTCTGGGGTGGGAGTACAACTCCCAATTTCTCCCTTAGATACTCAAACGTATCTCTTGGAAGAGGTTTGGTGAAGATATCTGCAATCTGCTCTTTAGTAGACACATACTCTACCTTGACCTGCTTGTCTTGCACTTTCTCCCTTAGAAAGTGATACTTGATGGAAATATGCTTTGTCCTTGAGTGCATTACCGGATTTTTGGAAATACTTATGGCACTTGTATTATCACAAAGTATGGAGATGGGTTGTTCATGCTTGACTTTGAAATCCTCCAAGGTGGTTTTCATCCATAAAACTTGTGTACACCCAGCCACTGCTGCTATGTATTCAGCCTCTGTTGTAGATAAGGAAACTGAAGGTTGTTTCTTACTTAGCCAAGAAACCAAACTCTTTCCCAGGAAAGAATGCTCCACCACTAGTGCTTTTCTGTCATCAATACTGCCTGCCCAATCTGCATCTGTATAAGTTGTGAGGGTGAAATCATCACCTTTGGGATACCAAAGCCCAAAGTCCATAGTGCCCTTGAGATATCTGAATATCCTCTTAACTGCTATAACATGAGAATATTTTGGAGCTGCCTGAAATCTTGCTACTAACCCAACTACTTGCATGATATCTAGTCTGGTAGCTGTAATATATAATAAACTGCCAATCATAGATCTGTACAACCTCTGATCTGCCACTGGAGATTCATCATCTTTACTCATCTTGCACCCTGTAATCATTGGAGTACACATTGGTTTGCTGTCCATCATCCCAAATTTCTTCAACATTTCTTTGATATACTTTCCTTGAGAGAGAAATATACCATCCTTTGATTGAGCAATCTGAAGACCTAAAAAGAATGACAGCTCTCCAATCATAGACATCTCAAATTCCTATTGCATGGTGTTAGCAAAAACTTTGCACATTGAGTATTATTTCCCCCAAAAATAATATCATCAACATAGACAACCATAATCAACATATCATCATTTTCATTCTTAATATACAAATTGCTATCTGCCACGCCTTTCCTGAAGCCTTGCTCATGAAGATACCTGTCAAGTCTTGAGTACCAAGCCCTAGGTGCTTGCTTTAACCCATACAAGGCCTTTTTCAGTTTACACACATAGTCTGACTGTTTCGAGAGAGACACTCCTTCTGGCTGTTCTATGTAGACTTCTTCTACCAACACCCCATTTAGAAAAGCTGACTTTACATCCATTTGATATACCTTGAATGATTTGAAGCTTGAAAGGGCCAAAAATATTTTGATAGCTTCAAGACGAGCAACAGGAGCAAACGTCTCTTCGAAATCAACACCTTCTACTTGAGCATAACCTTTGCAGACTAACCTAGCTTTGTTTTCGACAATCTTTCCATCCTCATTGAGTTTATTTCTGAATATCCATTTTGTGCCAATGACATTCTTGTCCTTAGGTCTTGGAACCAATTCCCAAGTTTCACTTTTCTCTATTTGATTTAGCTCTTCATCCATTGCTTTTACCCAAAACTTATCTGCACATGCTTCACTGAAATATTTTGGCTCAATCGGAGATAATAATGAAACATTTGTAGAATCATGTGAAGGAATGACTCTTCTTCTTGTTTGCTTGCTATTTGGATCACCAATGATCAAATCTTTGGGATGATGTTTCTGAACATATCGTGAAGGAGTTTTGGGAAGCAATTGTTGTCTTTCCTCTTCTTCATCTGAAACCTCTCTGAATTCTTCTTGACAAATTTCATCATTGAGTTCCTGGGTGGTTCTCTTATCCCTGTCTTTTCATCAGCTGTTACATTTATGCTCTCTACAACTGTATGAGTTCTTTTGTTGAAGCATCTGTAGGCCTTGCTTCTGCTGGAATATCCAAGAAAGATTCCCTCATCACACCTAGGATCAAACTTACCCAAATTCTGATCTTCCCTTCCGATGAAGCACTTACTCCCAAACACTTTGAAGTATTTTACTATAGTTGGTCTTCCTTTCCACAACTCATAAGGAGTTTTATGATGATTGACTCTAAGTTGGGCCCTGGTGATAATGTAGACTGCCGTACTGACTGCCTCTTTCCAAAAACCATCTAAAAGTTTTGACTCATTTAACATAGCTCTAGCCATATTTTCAATAGTTCTATTTTTCCTTTCAACTACTCCATTTTGTTGAGGAGTTCTTGTTGCTGAATATTCTCTTTTGATTCCTTGTTGCTCACAGTATTCCACAAATTCATTTGAAGTGAACTCTCCTCCTCTATCTGATCTTAAGCATTTGATTCTCTTGTGAGTCTCATTTTCAATCATTTCTTTGAAAGCTTTAAATTTTTCAAAAGCTTCAGATTTTTCTTTGAGAAAAGTAACCCAAGTCATTCTAGAATAATCATCTATAAACAACATGAAGTAGCTTTCTCCCTGAATGCTCCGAGTTATTGTAGGGCCACATAAATCAGTATGAATAAGATCCAATGGTTTTGAAGAAGTATACCCTTTTGATTTGAAGCTGGTTCCGGTCTGTTTTCCATGTTGACAAGGACCGCAAATGATGTTATGGGGCCTTTTTATTTTGGGCAAGTCTCTAACTGCTTCCTTGTTACTAATATTGACAAGATTATCAAAGCTCAAATGCCCCAATATTTTATGCCATAACCAACTCTCATCTTCTTGAGTTAGAAAACACTTTTCCTTTTTTATCTCACTTAGCATGTAAAGATTGTTTGGAGTCCTTGTAGCACTAGCAATGAGTTTTCCATTTTTTTCTTTACTTATCTCACATCTATCTGAAAAGAAAGATACTATGTGCCCTTGATCACAAAGTTGACTCACACTTAGAAGATTATGTCTTAGGCCTTCTACATAAAGCACATTTTCTGTTTTGGATTTCCCATCCAAACTAAGAGTCCCTTTACCACAGATTTTAGCTGATCTGTTATCTCCAAAATTGATTGTTCCTCTGTTTGTTTCTTTTAAGACCAAAAACTTTTCCTTTTCACCAGTCATATGTTTTGAACAACCACTATCAAGATACCATTTTTCTACTTTGTCTTGAGCATGAAAAGTAGTTTGAACTATCATTGACTTAGATTTGATCTCATTTCTCTTTTTAGTGAACTCAAGGCTAGATCTATCCAAACCGCACATCCTTGCTATATGCCCAAAATTCTTGCACTTGTAACACATGACATTTTTATTCATAAGAGGTGCAAAAGAGTTAACATTTTCCTTACTATGGCTATTCAAAGACTTATTGCAATGCATAGCTTTGTGACCAAATTTCTTGCGGGAAAAACAATAGCCATGGAAAGTATTATGTAACCTGTTTTGATGCCTTGGATGATTGTTCTTCTTGTGACCAACTGGAATCCACCGCTCTTCAGGATGAAGATTGATCTTGCTCGAAGACCCTGTTTCATGAATGGTGATACAATCCTTCTTTTGCTTTTCACATGGAGTATTCTGTCTGAGAGCCAAGCTGTTCCAACTTCACTCTAAGAGACATAACCTCTTCTTCTAGTTTCTCGCAATCGGCTTCCTTTCCTTTGAGAACCTCTGTCAGAACCTGTTCAACCTTCTTCCCTTCTTCGACTAGAATTTTGAAGTCTATAACACTTTGAGACAATTCTGATCTTGCTATCTCTTCTTCCTGACATTGATGCTTGAGAACAGAATTCTCTTCCCTGAATTTCTCAAGCTTTCTTAAAGCCAAGAAGAATTCACCTTTGAGATCGAACTCAACCTCTTCATCTCTTTATGAATCTGTATGTTCCTCTGATAGATCCTTCTCCAAGCTATTAGGCTCTTTCTGGAGAGACCGGCTCCGATACCAATTGAAGAACATGGACTTATATTGAGAGGGGGGTGAACAGTATAAGACTTAACCAATTAATAATTTTAACTTTAGATAGCAGTGGCATCAACACAACATTAATCAAGACAGAAAGCATCACACATTGAAGACCCATTTTTAACGTGGTTCACCCAAAATGGTTGGGCTACGTCCACAAAAACTTTTCTCTAAAAGTTATCTCAAAGTTCTTTGGGAATCCTTCCCAATTACAATGTTTATGAGCCTCGGCCCAAAGGAGATACCTTCCCCTCTGCTCTGGAAATGATCCCTCGAAAGATCAACTACCTCTACCTCTTGCCGGCCACGTGGAACTCCTTTCCACCGAAGACCTCCTGTCCTCAATGCTTAGCCTAAGAGACCTCTGCCTTCTATGATCACGTCCACAGCAGCTCAACAACCTGTACCAAACACGGTCGAGTCGGTCTAGTACAAGTCTTCCTCTGTCTGTCGGATCTGTCCAACTCTTGAACAAATCAATCCTCTGCATACAAGCCTTCTCAAAGACTTGCCAAATCTGTCCTCAGGTTCTTCTCATAGAACCAATGCACCTCTGTCCTCAAGTTCTCTGATAGAACTATCAAACTCAGCTCACAAGTCCTCTGCTAGGACCTGTCCAAATCTGCTCACAAGTCCCCATCGGAACCTGTCCAAAACCTGCTCACAAGTCCCCACCGGAACCTGTCCAAAAACTCAACAAGCTCACCAAGAAAAACTTTCTTAGTAGGAAATCACAAAGTGAATTGTTAGAGACCCAATGTGATTTGTCAAACTCATAGAAGCATAAAGAGAATTGTTAGAGACTCAATATGTTCTATACTCAAATCCCAATCTCAAAACTCAACTCAAATCAACTCGGCTCAATCTCAATCTCAAATCTGAAAACTCAACTCAATATCTGAAATGGATAGGATAGAATGTTTTCTTTCAAGAACATGAAACCCCAACAATTGCCAACTATGCAAAGAATCACATAACAATGATACTCATGTTCTTTTCACCATCAATTAGGGTTTCAACAACAATGCTCATCAAACAAGGTTTAGTCAACCAACACCATTCAACTCAACATCAACCTTGAAGCATTCAACCAATCATCACAAGAAAAGGAAACAAGTAGAAATCCTTTTCCCTCCAAAGATATTTGAACAAAACAGCCACCAACACAATATCACCAAATGCAAAGAATAACTTGCTCAAATCAACTCAATGGAGTAAGCCCAATATCATGAATCAAGTAAAGCAATAACTTGATCAAACAACCTCTATGGAAGCAACTCAACCATCAAACTCAAAACAGCCAACCAAGGGTTCCACCAACTCAATGCAAGTAGCTAGACTCACAAATATAAACCCTAGTGCACAAAGCTTCCACTATCTCAAACCAAAAATTATGCATTCACCAAAAACTCTCCTTAAGGATAACAATGCATAAGTAGTCTTCAACAAACGAGAAAATAGGATTTACACCTAGCCAAAGGATACCTAGTAGAATACCTTTTCACTCCAACCTTATTTCAGAAAACATACACCAATCATACTCATAAGAAGAATGTGCCCATACCTTATTGGAGTAGAAGATAATTGAACTTTCAAGCTTATAAATCGCTGTCCAAGAAACTCCGAATTTCGTGGCATAAAGACGTTTTAATAAAAACGTGTGTTACTCTAGCAAAGCACCCCCGCGAGACTCGAAACGGCGACCTCCGCCAATGCAGCGCCCAACAGCAGCCTTCGTTGCCACTAGCCCACGCGGGCTACGAAGTTCACAAGTGAACTTCCCTCCACTTCACCCTCGAAAAAAACTCCCGAAGACTTTTCAACCGCACGTGCTTCTAAGTCTTCCTTCGATCGTAGCGAATACAGAGCACAAACACCGCAAATTGCATTCGAGGAATTTCGAATTAATTAGCCTTCCAACCTTAGGAGTTGGAGAATAAATAGTCTCTTCGAAGACACCTTGACGTCGGCGAAAATAAAGACCATTTCGAAATTAATCAAAAGTCTTTTCAAAAAGGGTTTAAAAACCCTTAAATAATTTTAATAAATTAAGAATAAAAAAAGGTTTAAAAACCTTTAAGTATTTTTAATAAATTAAAAATAATTTCTCCCTTAATTAATTAAATAATTAATTAATTAAAACCTTGAAGGGTTTTAAATAATAATTAAATAAATAATAAAGAGAACCTCCATTGGTTTTAATAAAAACCATTTAACTTGGTTTTAATAAAAACCCTATCCAACTTGGTTTTAATGAAAAACCCTTGCCAATGGAATCTCTCCGGATTCTCTTAAAAATATTCTCTTGGAATCTTCCACCTTTGAAGCCAACACATCCTCTTAACATTAATGCCATTTCCTTTTGACATCAATGACAACTCATAGACAAGAAGCTAGGATCTCAAACCCAAAATTGCCAACATTAGGGGTAGTGATATACCTTCCGAAGAAGAGTACATGCTATTTTCCCAAGCTTTGATGGATCTTGGATCAGCCTTGGCCATGAACGGGTTTGCAAAAATATCAATATACAAGCCAACCAAGTGGTGATGAAGTCCACTATTGGTCTTGATCAGTTGGTTGGATATGAGAGCCCAACTCAACTGATGTTTACACTTGAAATGTGGTGTGTGAATTGTTCATTTTATTTCAAGCATAAAGTAAGATGCATCAAATAGAATACCATGATCATTCAACTACATGCATATAAAATACATTTTAAATTAAAAATTATGGATGTAAGAAATATTTCAAATTCAAAAAATGCATATGCAAATTAAATGAAACAACCTTTAAATAGACTCTATGCATGCAAGCTCTACACTCAGTTTTAATAGTGGTCAAATTTGTGATTAGCGGGCCACATTCATAGCTGCTATACACAGGAGTAGTTAGAATCTTAGTTATTGGATTCTAGGATGGCTAACAACAAAGGCCAGTATTCCCAATAGTGGCTAGTAGAAAACCTAAAGAAATTTTAAAAAATTTCCTTTAATATTTTCTCTATGTTCTATAATTAAGTCCTAAATTGCTCTTTTCTAAAGAAGAAAAATAAAGAATAGGGAGAGAACCACTTACAGGTAAATCCTCATCCGAAGAAGAATATCGCAGGTTGGATTTTTTGTGTCTTTCCCATAGCCACTGATGATCAGGGTGGCAGTGGTGCTAGCTGCTAGCATTGATGGTGGTGGCAAATTTTAGTTGCTATAACTTAGACTGATTGTACCTATAAAGAAAAAAATATAGGAAAACATCAATTAGTAGTAGAATAGGGAGAGTCCCATGGTGATCGCCATTGAAAGATGCTAAAAATATAACACCTAAGGCAATATGTAATCAAAATAACAAGATACATCATGTAATCAATGCAAAGAGAAATAAATGAAATAAATGGTGCCCATATTTATTCATATTTATAAAATCATCTTTACATCAAGGTTACAAGATATCCCTCTAAGGGATTAACCATTTTGATACATATTACAATCCATAATTCATATGGTAGATGTCTTCAATAGATCTTTAGAATCCCCACAAACTGATTCTAGAGGGTTTATTTGGTGATATTTGCTTTATGATGCTAATGATTATGACCTTGAAGGTGATATGCTCTTGATAATATCTATGATCTATGGAAAATTATAAAACATAAATATCAAGAGTAAAGCCCTTCAAAATGAGGCCATTTCATGATTATTGCAAAATATGAAGGGAATTCGTAAATAAATGACAAGATGCATGAAAATATTGAAATGAAAAGCAAAAATAAATTGTAAATATTTGTAATTAAATTATTCTAATCTAGGTTAAGAAATCAATAAAATTCTAATAATGTAAATTCTACAAACTAAAACATAAGAAATGATCTACTATATCGTAGTTGATGATGCTCAAAGAAACGAGATCTATTAATCACTATTGACATCGATAGTGGTGCTTGAGAGCCAGTATTGAAAACATCAGGCATAGGATAGAGGTTTTTCTCTCTAAATCCTAGGCCTAATGTCAATAAATTCTGATTCTAAATTGATATTCAAGGGTTCCTCGTGTCTTGAAACATGGTTTGGTTACAAAATTTGCTTTGATCCGTGGTAATTTGGGGCTTGAACAATAGGGTGTTGATCCTCAAACTATGGCAATCTTCATTGATTGAAATATAGATGCCATTGTACAATTCGGTAGGGATTCACTATACCTCAAGGGATGTTAATTCTCTCCTCAATTTGGTAGAGCTTTGCTATGGCATTTGCACATGAAATCTTCTAAACTTCTCTTGTAAATTTGGGGCCTTAAATAGACACCCAATTTCTCATCCTAGCTTCTTAGGGAAGCCAAGAACAAGAAATAGTTATGCTTGGGAAATTGAGGCAAAGCTTCCAAAAGCTTTTATTTGCTTAATTGTTCAAGAATTCATTGCTATCCAATGGATTTGACTCGGATTGGGTAGCTTGATTTTTTTACAGACTCGATCACTATAGAAAAATGTGGCTATGGTGGCTATGGCCAGGGCTTCTATTGACAGGAATGGCTAGCTCGTAGCCACTCTAATTTTTATTGGAAATGGAGGCCACCATTGATGATGTTAATAGCTATGGTTGAATAATAATAAGCTACCCTAATTGAGTGGTTAAAACCACTATTGAATTTTTGAAAGGTCCAATATCATGCACATGGCCTAAAAAGGTGTCCATATGAGTAGCCTCCTAAACATGTATTTTATGTGTCTATTGGTTGTAATAAAGCAAGTTTTATCCGCATGTGTATGGTCTACTAGTAAGGATGCCACTTACATTATCAATGATGGGACCCGGGTTCAACCCCCATGCCAAAAGTGTATAAGAAGTATTGTTCCAAAAAAATATAAATAAATAAATAAATCAATTTTTGTGGTGGTAAGTTATAGTTGGATGAATGCAAAAAGGAATTAAAGGAGCTAGATCTTCACACAAGCAATGGGATCCAATAAATTAGTGCTATATCTAACAAAATCCAATTCAATTCATAATCTAGCTATCATCAACATCCATAAAATGCTATAAACGAATTGCAAACGAATTGCAAGACCACCTTTTGCATGAGGTTTCTTTTGTGTTAAGATAATCTTGAGAAAACATACACACTATTGAAGCAACAACTCATCACACGATGTTGAACAACTTGGAATAAATTTACCTGCATAGTTTTGCAAGAAAGAAAGTAGCAAAAATAAAAGTATTCATGAGTGCCTATAATATTTACCTACTGCAGTTTGCATGGGTGACCATTTACCTAAGGCTAATTGTATGGAAATAACGTAGCTATTAGTTGTGGTAGAATATGCTCATGTAGGGTTCAATTTCACTGGAGGTACGTGTAATCAGGTATCTCCATTGCCTTTTCTTTATCTTCCCTTACCTATGTTTCACTTCACTTTTTGTCTTTGTTTTTAATATATTTGCATCATCCTCTTCCTCAATAATTTCATCACCCTATCTACCTAAATATCTCTCCACCATTATCAACATCTCAATATTTTAGCATCCATACATTTTTGTCTTCTTGTAGTTTTCTTCCTATTTCCCTATAACCTTTGCCTCCCCAATAACCTCATCACTGTGTAAATCTTTGGAAACATCAAATTTGTCCCCCTAGACAAGTTTCACTTATAGATCTATAGTACATTCCATATTTTGTAGGCAAATGGAATGGATTTTGACCAAAGACTTATTCTAAAGCATGTTTTAGAATCCTTGTTAAGGATAAAAAATACATTAGCCACCCTCACATCATCACTTTTTCTACATCAATTCCTTGTTATAAAATTATTTTCTTTACTTCGATTATACGCTTTGCTTTATTCTAGACTCCTACTCTTAGTCAACTTATATTATAGGTCTTCTACTCCTATACATTTCCATTATATCACATGTAAGGCTTACTAGGTTCTCTATTTCCTCATAAGTCACTAATAATGTAGGTAGATTTCACTACCCACATTCACAAATCCTTGTAGATAAGCTAGATTATGATTTTATCCAAGCCTTGTAGTAATTTTCCTAAGGCATCGATATAGCAATTGCACTCAACATATTTTGAGGCACAAGTTGAGCATCAAAGCAAATTATCATGCAAATTATGCTACAAAGAGAAGGTGAAAGGTAAGCCGAAATATTGCAGAACAATGCAATACATAGTAATGCATTGTTAGATATTAAAATTGGGCTAGATAGGTAGCAAGGAAGAAATAAAAAGAACATTGGACTGAAAATAATCCCATGACATTAAAATCAGACATGGAAGAGCAAAAGATAGAACTTTTTGCAAGTCTAGTATGCAGATCATCTATATCTTGAGTGCTAGATTCAAAATTTGGCTAAGTATGAGAAGTGGCCAAAATTTTGAAATGTTGATGTCAGTAAGGGAGTGCCTAAATTCCAACATTTGGTGCAACAAATCAAAAAATTATCCAAGTATCAAAGAGAGTCAAACAAACAATGGAGCTGATGTCACAAAAACTACATAAAATCCAATGTAGTAAAGAATAAGGGCTAGAGCTAAAAATATTCTAAGCCATTAGGTCCAACATGCAAAGGTAGAGAAGTAAAAGCTCATCTGAAATCTGACAAAATGCTTTGTAAAATTTGGCTAAGTATCGAAGGACACTAGGTTTTTAGGGCAATGCCATCATCATAAGGAGAATAAAAGTTTGATAAAGCCAAAATGAGTGCCAAATGGAAAATTTTTCTAAGGTATAGAACCCGATAGTGAAGCACCAAGGCTCAAGAGTAATATCCAACATCCAACACTATGCATATGTGAAAGTGGTTGTGTGTAGAAGGTGGCCAGAATCTAAAGGCAATGTCATCATCAAAGAGGAATACAAATATAACATCTTGAAAAAAGAATGCAAAATTTGGCTAATTGTTGGATGAGGGTTGGACAATTAAAGACACTTATATCATCAACAGGGCTAAATATTTTGACATGAAAAAATAGCTATTGGATCAAAATTCAGCCAAGATAAATAGTCTGGCATGAAATAACATTACCTTTTACTACTATATTTTACAAAAAATCCTCTCAACCCATTCTAATTAGCAAGATCCTTGCATGCCAATTAGCTGCCTAATATCATTGTACATTATACATCTGTCCTTTCTCAACTGGCTCAACATAAGAGAAAGGATTGGATTGTCAGTAGATGGTTAGAATCTGATGATGCACCATGCAAGCTAGCTTTAGAGGAGAAATTTGGGCCACACACATCAACAAAACATGCTTGAAGTTGTTAAGCATTACTAAGTTGAAAGTGACAACCATCCCCTACACCTATTTTGACAAGCATACAAAATATCTCCCCATAATTACTCCAAGCTAATTGAATGCGATTGTAAACCTATAAAAAATTGAATGTAACCCATTCAAAGGGTCATCTCTTTAGCTTTTACAATTGCACATGTTGTATGATGAAATGCTATACACCTCTTAATAAAAATTGAAGTGTTGTTTGTCCTATTTCAAATGATGTTGTAGAATATGTATGTATATTGATTCCTTTTAAGAATTTCTAATAAAATCAAATATACAATTTACTCTATAATGAGTTATTATATTAACTAGATTTCTCCCTATATTGTTATCAAGTTTGATTCCTAGAATTCTTGAATGTGTGTGCTTAAGTAATTAATATTTTGCAATATTTGATGATGGTTGGTATGTTAGGTAGTTCAATATAGTTAGGAGAATGAGACTATCATTTACTTGTATTTATTGATGTTGCTAATCCTGACCACTTTAAAATCTAACTTCTAACTCTGCATTTCTTTCTTTAGTCTGCAAACCCATTTTTTTTGTTAGTTTAACTAGTATTATATGAATCAACATACTATAGAGGCTAAATCATAAGCTATTTTGGGTCTTCTAATATTGGCTAAGGTCTTGAGGGTACAAATCATCCATGTAGGTGGATTTCAAACCAAGAGACACCATGAGATGCCTAAATCATAAAGCACCAACAGATGTCCATGAAGAGAAAATTGCAGCACAACTCACAATAGCCATGAAAGTCAAAATGAGAAATACATCTACTAGTAAAATGTGATCACTCCAAGAGAATTACCCACACAAAGTTAGAGTGAACTAAACATGCATTCCTCATCATTGATGCAACCAAAAAGGTAGCATATCCAAAACTATCAAAAAACACCAAATATTTTAGAGAGGGAACCTAATAGAGGAGCCTTATCAAAGTTGTAATGTATTTTTCCATAAGGATTTGAACAAACTATTTATCCCATTATATGGTTTCTCAAGTGCATAACTGCTATAAGCTAGTAATATCATGTGCTTCCCACTACGATTCTCAACATAGGGAAACTAGGGCCATGATAGTCATTTTACAATAACCATCTCAACCTAGGTGTATAAGATATGTTGATGGTCCTTAAAGGGCTTGAGGTAAATCCAAATATAATCAAATATTATTAATCTCAACTTCTAGATCTGATTGGGTAGTTTAAAACTTCAAGCTCAAAATATTGAAGACTCTTATGCTAGGATTCCTCTAAGTTGGTCGACCTTCAAGTATATTTCTTGTGATATCTTGAGCATGACAACATTCCTTTTTGGAATAGATAATGATAATAACATATGTCAAGATAAAATGGGTATAAAACACGTGTTAATGTGCATTCCTAATGATAGGTTTCTAGTTTTTGACTTCAACACCTTCATATCCAACCAAATCCATGAAGGGCTACAAAATTTCAATGACATCCGAGATTTTAGGTATGAATCATATCTAGCACACCTAGAATTATCTTAAAATATTGAGTTATATAAACATTTAGGTTTAAATATGAAATACTAGAGGGTAAAAAATAGCCTAGCTCCTCTTGGATAGGATTCATTTACCAAACCTCCTATTGCACCTTTGTGTATGAATTCCTAATGCTGACTTTAAGCATTGAGAAAACCAAGCCGCAATGTATTTTGGAGGTCATTGCCAAAGATTTGAGTCTCTAATACTGGTTATATTGGTTCTTCCTCAATGATTCTAACATCATACACATGCACAAATTTTCCAAACCTGTATATCTATTTCTAAAATATGCACCTATGAGGGTGATCTCCCTTGAGATGTTGAGGTAGTTGGACCTGATTGATGTCACCTATAGGAGTAAAGAAAGCAAGACAAGTTTCTACAAGTTATCCATACACCTAGAAGAGATATATCTATTGAAAAGAAATATGACTCCCATCCTAGAGGAGAAACTTAATGAGCTAGGTCTCAAGAAGTTGGAGGACTCTTGGCCTTATGACCCAAAAGGTAAAGTTAAGTATTAGCTATCATGCATAACAAAAGCTAAGAACTTTGAGCACTAGCCAAGGGCATGAGTAGAAGCCTATCAGAGCACCAAAGAGGGAAATTAACCTCCATTATAGAAATCTTATTTCTTCTCTTTAAAGTTGCAATGAGAGCCATGTTTTAATTTTTATGAACATAAGAGAAAAGTGAATCCCAAGAACAAGATCTCCCAGAACAAAAAGGAATAATTGGAAAAACTAGTTTTGATCAAAGAAAAGATCAAGGATTGGTGAATATTTTGTTAGGAAATCCCTAATATAGCATCGATGCCTAGGGAAAATAATATATATGAAGAGTTCAATAATTTCTATGATTAGGTGCATGAACCAAAACCTAGTGATTCTTGGAAATTAAGTCAAGGAGGAGCCCCGAATGAATAGTTATTCCAGTCGATAATGGTAACCCCATTAAGATATTATATAAGACCTCCCTAATACTATAATAAAATCAAAGGCGTATCCATTTGAGGCTCTTATATCGTAACCCCTATTTTGATCATCCTAGTCCAACTTACACTATCATATAAAATGTAGTCATAGGAAGAGCAAAACTAGGGCAAAATTTCTAAAAAGAAAAGGAAGTAATTTCTAGATATTGAGGTGCCTATTGAAAGGAGAGGAGAAAATACCAATTCAAGGATAACCATCCACCACCTTTAGAGGTAGCCCCTAAATTCATTCCACAAAAATTGAAGGAGGTTCCTCCATCGATCAAAGCATTTCCCACCTTATCACTTTTTTTCCATCCCAATAACATCCACCCTAAGCACCCCTTTTATAATCACTCCCATATTTGTCATTCTAGTCACTCTACTTCTCATCACCATCAAATCTCTTCAATATTTAGTATCCTCCATCCCATCCTAAGCACTAATTCTATCTTTACAACCCTCTCTCATAGACCAGTCAATCTCTCTACCCTTCCTAAAGCCCTTGGCCCTTCCATAGAAAACCATATGCAAGCATCTAGTCCCAAGGGTATCACTTCTATATTTTAACTATTGCCTTAGTTCTAGAAAGCCCAAGAGCATACATGATATCATGCATAATGAGAAGAAACATGGTGGCAAGGGTAACATGCCACCACATAGATAAGGAATGCTTACCTCCATAAAAATATTACATTATACATAGTCCATTTTATGCCTACCATATATAAGGTAGAAGGGGAAATGTAAGCTTATGATCATTGGGTGGTTGTAGTTGAAATTAGCCTCAAGAACACCAGGCCAAAGGATAAGGTTTATTTTTCCAATAAAACACACAAGGTTGTAAGCTATGAGTACCTCAATCTTTCAAGAAAATTGGCAAGAAAGAAGAAAGAGTTGGAGAAGACCAAACATGCATTCACGGCCTCCCAAGCTAAGGTTAAAGAAGTAAAAGCTCAAATGACCCTTCTCATGACACAATTAGAGGGAGTAGAAATAACATTATAAGAATAAAGAAGAAAGTCCTTAGAGCTAGAGCAGAAGGTAGATGTCACTAAAAAAATACTTGAAATTAGTTAGGTACTATGAAGTGGGGTCACCTAGGTAGCTAAAGGTTTTTTCTTAGTACTCAAATTTATCTGGATGATCTCCTCCTGAAATGTCAAAGTCTACAATAAACTTGAGCATATTGTAATGACTACTGGCTCTTAGTTTGCTGAGGCACAAGCATTCAAAATTTTGATAGCTTAGACCAATCATTAGTGATGGGTAGTAGTGAGACTTAATAATCAATAGATAATTGTAGAGGAAGAAAACTACCCTACCATGTACAATTTCCAAAAAAGGTTGGATCCGCAAATATAGAAAGCCTTATGGGGTGAAAAATCACCTAAGTTTGGCCTTTCTAGATATATGCTATAAAAGATAAAGGACAATACAAAAATTAGAATGCAAAAATACAAGAGCTAACCTAATATGATTCTTTCTTTTAATGTTAGCTATCCTAGGGTTTTATCAAAAAATATTTAAAGCATGAACACAAGATAAATGCACAATATTAACCGTAGATACACACTATATGCTTTTCACTTTCAGATGTCTAAGAATCAATAATCAGATCAGATCTTCAACCAATAAAATAATTAGAACACTTATCTTGATCGATGGTTGACTTAGCTATTTCTACCTCTTGTCCAATGATATAAAAAATGTCTATTTCTACAAGATAACTTTTAAATTTTTTGAAAATGGGATTAGCATTAGGGGGCCTGCTTAGGCCACTGTACAACAATTCTTGGAGGCACAAAATTCAAACCCCCTAGGTCATTTTAGATGACCTTTGGAAACAAAAGCAGAAATTAACCTTTGGAGAATTAATCATAAAACAACAATGCCACATCAGAGAAATAGAAAAAAATTATGCTATCATGCCCTAAATGTAATTTAGAAAATAATCATGCAATCAAAATATGACAGATGCCCCCAGTTTAGTCTTGGGTAAAATTGTACCTCGTAGATGGTGGGTGTGATAATGCTACATGTGAAGTTGCTCTCCTTCATAACGGGGTGTGATCTTGCTTCTATGAGTGAAAACCCTAAATTAGGGTTAGTGAAGTCGTGCCTCATCAAGATAGGGTGTGATTTCACTTCAGAGATATGAAAAATAAAAGATAAATGCAGAGCATAAATAAATGTAGGAAACAAAGTGCGCATAACCTTATGGACAATGTAGAAGTAGGCAGAAGAAATTAAGGTTACCAAATGGGTACTCTCTTTCCTTTTGAACTACAAAACGAATCCACAAAACCACACAACAATCCAAATCAATATAGTAGAAGATCAAATCTGAAATTTGTACTTTGGGATTAACTTGTAGAAGAAACAAGAATGTTGACAATTTTGGGTACTTTGGGTACATTGCCTTTGCTCAAGTGTAGAAGTTGTCATTGATGTCAAGAAGCTCTTGAAGGAATTTGATTTAATGTCAGATTATTCAGAGCATGGACAGTGGGTTTCCAAGAAGATCATAGTAGCCCATTTGCAAAAGATCAAAGAAAAAAAGACAAGTTAGAAAAAATATGCAATGTTGGAAAAACTGTCGTGATTTCATGACATTTTAGAGGAGAGAGAAAGTGCTGGCAAAACTATCGTGATTTCGTGACATGTTGGAAGAGAGAGAAGAAGCTGGAAAAACTATCATGATTTCATGACATGTTGGCAGAGAAGGAGAGCAAGGTGGAAAGTGTCGTGATTTCGTGACATGTCGCATTTTCGCGACTCGAAAAGTGTAGGAAGGCAGAAAAGGAAAAGTGTCATGATTTCACGACATATTGCAAAGAAGATTGTATGGACCGAAAAGTGTCACGATTTCATGACATGTTGTAGGAGAGGGAGTCCGAAAGGAAAAATGTCATGATTTCGTGACATAATGCTGAAAAGAGAGTCCATAGTGTGAACTATCATGATTTTGCGACAAGTTCAAAGAGAGAGAAAGTTACTCGAAAGGTGTCACAATTTTGCGACATGCTGAAGAGTTCGAAGTGAGAATAGTCATGATTTCTCGACATGCTACAAAAGATGAAGTGAGGACTATCATGATTTCATGACATGCTAAAAAGCTCGAAGTGAGAACTGTGATGATTTTGCGACATGCAGCAAAGGGAAGAGTCTGAAATGAGAAGCATCGCATTTTTGTGACTGGCAGAAGTGAAGAAGCCAACAAATGAAGATGTAGCGATTTCATGATAGGATGAAAGAAAAGCGTACGGATGGAGAAAGTGTCACGATTTCATGAAAGAAATTGGAAGCAAGTCTTCTATAGGAGAAGTGTCACGATTTCGCAATAGAAGCAGAAAGGAAGGCTATGAAGACAAAAGCATCACGATTTTGTGACATGTTCTAGTTTCATGGGAGTAAGGCAGAGAGAAGCTCAAGGCAGCAAAAGTGTCACGATTTCGTGACATGTTTCATTTTCGCTAGTGCAAGCCGAGAAAAGGTTGAGAAAGTGAGAAGGGTCGCGATTTCATGACAGGAGTGAAGATGACATCAACAAAGGCAGTAGTGTCATGATTTCATGACAAAAGCAAAGAAGAAGGCCATGAAGTCAGAAGGGTCATGATTTCATGACAGAAGAGAAGATGACATCAGCAAAAGTAGAAAGTGTTGTGATATCACGACAAAAGCCATAAGATAGTGTTCGGTTGCTAAGGTGTCACAATATCGCGACATGTTGTAGTTTCACAAGAAAAGCTATAGAACCACAGAGGCGGTTGAAGTCGACAGAGTTGAATTTGAGCCAACACAATTTAGGGTTTTGTAGCCGATGAAGTTAAGGGTAGCAGCCGACTAAGATCAAGGTTTTTGATCTTGAAAGTATTAGTATAAAAGCAGGGCTGCTTGAAGAGAAAAAGACATCGATCGAAGTGTGCATTCGAAGAGCGACATTCATAGACTGTGTGAAGAGAAGAAGTTTGATTGTTGAGAGCAGAGTGCATTTTGTCGAATCTTCCAAGTGAGAGAGATCGCAAGGGAGCAAAGTGCATGAAGACTATGCGACTGTAATTGCGTAGAGGTGCAAAGGTCGAAGATTGATCAAGTGCAGCTGTGATTGCACAAAAAGAGCGAAGGACTGTGTTTTTGTGCAGACCAAAAAAAGAGGACAAAGACATTTGTTCCAGAATAAAGGACTATGTTTGGTGCAGATTCGAGGACCAACTTTGAGGTGATAGAGTTGAGGACAGAGGTCTCCAGCTAGAGCAGGGAAGACAGGTGTCTTCTGTGGATAGAGTTCCATTTGCTAAGGGCAGCTGAGGCAGGGGTCTTCTAGAGGATCACAAATCAGATCAGAGTTAGGGGAAGGTATCTCCTTTGAGCTAAGGCTCATAAAATTTGTAATTGGGAAGGTTTCCCAAAGAATTTGAGATAATCTTTTAGAGAAAAGTTTTGTGGACGTAGCCCAGCCATTCTAGGTGAACCACATTAAAAATGAGTCTTCAATGTGTGATGTTTTCTGTCTTGTTTAATGTTGTGTTGATGCCACTGCTATCTGAAATTAAAATTATTAAATGGTTAAGACTTATAATGTTCACCCCCCCTCTCAGTATAAGTTCATGTTCTTCAATTGGTATCAGAGTGGGTCACTCCAGAAAGAGCCTAACAGCTTGGAGAAGTATCTATCAGAGGAACATATAGTTTTAGAAAGAAATGAAGAGGTTGAGTTCGATCTCAAAGATGAATTCCTCTTGGCTTTGAGAAAGCTTGAGAAATTCAGGGAAGAGAATTATGTTCTCAAGCATCAATGTCAGGAAGAAGAGATAGCAAGATCAAAATTTTCTCAAAGTGTTATAGACTTCAAAATTCTAGCTGAAGAAGGGAAGAAGGTTGAACAGGTTCTGACATAGGATCTAAAAGGAAAGGAAGCTGATTGTGAGAAACTAGAAGAAGAGATTATGTCTCTTAGAGTGAAGTTGGAACAGTTGACTCTCAGACAAAATACTCCGTGTGAAAAGCAAAAGAAGGATGGTATCACCATTCATGAAATAGGGTCTATGAGTAAGGTCAAGCTTCATCCTGAAGAGCAGTGGATTCCAGTTGATCACAAGAAGAATAATCATCCAAGGCATCAAAATAGGTTACATAATACCTTCAATGGCTATTGTTTTTCCTATAAGAAATTTGGTCACATAGCTATGCATTGCAATAAGTCTCTGAATAGCCATAGTAAGGAAAATGTTAACTCGTTTGCACCTCTTATGAATAAAAATATCATGTGTTACAAGTGCAAGAATTTTGGGTATATAGCAAGGATGTGCGTTTGGATAGATTTAGCCTTGAGTTCACTAAAAAGAGGAATGAGATCAAAACTAAGTCAATGATAGTTCAAACTGCTTTTCATGCTCAAGACAAAGTAGAAAAATGGTATCTTGATAGTGGTTGTTCAAAACATATGACTGGTGAAATGGTATCTTGATAGTGGCTGTTCAAAACATATGACAGCTGGTTTCAGTTTTGGCTATTGAGATGTGTTTTCAGTAAAGGTTTGCCATCAATGACAAAGGGGGAGATTGTTGGCAATTTTGGGTACTTTGGGTACATTGCCTTTGCTCAAGTGTAGAAGTTGTCATTGATGTCAAGAAGCTCTTGAAGGAATTTGATTTAATGTTAGATTATTCAGAGCATGGACAATGGGTTTCCAATAAGATCATAGTAGCCCATTTGCAAAAGATCAAAGAAAAAAAGACAAGTTAGAAAAAATATGCAGCAGGCTGAAAAAACTGTCGTGATTTCACGACATTTTAGAGGAGAGAGAAAGTGTTGGCAAAATTGTCGTGATTTCACAACATGTTGGAAGCGAGAGAAGAAGCTGGAAAAACTATTGCGATTTCATGACATGTTGGCAGAGAAGGAGAGCAAGGTGGAAAGTGTCGTGATTTCGTGACATGTCGCATTTTCGTGACTCGAAAAGTGTGGGAAGGTAGAAAAGGAAAAGTGTCGTGATTTCATGACATATTGCAAAGAAGATTGTATAGACCGAAAAGTGTCACAATTTCGTGACTTGTTGCAGGAGAGGGAGTCCGAAAGGAAAAATGTCACTATTTCATGACATAATGCTGAAAAGAGAGTCCACAGTGTGAACTGTCACGATTTCATGACAAGTTCAAAGAGAGAAAGTTACTCGAAAGGTGTTGCGATTTCACGACATGCTAAAGAGTTCGAAGTGAGAACAGTCACGATTTCTTGACATGCTACAAAATACAAAGTGAGGACTGTCATGATTTCGTGACATGCTGAAAAGCTCGAAGTGAGAACTGTCACGATTTCGCGACATGCAGCAAAAGGAAGAGTCTAAAATGAGAAGCGTCGCATTTTTGTGACTGGCAAAAGTGAAGAAGCTAGTAGATGAAGATGTAGCGATTTCATGACAGGATGAAAAAAAAGCGTACAGATGGAGAAAGTGTCATGATTTCACGATAGAAACTGGAAGTAGATCTTCTATAGGAGAAGTGTCACCATTTCACAACAGAAGCAGAAATGAAGGCTATGAAGATAAAAGCATCATGATTTCGTGACATGTTCCAGTTTCACGAGAGTAAGGCAGAGAGAAGCTCAAGGTAGCAAAAGTGTCATGATTTTGTGACATGTTCCATTTTCACTAGTGCAAGCCAAGAAAAGGTTGAGAAAGCGAGAAGGGTCACGATTTCACGATAGGAGTGAAGATGACATCAACAAAGGCAGTAGTGTCACGATTTCATGACAAAAGTAGAGAAGAAGGCCATGAAGTCAGAAGCATCATGATTTTATGACAGAAGAGAAGATGACATCAGCAAAAGTAGAAAGTGTCATGATATCATGACAAAAGCCATAAGATAGTGTTCGGTTGCAAAGGTGTCACAATATCGTGACATGTTGTAGTTTCGCAAGAAAAGCTATAGAACCACAGAGGCGGTTGAAGTCGACAGAGTTGAATTTGAGCCGACGTAGTTTAGGGTTTTGCAGCCGATGAAGTTAAGGGTAGCAGCTGACTAAGATCAAGGTTTTTGATCTTGAAAGTATTAGTATAAAAGCAGGGCTACTTGTAGAGAAAAAGACATCGATCAAAGTGTGCGTTCGAAGAGTGGCATTCGTAGACTGTGCGAAGAGAAGAAGTTCGATCACCGAGAGCAGAGTGCATTCTGTCAAATCTTCCAAGTGAGAGAGATCGCAAGGGAGCAGAGTGCATGAAGACTATGCAGCTATAATTGTGCATAGGTGCAAAGGTCGAATATTGATCAAGTGCAGCTATGATTGCACAAAAAGAGCGAAGGACTATGTTTTTGTGCAGACCAAAAAAAGAGGACAAAGACATTTGTGCCAAAATGAAGGACTGTGTTTGGTGTAGATTCAAGGACCAGCTTTGAGGTGATAGAGTTGAGGACAGAGGTCTCCAGCCAGATCAGGGAAGACAGGTGTCTTCTGTGGATAGAGTTCCATTTGCTAAGGGCAGCTGAGGTAGAGGTCTTCTAGAGGATCACCAGTCAGAGCAGAGTTAGGGGAAGGTATCTACTTTGAGCCGAGGCTCATAAAATTTGTAATTGGGAAGGTTTTCCAAAGAATTTCAAATAATATTTTAGAGAAAAGTTTTGTGGACGTAGCCCAGCCATTCTGGGTGAACCACGTTAAAAATGAGTCTTCAATGTGTGATGTTTTCTATCTTGTTTAATGTTGTGTTGATGCCACTGCTATCTGAAATTAAAATGATTAAATGGTTAAGACTTATACTGTTCACCCCCCCATCTTAGTATAAGTTCATGTTATTCAAAGAAGTAGAGTGAAAGTAAGAATGCTAACACTAAATAATCATAAGAATTTCAAGCTTAATTATTTTTAAAATTGATTGATTTTCTAGGAGTGGGATTGACCCATCCTTTTATAGATGAAAATTAAGGTGAAAGAAGAAGGAAGAAAACACAAGATGACACAAAGCATGCTAAAAAGGTTAAACTTTGGTTTTAATAAATTAAAACTCTAAAATAGTGAAATCATGGTCTGTTTCAATGGGGTGCGATATCACTTTTGCAAAGTTGCACCCTATCGTAACCGAGCATGATTTTGCTAAAAGGCTAAAGAAAGGCAAGGTAGGGGAAAATAGGCTTACCCTTACCTAGAGCAAGGTTTAGGGATATCTTAGGGGATCTAAGGAATATTACCCACTAAACGTGGGTCAATTTTATATGTTTACATTTTCCACCTCTTTGATGCATTTAAGGCCAAGTAAATGCATCAAAGAAAGGTGTAGACTCCTATGGGAAAAAAGGGCAACAAACACACAAAAGAAAAGGAGTGGCCAGGTTTGGACAAAGGGGTGGTGCAAGAGGGGTACTGTGGAAGGATACTTTGGAATCTTGCACACTAGGTAAGACATTACTACCGCTAATGCCTCTATGGCTAGGGTGCCCCCTTGAGTTTTGAAAGGAAAGGAGCCTCCTTAAGAAACTCAAAAAGGTAAAGAAAGAAAGAAAAAGTAGAACACAAGAACACGAATATCAAAACAAGCAAGCAACAAAGCAAATATTACAAGGTACAACATGAATCTAATGTATCTAAAGAAGGGAAGAGAAGAAGAATGATCAAAAGAAGAAAAAAAATCTCCAAAGGTCAATAATCTAAAATCAAGAATGTATATCCTTGTCTAAATAAAATAAGGCAAAAGAGAAATAATTATCATGCAAAAGACAAGAATATACAAAAGGAGAATTGTATTCCTTGACTTTGATGAGAGATGATGAACATTATAAAAAATTTCAAAGTCAAGGAAGAAAAGAAGAGGAGAGAAGAAGAACAATGTAGGAGAAAACCAAGAAGAGAATTCGAGAAGAAAAGAAGAAAAGGGATGAGGGGTCCTAGGTTGGGGTTTTGCTAGGCATCAAAGCCCTAGTGAGAATGCAATGCATGTGAGCTACAACCTAACTAGGTATCATCACCTGCCATTGTTGCGAATCCCCAAAAACTATATGAACAAGCAACTATGAGAAAGTAATCAATGCAAATATGACAAGCAATATGCAAGAATAGAATGTCAAGCAATCATGCAAAATATGATAGGCAAGCATGCAAAATATGTCAGGAAAACATGCAACATGATCTAACTAAATGCATATGCAATATGAAAAATGGATCAAGCATAATATATTTTTAAATGCATTATATTCATTGGTTCTTTAAGTTATTTACCATCCATAGAAGCCAACTTATAAGCACCTGAGCCAAACTTAGCTATTATGACAAAGGGCCCCAACCAGTTGGGCTGAAACTTACCTCGAAGATCAACATGAGCATTAGTGTTCTTTTGGTTTTCCTTGAGGATAAGGTCCCCAAACTCAAAAGAACGGTTGCAAAATTTCTTAGAGTAAGATCATTGGAGCCTACCCTGATAGGCTCACAAATGCTCTAAGGCATGAATGCACTTCTCATCCAACAACTCCAATTGGCACAAATGGTCTGCACGATACTCATCACCAACCTCAGCATCTTGCAATAAGATGCGCAAAGAAGGAACCTCAAGCTCAAAAGGAAACACCGCCTCAGACCCATATACCAAGACATATGGTGAGGCCCCTGTGGGAGTACGCACACTAGTACGGTAGGCCCACAAGGTAGGATAAAGTTGAGTATGCCAGTCACGATCGATCTTACTAACCAGCTTCTTCAAAATCTTGATCAAGGATTTGTTGGATGCTTTAGCTTATCCATTACCCTAAGGATAATAAGGAGTTGACCATCTATGCTGAATCTTGTACTTAGCACAAAGATTATGAATATCCTTGTTCTTGAAAGGAGTGCCATTATTAGAAATAATCACCAAAGGAATCCCAAACCTACAAAGAATCTGGTTGAAGATGAACTTGGAAACCTGAGTTCCAGTCACTATAGCCAGGGGTATGGCTTCAACCCATTTAGTGAAGTACTTTATCGTAGTAATGATAAACTTGTGACCATCAGATGACACTAGGTTAACCTTCCCGATAATGTCCAACCCCCACATGGAGAATGGCCAAGGGGAAGAAATAACCTGAAGGTCTTGAGAGGGAGCATGAATAAGATGATCATGGCATTGACACTTGTCATAGTGCTGAACATAATCGCATGCATATTTCTCCATGGAAGGCCAATAATACCCCATCCGAAGGAGCTTTTTGGCAATAGCATTACCGCTAAAATGGCCTCCACATGAACCTTCATGAGCATCACTAAGAGCAAGCCAGGCTTCATCGAAGTTAAGACATCACAAGAGGATGCCTTCAAAAGAATGTCGATACAAAGTATTGCCAATTATAACAAATTGATACACTCTTTTGTGCAATAGCTTGCATTGATTGTGATCTAAACCATCAGGCATTGACCCATATTTAAGGAAATTAAATATGTCATTATACCATGGTTCAGGTGGGGAATCTTCGATGGTAAAACACTCTAGGGGATCCAAACAAGAACTCAAAGATGCAGGTTCCCAGAGTTACCGAATGATAATCAAAGCTTGATCATCTTCCAACTCTAAAGGGAACAAAGATGCAGCAACAACCATGGCATCTGCATGGCGGTTTGAGGATCTAGGGATAGACTCTATGGTTACCTGCTCAAAGGAAGACAACAACTTGGTAACAATATCCTTATATGGTTTAAGTTTATCATCTCGAGTCTGATAAACATCGTTGATCTGATTAACCACAAGTTGAGAGTCACCAAAGACCGAAAGGACCCTAACCTACAAAGCTAAGGCTACTCTAAGACCAAGGATCAAAGCTTCATATTCTATAGTGTTATTTGTGCAAGAAAAACAAAGTTTGAAGGACAAGGGGATGAGCTATTTTTGTGGTGTAACTAGAATGACTCTAGCTCTAATGCCCTTCATGCAGTGGGCTCCATCAAAAAACAAAGTCCAAGACTCGGACTCTTCAATTTTAACATTGAAGCACTCATCGAGAAACTCAACAACTATAGGGTGGGCAACTTCTAGGGGAGCAGAGGCTAACTGATCAACAATTACCTGACCCTTGATAGCCTTCTGACCTATGAAATTCAGGTCAAACTCACTAAGGGCCAACACCCATTTAGCAGCTCGACCTGATAGGTGGGGCTTAGACATCAAATAGTGCAAAGGATCAAAATTTGCAACCACTAATGTCTTATGGTTGAGCATGTAGTGCCTTAACTTCTAGGAAGAAAACACTACGGCTAGATAGAGCTTCTCTAAAGGAGTGTACCTAGTTTCATAGCTGACCAAAGTTCTACTAATATAGTAGATAGCTCTTTCTTTATTTTCATCATCATGTTGAGCCAACATGGCTCCCAAGGCATGAGTTGTGGCTGCTATGTAAAGCAACAAATGCCTACCAGGAACAAGGGGAACTAAAATAGGTGAGGAGGTGAGATACCTTTTGAGGTCATCAAAAGCTTGTTGACACTCAGAATCCCACCAAAAAAACTACATCCTTCTTAAGGAGCCGAAGGAAAGGCTGACACTTATCGGCTAATTGGGTAATGAATCGATGAATAGACTACAACTTACCTTGCAGACTACGCAATTCGATTAGGGTGTAGGGAGGAGGTATATCAATGATAGTTGCTATCTTAGTAGGATCCACTTCAATGCCTCACCTAGACACTATGAAGCCTAGCAACTTGCCAGATGTGACTCCAAACACACACTTAGCAGGTTTAAGATGAACTTTATATTGTCGAAGCCTTTCAAATATTCATCTTAAATCATGGACATGATCCTTTCATTCTAAGGAATGAGCCAAAAGGTCATCCACATAGTCCTAGAGAATATCATGCATCATGTCATGGAAAATATAATTCATGGCCTGCTGATAGGTAGCTCCCACATTTTTCAGGCCAAAAGGCATGACTTTCTAGTAGAAGGTACCCCATGGAGTAGTGAATGTTGTCTTGGCTTGATCTTCAGGAGCAATCATAATCTGATTGTAACCTGAGAAACCATCCATGAGCGAAAGCATTCCACATTTGGCGGTGAAATCTACAATCTGGTCTATGTTGGGCAAGGGAAAATCATCCTTGGGACATGCTAAGTTAATGTCTCAAAATTTGGTACATACTCTGATTGTTCCTTCTTTCTTAGCTACAGGAACGATATTAGAAATCCAATCAGAATAGTCGATGGCTTTTATAAAACTGACATCAAGGAGTTTTTGGAGCTCCTCCTTGATTGAGAGGGCGACCTTCGGATGCATCTTTCAAAGTTTCTTCTTAATAGGCTTAGCACTAGGCTTAACTACCAAATGATGCATGACAAGGGAGGGATCAAGCCCTAGCATGTCGGCATATGACCAAGCAAAAATATCTTGATATTCTTTCAATAAATTGGTCAATTGCTCCTGCTCATCCATGGTCAGGGCTTTGCCTAACTTAAGGATTCTAGGGGCTTCCTCAGAACCTATGTTCACATCTATGGTCTCCTCAATGAGGATGGATAAATTATCCTCAAGAGGATGTGGGGCAGGAATCACTCCTAATTGCTCAAGGTCCTCGGGAGACATAGAACCAAAGTCCACTTGAGAACTAGAAGACTCAACCTATGCTACGTAAGGGACAAACCCATCAAAGCAGATATCATTCTGAGGTAAAGCCTCATCTATAACATGTGACTCTGGGGTTAAGACCATAGGAGAGGGTGGACCCTCATCCTCAACACTCCACTCTAAACCTTGATGAGATTCATCAAAGAGAAGATCTAAACAAGAAGAGTCATCTTGATCCTGTGATGAAACATTTGTAGAAAATTTCTTAGAGGAAGATTGTGAGGAATGAATTTGGGCTAAATCCTCTGGTGAGAAAAATTCAAATGGATGGGGATCACCCATGATAGAAATGATTTGGTTTTCAAATTCAAATTTCACACATTGATGAAAAGTAGAAGGGATGGCCTTCATCGCATGAATCCATGATCATCCAAGAAGAAGATTAAAATATGTAGGACAAGACACCACGTAAAACATTGTATTCAAAATTTTAGGTCCAACTCTAAGAGGGAGGGATATAGTACCACATGCTTTTTGAGACTCATTGCTGAAAGTTTTAATGATGTCATTGGTTACAATTAAATCTTCCTCTTTCAATCCAAACTTTTGAAAGAAATGATGTGTACATATATTAAGCGAAGAACCATTATCAATCATAACCCTTTTGATGAGAGTATCCCCAATAAAAGTAGTGATATATAAATATGAATCTTCTTGCATTTCTGAGAAAGACATATCATTATCTAAAAATGTGAGATGAAGCATCCCAAGAGAACTTACAACCTTTGCCATATCACTAGGAGAAATATCGGGAGGTACCGATTGTTGCTTCAAAATATTTACCATAGCTTCCTCATGGGCTTGAGAATTTTGTAGAAGTTCTAAGAGAGAAATATTTGTTGACATACTCATCTCTTGTTGAGATCACTGAATTTGCTGAATCTGTACTAACTTCTCTAGAGTAGATGTTATCATTCCAACCATATTGTTATCATACTGATGTGGCACACTCTTATAGGACACTTGGTTGGTTTGTCTAGTTCTATCCTAATTCTGTTGGTTGTTGGAAGACTAAAAACTACTGGTGTCAATACGACCAACATCAATTAAATCCTGAACCACATGCTTCAACTTCTTACAAGAGTTTGTCCAGTGTCCTTCTACTCTGTGATATGTGCAATATTGACCTACCTTATACCAATGAGTTGTAGTATCTGGTTGTCTTATAGGAGGTAGTTCAATAGCCTTAGCTTCTAATAGTTGCTTCAAAACTGCTTCCATAGGTATATTAAGTCTGGTAAAATTCCTTTGAGGAGGTTTCTAAAGTACAATATTTTGTAGGCTATTGGTGACATTATTAACAGGCCTACTATCATTATTACCTCTTGTATGCTTACTCTTATGTTGAGACTTAGTAGACTTTTCTTCTTTATTCTTAAGCTGACCTCTCCTAATGAGAGCTTGTTCCACTTTTTGGCTAACTCAATTGCTTGATCAAGAGAGGTAACAGTAGTAGTTTCTAGTGCATACGATATCTGTTCTTGTAAATTACTAATGAATATATCAAGCATATCTTTCTGAGACACAGGCTGTCTTAATCGGCCAACTAAACTTCTCCAACGAGCTAAGAATTCTGAAAAACTTTCTTCTTTACTTTGCTTTAGGTCATATAGGTCTCTCATTGTCACTTCCTTTTCAATATAAGCACTAAATTGATGAACAAACATTTTTGCAGTCTTTTCAAAGCTCTTTAAAGAATAGTTGGGCAACCGATAATACCATTCCAATGCAACCCCAACAAGACTCTTTGGAAATATTTTCAATAGAAGCATATCATCATAAACAAGATCATGGTAAGCTATTCTGAATCCCCTTAGATGCTCTATTGGATCTTCTATCCCTTTATAGATTGGTAAAACTAGCATAGGAAAATGCTTGGGATAAGGTCTAGCAGCAACAATAGGATCCAATGGTTGACTACACATTTCCTTATAATTGTATGTAAATCCTGAAGGCTGAATCATATCCATCCTCGAAACCAACTGATTCACTATATTTGCCAAATTCTGCATTTCTGAATTATGTGTGTTTCCCATATTCCCTTGACTTAAGTTGGACATGAGAAGGTTGTTGTTATATGTGGTGCCTTGTGAGAATGGAAGATTAACTTGTGGTGGAACAGAAGCAATAGTGTTGACATTAGAAGATAAAGGAGGAAATTGAAAGTAATTTTGGGTGCCATTACTAGTTGGAGGAATGGGTGGATTCCATCCAATGTTGGTGGTCATAGTAGTGGCATAAGTAGGTGGATAGGTTTGATTACCATGATTCAAAGGTTCACTCAAAGGATTTTCTTGAAGTGGGATATCCTTTTCAAGTAATGCTTCTTCCTCTAAGGCTAGATCCAATGCATGCTTATGATATTTATAAAAAGTCCATACATGGTCAAAAGATTTAAAGATAAGATTCCCATTGGGATATCGAATAGGATCAAGATGATTATCAACCTCTTCTTCCAGGTTATGATTTTCTCTATCAATTTGATCATTCTCATGAAAAATCTCATCAAACCTAAGGAGTCTTCATCCTTCCCCAAGGTCAGAAGCCATTGAGAAAAAGAAAAAATACAAGAAGAAGAACTAAGACCAAAGAGATCTACGCACTTACACAAGGAGATTATATTTTTAAATATTTGGCACACAAATTAATGATCTTGCTTATTATTTTCAAAATAAAAGGAGGTGTTCACATCGGGTTCACCAAAGATGTAGAGGGGGAAAACTGCCCTACCACGTACAATTCCCAAAAAAGGTTAGATCTACGAGAGATAGAAAGCCTTATGGGGTGAACCACGGGGGCTATGTTGTTCTCTACACTCGGTGCTAGGGGGAAGGGTTCACCAGGAATAGTTTTAGGACTCACTCCAAGTCCTCAGGATTTTGGGATAGTTTGATGTATTTTAAAAGCAATCACCTAAGTTTAGCCTTTCTAGATCTATGCTATAAAAGATAAAGGACAATGCAAAAATCAGAATGCAAGAATACAAGAGCTAACCTAATATGATTCTTTCTTTGAATGCTTGCTAATCTAGGGTTTTATCCAGAAAATATTTAAAGCAAGGGCACAAGATAAATGCACAATATTAACCCTAGATGCACACTATATGCTTTTCACTTTCAAATGCCTAAGAATCAATAATCAAATCAGATCTTCAACCAATAAAATAATTAGAACACTTATCTTGACCGGTGGTTGACTTAGCTTTTTCTACCTCTTGTCCAATGATATCAAAAATACCTATTTCTACAAGATAACTTATGAAACACTTGAAAATGGGATTAGCATTAGGGGGTCTTCTTAGGCCATTGTACAATAATGCTTGGAGGCGCAATAGTCAAGCCCCCTAGGTCCTTTTAGATGACCTTTGGAAACAAAAGCAAAAATTGACCTTTGGAGAATTAATCATAAAATAACAATGCAACAACAGAGAAACAAAAAACAAATTATGCTATCATGCCCTAAATGCAATTTAGAAACTACTCATGCAATCAAAATCTGACAGATGCCCCCAGTTCAATCCTGGGCAAAATCATGCCTCGTAGATGGTGGGTGCGATAACGCTATAGGTGAAGTCACGCTCCATCAGAATGGGGTGCGATCTCACTTCTATGAGAGAAAACCCTAAATTAGGGTTAGCGAAGTCACGCCTCATCGGGATAGGGTGCAATTTCACTTCAGAGACATGAAAAATAAAAGATAAATGTAGAGCATAAATAAATGTAGGAAACAAAGTGTGCACAACCTGATGGACAATGCAAAAGTAGGAAGAAGAGATCGAGGTATCCAAATGGGCACTCTCTTTCCTTCCGAACTACAACACGAATCCACCAAACCACACAACAATCCAAATCAATGCAGCAGAAGATCAAATCTAAAATTCACACTTCGGGGTTAGCTTGTAGAAGAAACATGAAGCAGAGCGAAAGTAAGAATGTGAGCACTAAATAATCATAAGAATTTTGAGCTTAATTATTTCCAAGATCGATCGCTTGTATCTCTAGGAGTGGGATTAACCCCTCCTTTTATAGATGAAAATTGAGGTGAAAGAAGTGGGAAAACAAACACAAGCCGATGCCAAGCATGCTAAAAGGTTAAACCCGAGTTTTAATAAATTAAAACCCTAAAATAGCAAAATCATGCCCCGTGTCGATAGGGTGCGATATCGCTTCTACGAAGTCATGCCCCATCGTAACCGGGTGTGATTTCACTAAAAGGCTAAAGAAAGGCAAGGTAGGGACCTCTTAGGGGCTCTAAGGAATATTTACCACTAAAAGTGATAGAAGTGCACAAGTGTCCTAGATTAGCTGTGCAAGTAATAGAATAAATATGTAATGTAAAGATGTGCACAAGTGTCCTAGATTAGCTGTGCAAGTAATAGAAGTGTAAGTCATGTATAGGTGTGCATATGATATAGAGTCAAGTGTTCATAAAGTATGCAAGTGTCAAGTAGATAAGCCAAGAGTCATGGTACTTGGCATATGGAGAGTAATAGTCAAGTATCCAAAGAGTCACATTACTATTGCTATATTATGGAGACAATACTCCATAGAATGCAATGAGAAATTGATTGAAGTATCAAGCATTGCAAGTTGAAGTTGTAATAGAAAATAAGCAATAAAGCTTGTATACATTTTTGAGCAATTAATATTGTAAGTTATATTTCATGCATAGTACATGAATTATTCGAGCTATTTAAATTCACATTTTAGTATATAAATGAATGTTATTTTATTTATTATAAGTATTGATATATATTTTAATACTTCTCATATTATCATTTTTATATTTATTACATTATGGCTATTTTATATGAGGTCATGTGGAAAATAACTTTTGATTTATTATGGTAGTATAAGGCTTCTAGAGCCATCATTGAGGTATCATCAGTCTCACCCATTGATGATAAGGTGGCATGGTCCATGAAACACATAGTTAAGCTTGAGACACACCTTTGAATAACTATAAGCAAGTCCATAGAAATACCTGTAACTCACCCAATTGAAGCTACCTTCTAAAGGAGAATGGAGAGAGGTTATAGAGATAGTAAAAAAACTTTAGTCATGAATCCACACTCAAGGATAAGGATACCATATTCTAGGTCCTTCATCATCAACAAGTTGGAGATCCCCTATAAGCCACCATAACTATAGTGAAATTTCACTACATACAAAATTTGATGGCAAAAACACGATGTTATTACTCAAACTAGATTTTTGGAGAAATTTCAAAGTAATAAAAGTTAAAAACAAAGGAAACTAGGCCCCTAAAATGAGTTTGAGTAAATATTTGATGCAAAAGCATGGTAACCAGGCCCTTTGAAACAAAGGTAACCATATAGTGGTGAAAATAGGAGTTCTAGCAACATCTTAAATGCTATATTGCACACAAAATGATGGTCACTAAGAGTGTGAATGAGATTTAGCAGGAGAAAACACCAACCAAATTTGGTAGGAGATATAAGTAGGGACAACACTCCAGAAGCAGGGTAAGAAAAGAAAAGGGGCCCATGAGATCAACATCAATCTTAGGATTGGCAAGAATATTCCATGGAAAGAAAGATCCACCTCCATGATCACCACCAAATCCTATGTTTCCAAAATAATTCAAGTTCATAAATGTGGCATTTGAAAGGAGCCACCAGCTTGTAGAACATTTAATGAGAAAATACCCTTAAGAGGCTTCATACCTTCCTAGACATGAATATAGAAGGATACCTTAAGCTAAGAAAAAATGGAGGTCATAGGCCTCATACCCATCTTCGAGTGGAGGGAAATTTTGAATTTCAAATTTCAAATTTTATATTGATTGTATAAATACCCAACTTGAAGCCTAGGATAAGATAAAATTTGTATATTTGTGCCTAGAATCTGGTCTTGTGTATAGTTTCTCACTCACTTCTTCTATATACTGGTCAAGAATCTAACCTTGATTCAATTTGTGTATAGGTCTTGAACCTATTTTCTTATGATATACATGTATTGAATATTTCACATATGTATAAAGAGCTATGGTTGCTTTCTTTCTATTTTTGTCTTTGTGTGTATGTTAATTTGTATAAGGAATTGTGGCTAATATTTTCCCTAGTTCTTATATAAATTTTATGGGTAACATTATGTTGGTTTAAAACTATGTTCACCTTAGCTACTCATGAATTATGCATGCATTCATTATCCCATTAATACATAGAAGATTTTATGATCTTGGTGCATCATTACTCTTAGTTTAGGGTTGTTTATTTTATGTCCCTTCCCTTTCCATTTTTCTTGGAAAGAATCGATAACTTAGAAGTAGAATAGAAAATTTGAGCATCAAATATCACATAAAACAAGGAGCCAACCTTAGAAAAAAACCTGGAGGTTATTCTCTAAGTTGTGGTTCACACTCTAAACAAATTTGAAATTATGTTCTCCACATAATGTGGGCATCAGGTGTATCCAAATACTAGAATAGATGGCCATGATGTCTTGAATGAAAAAAAAAAATATTCAACTCAAATTCCATCTAAATTCTAATCAAATTAGTAATAGACTAGGTCAAGTTGGATGAAGCAAGGAAAAGAAACTTCGACTTGTTCATCTTAGATTACCATCTAGCACTATGTGTTAGGTCTCCCTCCAAGCTATCTTAAATCTCTCCTTAAGAAGATATTAAGAATCCTTGTTCTCCATATATAAGAAGAAATCACTCTTTTTTCAATTGGTTATATGGGATTGAAACATGCCCCACCCATATTACATCATCACCACATAGTGGTATTACAACAAATATTGGATATTATTCATGAATCACTTGGCAAGATTTGAACCTTGGTCTCCTCCTTAAATGTTGAGGAAACTAACTAATTGAGATAATACCACTAGATTATTGTTTCTCTTATCAAGGAATCCCTACATTAAATCTATTTTGATTAGGCTTCTCATAAAAAACAAATATTAGAAGGTAAATAAGGGCACTCAATCTCTTAATGATCTCAAGGAACTTAAACATCCAAGGGCATCAAACATATTCATCATGTTATAAGGTAAGCATCCCCTCACTCTCTCTCTCACATACATTATAGTTATCATTTTGCATGTTACTTTACTACAATATAGATGATTGCTTATTTTACATTACTTTTACCAGTTATATTTTTGTTTATAATATTTATACTTGTACTTTATCTTTCTTTCTAGATCATTTCCTAGGAATACTTACATACTAGATATTGGCCTTACCTCTCCTAATCTTACTAAAGTCCTTTAGAGTTTAATTTTGGTTGGAATTGACCTTGTGTTGCCTTTGCCTATGGGGTATATTGACTTCCTTGGATTATCCAAACCTAGGCAGAACATCTTTATCAACTCAACATAAGCCACTCCATGTAAGTGGGATTTATACTTCCATATTTGTTTTACATTGATTCTACTAGTTAGATTCCACCTTATACTTTCTCTTTGTTATACTTTATGTATATTCTTGCTTGAATCATCTACTAGGAATAATTGCATGCTAGATCTTCACCTGATTCACCTGTATATTATATAATTCCTTAAGAGTTAATATTAGGTTGTGCTTGAATTTGTGTTGACATTACCTATGAGATATAGTGACATCCTTGGCTTATCCAAATATAGGCAGAACATCTTTGTGAACTTGACATGAACTTGTCCATGTGAGTGGTATCACTATCTCATATAGCATTTATACTTGGTTATTATGAATTGGACCCCAACATGGGTAATCATTTCACTAATCACTTTATGGATATTCAAGCTATTAATAAAAAAACAATAGTTAACAACCATAACCAATGATATTTAATCCAATAATAAGATCTATGTAATAAAACAAGAAACTAAGTGAAGAGTAACAAAGCCAATCAAGACAATGAACAAAATGATTCCCACAACATGACATTTACTTGCCCAAATGAGAAAATTCACCATAGTAGCCAAGAAAGGTAAACCAAAATCAAGGGGAATAAGAGGTGGCATATCCATATCCAACAGAAGACCTCATGATATTAATGAATTTTTATATAAAGATCCTAACTTGGATAGATTTAACAAATATGATTTAGAGTTCATTTTGAATGATATGTTCAAGAAACCTCAATAAGACCTTAGAAGGTTCAACTAACAACAACAACCATACAAGACCAAAAACCAATCTAGTAGCGCCTATCACCCAATAACTAAAATATGTAAGTAAAGTAGGGATTCCCAAGAAGTTGGTGTAGAAACCTAAAAATATCATATTTTCCCTTGTGTAGTGTTAAAGTTTAATTGATTTGCAAAATACTCCAAAAATCTAATTATTTTGTATTATTACCTTAATTTACCCACCCTAGCACCTTTTCCCCACTACGCACCATCCTACACCTAGCCCATGGGTACCATGTGACCATCCCACTCACCTAGAATAGATGCACATCACCCTAGTATACCCTATCACCTTAGGGCATCGATGATGTATGCATGGGAACTAGCCTTATTGGTGCAAAAAAATAAGGAGCTATATGGATTGAGTAGGGGTGATCATGTGGGACTAAGTTGTAGTTTACTAGTGTAGTTGTGGGGGTGGGAGAATGTGGTGATTGATAGGCCATAAGGATTATCATATGATGTACATGGATTTATGGGGGATGATTTCCCATATGCTTTGAGGTGGTGGGCTAACATGGAGTCATGTGAGAGAAGGGCCTATGAGGGACATGTTGAGTTTTATCATCAAATATGATTGAGTTTGAGGCATAAAGATATTATTTGGTGATCATGAAGAGGTGGTCGAGTGTTAAAATAGAAGCTTGTGCATCTATGTTGGGTGCAGTGAGAGATATGGTTTATTGGCCATAATGCCACTTAGGTGGAGTAATTTTAGTTCACCTGAGTGTTGTGGTAGATTGGGCTAAGATAAGGGGTATCAGATCCACCTATGATATATCATAGGAGTGATGAGGAGAGGTCAACACCTCAATTAGTGCTAATGGAAGAGCATGCAGATTAGGTGGTGCTAGTTCCAGATAGTCTCAAGCAAAGATCTTGGACAAATGTGTTTCTAGGATTGAGTATTTGCATATTGAACATGCTTAAGATAAAAGATAAGTGTTGAAGATAATGTACATAGTGCCCACAACTTGGTATATGAGAGGAGAATCAAGAATGTAGGGACATGTGTGGTATGAGGGTTGGTATAAATTTGGGCCAAAGGAGGAAAGGAAATATTGAGAACACAGTGGGGTCAAGGAGACTTGAGGTGAGTCATTTGATGCAGGATAGGGAAAGAAGGGTCAACATGAATTATGATAATTAGGGGTCACCCCACGTGTCTATATATTTATCTAGTCCTAGTATGGGGGAGTATGTTGTACATAATGTTACTTTATCCCCTCCTCACATTGAGTCCATTAGATATTTTGGTCATCCTCGAAATGCACCCCTAAGTATAGGTGTTGTTATTTCCACTGGATCCTGTTGAGAAGCAAAACACCCCCACTAAAAAAAATGAAATTCCATCCTTTGAAAATATTTAAAATTCATTTGTTCCGCAGGGACCCTCTTGAGTTTTTAGGTTTTTAATTCCAAATTTTGCTTGCATCCTTTCTAAAATTTTGCCTACATCAAAGTGTCTCAGTAGGCTTACATATAGCATTGAATTCAATTTAAAATTTCTGAGATTTTGCATGTTAAATGTATTAATTCATATTAATCATTTCAGAAATTTTAATTTTCAAGAGTTTTTCTATTTCTGGCCAGCAGACTTCTAAGTGCATTTTCTCTTGATCCATGGTGAATTTGTAAGTTCCATTTGCAGATTTGGATACCCTATAGGCTTATTTAGATACTTGTAAAGTTTCATCAAATTCTGGGCACTTGGACAAAGTCATTGGAATTACCCTACAATTTTTGGAGAATTTACAAAGAGCAAGAAAAGCTAAATGAAGTGAGGGAAATGTCGCGATTTCGCGACATGTTCCATTTTTGCGAGGGCCAAGGCTTGGAAGAAACAAAGTGAGGGAAATGTCACGATATCGCGACATGTTCCATTTTCGGACATGTCTCATTTTCGCGAGGGCAAAAGCTTGGAAGTAATGACTTGAGGGAAATGTCGCGATATCGCGACATGTTCCATTTTCGGACTTGTCGGACTTTCGCTCAAATTTAATTGTACCCTAAAATATTTTAAAGTCCAATGTCGCGATATCGCGACATGTTCTATTTTTGGACATGTCTCATTTTTGCGAGGGCAAAAGCTTGGAAGTAATAGCTTGAGGGAAATGTCACGATATCGCGACATGTTCCATTTTCATGAGGGCAAAAGCTTGGAAGAAATAGCTTGAGGGAAATGTCACGATATCGCGACATGTTCCATTTTCGCGAGAGTAAAAGCTTGAAAGAGATGAAGTGAGGGAAATGTCACGATTTCGTGACATGTTCCATTTTCCCGAGGGCACAAGCATGAGAAAGATGAAGTGAAGGAAATGTCGCGATTTCGCGACATGTTCCATTTTCGTGAGGGCAAAAGCTTAGAAGACATGAAGTGAAGGAAATGTCACGATTTCGTGACATGTTCCATTTTCACGAGGGCCAAAGCTTGAAAGAAGTGAAGTGAAGGAAATGTCACGATATCGCGACATGTTCCATTTTTGGACTTGTCGGACTTTCACTCAAATTTAATTGTACCCTAAAATCTTTTAAAATCCAATGTCGCGATATCGTGACATGTTCTATTTTTGGACATGCCCCATTTTTGCGAGGGCAAAAGCTTGGAAGAAATAACGTGAAGGAAATGTCACGATTTTGTGACATGTTCCATTTTCATGAGGAAGAAAGCTTGGAAGACATGAAGTGAAGGAAATGTCGTGATTTCGTGACATGTTCCATTTTCGTGAGGGTGAAAGCTTGAGAAAAATGAAGTGAAGGAAATGTCGCGATATCGCGACATGTTCCATTTTCGTGAGGGCAAAAGCTTGGAAGAGACGAAGTGAGGGAAATGTCATGATTTCGTGACATGTTCCATTTTCATGAGGGCGAAAGCTTGAGAGAGATGAAGTGAAGGAAATGTCACGATTTCGTGACATGTTCCATTTTCATGAGAGCCCAAGCTTGGAAGAAATAAAGTAAGGAAAATGTCGCGATATCGCGACATGTTCCATTTTCGTGAAGGCACAAGCAAGGAAGAATTAACTTGAGGAAAATGTCGCGATATCGCGACATGTTTGGATTTATATTCATTTTGCAAAATTTGGCCATTCTTTAAATTTTTCATCACCCATCCAAAGGAAGTGGAAGCTTTTCAACACAGTCCAAATCAATTAATTAAGTAAAATGAAAAACATTAAAATCTAACATTTTGTTTTTCTTTTTGCAGAAGTTGATCCGAAAGTTGCATAATGGCAAAAGTAATGGCGAGAAAGACAGACTGTAAAGAATTTGCCAATGGATGCATTGCTAGGAAAATATAGACTTTAAGGATTTTGCCAGTGGATGCATTGCTAGGAAAATATATGGCAAAAGTAATGACGGGTAGAGAATCTCAACTCGAACCAAACAAAGGCGGTTATGCGAGGATGGAAGGCCTAGGAAGTCAGTGACTCATCCAAATTTTGCAGAAGAATTAATGAGATGCTCTGATAGCTTACCGAAAGAAGAACATACATTTACACGCGGTGCCCATTTGATGAGGATCAAACCAAGTCTTATCTCCTCCATTTATGGTGAGATCCACGCGAAGATTTTCGGAGTAATTAGGGCTTGTCAAAACTCTATACAAAAATTCCTTATATTGTAAAACTTCGACGGTGGGATTTTTATGATAAGATTTAGATATTTGGAAGAAGATATTTTGAAAAGATCAGGGTCTGTCCTGAGTCTATATATACTTCTCTTGAATGTAAAGTCCGGATGCGAAAACTTGGAATAAAAGACATTCTAGCAATTTCTTGCAAATCTTGTTTGAATGCTTTGTTCTGGACCTGGGGTTGGTGTGACATCATTCTTCTGTGATAGCGTGGCCAGGAGCCTAATCTCTTTCAAATTTTGATAAGTGCATCTTCTTCTATTTTTGTCTCACTAAGGTTTATTTATTTTAGTTGTAAATCTGTGTTATCAAGATTGAATATGCTACTAGGCTTCATTCCATTTGTTGTATGCTAGGGAAAATTAGAGATTTAAGGTTTAGGTCTGTTCTAATTGCTCTATCCTCACTGCGTGAGCTAGGCTACTGGTGAGAGATACCAGTTGACACAGACTTCCCTTCTATTTATGATTTTCTTTCAGATCTATGTTATCTCCGTCTTATGCTCTTAGTAGAAGGTGATCTTAGAAAGTTGGACACCTTCCTCTTTGATTGGTTTTATTGTGAAGCTAAATAGTGTAACTAAAATTGGTAGTTTTGATTTGCATCTAAGTTAGATAAGCTTCTCTTTTCTATCCTACCCTACTCTCTTTGTTCCACTGTTAAATGATCCATTTTTATTTTCTTTCAAATTTGTATTTTATTTAATCTGCTAAAACATAAAGAGCTATATCAAAGAACTCATCGTAAATCTGATTGTCAACAAAGATAACAACCACGAAACATTATTGAATGAAGGTCAAGCCCATTGTAAGGTAATAGATAGTCCACTTGAAACTATTCCAGAAGCGGAAAAGAGTGAATAGCCATTCGACCCAACTCTATAACTCACACCTTGGATAACCAACAAGATCCTAAAGTGAGTGGGATTTATCCCGTATAAGTGTTATCGGTATTTTATGCTCATTCTTCATGGGGTGTGTATGAAAGACGAACCAAAATTTAAAATTGGTGCTAGAAGGAGGGCCGACTAAACTCCGTTCAATATTTTTTAAGGATTGTAAGTTGCTTGTGAAAAGCTGGATTCTACCTACAGAGTAACCAGGTCCCACTCCAGAGTTGGAGAGCTCCTTGTGCCTGAGTTAGAAACCCCAAGGAGAAGCAGCCTCAGAAGGGCCAAGTCTTTGTCCAACATAGTTTTATCACCACTTGTAGTTCCTCCAACTGCAACTCAAAATATCATCGTTAATCAGGTAGTGATGGCAAGCTGGTTGGGTTCCACTGCTTTGAATATCCCTGGTGTAGTGCATGATTTACCCAGAAATCTTGAGAAGTATCTTCCTACCTACAAGCATGATGGAATCAGAACAGCAGAAGAACACCTAGTGGCATATAAAAATGCTCTAAAATTGTTGAATGTGCAGCATGAAGATGTGGCTTGTAGGTTATTCCCATTCACTCTCCGGGAGGGAGCATACGACTGGTTTTTGAATCTTACTAATGATTCTATTACTAGTTGGAATGACCTGGAGAAAGTTTTTGTATCACAATTTGGGGAAGTGATTGACCCCAATGTGTTATATCAATAGTTTTCCAGCATTAAGAGAGGAATCAATGAGACTGTCAGATCTTTCAATGTCAGGTTTCAAAAGGCTTATGGTAGATTGACGGGTCATTATGTGCCAACTGTAGATCTAGCATTAGAAATTTTTAGGAATTCCCTAGATCCAGTGACCTCTGTTTTCCTAAAGAGAGATGCCAATATTACTAATCTAACAGAGGCTTATAGAGAAGCTTTGGTTCTTGAAAGACAATTGGGACCTCAACCTTTGAACGCTCCTCTAATTCCCTTTGTTACACAAAATACCCCTATTTTGAATCCCATCCCACATCAAATGATGTTGCCAGCATACCAAACTCCATCGATAGGAAATCCATTGGCTGTAACACATGCTGAACATGTACAGAATACAGAGAAATAATATGATAAAACAAGAGTTGAGGAAGTCTCAAAGATGGTCCAAAAGTTGGCAAATGACTTTTTGAGTTTCAAAAGGCAAGTGTCCACCGGGGAAAACTCAAATAGATTTCCTTATCAATAGAATAGATTCACTAGACCACCATATGAACCCAACAAGGATTATAAAGGTAAGGGGCATGAAGTGAATATTTGTGACTTGGCTTTGCCCAATTGGTGCAGGATACATGGAACATCTCAGCATGGGGAATTAGATTGTTTGGAGTTCTACAATGCCTTTGAAGCTCTATCTGGTGAGTTGGTTTTTCTTGAAAATCAAAGAAATGTTGATGGTCCAAGTTCATCCAAACATAGTGCAGCTATGGTGTTAGATTCATTCACTTTTCTAGATGAGTCAAAGAATGTCGTGGAGATACCTATGGATGAAGTGCAAGCTTTTCAACAGTATAGAAGGGACAACTACAATCTCAGGAACAAAAATATGGAGCCTAATACTACGTCTACACCTCCAGATAACTCCCATAATGTTCCTCCAGATCCATCTCCAAATAATAACCCACCTCCACCCAAGGGAGGAGATCCAAGAGTACCAGATGGATTTGTTGCTCCACTCAATAAGGGATACAATATAGTGGAGGATATGAAGAAGATCAAGGCTAACATCACTCTTCATGAGTTGGCTCAAATTATTGAACAAAGGGATAATTTGATCAAGACATACTCTGAGCATACTGCAAAACCTCTAGAAAAGGGGAAGAAGATAGCAAATGCAAATATGGCCATGTATAAAGAAAATACTGAAGTTCCACCTTTCCTGCTAACTGTCCGTATATTTGGAAAAAATTTACACAACTGTCTGGTGGATTCTGGTGCCTCAGCCAATGTCATGCCTCTAGCCATTTGTCAACAGTTGGGTTTAACCCCTATGAAGTCTGAGAGAAGAGTCATCCAATTGGATAAAACTAAAGTTAAGGTGGTAGGTGAACTTCAAAGTATACACATCCAGCTAGCATCTGAGCCGAGAGCACAACACAAAATTGACATTCAGGTGGTAGATATTCCTGTGGGATACGGAATGCTTCTGAGAAGAGATTGGTCAAAGTCTTTGAATGGGTACTTGGCGACTAATTTTTCACATATGTGGTTGCCCTGGAAAGGTGTTGCCAATCAGTTGAGAATCGAAAGAGAACCTAGATATAAACACATGATCATTGAGTATAATGCCAAGAATGAGGTTGTAAACCGTGTTGATACAGAGATATTGGAGTTTATAATTTGACAACTGAGAAGGTGAGACCAGTTATAGCTCTAACCAATCACAACAATGATATTTGGACATTACACATTGATGGGGTTAAGTCTAAGCAAGGCTCGAAAGAGCAAGAAATTATGAAAATTCTACTAGAGGGATAAAAATTGAAATCTTGGATATTGGAGCAATGAGAGCAACCACAAAATGTTCAAGTCATTAAGAACTATGACGTACAAATAAAATATGATCTCTTTGAGTTGTTACATAAATCTGAAGATGTGATGATCTGGTTCTATAAAGGCCTTAAGGTATTTGATCCTGGGGGTTTTTCTGCAGGGTGAAGGACTTGCAGATTTGGTGTTTCTGTGGGACAAGATCTATAAAAAATAAAAAATAAAAATAATAAAAAAAGGGGGAAGACAGTAAACACACCAAGTCTTTCCCAGGTAGAAAAAATTTTGGGAAGCATAATCCGGAGTGCATTTCGTCAACAGGACCTGAAAGGTATTTTTCTAAATTTACCTGCAAATGGTCAAAAAATTTTAAGGCACTATTTCTCTGCTTTTCCATCTGCTACATTTTTTTGAGTGATTGAAGGGACTTTGTGCATATGTATATATTGTAAATAAAGTTTGAAGTAGTGTGTTTTTATTTGGTTTTATTTAAAGTTTGAAGTATTGTGTTTTATCTTTTGAGGTCTGTGCAATTTTATCTTTAACTGGTGGCCTTTTTTCCCTCCTCTTTAGCTTTTAAATCCTGTTTGTTTGAGTTTTTGCCTAAACCAAGAAAACACAAATCAACATTTAAAATTGGCCTAGTGTGTTTTCATTTTGTTTTATTTTTGTTAAGAGATAGTCTGCTAGAGCTAAAAAGTGGAACTACTTGTTATTTAGAACAAAAATAGAAAGATAATTGGATTTTGTATCTTGCTTGCCACAATTATTTTGATTATAAAGAAACTACTATACTGTTTGGTTGAAGAACTCCTAGGGAATCCAAGAAAAGTTGGTCATGAGAGGGGAATCCGATTCATAAAATTACATCAAAGCGTCCAAGGAGGTTGTTGGTACCCAGGCTGAAACGGTTAGTCGATCAATTGCTCGATGAATAATAAAAAAAAAGGCATTCCAGCTATCGGTATCTTTCAAAAGAAAAAGAGAGAAGGTGAAAGTTGGGCAAGCCAACATAAAATTGGCACTCTTTTTTGCACATAGCCAAGGCTCCCGAAGGATACATCTCAAACGTGTTCACCAAGCTATAGATGCCACCTCATAGTTGTGAATCAGGGTCTCGAAAATCTAAAGAGTAACTCTGTCGGGGTTGTAAAAGGCTAAACTAGTAAACAGAGCTCTACTCGGTTTCCCCTACACAATCTAAATAGTTGATCGATCCATAGCAAGCATTCGAAGCCCCGGTCATCCTTGAAGGAAGGTTTATACACTCATAATCGCACGTCAGAATCTTCCTTAAGTGATTCAACCTAGTATGTCTTTGGGAAACTTTAACAACTATCAGATAGTAGTTGAATCATTTTGGAAAATATTTGTGGCAAAGCATTGTACATAGTCTAAATTGTTTTAAAACTAGAGTTCTGGATTCTAAATAGTGCTACTATTTTCTCCACAGATATCGCCATTTGTTGAGAAGCAACACACCCCCACTAAAAAAAATGAAATTCCATCCTTTGAAAATATTTAATATTCATTTGTTCCGCAGGGACCCTCTTGAGTTTTTAGGTTTTTAATTCCAAATTTTGCTTGCATCCTTTCTAAAATTTTGCCTACATCAAAGTGTCTCAGTAGGCTTACATATAGCATTGAATTCAATTTAAAATTTCTGAGATTTTGCATGTTAAATGTATTAATTCATATTAATCATTTCAGAAATTTTAATTTTCAAGAGTTTTTCTATTTCTGGCCAGCAGACTTCTAAGTGCATTTTCTCTTGATCCATGGTGAATTTGTAAGTTCCATTTGCAGATTTGGATACCCTATAGGCTTATTTAGATACTTGTAAAGTTTCATCAAATTTTGGGCACTTGGACAAAGTCATTGGAATTACCATACAATTTTTGGAGAATTCACAAAGTGGAAGAAAAGCATGAAGTGAGGGAAATGTCACGATTTCGCGACATGTTCCATTTTTGCGAGGGCCAAGGCTTGGAAGAAACAAAGTGAGGGAAATGTCGCGATATCGTGACATGTTCCATTTTCGGACATGTCTCATTTTCGCGAGGGCAAAATCTTGGAAGTAATGGCTTGAGGGAAATGTCGCGATATCGCGACATGTTCCATTTTCGGACTTGTCGGACTTTCGCTCAAATTTAATTTTACCCTAAAATATTTTAAAGTCCAATGTCGCGATATCGCGACATGTTCTATTTTTGGACATGTCCCATTTTTGCGAGGGCAAAAGCTTGGAAGAAAATCTTGAGGGAAATGTCGCGATATCGCGACATGTTCCATTTTCGTGAGGGCAAAAGCTTGGAAGAAAAGACTTGAGGGAAATGTCGCGATATCGCGACATGTTCCATTTTTGTGAGGTCAAAAGCTTGGAAGAAAATCTTGAGGGAAATGTCGCGATATCGTGACATGTTCCATTTTCGTGAGAGAAAAATCTTAAAAGAGATGAAGTGAGGGAAATGTCACGATTTTGCAACATGTTCCATTTTCGTGAGGGCACAAGCGTGAGAAAGATGAAGTGAAGGAAATGTCACGATTTCGCGACATGTTCCATTTTCGCGAGAGCAAAGCTTAGAAGACATGAAGTGAAGGAAATGTCACGATTTCGCGACATGTCACGATTTCACGACATGTCACGATTTCACGACATGTTCCATTTTTGCGAGGGCCAAAGCTTGGAAGAAGTGAAGTGAAGGAAATGTCGCGATTTCGCGACATGTTCCATTTTCGAACTTGTCGAACTTTCGCTCAAATTTAATTGTACCCTAAAATCTTTTAAAATCCAATGTCGCGATATCGCGACATGTTCTATTTTTGGACATGTCCCATTTTCGTGAGGGCAAAAGCTTGGAAGTAATAGCTTGAAGGAAATGTCGCGATTTCATGACATGTTCCATTTTCACGAGGGAGAAAGCTTGAAAGACATGAAGTGAAGGAAATGTCGCGATTTCGTGACATGTTCCATTTTCACGAGGGCGAAAGCTTGAGAAACATGAAGTGAAGGAAATGTCGCGATTTCGCGACATGTTCCATTTTCGCGAGGGCGAAAGCTTGGAAGAGACGAAGTGAAGGAAATGTCATGATTTCGTGACATGTTCCATTTTTGCGAGGGCGAAAGCTTGAGAGAGATGAAGTGAAGGAAATGTCATGATTTCGTGACATGTTCCATTTTCACGAGAGCCCAAGCTAGGAAGAAGTAAAGTGGAGGGAAATGTCACGATATCGCGACATGTTCCATTTTCGCGAAGGCACAAGCAAGGAAGAAGTAACTTGAGGAAAATGTCGCGATATCGCGACATGTTTGGACTTATATTCATTTTGCAAAATTTGGCCATTCTTTAAATTTTTCATCACCCATCCAAAGGAAGTGGAAGCTTTTCAACACAGTCCAAACCCTAGAATTAATTAAGTAAAATTAAAAACATTAAAATCTAACATTTTGCTTTTCTTTTTGCATAATGTGATCCGATAGTTGCATAATGGCAAAAGTAATGGCGAGAAAGACAGACTGTAAAGAATTTGCCGATGGATGCATTTGCCCAAAGATAAAGATTATGGCAAGTCAGTGACTCATCCAGGTTTTGCAGATCTGGCCGCAAATACAGACTTTAAGGAATTTTCCGGTGGATGCATTTTCCAGAAAATTTATGGCAAAAGTAATGACTGGTAGAGAATCTCAACTCGAACCAAACAAAGGTAGTTGTGCGAGGATGGAAGGCCTAGGAAGTCAGTGACTCATCCGAATTTTGTAGAAGAATTAATGAGATGCTCTGACGGCTTATCGAAAGAAGAACATACATTTACACGCGGTGTCCATTTGATGAGGATCAAACCAAGTCTTATCTCCTCCATTTATGGCAAGATCCACGCGAAGATTTTTAGAGTAATTAGGGCTTATCAAAACTCTATATAAAAATGCCTTATATTGTAAAACCTCGACGGTGGGATTTTTATGATAAGATTTAGATATTTGGAAGAAGATATTTTGAAAAGATCAGGGTATGTCCTGAGTCTATATATACTTCTCTTGAATGTAAAGTCCGGATGCGAAAACTTGGAATAAAAGACATTCTAGCAATTTCCTGCAAATCTTGTTTGAATGCTTTGTTCTGGACCTGGGGTTGGTGTGAAATCGTTCTTCTGTGATAGCATGGCCAGGAGCCTAATCTCTTTCGGATTTTGATAAGTGCATCTTATTCTATTTTCGTCTCGCTAAGGTTCTATTTATTTTAGTTGTAAATCTGTGTTATCAAGATTGAATATGCTACTAGGCTTCATTCCATTTGTTGTATGCTAGGGAAAATTAGAGATTTAAGGTTCAGGTCTGTTCTAATTGCTCTATCCTCACTGTGCGAGCTAGGCTGCTGGTGAGAGATACCAGTTGACATCGACTTCCCTTCTATTTATGATTTTCTTTCAGATCTATGTTATCTTCGTCTTATGCTCTTAGTAGAAGGTGATCTTAGAAAGCTGGACACCTTCCTCTTTGATTGGTTTTATTGTGAAGCTAAATAGTGTAACTGAAATTGATAGTTTTGATTTTACAACTAACTTAGATAAGCTTCTCTTTTCTGCCCTACCCTACTCTCTTTGTTCCACCATTAAATGATCCATTTTTATTTTCTTTCAAATTTGTCTTTTATTTAATATGCTAAAACATAAAGAGCTATATCAAAGAACTCATTGTAAATCTGATTTTCAACAAAGATAACAACCTCTAAAACATTATTGAACGAAGGTCAAGCCCGTTGTAAGGTAACAGACAGTCCACTTGAAACTATTCCAGAAGCGAAAAAGAGTGAATAGCCATTCGACCCAACTCTATAACTCACACCTTGGATAACCAGCAAGATCCTAAAGTGAGTGGGATTTATCCCGTATAAGTGTTATCGGTATTTTATGCTCATTCTTCACGGGGTGTGTATGAAAGCCACACCAACAGCTCCTTGCCTAACCAAACCAATTTTGTGTATGGGAGAGTTGAAACTCCCTCAAATTTTATCACTTCTAATATATTTATATTTATGCTACCAACAATTTGAACCTCTCTCTCATCATTTTTTACATTGACGTCATCAAAATCTAGGTCCCTTTTAAAACCAAATTCTTGAATTTATCCAATAAAGGGAGGTACCTAAAAAATTGACCCTCAAAATTTTTCAAATGAAATAAAATCAGAAAATATCTCCAATCATGACCAAATGTTAACTTATCATATTCCAATGATATTGGATATCTAGGTAATTGTGTGGACCCTTTTGTTCACTTGATTTTACCCAATTTTATGCCTAATTAATTTCATTTGAAACCAAAATATTTTTGGCACCCCTTTAGTAAATTCGTCCATTGACCCATCAAATTTATACATCATTAAACCAAGGATTATAACATGCTAATTTGATCACCTTTTGGATGTGCAAATATGCATTCTCCAATCATGACTAGCATAATTAATCAATGACATATACATGTTGTACATATTGTTCTCATCTGTATATGTTGCATATTTTTTCCCATTTTTTTACCTTACTATCAGTTGTCTAAATGTAGTTTTTTTCATATGTCATGTTGTCTTGTTAACATTATGCACAAAAACATTATTTATATTTCAAAATTCATCCATACGTATGCATTAATTATCCCAAAAGTAATGATGTCTTGTTCAATCATAGTCTTAGGTTTCTTGGAAATATAAGTCTTTTATGTTATTCAACCATTACTAGTTGATCCAATCAACCTTTGTCAAAAATCATTGTGTTCTAAGGAGATTTTAGGGTTCTCTTGATCGACTTGAGTTCTTTCTTAAGCCAATCACATATCATACTTTAATTAAATTTTTATTTTAGGGAAGATAACACCATGAATAGTCTTACCATAAAGTAAAATTTTTATTGCTCATCTTATCATTCGCATAGTCCAAATATGAGAATCCAATTGCAAGTTGCAAAAAACAAAATATAAAAGACAAAAAATCCACAACCCAAAAGCAAACCCTATCATTCCACTACCTGTCCCTATCCTAGCCTTAAATTACACAATTTTGTTTCTCTAAAAATGAGCCATAGTATTTATTTTATCCTAAAAATACAAACAAATGTGAAAGAATAAAAACCCACTAACCTACATTGCACTCCCTCCACCTCTAGATCCTGCACCACCATTCATCATCTTGTTCTTGTATGTCCATTTTGGTAGCACTTCATGTCAAGTTCTTAGCCTCACCCATCCCTCTCATGCTCTAATTTCACAAATCATGCGATGCAAATGAGAACACACACCCCTCACACACCCTTTTTATTTTATCATAATTTTTGATCGATCGTATGATCAATGACCATCTTGTATGGTTAGTGACCATATAAATAGTTTTCCATTGGCCATATGGTTTACCTTCCTACCATAAATTTCTTAGTTTCTCCCATAATTTCCCCCTTGTTATTGCATAGCGATCTATGATCAACTGCGCCATTGTTTTTTTTCATTTATTTACCCATCAACTCACCACTTGAGGAGGACCATATTACCCATAAGTGTCATCTTGAACATGTAAAATATCCAAACACTCAATGCTAGAATCACATTTATCAAATAACTTTACCTAAGATTATCACTAGCCCTCCTCTACTAGGGCAAAGGCAAAATTTCTCCTCCTCTTCTTATTTTCTCAACTCAAATTATAGTCCAATCTAAATTTAGTACACTCCATGTTGTAGGCTAAAAAGCTACATGTAGACCCAACAAGGACCACATACTTAGCAAAATTTTAGAATGTTTGACTAAGTTTTGAAGAGAGAGAATACTGTGTTGAATTCCACTCAAAAGACAAAATAGTGCAAAAATCCATGGTCAAAATGATCAAATAGTGCCTAGAGGAGTTTTGAAGAGTAGATTAGAATAGAATATAGGTGAAGATTGGTTCCATTTCGGGTAAATATCAGCTAAAAAAGTTGCTTTTATAAATTCCACGAAGAGCAAAGTCAGTGCAAAATTCCATAGTCAAATCAGTCAAACAGTGCCCAATGGAATTTTGAGGAGCGAAATCAAGACTTGCAAAGCTAGGCAAGGTGTAGTGTCAAAATCTTCATGACTAAGTTATAGTGTTAAATTTCGTGATCAACTCGATCAAAGTTGGCATAGCAAAATTTTGATGAGTATATTTTTGAAATATAACTCCAAAAGAGTTATTTTTTATGCTAAGAAAAGTCCTATGTTATTTTCAGTTCATCTAGAACGCAGTGTAAAATTTTGCGGTCAAATCAATCAAATATGGCATAATGGAATTTCAATGAGCGAATTTTGCAAAGAAGGAAAAATTATAATGAAATTATTCAAAGCACAAAATTTTCAAAGAAGCTCTTTTTCTCATGTGACTTGACATTGACTTTATCACCAGAATTGGAAGAATGGACAATCCAATGTGGTAGAGCATAGCTAAAGCTTACATTTTAAGGTCAACATGGTCAAACCTAAGGGAGCAAAATTCTAAGGGGTATATTTTTCCATTGTTGATTCATTGAAGCTCTAAAGCAAAGCATCGATCGTCAAAATTCTAAAGGGATGGATTTTGAAGCTTGAAAAGCATGAAATGATGTAGATTTTTAAAATCTTACCAAGTCATCTTTCATCTAAGTTGTTCAAAGGTAAATCAAAGGCTGGTGATGGATTTTGATTGGATTTCATTAAAGGGGTAAAATTCCATGCTGATAAAAGAACTGAATCTTGGTCTACGTTAACTACTGAGCATGAGCAAAAAATCCAAGGGAGACCAAGTGTTGTATAAAATCAAGATACATTAGCATTTTAAATTATAGATTTGCGACAAAAAATACTAAAAAAATAATAGGGGATGATCCTAATTTCAAGACAACCAGCTCAACAATCAGAAGCCGCAGAAGGCCAAACCACTTGTAGAGATCAAGGTTGTAGAGGATATCATGGGACACAACTATTTTCTTTCTATAAGCAAATAAGAGACTGCCACTTCAACACCACACTGATATAGCACAAAAAATTCCTTGTAATGTTCCAATAATGTCTATTCCATAGCAAAAACTATAAATAGAGGTTGATCCCTCGATTTGAAGGGTTGAATTTGGAGTTTTTTCTTACCCTATTGTTGTGAATTTTTTGAGAAGTCAATAGAAGGAACAATATTTGGACTTTTGCCTTAGGCTTGTGTCTTTATTTCTTGTGAGTTTAATCTATGAATTCATTTCTGCTACTGCTATTATGGTTAGTCAATTCTGTTGATATTGAATTGCTAACTTAGGGAAAATTGAAATGCTTCATGTTTAAAAAAATGTTATCGAGAGATTATTTTTCTATTAATTAGAGTTTTGATCTAATTCTACTATTAGGATTATTAACATTTTAGATGTTTGAAATAGTTCTCTAAGCATTTTCTTATTCTGTAAATGATGAAGATTATTGGTCTTGAATGTTGTTAGTCTTGAGTGTGGCATAATGGAAATCTGATATTATATAAGATTATGTATAGTTGTCTATGATTTTAGCTTTATTTTACCATTATTAATTCAAACTATTACTAACCCTTACCCTATTTATATCCCTATATTTACATTTTAAAATGAGCTTAATTGAGTCAACACACAATTAGTTGACAAGGTAACCAAACTACTCTAGAGGTTGGATTGAAGCAATATTTAATGCATCCAATGTCAAGGTTTGAGCTATGATTAGTGGGTTTGCACCTTCTAGAATTTCATAGATTCATAGTCACAGTTCAATTTTTCCTTGATGTCAATTTAGACCCTAACAGTTTTGGCACACCCAATGGGACACTAAAGACACATTGTTTTTCCCCTACCCATTTTATTTCATTGTTAATAATTTCTAGAGGAATCAAGATTTAGCGAGTTGTCTTAACCTTGAATCATAGCAAAAATAAATTCACTTGGTGAACCCCTGAATGCAAGAAACTAGAAAAGCCATCCTAGTAGCTCATATTTTTCAAGAATACTAGGTCATCTATTAAAAATAGTCAAGATACTATTATATTTTATGAGCTACCCTTAAGAGGTTCCAATATTATAAGAATTTTATTCCCTAACTCACAATTGGAAAAGGTCTTCGTAGAACCAAACTCTACAATACCTCCAAGACTAGCTCCACAAAAAACACCACCTACAATGGCTCAATAACAAAATGTCAATCAGGATAAGCCCCCAAAAAATTATCCCATCTAGGATACTTTTAGACCTCTTGGACTTAACAATATGCATGACATCTCCCAGGCTATTTCAAAGTCTATACCATGAATAACACAAGCTTATACTGAGAGGGGAGGGTGAACAGTATAATACCAATTTTTACTTTTCCTTCTCAATCAATATTATGCAATGTAAATATAGAAATATTAACAACAGTAATCAAATAAATGCACAAATCACCACACACAATAGAGACACCAATTTAATGTAGTTCACCCAATGTGGGGTACTCCATGGAGAAAATATTTCACTAAAATTTTTATGATCAATCTCTTGGGAATCCTTTCCCTATTAAAATGTTTATGGATTTCTATCCAATGGAGACACCAATCCCCTAATTAATTTTGTGGATATCTATCCACATGAGAACTCCTTTATCCTTAGCTCTAATTGATTATCTTCTAAAAGAACTGTTACCCCCACTACTCTGAATAATGGATATCTATCCACTAAAGACACTTGTCTTCACTACCCTAGCTAATGGATCTATATCCACTGGATATTATCATCCTCTATACTCTATCACCTTCAAATATTTGTCTCAAATATGTACTAAACATAGTCCTTTGGTCTAGCATAAATCTACTCAATCTATGTCTCTAATCTGGCACAAACCTATCCTCAAATCTACACCAAACTCTATCCTCGAATCTGTACTAAACACGGTCCTTTGGTCTAGCACAAATCTATCTTCAATATCTATCCTAAAGCCTTAACTCAAAGCTTGACTTAATCACAAATCAACTCTGTTGGATCTACCACAAACCTTAACTCAAGGTTTGAACAAATCAATCAATCAACTCTACTCTCAAGTCTTCTCAAAGACGTCTCAAATCTACCTTGTAAGCTTCCACAAAATCTCACCACCAATTGTTGAGCAAAGTGCAGCAAATAGTATTGTCATTGTTGTCAACACAATCAGACAGATTTATTGATGCAATGGACAAGAGTTTATTGAACAACAAGGTGCAGCCAAAGTACAATGGATAGGAGTTCAGTGTTGAGCAAGGTGTTGCAGGAGGATTGTCATTGTTGTCAATACAGTCAGTTAGATCTAATGATGCAATGGACAGGTAGTTTAGAAGTCACTCAGATGTAGAGGATAAAGTTCAAAAGTTAGTCAGATCATGAGTCCTTAAATGATAGATGCACAGAAACAGAAAACATAATTTAGAATGAGAAGAAGAAGTCTTCAGAACCTGAGATGTCAAGAAGTGGAAAGGTTTTTTGTGAAAACCAAGGCAGTCAGAATAAAAAGTTTTATTTAAAACCATGGATAACAGATTTGAAATGGGTTTTTCTTAAAACCCAAGTTGGCTCTTCGTTTCGTTGAAAAAGATGCCCCGGTGATAAAGATATTTAATTTTAAATATTTAGTTTAAATTTTAAAGGTTTTTTGTGAAAACCAAGGCAATCAAAATAAAAAGTTTTATTTAAAACCATGGATAACAGATTTGAAATGGTTTTTTCTTAAAACCCAAGTTGGCTCTTCATTTCGTTGAAAAAGATGCCCCTGTGATGAAGATATTTAATTTTAAATATTTAGTTTAAATTTTATTTTATTTAAAATTTAAATTAAAATATTAAATTAAATTAAAAGGGCCGACATGTTACTATTTCGCGGCAATAAGCTACAGGAAAGTGACGAAGGTGGAAGAAGTGTTTGAGGCCGACAAAGTTAAATCTGGGCCGAAGGATTTTAGGGTTTGGCAGTTGAAAAATTATAGGGTTTCTCAACCGACGTTCTTTTAGGGTTTGTTCCTAAAACTTCTTCTATAAAAGCAAGGGTACTTCGAGTTTGAAAAGGGGGTGTAAAGATAAAGTGTGAATGCGAGCATAGTTTTTGTGAAAGTGAAGTTCATGTTGAGCAGAGAGCAGAATGTGAAACAACACAGAGTGTGCGAAGCGTGTGCGCAGAGAAAGCAGAGTGTGGAGAGAAGCGCGAAGGGCAAAGTTGATTGCAAAGTCTGGCTGTAGCAGTGCAGCAAACTGTGTGAAGTGATTGTGCAAGAGAGAGCAGAGTGCACAGAGATTGCAAAGATGATGTAGACCAGTTAGAGTCTTGCAATAACAAAGGTATATGCCAAACATTTTTTTTATTCAATATTAAAGTCCAGTTGGTGCTGGCAAATTAAGGGGTTGGTGCCTCTTTCCAGTTGGTGCTGGTAAACAATTTGTCCAGTTGGTGCTGGAAAATTAAGGGGTTGGTGCCTCTTTCCAGTAGGTGCTGGTAAAATAGGAGTTGGTGCTCCATTTTGTTGAAGCAGATAAAGTTAAGGGGTTGGTGCTCCTTCCAGTTGGTGCTGGTAAAGGATTATGTAAAGTTGTAGCTTTGCATTGACTGGATTTGGATGGTAGTCCAAGCAGTATTTTTGAGGAGTAGCCACATTGGTGAACCTCGTTAAAATGTTGTGTTATGTGTGATGCTTTATTGATGCATTCAGTATCTCTTTTATCTGCTTTAAACTGCTGCTGGTTTTATAATCTAATTATTTTAGAAGTTTTTAAAGAACACACTGATTCACCTACCCTCTCAGTGTCATTGTAATTATAACAATTGGTATCAGAGCCAGGTTCCCAATTTTGGCTAAATCAGTCAGGGTTGATCTTGGATTAGTACACAATGGCTAAGAAGAATAGATCCTCATCCAAAAAGGCATCCCAGTCAGTTTCGGTTCCTGTAGAAGAGAAATTTGAACCGAAAAAGGTAGAAGAAGTGAATCCTGAAGTTTGTGATGAAAATCTTGAGGCTGAAGTAGATTTTGAAGGAGAGTTGATATCTGATCTTGAAGAGTGGAGAATAGAAAAGAAAAATAACAAAATACTATGCAAGAAATTAGAAGAATATGAGGATGAGATTGAAGATCTCTTCCTACAAATTCAAAAGGCCAAGAAATCAGAAGAAGCCTTGAAGACACATCTGGGTAATAAGAATGATGTATACAACACAAGTGACGAGGAATATAAACAGGTTATTGTTGATCTAAAGTTGCAAGTAGAACAGAACAAAAGGATTGAAGATATTCTTAGGTCTCATATCAATGAGAAAGAGACTGTATGCTGCCAACAAGAAGAAGAGATTGTTTCATTGAAGAAACAACTAAAAGAGGCCAATATAAATCTCAAATTTGAGAAGAGCACAGAGTTGCTAGATACAATGATAAATCAACAAAGAAGCTCCACATCTAAGTTTGGTCTTGGATATGAATCTGAACAACCTTCATCCTCCAAATATGCGAGAGAAGAAGAAGTCATCGGTTGAAGGATTGAAACAAGAAAAGTCTCGAAGTTGAATCCTCAAAATGAAGAAAATATCAAAGAAGATCTACAAAGAAAGCAACCACAACAGAAAGAGGTTCTCTCACTCTCACTCTTTTAATAATAATGCTTTTTATGGCTATTGTTCTAAATGCAACCACTTTGGTCACAAGGCAATTTATTGTGGACTGAACAATAGATCAAAGAGTTATGCTGATAAAAATACTTCTATTTTTTTGAGTGAACACCCCGTGCAATGTTTTAAATGTAATGGCCATGGGCACATAGCAAGGTTTTGTTCAAGCACTTTTGTATCCAATCTAAGGCAATACCATAGATTTCATCATACACATAGAATGCAATACAGACAGGGAATAAAACATGTGCAATGTTTTAAATGCAATGGTCAAGGGCACATAGCAAGGTTCTGTCCAAGCACTTCTATATCTAATCTAAGGCAAAACCCTAGATTTCATCAGACACAAAGAGGACAACACCGACAAGGAACATATCATGTGCATAAAAGAAAATAAAATAATCATCCATCAAGAATGCACAAGAGACAACCCCACAAGAGAAATGTTCAAGTTCACGAATAGGAGCAAAATAGGGATGTTGTTGAAAAACCCAAGCCCAAGTTTAGGAAAGTCTGGAGAAAGACAGAAGAAAGGAAATTGTGTCTCCTTGGATTGAAGGAGGCTACTCTGCCATTGCTCTAAGCAACTCTAGGTGGCACATCCTCAGGAGGAGCAATATTAAAGTTTTATTTTAATGCTCCTATGTATTTGTCTAGGTATCTGAGGATGAAAGGTAAGCAGTCGGGTTAATGTTGTATAGTTGTTAAAGTGTGTTTTTCAGTTTATATAGTGGTTTGTGGAAATGTCATGAAGTGTGGTGTTTAATTTGAGAGTTGTCACCATTGGTAGTTTTGAGATATGTCACTGTTGTACTGTTGATGATTCTTAATACCACTGTTCAAAATTACGAATCATAATAGTCCAGATAATTTGCTCAATGAAATAATGCTTGCCCTAGCTGTGTATTTGTGTTTCGAGCAGCATGTATTTGTTTTTATTCTTTGATGTGAAGATTTCCAGATCTTTCATGACACCTTGGTGAATATATTTAATTCATAGATAGTTTTGTTTTAACTATTGATTTAATGCCAGTCCAAGAATAAGAAGCTTGAGGCTGAGTAAGGTGCACTACGGTTTGCCATAAAGTGTTTGACAAAATGTCTTCTTTCGACATGCATAGTTGAAAGTAAGAGTTGGCAGCAAAATTGCAGTGCTGGACAAAAATTGGTACAGATGTGAGTCACTTGTCAATTTTGTTGACAAAAGTGAAATCAGCATGTTGAATGGGAAGATTGAAAAAAAAAAGTTTTTTAATGAGCAGCCAGATGATTTCCATCCTGGTGATGAATAGTTGAGTTGCTTTCATAGTGGTTGTTTTGATCAAGTTAATGCTTTTCTTGATACATGATTTGGGCTTACTCCATTGAGTTTGATTTGAGCAAGTTATTCTTTGCCTTGGTGATTTATGTTGGTGGTCGTCTTGTTCAAATACATTTGGAAGGAAAAGGATGTCTACTAGTTTCCTTTTCATGTAGTGATTGGTTGAATGCTTCAAAATTAATCTTGAGTTGAATGATGTTGGTTAAACCTTGTATATAAGCATTGTTGCTAAAGCCCTAATTGGTTGAGAAAATATGTTGGTTGTGTTGTGGTACTGTGTTTGGTACCTGCACAGAGTTGAAAGTGGATTGAGGTAGCCTGCTGGATTCTCACTACAGAGAGAGACAAACAACTCGTCATTGGGTTCAAGCTTGTTGAGAATATATCCAAGATGCATGGTGAAGTTGTATGCAGATGTTGCTGGCATTGCAGAACAAAAAGTTGGCTCTATAATATTATTGTATGCCTTCACTAACAGTGGACAAGTTTGAGTTTGCAAACCAACAGAGGGTAGTTGCACAGAAGACAGTGGTTCAGTCATGTTCTTACACATGTTATATTGGTGAATTTGACGGTGATGGTGTCATTCACTGGTTATTGCTGCTATTCACATTGTTGATTTTATTGATGCCTATTATGCTTATCATGATGTTGTCAATCAGTGAAATGAAGTGGTCTTGGACTCATGGGGAGCATTTGTGTACTTGTTTTTCTTCTTGTTCATGCTTGGAATATTTGCTAATTGTAATAATTTGTGTCTAAGAATATTGTGCATAGACTCAGGGGGAGTCTGCAACAACCCTTTGGTATTATTTTCAAAGGGGGAGAAGATTTACAGGAAAATTGCACATGTGTTGCCAACAATTCCAAAGGGGTAGATTGTTGAGCAAAGTGCAGCAAATAGTATTGTCATTGTTGTCAACACAATCAGACAGATTTATTGATGCAATGGACAAGAGTTTATTGAACAACAAGGTGCAGCCAAAGTACAATGGATAGGATTTCAGTGTTGAGCAAGGTGTTGCAGGAGGATTTTCATTGTTGTCAATACAGTCAGTTAGATCTAATGATGCAATGGACAGGCAGTTTAGAAGTCAATCAGATGCAGAGGATAAAGTTCAGAAGTTAGTCAGATCATGAGTCCTTAAATGATAGATGCACAGAAACAAAAAACATAATTCAGAATGAGAAGAAGAAGTCTTCAGAACCTGAGATGTCAAGAAGCGGTGTAGCACCCTAAAATTGGCACAATAAAATTGGAATAATTACATTTACCTTAGTAAATAAATTTAAATTCAAATTTAACCTCCCAAACCACCCGTTAACCGTCGAGAAACTCGTTTCCTCCTTTTTAGCGCCATTTTTAGCAGTTGTTTTGACCATTTGACGATATCGTCCCCGATCAGACGATATCGCCCCAGATTTGACGATTTCTTCTAGACTAGAACGTCCAGACGATTTCGTTGCAAAACTGAATTTGCATAGTTGGAATCCGTTCCAACGGGTCTCCAATCTGGGCAGAAGCGTGTCTGCACCGTTGGGACCCTTCCCCCGTTGGAGATCTCCCAAATTGGGATGATCTCCAACCTCCCAACAACTATCCTATGCCTATTTAACTCTAAGGCTTTTCCATCCCCAACCCCTGGCTGAATTTTTATGCAAATTGAACCCTTATGCTCTAAAACATCGTAATTCATATTTTGCATTAGTCCTATAGTCATTTCATTGCAAGTACACCACTGGTTTTCAGTCGGAGCCAGTACCTATCGTAGCCGACGAACCTACCAAGATCGGAGGCGATCTCATCAAATTCGGGACGATATCGTACTGATGCGAGACGATTTTGACTGCAGCGCACATCAAGGCAATCAATGCCTGGAGTTTGTTCTTCTGTCTCTTTTCTCTGTCATTTTATGTTATAAATTAGATTGTTTATTCAGTTTTTATATTATATTGCATTTGGAGTTCACCCATTTTGTCTAGTTTACATATTAAGATCATATTCTGCTATCTAAACATAGTTATTTGCATTTACTTCTGTTCTTGTATATTTTTCAACACTCATATTACTGTTTTACATAGTTTGCCCCTGTTTGCAAAATAGAATTTCTTGTATTTTGCATCTGTTTGCTGTTTTGCAGGTCTCCCGATGAATTCGTCTGACGAATTCGTCAGATTGCAGACGATCTTTTCAGTTTAGACGATTTTATCAAATTGAAGGTGATTCTGTTGAATTGCAGATGATCCAGACTGCTTCAAGCTTTAGAAACTCCATCAGAATTTTGGATCAGGTAATCTTCATTGGCCTCCTACAAATTCTCTGTTTCTGTTTTCCTTTTTGTTTGCTGTATGCATTTAAATTGCATTTTCATGTAGTTTAAGTTAGAATCATTCGGCCAAACCTAGGATGAATGTTTAAAAATAAAACGAACTCATCAAAACTCATTCCCAAAACCTAGGCATGGAAACTGCCGTCAAATGTTTCTCGGTGAACCCACCATCCGTCGAAAAATCACCAAAATGCACCTCCCTTGAGAGGTGGGACCTTCGCAAAGTCCTCTCGTCCGAGGTACCACACCATCCTTTTCCCATCCTCCTTCTGGGCGTGGATCCAATAGCCTGAAGGTAGGGTTGCGAAAAATTTGGAGTGATACATTTTGGTGAACCCGACGTGATGGAGTCACTGATAGCAGAAATGTTGCTAATGTCAATGCAACAAAAACAACAAAAAAATTCATCTTGAAACCTCCTGATAAGCCTCCTCGAGAGTTCACTAGATTAAACCAACCTTTATCAACTATTTTACCCCAACTTCTTGAAATAGGTTTAATCCAACTGCCAGCTATCCGGGAACCCGACCCAAGCATACCCGGATATAGAGCCGATTTGCACTTCGTGATTTTCATAGAGGTCCTGGACATTCTACCAATGCTTGTAAGAGATTGAAACATAAAATACAAGATTTGTTTGACAATAATGAAATGGAAGTGCAAGCCTTCCAACCTAAACAAAACCCTCCTAATAATACCCAAAAGACTGTTCCCCAAAATCAAAATCGAATGCCAATCAAACTTTAGACATATTTCAACACCCTTTACCAAGACATGGTAAAGAGGTAGCCAATCAAATTGAACATCACAATGTTCCCCCTCCTACCCGATATGTAGGAACCATTAGCGGGCAATTACCTGTTCAGGACTCTCACACATTCGACACAACCTTATCCCTGGTTACAACCAGGCTCTTACATAATTTTCAAACTTCTGATTCTAGCAATATAGAGTCAGATAGTGAGAGTGAAGTAGACACCATTCAATCAAATAGTTCTAAAAATGAATCAGATCCTATTCAACCTATCACAGATGCTAATGTTCCAGAAGAACCATTTCCCAGAAGAGTCACTACTCGACTTTCTTCTAATGAAGTCCTTCCTTATGAACAAGCCATAAAATCTCAACCGAGACCCTTTTAATGTCATCATTATAACATTGTAGGTACCATCGGAGTCGTCACACGACAACAAGCTCAAAATCCCCAACAATAACCAAACCAGAACGATGGATCAGCTCCATTTATTCTGAAAAATCCTAATAAAGGAAATCATGCTCCTATTGTTCAAACTAAACCCCCTTACGACATTAATGAGCAATTGTCTAATACCACCGCCTGAATCTCCCTTTTAGATTTATTAAGATCCTCTCCCACCCATAGGGATGAATTGATGCTTACTTTGAGCCAGATGATGGTACCTCAAAACATCCAACCTGAAGCTATGGCCAATACTATCATCACGCGAGAGATTGATTGTATTGACTTTCGGGATAAAGATATCCCACAACACAGTTTACACAAGGATAATCCCTTGTATATTACAGCTTTAATTGGGGATGTAGCTGTCAAACGAGTCCTGATTGATAATGGCTCATCTCTAAACATCTACACCTTTGACTTCTACCAACGATTTGGTTTTAGAAGTGATGAAATGAAGAAGACTGATATGATTATCAAAGCCTTTAATGACGAAACACAAGAAACGTGTGGAGTCATTACCCTCCCATTGCAATTTGGTCCTAGAACCCTTGAGACAAGCGTGTTCATTGTACATTGCCCAACGATCGTACAATATACTTTTGGGTCGCCCTTGGATTAACGCCATGCGAGCAGTCCCATCAACTTTACACCAATGTGTTAAGTTTGAGTTTAAAAATCAGTTGGTCACTATTCATGGTGACCCTAGACCTTTTGATATGTGTGCATTGGCAGAACCAGTTGGAGTGCAATTTTGCCCTACTCTGTCATCCACATATCCTAGTTCTTCTTCATCTAAAACTGTGAAATATAAACCCATCATTTCATCTATTCCTCCTCCATTAACTTCATCTTCCCATATAGATCAACCACCTTCTAAACAAATTATTGTAGAACTTCAAAAAGCTCTTAAAACTACAACCAATTCTTCAAGTTCTAATCCCATAAATTCAAAACCTTCAGACACATCTATCATACCTTCCACATCTCAAAACATAGGTAATAAGCCTTCTACATCTTATGCCCTTTCTGATGATCTTTTACCAGATTTATCTACAATCTTAATATCAAAAAAAATGAATGATTTCATGCAATATTTAGACCTTTTAAATCAATTGCCGCCATCTCCTCATACTTTGGGCCTCCCACAACCTATGGGAAGTACTTACCAAGTCGGGAGTTGCACCTTCATGTACAAAGGATATGACTGGGGAAGAATCCCTCAGAATATCAAAACCCATCATGATGGATATGCTCGGTGCTATTTTACCAACGATTATATTAAAGCTAAACCCATGATGCTTAAAATGGGATATAAAGGGAAAGGCTTAGGACCTTTCCAAAATGGCATGAAAGAACCTTTCGAGGTAGAACCATGGCCTGCCCGATGTGGTGTGGGCCTATTAACTAGTAAGGGTCAACCCTTTCCTTTTGAGGATGATGATCATCTCATATGCTATCAATACTATTTGGATAGACATGTTGATTTACCTCTTAAAAATCTGTCATTTTCATGCAACATGCTATCCATAGCATACCCTAAAATGATTGCTGACCCCGATGAAGAGTTGGAAGGAGATATCTTCCATGATGTATCTGTTGAAGAGATGTTGTATAACGGGTTTTATTTTGATGGTTCTATACCAACCATAGCTCAACTTGAAGCCACCGACCCTCAGAACGAATTATCTGAATTAACTTTACAAGAATTACAAGAGTTGGGCGTTTCACCTACCCCACCTAATTTTGAAAGAGATCTACACATGGAGGTAGAAAATGTCATTAAAATTAATATTGGAACTGAGGACAACCCTCACATAATCAACATTGGAGCAGAACTAAGTCAAGAAAAACAAGAACAATACATTGCATTTCTTAAAGAGTATGAAGATGTCTTCGCTTGGACATATGAAGATATGCCAGGTCTAGACCCTTCCGTAGTCATGCACCATCTAGTGGTCCATCTCGGATGCTAAACCCGTTAAACAAAAACTTAGAAAAATGCATCCCAAAGTGGCTCTGCTAGTTAAAGGGGAGTTAGAAAAACTCCTGAATGTTATCTTCATACAAGCTATTGATTATGCTGAATGGATCTCCAATGTAGTTCTAGTCACCAAGAAAGAAGCCACCAAAGTTAGGGTTTGCACAGATTTCAGATATATTAACGCTGCATGCCCTAAAGACGAATTTCCTCTTCCAAATATGGACCAAATTATTGATTTTACTATCGGAAGTGGGATGATGTCCTTAATGGACGGATTCTCCGGCTATAATCAGATCAGGATAGCTCCTGAAGACCAGGCTAAAATAGCCTTCATTACCCCCTAGGGTACCTTTTGCTGGAAAGTGATGCCCTTTGGCCTAAAGAATGTCGGGGCAACTTATCAACGGGCTATGACCTACATTTTTCATGATATGATGCATGATATCCTACATGATTATGTAGATGATATTATCGCTCGCTCTCTTATTGAAGATCATCATTTAGACAATTTAAGAAAAGTTTTTAATCGATTACGAGAATATCTCATTTGATTAAATCCAACAAAATGTATATTCGAAGTTAAATCCGACAAGTTATTAGGGGTTTTAGTTTCTTTACGTGGTATCGAAATTGACCCTCTCAAAATTGTGGCTATCACTGATATGCCCGCACCCACTAATATATTCGAATTACGAAGTTTACAAGGTAAACTTCAAGCTATCCGTCGCTTCATTGATAAGCTTGGCGAACAAAACTGGTCCCTTTCTTAAACTCCTTAAGAAGGACGTCCCCTTTAATTGGGACACAGAATGTAGAGAAGCTTTTGAACTTCTCAAGCAATATCTCCTTAACCCTCCGGTGCTTTCACCGCCTAAATCTGATCGCCCATTTCTTTTATATATTTCTGCTTCAGATTCTGCCTTAGGAGCTATGTTAGCTCAGCTTGATGATGAAAAATGAGAACGCGCTAATTATTATATTAGCCAAACTTTCATCAGTTATAAAACCTGCTATATAGCGTTAGAGAAGTTATGTCTAGCAGTCATGTTTGCTATGCAAAAATTATGACATTACATGCTTAGCCAAAAAACATATGTCATTGCCAAATATGATCCTTTAAGATATCTCATGAGTCGACCTTATTTATCGGGTCGCACAGCCAAGTGGGTTCTTGCTCTAAGCGAGTTTGATCTCACCTTCATAGGATAGAAGTCTGTTAAGGGTCAAATCATAGCAGATCAATTAGCTGCTGCACCCTTAGAGTCTACTCATCCCCTCATTATCGAGTTTCCTGATGAATGCCTTCAATTAGAGGCAGACCTTGTTGAACAATGGTCCTTATACTTTGATGGAGCCCAATGCATGAGTGGGGTGAGTGCGGGTATTATTTTAATATCTTCGCAAAAACATCTTATTCCTCCGTCCTTCAAACTAACCTTTGCTTGCACCAACAATACTACTGAGTATGAAGCTCTAATCCTTGGATTACGAGCTGATTTAGCGCTTAAAATTAAAAACCTCTTAGTTTTTGGGGATTCCCAATTGGTTATAAACCAAATTAATGAAGTTTATCAAACCAGAGATGATAAACTTCACCCATATAAGGCCTATGTTTTACAACTAATGGCCTTGTTTGATCAAGTTACCTTGGAAGCCATTCCTCGAACTAGCAACCGTGCAGCCGAAGCCATGGCCGCCGTTGCATCTCTCTTGCCCTTGGAGTTAGACGACGAATATGCCACTATCATCATTCGTCGACTCCAGGAACCCACTTCACATAAGTCATGCTTAGAGCCTTTGGATGTGTTTCTAATCAAGTAAACCATTCCTGAACTCTGGTATACAAACATATTTGATTTCCTCCAAAATGGGACTTTCCCTGCTAATTCTAATCGCAACCGACGTCGGTTATTACGTCGAAGAGCAAGTCGATTTGTAATCATTGGCAATACTTTATATAGGAGATCTTTTGAAGGTATCCTATTAAGATGTCTAAATTTAGAAGAGTCTAAATCAGCCTTAAGTGAAGCCCACGATGGATCTTGTGGAGGACACTTTAGTGGTAGCGTCATTGCTAAAAAGCTCCTTCGAATAGGATACTTTTGGCCTACCATGGAAACGGATGCACATGAATATGTGTGCCATTGCGACAAGTGTCAAAAACATGTTGACCTTGTCCATGCGCCTGCACAAGAGCTATAGGTTATTTATTCTCCTTGGCCCTTTTCTAAATGGGGCTTGGATATTATTGGTAAAATTAATCATGTGTCTTCTGATGGACATAAGTTCATCATAACCGCCACTGAGTATTTCACGAAGTGGGTCGAAGCTATGCCTTTAGCTTCCTGCACTGGTTCACAAGTCTCTAAATTCATTTTTAATCAAATCATCTGCAGGTTTGGAATTCCTGCAAATCTCATCTCTGACAATGGAACTCCATTCAAAAATAAAGATGTTAAAAAATTATGTCAAAAATATAAGATTCAACATCGCTGGTCTACTCCCTATTATCCTCAGGGTAATGGTCAAGCAGAAGATTCTAACAAAACTCTAATCAAAATTCTCAAAAGACTAGTCAATAAAAATGGCCGTGACTGGCATATTCAATTATATCCAGCCCTGTGGGCTTATCGAACTAGTGTTCGAACCCCCACAGGAACTTCACCATTTGTTTTGGTATATGGTGCCGAAGCAGTTTTTCCATTTGAATTAGAAGTTCCTTCTTTGGCTCTGCTACTTCAAGACACCGAAGTAGGAGATGAATATCGCGTTGGCAGACTCAGTCAGCTGGAACTCCTAGATGAAAAACACATCAATGCTTTAGAGCATCTCCGTGCATACCAAAACAAGCTTAAAAGAGCATATAATAAGAAAGTTCGTCATCGATCCTTTGAGATTGGCAATCTTGTTCTAAAAGAAAATAAAAAAAATACAAATGCAACCAAAGAACTTAAGGGTAAATTTGAGCCCAACTGGCTCGGACCATACATCATTACCGCAAAATTTGAATCAGGAGCATATAAATTATCTTCCTTAGATGGTAAAGAACTTAAAGAACCCATGAATATTTTACATCTCAAACGTTATTATGCATAAATTTGATTATTTCATCCATGTATATATTTGTTCAAAATCATTATCGTGTATTTCTTTCAATTTATTCAAAAAACTCAAAAACATTCATAAAATCTTCAAAAATCTTCAAAAATATTTATTGCATTTATTTTGGAAAGTTTCTTTTGCTTTAAAACAAAAATCAACATAAAAATCCAAAAACAGCTATATGCTTGACTCTTTCGAAACCAAAACAATATACAGAATAAAGAGAGAGTCAACATTCTCAAAACTTTCTCAAAATCATTATTTTATTACAATTATTGCAGTTATATGTTTCAACTTATTTTGGATAAAACTAGCATTTATTTGGCATCCCTCACTTGCACACTCACATAATAAATATCTTGATTTTATCTGGCATGATTACTAATCTCTCTTATATCAAAGTTCACAAAATTCAATTAAATAAAGTTTGAGCATAGAGAATTGATCTTGTTATTTACTTAAACCAAGCACATCCTTTCACAATAAAATGATTATATTTGTAATTTCCATGTTTTGCTACATAGTAGAACTGATTTCTTGAGTGAAAAGTTTCCCTTGCTATCCTATCATGCACATGGTCTAGAATCTTTGAGAATTGGCAAAAGGACAAGCTCACCCCTACCCAGAATAAAAATCCCTTGCTCTACAGCTAATCCGAGCAAGTATCCCTAGAAAAAGAAAAAGAAAAAGAAAAAGAAAAGAAACATTCAAGAAAAAGAGAAAAGAAAAATGTTATGACAACAATGTTACAAGCATTATCAAGCAAAAGAAAAATAAGCAAAGTTCAAAAGAAAGCAAGAAAAGCAATAAAATCCCTTTCCCTACCCTTTGAAAAGAAAAGAAGGGTGAATGAGCTTGAATCCCTGGAATTCTCAATTATTCGAAAACTGTGAGGTAAGCCCCATAACAGGTGGTTTGTGCCCACCCCGCTTGGCCTTGGGTAACTCCTAGCGTGGCGATATGTCTGTCACATTAGCGACCTTCTTTTGTATAGACCTATGTCTGCTTATGGATTAGCTAGCTCTTGATAATCCGATCTACATAGTAGCCTAGTATGGTTATATGCATCTACATCATGGTTAATGAACACTTAGTTGGTTTATTCAAATCACTTGTATCATAGTATCTTGCTCAAAACTGGTAACTGAACCATACAATTGCACACACATTTGTATTTGAGAGATTTTGTCTATCATTATGATAAATCAAGATTGGCAATGAATTCACTTATGCACATGGGATTCCTTATAAATCTAATTTTTTCAAAATACTTTGAAATATTATTTTGCAACTTGTTTGGAATAATCAAGTACAATTATTTAACAACATATCATATATATCTTATCGACTTTCGCGACGATGGTATAATTCCAAAACCAAAATTGGAATTTTATGCTTAGCGCAAGTCATTATTTTCATCTTTTCTGTTTATAAAAAATTAATCATGTAATAAAACTATCTATTTTCTTTGATCTTCGCGATGATGGTATAAGTCTATACCTACATATTCTATGCCTAGCGAAAACCATTGTAACAATATTTTCTCCAATTTATCAAAATTCATAAAAACCATATGACTTCATTCTATTACACAAATTATGCTTTTCAAAAGCAAACACATTTTTATTATTTCATATCATTATGTCAACCTTTGCATTTTGCAATGATGGTATAATTCTTAAGGAATTATTCAACAATTTTTATCACACTTAGGAATTTATGCCTAGCAAAAATCATTTTACAATATTTCATGCATAATATGTTCATGGAAATCTGAAAACAAACCATCATCATCATCATTATTTGCATCGTCACAACAAAGTCTTAAGACAGTCTCTTAAGCACTCTTTTCTTTTAACAATATTTCTATCCTAGGACTAGCTTGACGATCGAGTGAGCAGCGACTCCATGAAATGGTCTATAATAGCGACAATGTCCTTTGAAATTATTGTTAGAAATATTTTTTTATTTTTATCACATTTCATTACAACCAATCAATAATTTACATCAGATTATTTCATTTAAAATATTTATAGCATGACATCCAAGTTATAATATTTTCCAAAACGACATAATTACATGAATCATCAATAAAATCATTACATCAATAAACTCAATCAATCAATCAAACATAAAAAGCATCATAAGCATCACATAAGACAAGTCATATGATCAAAAAATATCTCATCTATATATATCAACAGAATATATACATCATCAAAACTAGATTGGTATGCCACAATTTGTACCTTGGCATACTCATTCCTCTATCAATACAAGTATAATACAATATCAGTGGCAGTATCCCGCCATCTAGCCCCGAGAGCCTCTAGAGCTCTTAGCCTCATCTCCTCCCCCGCCCTGCGAAGGACGAGGTGGTCCCATCGCAGTATGTGTGGTACTGCGAGTCCTCATCATCGACCGGGATGAGCTCCTCGTCGACCCTGTCCTGATAGGATCTACTATGGCAGGTGGTAGCTGTACCCTCTGGCCCTCTGGCACCGCCTAGTAGTATAGCGCCTGATAGAATGCGGTCTGAGAAACTGACCGCAACAGCTCCTAAGTGCTTACCCCTCTGCCTCGTGCCCTGAGACGAGCATTCTCATCTCATAGCTGCGACACCTCAGCCTGGTGTTGTGCAGCTGCATCCTGTAACGTCTGCACCTGAGCTCGCAGATGATCTCCCTCTACCTAGAGAGTAGCCATCTCGCTACTCTCTCCAATGTCCACACCCTTGCCCTTATCAGGCGATGGTGGCCTCTGTGGAGATGGGGGTCTCGCCTCCCTCCTCTCCCTCTCCCTTTGTCGTGGCCTCTCCTGTGCCTATGGCCTCCTCTGCTCTCCTCTGCCGTGACCCCGGGCTGCCTCTACCGTCACCTGGTGCCGCCTCCCTATCCGACGTACAACTACATGGATCGGTCCCTGTGCCCTCGTCATCCAAGGAGGGCGGATGCCTGTGTACCAGGCATCGTAGCCATCGGCTACCCTTGTGTCGTCCCCATCCACTGGCTGAATGGGGGCATCGTCCGTGTCTTGAATCCAGAATCACTACATATCTGGAGCCCCGCTAACCGTAGTGTTATCCCAGACAATCCGGGAAAACTCGTAATCCCTGAGAGATGGGATCCCCTGCTGTAGACCGAACTGTCGCAAAACCTGGTCATAGCGGTGGAGCTCCACCTCTCCCATCTCCATCCGCAACCAGTAGACTCACCTGATGCGAGCCAGCTCCTGTTCGTCCTTTGGCCACCCTGGATGCTCTCTCCATGGCCTCCAGGTGATCTGGTCTGGGACCAAGTCATCCAGTAGTATTCGGGACACCGGTAGGTCGATCCGTCACTGTGCCCCTCTCCGGAGCCACTAGTAGAAGACTCGGGGCCTCTCCCCGTCAACCCTTGTCAGTGGAAGCCCTACCGGCCTCCGCATCGCAATGTGCTCCCAGCACCAAACCTGTAGGAGCGATGTCATAACCAGACATCGACCGCCCTTGTATACGACCCCATGCAGGATCCTATACAATCGGCATAGAACAAAGCTGCCCCAAGCAAATCTGTAGCCATGGTCGCGCATGTCGTAGATCACATCTGCCAGCATCCATGGTACCCTGCAGTCGCTTTGGTGGCACAGTAGAAGTCCACCAACCACCCCAGCCAAAACTCGTGTCAATGTAGATGCCCCAGGCATCTGGCGCAGTGCCTCGATGTTCACTTTGCCCTTCTCCAGGGCGAAGCTCGGGTCACCGCAGAGTCGTCCCATCGCGTGGCCCTGATTGGTCGCAGGTGTGATCATCCTCCCTTGTATGGGGATTATAAGAATCCTCCATACATCCTCTAGTGTGGGAGTCATCTCCCCTGTCGATAACCGAAAACATGAAGATCCCGGGTACCACCTCTCTGCTAGGGCCGTCAGTAGCCCCATGTCTGTAGATACTTGTGGCATCTCTGCCACATGTAGTAAGCCGGCCTGTGCCAGCTAATCTCGCTCTGCTCGTGTCAGAGCGGCCAAGTCATCTCTTAATCCTCCATATTTCCACTCCCTGCTCTTTAGTAATCCTCTCTACAAGCATAAACATCAAAACAACAAACAATCATTAATAACAATTTTAGCAATCAATAATGCAACTTAAAGATCAAAATTTTGCAATTGATGATATCGCCCACTATTGGCCAATATCATCCGAAATTTGAGCAAAATTGTCTCCGATTTCGCGTGTCGAAATCGTCTCTAATTTGACAAAATCGTCCCTTTTTCGCCGATTTCGCCCTTGGGAAAAATTGACGAACTTGAGACGATTTCGTCGAACTAGGGACGATTTCGTCCGGACGACGTCGATGGCCAAAAATGGCCGCGATGCTCAAAATTCACCTAAAAATCCATCTAAAAAGCATGTAAAATCAAATTAAATCAATTCTAGATCAGTTTAAACCCTTACCCGTAGACCACGGCGGACCTCTGCAGATCTGTGCGCTGTCTCTACCATTTTTGCTCCAGAGCTCTCAAAACAATAAAATGAACAGTAACAAATGAATTAGGGTTTTACCCTATTTTTCTTAATTTTATTCAAAATAATTCAACAAATAATTTTTGCTTTTTCGCGTTTTTTCCTCAAACGTTCGATTTGGGTAAAAACACGGAGGGGGCACCATAGCAAGCTGTCGTACGATTCGACCAAGAATCGTCGCCTAAAAATGGGAATAATTTTTTGCTTTCTCGTAGATCGATAAGAACTCATCTTTAACGCATTTTCTTTGGAAAATTCGCTAAAGAGGGGGCAAAATGTAGCACCCTAAAATTGGCGCAGTAAAATTGGAATAATTACATTCACCTTAGTAAATAAATTTAAATTCAAATTTAACCTCCCAAACCGCCCGTTAACCGTCGAGAAACCCATTTCCTCCTTTTTAGCGCCATTTTTAGCAGTTGTTTTGACCATTTGACGATATCGTCCCCGATCAGACGATATCGCCCCAGATTTGACGATTTCGTCTGGACTAGAACGTCCAGACGATTTCGTCGCAAAACTAAATTTGCATAGTTGGAATCCGTTCCAACGGGTCTCCAATCCGGGTAGAAGCGTGTCTGCACCGTTGGGACCCTTCCCCCGTTGGAGATCTCCCAAATTGGGATGATCTCCAACCTCCCAACAACTATCCTATACCTATTTAACTCTAAGGGTTTTCCCTCCCCAACCCCTGGCTGAATTTTTATGCAAATTGAACCCTTATGCTCTAAGACATCATAATTCATATTTTGCATTAGTCCTATAGTCATTTCATTGCAGGTACACCACTGGTTTTTAGTCGAAGCCAATACCTATCACAGCCGACGAACCTGTCAAGATCGGAGGTGATCTCGTCAAATTCAGGACGATCTCGTACTGATGCGAGACGATTTCGACTGCAGCGCACATCGAGGCAATCAGTGCCTGGAGTTTGTTCTTATGTCTCTTTTCTTTGTCATTTTATGTTATAAATTAGATTGTTTATTCAGTTTTTATATTATATTGCATTTGGAGTTCACCCATTTTGTCTAGTTTACATATTAAGATCTTATTCTGCTATCTAAACATAGTTATTTGCATTTACTTCTGTTCTTGTATATTGTTCAACACTCATATTACTGTTTTACATAGTTTGCCCCTGTTTGCAAAATAGAATTTCTTGTATTTTGCATCTGTTTGTTGTTTTGCAGGTCTCTGATGAATTCGTCTGACGAATTCGTCAGATTGCAGACGATCTTGTCAGTTTAGACGATTTTATCAAATTGAAGGCGATTCTGTTGAATTGCAGACGATCCAGACTGCTTCAAGCTTCAGAAACTCCATCAGACTTCCGGATCAGGTAATCTTCATTGGCCTCCTGCAAATTCTCTATTTCTATTTTCTTTTCTGTTTTTTGTATGCATTTAAATTGCATTTTCATGTAGTTTAAGTTAGAATCATTCGGCCAAACCTAGGATGAATGTTTAAAAATAAAACGAACTCAACAAAACTCATTCCCAAAACCTAGGCGTGGAAACTGTCATCAAATGTTTCCTGGTGAACCCACCATCCGTCAAAAAATCACCAAAATGCACCTCCCTTGAGAGGCGGGACCTTCGCAAAGTCCTCTCGTCCGAGGTACCGCACCATCCTTTTCCCATCCTCCTTCCGGGCGTGGATCCAACAGCCTGAAGGTAGGGGTGAAAAAAATTTGGAGCGATACAAGCGGAAAGGTTTTTTGTGAAAACCAAGGCAGTCAGAATAAAAAGTTTTATTTAAAACCATGGATAACAGATTTGAAATGGGTTTTTCTTAAAACCCAAGTTGGCTCTTCGTTTCGTTGAAAAATATGCCCCGGTGATAAAGATATTTAATTTTAAATATTTAGTTTAAATTTTAAAGGTTTTTTGTGAAAACCAAGGCAGTCAAAATAAAAAGTTTTATTTAAAACCATGGATAACAGATTTGAAATGGGTTTTTCTTAAAACCCAAGTTGGCTCTTCGTTTCGTTGAAAAAGATGCCCCGGTGATGAAGATATTTAATTTTAAATATTTAGTTTAAATTTTATTTTATTCAAAATTTAAATTAAAATATTAAATTAAATTAAAAGGGCCGACATGTTACTATTTCACGGCAATAAGCTACAGGAAAGTGACGAAGGTGGAAGAAGTGTTTGAGGCCGACAAATTTAAATCTAGGCCGACGAATTTTAGGGTTTGGCAGCTGACAAATTCTAGGGTTTCTCAACCGACGTTCTTTTAGGGTTTGTTCCTAAAACTTCTTCTATAAAAGCAAGGGTACTTCGAGTTTGAAAAGGGGGTGTAAAGATAAAGTGCGAATGCGAGCATAGTTTTTGTGAAAGTGAAGTTCGTGTTGAGCAGAGAGTAGAATGTGAAACGACATAGAGTGTGCGAAGCGTGTGCACAGAGAAAGCAGAGTGTGCAGAGAAGCACGAAGGGCAAAGTTGATTGCAAAGTCTGGCTGTAGCAGTGCAGCAAACTGTGTGAAGTGATTGTGCAAGAGAGAGCAGAGTGCACAGAGATTGCAAAGATGATGTAGACCAGCTTAGAGTCTTGCAATAACAAAGGTATATGCCAAACATTTTTTTTATTCAATATTGAAGTCCAGTTAGTGCTTGGCAAATTAAGGGGTTGGTGCCTCTTTCCAGTTGAGTCTTGGTAAACAATTTGTCCAATTGGTGCTGGCAAATTAAGGGGTTGGTGCCTCTTTCCAGTAGGTGCTTGGTAAAATAGGAGTTGGTGCTCCATTTTGTTGAAGCAGATAAAGTTAAGGGGTTGGTGCTCCTTCCAGTTGGTGCTGGTAAAGGATTATGTAAAGTTGTAGCTTTGCATTGACTAGATTTGGATGGTAGTCCAAGCAGTATTTTTGAGGAGTAGCCACATTGGTGAACCTCGTTAAAATGCTATGTTATGTGTGATGCTTTATTGATGCATTTAGTATCTCTTTTATCTGCTTTAAACTACTGCTGGTTTTATAATCTAATTGTTTTAGAATTTTTTAAAGAACACACTGATTCACCCCCCATCTCAGTGTCATTGTAATTATAACAAATATGTCCACAAGTCCTCTCTAGAACTTGTCCAAATCTGCTCAACAAGTCCTCACTAGAACTTATCCAACTTTACTCTCAATCTGTATTGTAAGCTTCCACAAAAGCTCACACAAATATGTCCACAAGTCCTCTCTAGAACTTGTCAAAATCTACTCAACAAGTCCTCACTAGAAATTGTCCAATATCATAGAAACACAAGGAGAATTGTTAGAGACTAAATATGTTTCACATTCATCACAATGCTCAATAAATTTCAATCACTCTTTTAGAAACATAAAGAGAATTTTTAGAGACTCAATATGCTTCACACTCATCACAATGCTCAATCAATATTTTAGAAACATATAGAGAATTGTTAGAGACTCAATATGCTTCACATTCACCTCAATGCTCAATCACTTTCACTCACTCTTTAAGAAACATATAGAGAATTGTTAGAGAATCAATATGCTTTATACTCATAAACTCTCAATAACTTTTAATATTTATTTTATTACAAAAATATATAGATAATTTTTAGAGACTCAATATGCTTCACATTCACCTACACTCAACCTCTCTCTCAAATCAATTCAGTATATAGAACAATTTGTTTCATAGAACTTGAGCTATCACTTCACACATCCACTTGACTAGTCTCAATCAACTCTAGTCAATCAATCATTCAATGAAATAATCCTTTCTCACAAATCCTAGTCTAAACATATGAAAACTCACTCAAATATTTCCAACAATGCTTATCAACAATCTCACATAACAATGATACTCATGTTCTTTGCAAACCCTAGTTCAATTTCGTCACTCAACTTAATCACTTCAACAACAATGCTTATAAAACAAGGTTTTATCAACAACTCTCAATTCTAGAAAATCTTGAAACATTAGTTAAAAAAACACTCAACAATGCTTAACCAAACAATCCTTTTCACTCCAACTTTTCATTCACAACTTTCAACAATCACTCACCAGGAATAATATGCCCATACCTTTTGTTGGATGTAAAGGTGCCTTTAGAAAAACCTATCTTAATCACAGTTTCCTTTTTTCCAATTCCAATGGTTAGACACAACAATATCACTTCAATACTTTCTCAAAAATATTCCTTAGACACAAAATAATCACAACTCAATTTATGCCTTATTGCTTCCTTTTAAAAATAACACTCATCATACCTTGCATGAAAAATAATTTATTTGATACACCTTATAAACTCCAACTTAAAATAATATCCAAAAATTCACAAACACCTTACTACTCTTTCTAACCATTAAAGCAAATGATATCAAAATTCAATTTGCATCATCTTTATAACTCCCCGTGTAGCCTTATAAACCAAATATAATGCAAAAATTAATTTTTTATTTTTCAATTCCAAAATTTTCGGTGCCTAAATTTCAATGCATACCTTGCTTTCCCCAAAAATGGGTTTTGGCATGATTCGATCCACCGTCTCCCTAAGGCCTAAGTGCCTTAGCACTTGGGAGCCCACCGCATGGGCTATATTCCCCACGTGAAGGAAAAAACACTTCCTCCATCTTATGCCTCGTGTGCCTTTTGACTTCTTCAAAGTCCACTACTCTCTCCACTTCACTGTAGCACACGTCGCAAGCAATTCACATTAATATTCGAACGAAGGCATGGTAAGTCCTAATGTGGGTGGATCCCCCTTTTTATACACGATTTGATTTTTCTCCCATGTCAGTGCTTTTAGTAATTCGAATTAAAATTCGAATTATGATTTTAATAACCCACATTTGGGTTAAAACATTAATATAAATTAACTTTATAATTAATATTAAAACTAATTAATAATTAATTTACATAACTATTGGAGCCAAATTTGACTCAATATCTGAAACCCCCAATTTTATTTTTTTTGGTTTCAATGTAATAAGCAAAAGTTGCTAATTCACCTAAGAAGTTGATTTACATTTGTTTGAAATTTCAAAATCAAACTTAGCCATTTTTATTTGAGCTTATGACCATTATCTCATCATTTAAAAAGTCATTAAGGCCAAATAATTTAAGCACCCAGTACCATAGTAAAATCGTAAAGTACCCGACTTTAAGGTAAGGGTCATGATGATCATAATAATTGAACCTAAGCCTAATGAATAAAATCTTAAGTCCTAAAGTAATAGAAAAATATAAACCAAGGCCTAATGATGAAACACCATGGTCTAAAGTCCAAAAACATAAGATTTGTTTAAAGGTCTTAATTAAAACCTTGAGGGTATGCACCTTGTTCTGTTAAAAAAATGAGCACCTCACGTAGATCTAAGGGGAGCGCTTCATCAGAGTAAAATCCGATGGATGTGCTCACTTCGATTAATTAACCATTTAAAATGATGTGGTCTAAGGTATTAAAGTCTAAATTTTTGAAAGAAATATTAATAAAAGCATTAGGGGTATGTGCCCCCTTAAATTAAACATCGATCTAATTGGACGAATCTAATGATAGCACTTGATCAAGATCCGATCGGATGACACAACTCTCATAAAAGGTGCATCAAAAAGATAAAAGACCGCAAGATTAATTAAAACTATTAAATGGGATTAGTGAGGGTCTAACACATCAGATAATTATCCCCATTTTGGCTTAATAAAAGGTTAAAAGCATGTTCCCCTTTGGTAACTAACCCCTCAAGTTGAAAGAAATCAACGATCACGCAAATATTGATCGAGATCCAATGGCTACGCTAAAGCTGAAACCCAAATGATGGAATGGTAAGAATATCGGGTAACATGAAGGTAAAGCTAAGATTAATCACACATTAGTGAGGGTATAATACATTACTAATTACCCCTTTTGGGCTTAATCCAATATTAATCAAATACAGTGATGCACCCTTTTAGTTATTATTGTGGGATATTTAATGACAGTGCCTCATTAAAGAGAAATTGGACATATGTGCTTGACTTAATAAAGCACCCTGATATAAAGTTCGAAGACTTGAGTACCATGGTCACAAAATATCTGATGATTGCGCTTGATCAAAAATTTGATCCAATGATGCATGTTCATCACGAATTACCAAGGTAAAACAAGGTATTATAATGAGGGACATGATAAATCATGTGCCAAATTAGAAGGAATCAACGGATGCACTTTATCCAGTGATCATCAAAATACCTTAGTTATTAAAATGAAACATTAAGGCTATAATGATAATTTCAAACGAAAGCTTGAGGGTATGCACCCCCATTCATTAATAGTCAATCACATTGATCTAAATCTAAGGGCAGTGCTCCGTTCTTACTTAATCAGGTGGTGGCACTTTAATGAGCCAATCGAAATATAAGCCAACCAATACAAAGGATAAAGGAAATCAATAGTTGTGCTAATCCCCCTCAAGATCCAAAAATAGCGCATAAGTCAAAGGTACAAGTAATGAAATGATCATGAATGTCTTCCAGTAAAGCCGATGGTAGCGCTCCATCCTGATTAAAATAAATTGATGGCCACAAAAAAATATTATTAATATCCAATGGAAGTGATTGAGTCAAAGTCAAAATGGTAAGATACAAGCGGGGCTAATCCAATGGATATCTTCTAACAAATCCAACATATGCGCTCCCTCTTGAAATAATACAATGACGGTGCACACTTCAAAGGTAAATCTAATGGTAAGCCTCAATTAGCATTTGATTAAATCAAATTTTAATCATCTTTAGCAAGGGTCCTAACACATTATTAATTGCCCCCTTTTTTTATTAATCAATATTAAACAAAAAAAATTCAAAGCATGTTTTTTCGGTTATCTAACCCGCAGGTTATAAAATATCCAAGGTTGCAATGGAACAAAGGTTGATCCAACGACGACGGTGCAACCATGAGACATAAAGGTTTGACTATAAAGGTTAATTGAATCTTTAAATCTAAAGCATTTGCATGTTTAATCATATTGACAAATGTGACATCCTCAGAAGATGAATCAAAGACATCGCTGGCCACAAGAGGGAGAATCGATAAAGGATTCCCACATGAGTTCCAAAGTCAAAAAAATGGTAAGTCAAACTAGATCCAACGACTACTGTTAAGGCTCAACAGATACAATGGTTCTATGCAAGAGGAAGATGATCATGGATTAATAAAATATTTACTAAAAAGGAGAGCCAAGTCATATCAATGAAAATGTTGACTTATTTCGATCCAATGGTCGCGGTTATTCCAAAGCTCAAGTTATATACAAAAGGGAGATCAATGGCTGCACTTTAACCCAATGAGAACTAATGGCCACTATTTAAGTAAGGATACCCTATAGTAGATATGATGATACAAATGAAATCAAAGGCTACAACCTTACCCAATCTAATCGAATGACTATGCTCGTTCGTGGTTATCCAAGGAACCTTAAGGTTTAAGAATATCAAGAGTAGCCCTGATAGAACCTGTGATGATCACAAACTAGAAGAATTGGAAGACTCATATTCTGAATAGAAGATTTGTCAGTTTAGCTCCCAGGAGAAGGACGACCACTTCACAAAATACCCAAACAAATATCGAGGTGGAGAACAGGGATGTGACTCATCCACACCAAGGCATGTTGAGGGGTGCTATGGAGATTAATAGCTAAGATGAAGTCAAATAAATTAGTATGTATAAGCACAACAAATCCAAATGATACTCAAGGAAGGAAAGATTCGAGCAATCAAAATAAATCCTATGAATAGTGCCTAGATAAGGGTAATGTAGACTGATCAAAAGACAAATCCTGATGCTCAAGCATGCAAATCAGATCATACATATCCACTAAAAATAATAGCATGTTGTGTGAAAGACTAAGATAATCTTGCTAAACATGCTCATGCCCGAAGCTCATGACTTATAAATAGAGATAGTAAATGAGAGCTGAAAGGCACCAGTGAGAAAAACAATGGAGTACAAGAAGTATGAATGTATTCATTTTCTATTCTGCAAATACTTAAGGTGAAGAAAGTGCATGAAGAATAAAATATGGTTTCAACTTGCAGAAAGTCATTCAATCCATGCTTCGACGAAATATAGTTACAAGGGGAACACTTCAACAGAGTATAGTTATGGAAGCATCTTATAGATGCTTCTAGATCTTGTTTTCCATTCCCACCTTCCTCCTACTTATCACTACCTCCCTTTTTCTAGGCATTCTTTCTTGACCATCCTGATATTTTTTACAACATTGTACCATCTCACCTCCATCCATTGTGCAAAGCCATCCCCTTTTATCTATTTTTCCTTCATTCAATCACATGATCAATGCCATCCCATCCATTTGACACTGGTACACCACCCCTAGTATTCACCATCACATCATGTCCCCATCCGTATTTCATCAAGATTTTACAACATTAGTCCAATCAATCCCCAACAGTTTATCATAGTGACCAGGACAAGCAAAAGAAAATAATTTACATATAAGTATAAATCCTTTGTTAAATAAGCAGAAGAAGAGAAACAAGTATGCCAACTCATTTCAGTGGAATAACTCCCTTCAAACAAAGAGTGAGCTATAACAGTCAACTTAGAACCACACTAGATAGATAGCATACAGAAGAGATTCAATTAGATGCTGACAAGTGTAAGGCTAAAAATAAACCAAGAATAACATATTCAAGAACCCAACCTATAATAAGGAGTGCCCAAGTTCAAAATCATCATCAAGCAATTAGATAATAACATTTTTGCTAAGAGGTATACTTGAGTGCCCTTTAGAGTTGTGCTATTGTATCTCCTTTATGTGTCTATTTTTATCATTCATACTTATTTCTTCCCCATTCTGTGCAGGATTTTGATAGGAAAGTACCCAAGAAGTTGAGAATATTTCTAGACTATTGAGTCAAATATTTGGAGACTCTTCTATTACCAGATTGGAACAAGGAGAGTAAGAGATATCTGTTACATTATTTGAATAGAATATCTTCATTGTATTGATAATTTCTGAGAGAAAACAGAGTTTAACAACTTCCTTCTTACTCCGAATGTAATGACTTTTTAAATCAATACAATTCTAGGTCTTTTTCCTGTTAATTCTTTGTATCATTTTGGTGTGTTACTGTGTAATGGATTACATTATTTGAATGCATTACATACATTTATTTCATTGGTCAAATTTTAGTTTTATTACAATATTCAAATAAGTCTAGGAGCGCCAATTTTTCTTCTCCCCTTTCTCTCTGTTCAGGTTAAAATTATTGTTAAATTGCTATAACATCCCAATGAATCTAGGCACTGGTCTACATAAGGCATAACAAATGGTCATTTTATTTCTTGGTCATTTTAATACATATAGTGTTATATCAATACGGAGTGTGTAATCAACGTTTTATTATAAAATTACAGTTGGGGTCTCCTTACCCGTTCTGTAGTTTTTCTTTAGCAATACTCGTGTTTAACAGAACAAAGAGGTAGATTGACCACAACATGTAATAATTTGTTTGTTTCAAATGGTTTCTTGCAGCGTGACAATAGAATCCTATGGATGCAAGAAATGGTTCCAATAATAATTTAGGTTAAGTAAATTAAATTAAATTATAATTTATAATAAAAATTATATTAATTAATTTAAAACCTCATTTTTTAATATTATAAAAATATTATAATATTTTTTACTTGGGCATCTTATTTTGCACTTTGGTCCACATCTGATCTCTTGAAATTGGGCTATCCTTTGCACATATTGGAGAACCTAAAATTGATGCTTCCCACTGAAGCTACCATTGAATGGTGCTGAAAGCTTGACATCAATGACAACATATCTACTCAAAATTTCCAACAATATCCCCCTTTGTCATTTATGGCAACCCAAATTATTTTTACCAAACACTTGACCTTTTTCTTGTTCTGCTCCCCCTGGGACATTGCTCCCCCTGACTCAATGCTCTCTCCTTAAACCAAATCTCTCCCCTTAATAAAATATCTCCCTCTTTGATATCAATGGCAAAGGGTCACCTTTGGTGCTCAAGGCTAAGAATGAGTCTCTTAGATTAGTCCCTCTCCCACCTCATCTTGAGGTGGTTAATTTTGGGGTGGGAGTATTTCTACTCCCAGCAAGCACTGGTATTTACCTTTATCCTCTTTCCTTCTCATATGATCCTTCTAATTTCTTTGTCTGTTCCTATTTCTATCCCTTTCCATGTCCATATTCCTATTCCTATTCATATTCATATTCTTGTTCTTGTTCATGCTTGATTCTGGAATGTCTGCTCTACACCACTTTGTTGTATGTCCATCATTATTGTATTTATAACAATTAAAGCTATTATTCCTTGGAGGTACAAATGTCTTGGGATTTCTCCTAGTGAAGCCATATTTTTTTCTGTCATGAACCCTAAAATTCATTGCCTTGTGACCAAACTAATTACATGAGTAGCAATACCCATGGAAAATTTGTCCGTTTTTGAAATTCTCATTTTCTTGTCTTTCATGTGTCCTGCATTGTGAAGCCATGTGCCAAAATCTATGACATGAGAAACATCATCCATTGAAACTTACTTGTCTTGAACTCATTTGTCTCTTAGTATCTCTTAACCTATTCTGATTATTGTTCCATTTGTTTCTTCTTTGTGCATTATTCCTTTCTTTGTTGAAATTTTTGTTGTCCAACTCATACTCATAAGTCTCAATTTCTCTTACACTATCTTATTTTGAAGTTTCTTCTTCTTCAAAACTTGAGGTTGACTCTTCTTCTTGTTTCTTTTGAGCTTGTTCAAAACTAAGACCTATTTTGTTTGTTGACCTTCTTTGTACCTTGATCATTTTATCCACAATATTTGAACTCTTTCCAAACTTGTGTAGCTTATCCTTGGATTTTTCTAAATATTCCCTTAGTAGAGCTACTTCTTGTTCTAACCTTTCACATTCTAAGACCTTTGCTTCTAAATTATCCTTGAACTTCTTTTTCTTAGCCATTGGCTTATTTAGATCCTATATAAGCTTTCCTCTTTCTTCATAATATTCTTGAAATTGAATCTCAAGTTGAGAGTTTTTATTTCTTACCTTCTTTAAAGTTTTAAGAGCATATATAAACTCTCCCTCAAGATCAACTCCTCCTTTTTCTAATTATTCTTCTATTTGTGTACCTTTATCTACATCTTCATTTTATTTTGACTTGTCTTCTAGAGGCTCACCTTATTCTTCTTATAGTTTCATTAGAATATTCTCTTCTAGTCCTTCTAGTGCATCCTCATAGTCATAATCGCTAAAACTGAAACCATCCCTTGTACAACTATCTTCAATATGTCCAAAATTACCACATCTAAAACACTTGAGAATTATTGGTGACCTTTTCTTGACTTCTTTTTTTTCTTCAATAAAAAATAGGACTTCATATTTATCATCATCTGAAAAACTATTATCACTATCACTTGAGTACTTACTTGCCTTATCTGCATAGTAGCTCCTATTTTTTCTTTGAAAGAACTTCTTTCCTTGTCTACCTTGTCCATCCTTGCATTTCTTTTGGTACATATATTTTTTTGGTTCCTTGTTCCTATGATCCTGTTTTTCTTCATCATTGTTATTTGTAGCTTCTTGACAATCAATTGCATAGTGACCATACTTTCCACAATTGAAACATCTAATAGATTTTGCATCTTTAAATTTTCTTGAATATTTATTCCTTCTATCATAATTTGCTTCTTCATCACTGGATGACTCATTGCTCAATTTTCACTTCTTACCCTTTGTCTTCTTAATTGTTTTGAAGGCTGCTTCCTTCCAAATATTAGGTTCCTATTTTGTTCTCAATTCAAATACTGTAAGAATACCAAGTAGCATATATCTTATAAAAGAATCACCATATTTTTATTCTTCTATAGTAGAAATATTTTGACTAAATTGTTTTGGAAGAGATCTTAAGACCTTATCACAAACATCTTGTTGCAGGCCAAACAAGGTGAATGGTTTCCTATTTTTGTCACATGCCCGTGCATTTAATTATCAACCCAGGGAGCTTTGTAAACTTGCGAAGAGTCGAATTAGGTTACTACAATACCACTGGAGGTGAATCTGCTAATCCTACATTTGGGGGTGTTCTTGAAATGGTTGTCAATCATTCTCGCACTCCTCAATAAATTACGTAAGAAGAACATAATTAAATCTATAGAAATAAATCATGTACACATTCCTGAAAATAAATCTACTACAAATACTGGAACTAGAAAACTAATGAACATTCTTATGAAAGCAATAAACTAATTAAAATAAATAAACAAAAAGGAAATGGGGAAGAAATACTGGCTTGGAGTGGGCCCAGGCTCTAGCAGCTTCTTCCCGATCGAACATGCGCTTTAGAACTTTTGGAACTGTAATATATTTATCAATGTATTACAATCTATCTTCTGTAACTCTAAATGGATCTTTATTTTATTTCTATATATTTTTCAGAATGATCTGTGTGTGTTTATATAACACACCCACAGAACTTCATTACGTAAGTGGTTACAACAGTTGATTCTTCCCAGACTAAATTAGAACAGTCTGGTGAATGCAATCGACGTCTGGCATTCTGTTTTGATGGCGACATGTTCGTTTTGGTTCATGCTTTTCCTGGCATCAGTAAGACATTTTGATACATTGGTGCTATCTCCAATTTAGCTCTGCATGACATAGAGCTGGAACTGCACTAGTCGTTGCCATCCACATCATTCAAATATGGTCAACGGGCAAAGAATCAGTGGCACCTTCCTTATGAGGAAGGTACCTTATTATCACGGTGCCTTCTTGTTGTAGGGAGGTGCTTGCCTTCTATTAGCATCTTCCAGCTGTGGGGAGGCGCTTGCCTTCTATTAGCACCTTTTGGATATGGGAAGGCGCTTGTCTTTGGTTGTCACCTTTCGACTGTGGGGAGGCACTTGTATTTGGTTGGCACATTTCGGTTGTAGGGAGGCACTCACATTCAGTTGGCACCTTCTGACTATAGGGAGTCACTCACATTTAGTTGGCGCCTTCCGACTGTAGGGAGGCGCTCGCATTCAATTGGCACCTTTCGACTGTAGGGAGGTGCTCGCATTCAGTTGGTGCCTTTTGACTGTAGGGAGGTGCTCGTATTCAGTTGGCACCTTTCGACTGTAGGGAGGTGCTTGTATTCAGTTGGTGCCTTCCAACTATAGGGAGGCACTCATATTCAGTTGGCGCATTTCGACTGCAGGGAGGCGCTCATATTTGGTTTGGCACATTTCGATTGCAGGGAGGCGCTTGTTCCCTTGGCGCATTTCGATTGTAGGGAGGCACCTATGTTCTCTACATTGACCCCCGATGAAATAAAGTGCCAGGTCCATCAAAAGGACCTCGATCATTCCAAATCTAACTAAATCAACTGCAATTCCACAAAACATACTAAAAACACACAAATTAGATAACACACATAATTATATCAAATATCTATATAATCATTCATAAAAGTATGCAATCCTTATTATACAACCGCATATTGATCAAAGAAATATGTACAAAATATGAGCATTTCTGGTGCTCATCACATCTGATTCTTCAACCTTAGTCCAAGTCCTTGCATGGCATTAACAACCTCATCAACTTGAAGTAGATAAGTACTAATATTTTACTCATTATTCATTCTTAACTCTTCAAATTGTCCTTTGAGATTTCATATATTTGCCTTCTTGACACCTTTATCTCCTTCATATATTCTTTTCAACTTATTCCAAATTCCTTTTGCATCTTTACAATGCATAAATTTTATGGATTTTGTTCTACATAAACCTCTCAAAATTGCATTCATTTATTTTGAATTATAATGTTGTAGAATCTTACCTTCCTTATCTGTAGGTAGATCAACTGGTGGTATGTATCCATTTTCAATTGCTTCCCAAATTTCATTGCCAGGTGCCATCATGTAAATCTTCATTCTCATACTCCAATATATATAATCACTTCCATCAAATATTGGTATTGAATTATATGGGGACTCATTCTTAGACTCCATTATGTTCTTGAAAGCTTTTCCTTCAAGATATTAAACTCTTCCTAAGGAACCCTCTCTGATACCAATTGAAGAACACAAGCTTATACTGAGAGGGAGGGTGAACATTATAAGACCACTTTTTACTTTTCCTTCCCAATCAATATTATGCAATGTAAAGATAGCAATATCAACAAAAATAATCAAAGAAATGCACAAATCACCACACACAATAGAGACACAAATTTAATGTGGTTCACCCAATGTGGGCTACTCCACGGAGAAAATATTTCACTAAAATTTTCTCAATCAATCTATTGGGAATCCTTTCCCTATTACAATTTTTATGGATCTCTATCCAAAGGAGACACCAATCCCCTAATCAAGTTCATGGATCTCTATCCACAAGAGAACTCCTTTCTCCTTAGCTTTGATTGGTGATATTATAGAAGAAATTTTACCCCCACTACTCTGGATAATGGATATTTATCCACTAAAGACACTTGTCCTCACTACCCTAGCTAATGGATCTCTATTCACTGGAGACTGTCGTCCTCTATACTCTATCACCTTTAAAGCTTTGTATCAAATATACACTAAACAAAGTCCTTCGATATTTATATCTCTAGTCTGGCACAAACCTATACTTAAATCTACAGCAAACTATGTCCTCAATATCTGTCTTCAAGCCTTAACTCAAATCTTGACTTAATCACAAATCAACTCTACTGGATATGCCCCAAATCTTAACTCAAGGTTTGAAAAAATCAATCAATCAACTCTACTCTTAAGTCTTATCAAATACTTGTCTCAAATATACCTTGTAAGCTTCCATAAAAGTTCATACTAATATGTCCATAAGTACTCTCTCTAACTTGTCTAAATATGCTTAACAAGTCCTCACTAGAACTTGTACAACTCTGCTCTCAATCTGTATTGTAAGCTTTCATAAAATCTCACACAAATCTATCCACAAGTCCTCTCTAAAACTTGTCCAAATCTGCTCAACAAATCCTCACTAGAACTTGTCCAATCTCTTAGAAACACAAGGAGAATTGTTAGAGATTCAATATATTTCACATTCATCACAATGCTTTCAATCACTCTTTTAGAAACATATAGAGAATTGTTAGAGACTCAATATGCTTCACACTCATCACAATGTTGATTAAATCTTTTAGAAACATATAGAGAATTGTTAGAGACTCAATATGCTTCACATTGACGTCAATGCGAAAAACATAGTTCTAGATGGAGGAAAACTAAATGTAACTAGAGACGTTTTTCGTAGGACTGCCCAAACTTCCGAACTCGTTTTGGCCATATCTCACTCATCCGGACTCGGATTGAGCTAAAATTTTGAGGGTAGATGCCTGAAAAACCCTAGAACGTCTCCACCAATTTTCATATCATTTGGAGCAACATAGATCCTAGCACATCCCTATGTGTGAATGACATATTTGGCAAGCGGCTATGCGAGGGTTTCATCTGGGTTGAGTGCAAGCAGCTCCAGAGGTTGGTTTTTAGGGCCTTCGGGCCCTAGCGGCCAATATTTTTGTGGTTTATGCTCAATATTTTAGTAGGAAATGTTGCAGGGGATACAATATGGGTTAGAAATTTGTCTTTCAACAGATCATACTGTGAACTTGAGTGACAACGACTTCCAATTTGCTGCACAAAAGAAAAGTGAAAACCATACCTTTCCACGGCGTCTAGGGCAAGGATTAAAGAGATCACGAAACAAGTTTCAAGCAGTTGATCAAAAAATGGCTCATATCTCAAGTGAATCTGGTGCTAAGGTGCACCCACAAAATAATTCTACTGTGAAAACCCCTATCAAGGGTAAGAATTTCGAAGACTCGGTCCCAAAAATGAATTTTAGGGATGCCCTTCATGGTGGACAGCCTCAGCCCAATGCTAATATCAATATTAGGGCTTCCCATAAACCTCTAAGAATGCCTAAGATTGATCCCAGGAAAATGGAGTCAGGATGTCCTAAGCAGCTGATGGAACTCCTATTGTTAAGCTTGATATGGGTAACATTCGGACTGGCATTGAAGATTTGGAAAAAAGAGGACTAATTTGTCGGTTCATGGGTTTTCGTCCGAGTCTATCTGCTTTCAAAGTCTGGGCTACAAAAATCTGGAAAACTAAAGGTGAGTTACAAATCTCTATTTATCCAAATGGTTATTTTCTTGTTTTATTTGCTAATAATGAAGATAGAGAGAAAACTTTTCAAGGGGTTCCTTGGTTTTTTGGAAGGGCAGGGCTTTTCATGAAGCCCCGGCATACTAAATTTAAAGTCGAAGAAGAGATGCCTTCTATAGCTCCCGTGTGGGTTAGACTCTTTGGCCTCCCTATTGAATTTTGGAATCCTACTATTTTTTCTTCAATTGGAAACTCTTTAGGAACTTTTATGATGACTGCTGATTGTACTCAAAATTTTGAACATATTATTTATGCTCGGATTTGTGTTTTAATGGATTTTGACAAACCCCTACCTAAAAATATCACATTACAATTTGGGGAAGACACTTGGGAGCAAGTAGTGGACTATGAGAACATTCCTTTTCGTTGTAGAATTTGCCATGAATATGGTCATTTGGCCGGTGCTTGCCCAAATAAAATTCCTGATCAAAAGAAAGAAGATATAAACTCAGCAGGTTTCCAAATACCTAAGAAGAAGAACACTCAGAAAAAACCTAGTTATGAAGGATCAATCAAAGTCATCTGCTAATATGTTTGAAATCCTTTCCACAAATGATGTCCCAAGTGAGGAAGAGGAAATAATGGAAACTAAAATCTTAGAAACACAATTTAAATATGAAGGGAAGAACTCGGAGACAAACCAACAAATCAAAGGTTTTCAACGAGAAAAAAAAGGAGAAAATTTACACAAGAAAAACAATATTTCAAATGTCAAAACTTCAAATAATGCAGGTCCCAATATAGACTCCGTTGAACCATCTAGTAAAATTTTGGTTGTGTACGAGCATTCTTCAAGGTTAGAAGCCATCTCAGATTCAATTGGAATAAGTCAAGAAACGAGGAAAAAAAAATTGAAGATGGATTCTAATCAAAAAGTAGGTCGCAAGACCAATCAATATCATATGGTAAAAGAAGGTGAAAAGCTTGTAGAGGAAGGTAAGATTAATGCCCTTCCCAACTTTTTTAGCCCTGGTATTAATGAAGATCATCACTTGGAATATTAGAGGACTCAAAGGGAGTCTTTCAAAACAAAATGAAATTAGAAGAATGATTCAGGTAAATCATCCACATCTTGTTTTCCTTCAAGAAACAAAGATGTCAATGGAGGATATGGACTTAATTGCCGAGTAAAATTTGGCCAGCTGGAAAAGTGGTTTCCCTCAGTTCCCAAGGGACTTCGGGTGGCATTGCTTGTCTTTGGGATCCAAAAGAGGTAGTTATTCACCATATGGTTGGCAGTTGGGGTTTGTTGGCTATAGCTATTCAAAGTAGACATTCCAACCAGATTATGCTCTACATTACTGTTTATGCTCCGACTTCTTTGGAGGAAAAAAGAAGACAGTGGAAGGATATTACTCATATTATCTCTCATTTTCCTAAAGCTTGGATCTTGATCGGAGGAGATTTCAATACCATCCTCTCTCTGGATGAGAAAAGGGGGGAAATAGAAATTTGGACAAAAGCACCGACCTCATGAGCGAATATATTGCAAACCTCCATCTTGTGGATATCCAACCGAGATAATGGCCTTATGACTTGGTCTAACAGAAGGCAAGGCTTAGCTTGTATAATGGAGAGATTGGATAGGTTTTTGCTCTCTGAAAATTTCTTAATCCATGGTCACATTCCTAAAGTGAAGACTCTTAATAATGTTGGTTCGGATCATTGGCCAATCATGGTGGAAATGTGGAAAACCAATGTGAGTTTCTCTCCTTTTCATTTTCAATTAATGTGGCTTAGAGACATTTCCTTCAGACCTCATGTGCAACAATGGTGGAAGGAAGGTAAACCTAGGCATGGGACTAAGATGTTCTATTTTGCCAAAAGACTGCAATACATTAAATCCAAAATCAAGACTTGGAACTAGAAAGAGTTTGGGGATGTTCATAAAAAAAACATGAAGTTATTGCTCATCTTGAAAATTTGAATAAGAAAATCCGTTTAGATGGCCTCACAGAGAAGAGAAGTGCAGATGAAATTAAACTCACAACTCGGTTAGAGGAATGGGAAAAAGAGAAGAAATCTTATGGAAGCAAAAATCTAGAATTCAATGGCTCAAAGAAGGAGATCGAAACACAAATTTCTTCCACAAATCTCTTCTAGCTCGAAGATCTCACAACTTTATTTCTTCCTTAAAATCAGATTCTGGAGATGTTGTTTATACTTGGGATGGCATGAACTCTATTGTTGTTGATTACTTTTCCAATATTTTTGTTGCTACTCCCCTTGACTCGGCTTCACAATATAATGTTCTTCAATCAATCCCTTCTCTTATCACTTTTGAGGAGAACTCTATTTTGACTGCTCCTGTTACTATCAATGAGCTTCAACAAGTAGTTTTTAAAATGCAAAAAGGAAAACCCCAGGTCTTGATGGTTTTCCTATTGAGTTCTACCAAGAGTTCTGGGATATCCTTCATGTTGATTTATTAGAGGTGGTGGAAGAAGCCAGGAAAGCCAAAGAAATTTTGAAGGTTATCAATAAAACTTATATTACTCTTGTTCCAAAAGCTCAAGAGGTTGATCATATCTCAGCTTTTAGACCTATTGCTTTATGTAATGTTCTTCTCAAAATCATTACTAAAATCATGGCGAGAAAGGTTGAAGCCTCTTTTGCATAAGATTATTTCTCGGAGCAAGGGGGTTATGTGGAAGGACGTCAAATAGTAGATGAGATAGTTCTTGCTCAGGAAGCCATCCATTCCATGGATATGCAAAATTCTCCTTCCATGTTCATTCGGTTAGACTTATCCAAAGCTTATGACAGAGTGGATTGGCACTTCCTTATCAAAGTTTTGAGGCAATTTGGTTTCTCTAAGGATTGGATGGATTGGATTATGGGATGTATCTCTTTAGTTTCCTACTTAGTTCTTATCAATGGCAGGCCTTCTGAGTATTTCCCAGCTTCCAGAGGTATTAGGCAAGGTGACCCGCTATCCCCTTATTTATTCATCATTCTTGCTGAATGCTTGGGTAGGACTATAACCAAAAAGAGGGAAAACAAAACCCTTGAGGGAGTTACCATTGCTCATGGAGCTAGACCTATCTCTCATCTTCAATTTGTGGATGACTCTACTCTTTTAGGTAAAGCTACGAGTTAAGGAAGCTTCTAATATTAATCAAATTATTAGCTATTTTTCTAAGGCTACTAGGGAGTTGATCAATGAAGACAAATCTAAAGTTATTTTCTTTCACTACTCTGCTAGACAGGAATCCATGGTCTTGGATAAACTAAGATATAAGAAGACCTCTCTTCCAATCACTTATTTAGGTATTCCCATAAATATTCAAAGGCAGAAAAATAAATATTGGAATTGGTTGTTGGACAAAGTCAAGAAGAAAATTGGAAAGTGGACCAACAAGTGGCTTTCTTACTGGGGGTAGAATCACCTTGGTAAAATCAGTCCTTCAAGCTATTCCTATTTATGTTTCTTCCGTTTTGAATATCCCAAAGGCTGTTCTTCGAGAATTGGATCAAATGAGTCATCGTTTCCTTTGGAGTGGTACTAAGGAGAAAAGAAAATGGGCCTTGGTGAAATGGGATACTTTATGTCTTCCTAAGAGTGAAGGGGGGTTAGGATTACGGTCTTCAATTAATAACAACAAAGCTTTAGCTGCTAAATTATATTGGAGGATGTTGCATAACCCCAATGCTCTTTGGGCCAATAATCTCCGTGCTAAATATGCTGAGAACAAAAGTCCTGAAGACCTTGTTCGCTATCAACTTCCTACCAAAGGTTCTCCCATTTTAGGAGTTCTTAAGACTGGTGAGGATTTGATAAAGAAAAAATTATTTTGGATCATTCATAATGGTCAACATGCAAATTTTTGGACAGATTCTTGGGATGGTCACAAGCCTTTGATAACTCAGTTTCCCGATTGGAGGCCTTGGATGGAGGAGCTTCACCGAGCTAATTGGATAAAGGTGGCTAATTACTTTCGGTACCATACTGGTAATTCAAAGGTTGGTAGATATTGGATCCCTATTGAGGACTGGCCTATTCAAATCCCAGAAAGGCAAAGACAAGATATCCAAGGCATCCTTCATATGAGATCCCTCTCTTGGTCCCATGAAAATGATTGTTTTGGATGGAACAACACTACTAAGGGTGAGTATTCAGTTGCTCAAGGTTATTTGACCTTATGCCATAATAATCCCAACCATTCTTCTGACATATTTTCTCGATTGTGGGCTCAAAAGCTCTGGCCTAAGGTGAGGTTCTTTAATTGGTTTTTATTGCATCGTAGGGTGCTTATTGGTGAGCAACTTATGAAGCATGGTTTTCATGGCCCTTTTAGATGTGAAATGTGTGAAGAGAATGTAGAAAATATCAACCATATTTTTATTGAGTGTACTTTAGCCTCTGAGTTGTGGAGGAGAATGGCCACTTTACTTGGCTTACAGTGGTCCAATTTTTTTACTTTTGAACAGCTTTGGAGGGATTGGCCTAATCAAGAGGGTGTTGATCATTTTATTAGGCAGTTAGTTTGGATGGGTTCTACCATTCTTCTTTGGAATATTTGGAATGAAAGGAACAACCAAATTTTTAATCAAGATAGGAAGGATATTCACTATATTTGGCAAAAGACCATAGCCAACTTAGTTGAATCGAGTCCATCATCTCCTTAATCACCCCCAAAACTCCCACCAAATATGGGATCAAGTGATGCAAATATTGAAGATTAAACCTTCTAAGGGCAACCAACTTAAAGGGAATGTGAGTATTAGTAAGATGGATAGGAATAGAAATTGGCAACCTCCTCCTAAGGATTTTGGAAAAGTCAATACTGATGGAGCCTCTAGAGGGAACCCTAGAAAAGCCAGTGTGGGAGGAATTGGTAGACTTTCAGATGGCTCCCTGGTTTTTACTTTTGCTGAGAATTTGGGTATTCTTTCCAATAACCTTGCTGAGGGGTATGGTATCCTCGGGAGGCCTTCAGGAGGCTACTAAGGTTGGATGGGAAAAGGTGTTAGTTGAGTCGACTCTCAACTTATGATTAATCTCTTGAAGAATCCTTCTAAGAATCATAAGGTGGATTGGAGAATAAAAAGAATTATTGAGAAGATTCAGTTAATCCAGATGGGATTTTTGAAAGTTGATTACAATCATGTGGTCAGAGATCAAAACAAGAGTGTTGATGCTTTAGCTAATTGGGCTTTGGACAAAGGTGATCTTACTTGTTATGGCCACCCTCCTATATGGTGGGCTTCTCAAATTAGGGAAGCTCTTCTTTCTATCATTTCTTTGGATGGCTCCGAGTTCGAAGGTACCTAGTTTCTTCTTTTTTTTTTTTGCTTCTCTTTGGTTCATTCAGTTTTTTTAGTTCCCTAGCTCATTCTATTCTTTATTTTGTTTCCTCTATTGATTCTTGCCTTAATAGTCTTCTGGTCTAGATAGGTCATTGTTTTGTTCATTTTTTATTTCTTTTTTGTTTAGTTTTTTAAGGTGGGTGGGTTTTTTTATTTTGTTTTGTTTTTGTGTTCTTTGTGTTGTTTTTTGTTGTTCTTGTGTTTTTGTTGTTTTGTTTTTTTTTTATGTTTTTTGTTATTGTTCTTGTGTTTTTTTCGTTCTTGTTCTTGGGTTTCTCTTTGTTTGTGTTATTTCGTGTTTTTATGTGTGAGTGTTTTCTATGTTTTTTGTTTTTGTTTATTTTCTATTGTTGGTTGTTTTTTATTTTTATTTTTATTTAATTTTTTAGGTTTTGGTTGTGTTTATTTTTCATGTTTTTTTTGGGTTATGTCTTTGTAGTGTTATGTTGTTTTTGTCTTGTTTGTGTTTTGTTATGTGGTTCTTGTGTTTTTCTATGTGGTTTGTGTTGTGGTTTCTTTTATCTTATTGTGCGTGTTTGGTTGTGCTTTTGTTTTTGACACACTCAAGGAGCATGTTTTTTATTTTATTTTATTATTTTTGTTGTTATTTACTTATTTTTAAATTGGTTTTGTGTGTACCCGGTGTTGTAGGTGAGTTGGAGAGGAGAGGGCAATCCTCCAAGGGAGGTCCTAGGTTCAAATCTCCACCCTACCAAAAAGCTGAATTGGGTACCCAAAATCCAATTGATAATGTTGGTGCGGGTAGGGTCGGGTGTGACTCCCGGGTGACTTTGACGGTATAGAACCCCCTGTTCATGGTCTCTCAGACCAAGGCGGCCCTGCAAGGGGTTTTTCGCTTAAAAAAAAAAAAATTGGTTTTGTGTGTTTGTTTGCTCCTTGAGTATGTCAAAGGTGGTAGGCCAGGTCCGAGTCCTGGGCGTTTTTGGTGGAATGGATACCCCTAACTCCTTGGTTCTTACCCAAAAGTGACATCCCTTTTGGGATGTTTTCCCAAAAAAAAAAAAAAACATTGACCTCAATGCTCAATCACTTTCACTCACTCTTTTAGAAACATATAGAGAATTTTTAGAGACTTAATATGCTTCACACTCACAAACTCTCAATCACTTTCAATATTTCTTTTATTACAAAAACATATAGAGAATTGTTAGAGACTCAATATGCTTCACATTCACCTACACTCAACCTCTCTCTCAAATCAATTTAGTATATAGAATAATTTGTTTCATAGAACTTGAGCTATCACTTCACACATCTACTTGACTAGTCTCAACCAACTCTACTCAATCAATCACTCAATGAAATAATCATTGCTCACAAATCCTAGTCCAAACATATGAACACTCACTCAAATGTTTCCAACAATGCTTATCAACCAATATCACATAACAATGATACTCATGTTCTTTGCAAACCCTAGTTCAAGTTCTTCACTCAACTTAATCACTTCAACAATAATGCTTATAAAACAAGGTTTTATCAACAACTCTCAATTCCAAAAAATCTTGAAACATTAATTAAAAACACACTCAACAATGCTTAAAAAAACAATCATTTTCACTCCAACTTTTCATTCGCAACTTTCAAAAATCACTCACTAGGAAGAATATGCCCATACCTTTTGTTGGATGTAAAGGTGCCTTTAGAAAAACCTGTCTTAATCACAATTTCCTTCTTTCCAATTCCAATGGTTAGATACAACAATATCACTTCAACACTTTCTCAAAAATATTCCTTAGACACAAAATAATCACAACTTAATTTATGCCTTATTGCTTCCTTTTAAAAATAACACTCATCATACCATACATGGAAAATAATTTCTTTGATACACCTTATAAACTCCAACTTCAAATAATATCCAACACTTCACAAACACCTTACAAATCTTTCCAACCATTAAAGCAAATGATATCAAAATTTAATTTGCATAACCCTTATAACTCCCCATGTAGCCTTATAAACCAAATATAATGTAAAAATTAATTTTTAATTTTTCAACAACCACTTCCAAAATTTTTGACGCCTAAATTCCAATGCATACCTTGCTTTCCCCAAAAAGGGGTTTCGACGTGATTCAATTCATCGTCTCTCTAAGGCCTAAGCACCTTAGTGGTTGGGATCCCACCATGTGGGCTATAGTCCTCACGTGAAGGAAAAATCACTTCCTCCACCTTATGCCTTATGTACCTTTTGACTTCTTCAAAGTCCACTACTCTTTCCACTTCACTGTAGCACGCATCGCAAGCAATTCACATTAATTTTCGAATGAAGGTATGGTAAGTTCTAAGGTGGGTGGATCCCCTTTTTATACATGAATTGATTTTTCTCCCACATCGACACTTTTAGTAATTCAAATTAAAATTTGATTTATGATTTTAATAACCCATCTTTGGGTTAAAACATTAATATAAATTTTTATAATTAATATTAAAAATAATTAATAATTAATAATTAATTTACATAACTTAGGTTAAGTAAATTAAATTATAAATTAATTTATAATAAAAATTATATTAATTAATTTAAAACCTCCTTTTATAATATTATAAAAATATTATAATATTATTTACTTGGGCATCTTCTTTTGCACTTTGGTCCACATATGATCTCCTAAAACCAGGCTATCTTTTGCACATATTGGAGAACCTGAAACTGATGCTGCCCACTGAAGCTGCCACTGACTGGTGCTGAAAGCTTGACATCAATGACCACTTACTCTTGAAATCAATGTCAAAGTATCTACTCAAAATTTCCAACATACCCATATATTATGGTATAGGAAAGACTGCATATGAGCATTGCCAGGATATATTAAACTTAGCTGCTATTCACAATATCAAGAATCAAGATGTTACAATCAATATTCTAGCCCTTCTTTCAGAGGAAATATCCTGCACTATTTTAGAACCTTGGAAGAAAAAACCATCACTTCATGGAAAAATTTAGCTGGTACTTTCATAGAAGAATTCAATGAGTCATCTGATCTCTTTTCACTCCTAAACCAATTTAGAGCTATGCAAAAATACCAAAATGAGTTAGTCTCTAATTTTAACTTGAGGTTCAATAGAACATGGAAGAGGATTCCCATTGAAGCTAGACCAACTGCATCTTTAGAATATATGTATCACATCAGAGCCCTTGGTTCATAATTGGGGCTACAAATGTAGTAGTCAAGCATAAAAACCTTCCCACACATCTACCAAGTAACTGTCCAAGAAAAAAAATATGCTAATCATTGTAGCAAGGCTTCCACAAAAAATGGTCATGTATTATTACTTTGAGATTCTTCAATTTCCACCAAAAGTAGCCTCTCCTTCATATATGGATCCTCCACAAACTCCACAAGCATCTCCATTATTTCCTCCTAAAATAACCCCTACTATCCCTTTTCCTCCTCTCTCATTTCAAAATCCCCAAGAATCGTCTCTATTGTTAGACATCTAGAGCACTCTAAAAATGATCAATAACAATGTCAATGAAATGGAAAAGAGGGAAATAGTGAGATTTTAATAGAGAAGATTTTTATATATTAACAAAGATCAAAAACCTAGTACAAGTGGTAGCATAGGACCTAGAGTTAATGTAAATTAAGCAAAGCAAGAATATGCACCTGAAACTAGTTTGGTCAATGTATGTTGCTTAGTTTGTAATGACCCTCATGATTCTTACACTTGTATGATGTACCAACACCATGTGCAACAAGCCATGGAAAATGCTAAGAGAAATCAAAAGGAGAGATCAACATGTTGTTGTAGCATGATCAAGTTGTGACTAGACAAGATTTTCCTAAAGAAGAACATGTCTCTATCATGACTAGATCTGGAAAGACGTCTTTGCAAGTAGACCCATAGAAAATGGGAAGTTTCCAGATGCCTTATCAAAAGAAAAGAGAATAAAAATTTTAGGGCAATGACAAGTTCTATATTCCATAGGATTTTGACAAAAGTGATGCAATACCTAAAAGACAAGAAAAGGAAGTGAATACTCCAGGAAGATATGAAAAAGAAAAGAGCAAAGAACATGAAAGTGCTAAAAATGAATCCCAAAAAAAATTGAGATTTTCTTCAGAAGAGAAGTAAACTTCAAGACATATCAACCTCACCAAATTGCACATCCACCTGTAATAGTGAGAAATTCTCAAATATCTATCTCCCCATGCTCTATCATACAATATAATCAACCAGGGATGGTGACTGTAAGCATATTTAGTATTTTTATAAATGAATATTGCTTTCTATTATATCCACCATTGTTGCACCTGAGTAATCTATAGATTTGTGCTTGATTGTTTTACAAACTCTTCTATTTTGATGGTGGATGATTTATCTTTGAGGTGCTGATAAGGGTAACCATTAGTGAGCTCATCAATCTTGGCAATGACCAAAGGGAGAGGAGCTGGTCGTGCTGAATTGGAGGAAACCATGGTTATTTTTTACACTTTCTTTCTACTACTGAGATGCTCTACAATATTCTTACACCTTTGGATTTTCACAGTGAATACCATCTATAATAGAGTTCGAAACAATTTGACAAATATTAACAATGGCTTTGGGTGTACAGGATTTTAATGGCTTTAACCAACTTTCTTTAAATGGTGCAATAGATACTTGCCACATCATAGCCACATATTTTTTATTAACTGTTATTAATGGTTATGGTACCTCCATTGTGCTTTATGATTGGATGATGAGCTGGAGTTGTACGTGAAACTAGGCATGAGTTGCTTTTTTGAAGATCTTCTCTCATAGTGGTTGGAATATTTTGACACATGTTCTTATGCAAATATTTCTTTTTGACTTTATCCACCACAAGCGTTAGTTTATAATGAAATTTTAAATTTACTTATAGAGTTTTTCCATAGGGTACAAGTTATTTGTATTTTTCTTTAGGCGATCCTATCCGTTCGGTTGTCTTGCTCGAATCCATTCGCACCATCCATATTGAGTATGCATGGCAGCTTGGAACATATTTGTTTAACATAAACCTTAGGACCCAAATATTCCTTTTATTAGAGTACACTAGTTCACCCAATGGGATGTGGTCAGGTGATGGAGCTGACTTATGGGATGATAGCGGATGAAACACCCGATCATTGGATTGCAACTTAGACTTTGATTAATATAACATTGGGCCTAAGGTGAAGGGAAATTTTTTTGACCTAGAATTAACCCTTGAAAAACTTATGGAATATTTAAAAAATTTCTTCAATAAACTTTATAAAATGGGATGTTGTTGGGAAAAACCTTCAATCAATGGGATGAGGGTAAGCAACTCATCCGACCAATGAATATGGGTTAATTTTTCACAAGGGAAAAACATTGTTTATAACCTTAGGTCAATATTGGTCATTATAACTTTAGGACATATAATAATATTTAGCAATTGGGATATCGTTGGATGTGATAGCCGACCAATGGGGTGAGGGGTAATTGAAATGGGCTAACAAAACATCTCAATGGGTAACTTAAGCATTTCAAAAAATTCCTTTGATAATTTTACACCAATGGAATGCCATCAGGTGAGACATCCGACCAATGGGATGTAGGCTAGCAACACATTCAACCAATAGAAGTTGGTCTAACTTTTCAAAATGGAGGGAAGTATACTATGCATTTTTGAACCCTCAATTTCAAATTAAAACATATTCTTTATGACCTAGACCTTCCTTATTTTTTCTCGGACCAATGGGGACTCATCAGATGACTCCTCCGACCAATGGGGTGTAAGAATATGAAATAGCCTTCCAATGGGATGGAACTTGGTAGGATAGCCAACCAATCATTTTTTTAAATGGACTTAGGAATGATCCAAGAGTATTATTTTATGGGCAAGGAGGGGGGGTATTTATTACGTGCTTAGGACCCTCGAGTTTAAATCAAAATGTACACTTTATGACTTAAGCTTCTTGTTGAAATATTTCACTTTTGTATCTTCAAACAATGGGGTTACGTTAGGGGACTTGGCCAACCAATGGGAAAACATCAAGTGAAATGACTGACCAATGAAATAGGCTTGGCTTTTAAAGGGGAAACAAACAATGCAGCACTAGGGGACTTAATTTTAAAGAGGGGAAAATATTAATCATGTGCATTCGACCCTTATGACCTTAGAACTGAACATAGTTTTATTTCACATCCAATGGGGAGATGTTGGATGAATTGGCTGACCAATGGGATGGAAGGAACCTATATGGTCGAACAATAAAATAATTTTGACTTTTCAAAAGGGGGATGGATAACGCACGCAAGGGAATGTAAGGGCTTGCGAAGGGGAAAAATTCTTCTATGTGCATTAGACCCTCATGAACTTTTGAGAAATACATTAAACATTTTATGACCAATGGGATATAACATTTTAAAAGGGTCAACCAATGGGATGGAAATATTTTTTACAGTCGTGCCAATGGGGTTTGGCCAAATGACTTAGGAGTTTAATGAATTTTTGAACTTGAGAATTTTGACTCAATATAGCTGATGGAATAATAATCAAGGTGACTTAGATAAAAACATATAATTTTGGTGATTGACTTAGGGAATTTTTGAACCAATGGGATAGTTTCAAATGTGATAGTTGACCAATGGGGTGTAGTTTTATAAATTGCCCAACCAATGGGATATAGCTAGAAATCATGCTCGATTAATGATATTATATGACTCAAGGAAAATTAGGGCTTTAAAACTATGGAAATCTTAGGCATACGAGGGAAATATTTTTGGGATGACATATGAATATGATGAATTTAAATGGTTAGGTGCTATGGGAAAATAGAGGGATTAATAAAAAATGGAATCCTTTGGTGATAGCAATGTATATCTAGGGGGAACTATGATGAAATGGACTTTGGTGAAGGTTAATGAATAATTTGTGAAATAATGAACGATGGAAGGATGAACGTGTAAAGGGGAGGATTTTCAAAATTTGACCCTTTTGAGTGATTGATAGAACACATAACTCCACCTTTTTGTACCAAATGGAGACCTCTTAGCTAATGTAACTTTTCATAACAAAATTTTTTCCTTAAAAGACCATAATAATCTAAATCACCTAGACAACAAATTTTGACAATATTTTTACAGATTGAGGTACAAAATTGGTTTTAATATTAAGGTACAATAAGAACCTTCGAACTAATATAATATCCATGACATGACAATAACTTTGGAAATACTTTTGACCCTAAATCACCTAGGGACTAACTTTGCCAATTTTGAAAAATTGGGGGTATGGGCTATGTATTCCAACATTGGATCTGACTGGGACAAGAGACATATTTGTTCTTCAAGGATTAAAAATTCTCTTGAGGACCCAAGGATCTCTAGTTATCCACATGGTAAACATTTATTTGATGAACATAGCTTCCAAATTGCTATAACTATCCTAATTTATTTGACCCTTTCAAAGGACCGATTCAGGGATTGGATTTGACTTTCACCTAATCACCTCAAAGTTAAGAACAAAAAAATCCTAATAACCTAGAACTTGAAATTAATAAAAATAAAAATTCCTAATCACCTAAGACTTGAAAAAAATGAAAACTCCTAGTCACCTAACTAACATGACCAGGTGTATCGCCCAAATTTTTTGCACCCTTACCTTTAGGCTAAAGGATCCTTACCCGGAAGGGGGGTGAGAAAAGGATAGAAAAATACCTTAGACAGAGAGGCCCTTTGAAGGTCGTGCCTCTCAGGGGAGGGGTAAAAAGGTGAATTTTTGATGGACGGTGGGGTTCACCAGGAAACTTTGAGTGGTAGTTTCCACGCCTAGGTTGAGAATGGGTTTGATTTGTTCATTTTATGTTCAATCATTTAGATTCCTAAGTTGGCCAAAATGAAGCTAAGCTATTATATATGAAGATTCTAATTTATATAAATATAGAAGACATAAATGAATCCTAATGTGATTGAATATAGAGAATATATAAAATGGAGAAGAGTACACCTAATTTATGATGTCTGATGAAGATTCTGAAGCTTGTAGGAGTCCAGATCATCTTGGATATGACAAGATCATCTATAATTGTAAAAAATAATCCCAAATCATAGGAGATCATCTGAGATCACCCAAGATCATCAGCAACCTGATGAATTCATCAGGTGAAACCTGCAATCAAGAAAATAGACACCAAAAACCAAAAATACAATTGCAATAATGATGCAAAATGATAGAAATAAGAGTATAGATGTTTGAATGATAAATCCAGATATCAAATTAAATTAGATGCACTATTTTGGAAACTTATTTTGAATTTTATCATGCAATTATGCTAAATGAGGTGAACTCCAAGATGCAAAACAAAAGTAAATTAATCTAATACACCAATAAATAAGGAAAATGAGATAGAGAATGCAAATTCAGGGCTCTGATTGCCCCCAAGCTGAATTGCAGACCAGATCGTCTGTAATCATACAATATCATCGCCAATCTTGATAGGATCATCTAAAATTTTAGTTGAATCATCTATGACGATCCGAGCTACCTACGGCTACAACACAGTGAAATCTTGCAACAAAACTTGAAAACACAAGTGCAAATGATGGAAGATCACAACAAAACTAAAATTGCAAGGAAATAATTAGCCAGACATCCAGGTAGGGATTCAGGGGGATATACTAGGAAAATCCCAATTTATATAGTATTAGGGGGAGGTTAGGAGGTTGGGGATCATCCTAATCTGGGAGATCCCCAACGTGGGAATCTCCAACCGTGCAGACACGCTTCTGCCCAAGTTGGAGAGGTTGTTGGAACAAAAGCTAATTGCAAAAAATTGGTTTTGGAACGAAATCGTCTAGATGTTCTGTTCCAGACGAATTCATCTGATTTGGGATGATATCGTCAAATTGACGATGATATCATCCAATGGTCACAACAACCTCTAAAAATGGTGCAAAAAATGAGGTAAGTGGTTAACGGGTGGTTTCGGGGTTAAAATTCAAATTTCTACTTTTTACTGATGGTTTAAATGCGCCAATTTTTGGGTGCTACATTTTGCCCCCTATTTAGCAAATTTTCTAAAAAAAATGCGTTAAATATGAGTTCTTCACGCTTTACGAGAAAGCAAAAAATTATTCTACTTTTTAGATGACGATTCTAGGTCGAATCGTACGACTGTTTGCTATGGTGCCCCCTCTGAGTTTTTACCCAAATCGAACATTTGAGGTAAAAGCATGAGAAAACAAAATTAAAAAAAAAATGTCGTTTTGAATCAAAATAAGAAAAATAGGGTAAAACCCAAATTCATTTTTACTGTTCACTTTCGCTGTTTCAGATATCTGCAGGAGAAATGGTGGAAATGGCACATAGATTGATAGAGATCCAGTGCGGGTTATGGGTAAGGATCTAAACCTAGTTTACTGTGTTTTTAACTTTATTTACTTTATTTTTGACTTGAATTTTAAGTGTTTTTGGGCGTCGCAATCGTTTTTAGGCCATTGACAAAATTATCTCTATATTGCTGATTTCGTCTAGGGAGGAAATCGAAGAAATAGGGGTGATCTCGTCTAATAAGGGGCGATCCCAAAATTGAAGAACAGAGATGATTTCATCCTATTAAGGACGATTTTATCTAAATTTGGTACGATATCATATTATAATGGGCGATATCAACTTTTATGGGATGATTTGATTTTAATTTAATTTTTTTAATGATTATGTACTAATGATTTTTGTTGTTTTATTGCTTATTTTGCAGAGGGGATTACTAAAGAGTCGAGAGTGGAAATACAAAGGTCTAAGAGATGATTTGGCCATGCAAGATCAGGATGAGCGAGATATATTGGCAGAGGTAGGACTGCAGCATGTGGTAGAGGTGCCACAAATTCCTACAGACATGGGGCTACTGACAGCCCTAGTAGAGAGATGGTATCCGGAGTTGTCCTACTTCTGGCTACCAATAGGGGAGATGACTCCCACTCTAGAGGATGTATGGAGGATCTTGAGGATCCCCATACACGATCGATTCATGACCCCTTCGGCCAATTAGGGCCATGCTATGATGAGATTATGTGAGGACCCGATATTTGTCTTGGAGAAGGGTAGAGTGAACATTGAGGCTTTGAGGCAGATGCCTAGGGCATCTTAGTTGACCCAAGTTTTGGTAGGGGTGGTAGGTGGCCTTCTTCTATGCCACCAGAGTGGATGTAGATTATTGTGGCTACTTTCAGATGTTGTCCGTGACATAAGAGACCATGAATACAAGTTTGCTTGGGGTAGATTTGTACTGTGTCGCTTGTATATGATCCTTTATGGGGTCGTATACAAGGGGGGTCGATGTCTGGTGCTGAAATCGCTTCTACAAGTTTGGTACTGGGAGCACATTGCGATGTAGAGGCTGGTAGGGCTTCCACTGATAGGAGTTGATCAGGAGAGACCCTAAGTTTTCTATTGGTGGCTCTAGAGAGGGTCATGATGGTAGATAGATCTATCGACGTCCCAGAGGTTGTTGGATGACCTCACCCCATATCAGATCACTTGGAGACCATGGAGAGAGCATCCAGGGTGGGTATAGGATGGACAAGAGTTGGCTTGCATCAGGTGAGTCATATGGTTGAGGACAGAGCGGGGAGAGGTAGAGCTCCACCACTATGATCAAGTTTTGAGGTAATTTAGTCTACAATAGGGGATCCCTTCTCTTAGGGATTATGAGTACTCCCGGACTATGCGAGATAGTACCACACTGAGCGGGGCTCCAAACATGCAACGGTTATGGAGTTAGGATGCTGATGATACCTCCATTTAGCCAGTGGATGGGGATGATGCAAGGATAGCAGACAGATATGATGCCTGGTATGCAGGCATTCACCCTCCTCGAATGATGAGGGCACAAGGTCCAATGCATGCTATAGTGCAACAGATGGATAGGCGATGCCAGGCTACCATCGATGCAATGAGGGGTCATAGAGGGAGGGATCAATGACCTCCTCCTTAGGAGAGATGTCGAAGATTACCATAGGCTTCGAAGAGACAGTAGTAACCAAAGAGGAGGGAGGAGAGGAGAGAGGAGTGGAGAGAAAGACTCCCTGCTCAGTAGAGGGATATGCCACCATTGCCCAATAGAGGCAAGGGTGTCGAGGTGGGGGAGAGTAGCGAGATGGCAGCTCTTCAAGCAGAGAATGCTTGCCTATGAGCCTAGGTGTAGACTCTACAATATGAGGCTACACGGCTCAGGGCTCGAAGCAGATGGGCGAGCATTCTGGATCTAGTGCGGTCAGTTGCTCAGATCATGTCTATCAGGGAGTGTACTACCATTTGGTTCTATAGGGCCAAAGGATATAGTTTCTAGTCAGTATTACGAAGTCGATCAAGATGAGGTCATCAAGGACATCATCACAATCGACATCGAGGACCCATGATATAGATGGGACCACCTCCTCCACCTCATGGTGGGAGAGGAGATGAGGCTGAGAGCTCGAGGTCTTCTCGAGACTAGATGCACATTGTACATAGACTATTTTTGAGATGATTGAGTATGCCAAGGTATAGATTGTGGTATACCAATACATTTTGATATGATGTATATACTTCTTGATATATATATGATGTTCTTTTTATGATATGACTTGTGCATATGTTTTATGATGCTTTAATATTTTAATTATTGATTGACTATTCATGTAATTATGTCATTGAAAATATTATAATTTTATGTCATGCTATAAAATTAAATGAAATAATCGGATGTAAACAAACTGGTTGTTGTGGTGTGTTTTGATGAAAATAAAGTGACTTCTAAAAATAATTTTAAAGGACATTGCCGCTGTTACATGACCATTTCATGGAGTCGTCGCTCACTAGGTCATCAAGCTAATCCCGGTATGAGAGAAATATTGCTAAAAGTAAAAGGGTGCTTAAGAGACTTTCTTAAGACTTGGTGTTGTGATGATGAAAAATGATGATAGTGATGATTTGTTTTCAGATTTCCATGAAAATATTATGCATGAAATATTAAAAATATGATTTTTTCTAGGCATAAAATTCCTAAGTATGATAGAAATTTGAACAATTCCCTAGGAATTATACCATCGTCGCAAAAAAAATTAATGTTGACATAATGAAATGAAATAGGAAAGTTTTCGTTCTTTTTAAAGCACAATTGTGTAACATAATGATTTAAGCCATATGCTTTTATGGATTAAATAAATGGGAAATAAAATTATAACGATGGTTTGCGCTAGGCATAGAATTTTAGGTATAGACTTATACCATCATCACGAAATCCAAAGAAGAAATTGATATAATAGTTTTATTGCATAGTTGATTTTTGATTTTGAGATAAACAGAAAATATAAAAATGAGGACTTGCACTAGGCATAAAATTCCAATTTAGGTTTAGGAACTATACCATCGTCATGAAATTCAAAAATATATAAATGTGACTTTATTGCTAGATTTTTGAACATGTTTTGCAAGATAATTTTGGATTTTTGAAAAAAATGTATTTAATTGATTTTACGCTAAGCAGATATTCTCAAGAAAGTCAAATTATTCCAAAAGATTTGAATAAATATTTTAAATTATCTCAAAGACAAAATTTAGATTTATAAGGAACCCCGTGTGCATACGTGAGTTCATTGCCAATCTTGATCTATCATAATGATACAAAATCTCTCAAACACAAATGTGTGTGCAATTGTAATGTTCATTTACCAATTTTGAGCAAGATAATTTGATACAAGTAATTTGAATTAACCAAATGAGTGTTCGTTGACCATGATTTATATGCATGTAACAGTACCAGACTACTATGTAAGTCAGGTCATCAAGAGCTAGCTGATCCATAAGCAGTCATAGGTCTGTACAAAAGAAGGTCGCTAATGTGACAGATATATCACCATGCTAGGAGTTACCCAATGTCAAGCAAGTTAGGTACAAATCACATGTTATGGGGTTTACCTCACAGTTTTTGAATAATTGAGAATTCCAGGGATTCAAGCTTCACACTTCCTTCTTTCAAAGGGGGGGAGGGATTTATTGCTTTTTTATTTTTCTTTTATTTTCTTTTTGTATTTTTTTTTTGCTTGACACTGAGATAATTCTGAAATATTGCTGAGATGGTACAAAATGATACTGAAATAATGCTTTTGAATAATTTCTCTTTTTCTCATGATTTTTCTTGATTTTATTTTTATTTTTCTTCCTATACTAGGGATACTTGCTTGGATTGGCTATAGAGCAAGGTATTTTTATTCTAGGCAGGGGTGAGCTTGTCCTTTTGTCAATTCTCAAAGATTCTAGACCATGTGCATGATAGGATAGTAGGGGAAACTTTTCGCTCAAGAGACCACTTCTACTGTGTAGCATCGTTTTGAATTTGCAATGAAATCATTTTAATGTGAAAAGGTGTACTTGGTTCAAGTAAATAACAAGATAAGTTCTCTATGCTCAAAACTTTATTTAATTCAACTATGGACTTCGATATAAGAGAGATTAATAATCATACCAAAGAAGATCAAGATATTTATACATGTGAGTGTGAAAGTGAGGGATTCCAGATAAATGCTAATTTATCCAAAATAACTGAAAATATAACTGCAATACTTCAAGAATTGACAGGTGCAAAATAGAATATGTTTTTAAGGATTTTGATGATTTTGATTTTTTTATATTGTGATTTTAATTTAGGAATTGAGAGAATACATAATATTACTATTTTTGATTTTTTATATGAATTACTAATATGAGACAATATGTATAATATATACAGTGACAAAATTACCATATTTATGCATAATAACACTTAAGATGCATAATTTTCATAGGTTCTTTAATATCTTTACCATCTAAGGTAGCTAATCTATATGCTCCCGATCCAAATTTAGCAGTGATAATATATGGCCCACGCCAATTAGGCTAGAATTTTCCTTTAAGGTCTTTAGTTGCATTAGTATTTTTTTTATTTTATTTTAAGACGAGGTCACCGATCTCAAAGGATCGATTATGAACTTTCTTGAGATATGCTCGTTTGAGCTTGTTATGGTAGGCATGAAGATGCTCCAAAGCATTAATGTGCTTCTCATCTAGGATTTCCAGCTGACTAAATCTACCAGCATGATTTTCATCTCCTACTTCAGTATCTTGAAGTAGCAGAGCCAAAGAAGGAACTTCTAGTTCAAAGGGAAAAATAGCTTTAGCGCCATAAACCAAAACAAAAGGTGAAGTGCCCGTGGGAGTACGAATGCTAGTTCGATAAGCCCACAAAGTAGGATATAATTGAATGTGCCAATCATGACCAGATTTATTGACTAGTCTCTTGAGGATTTTAATTAATGTTTTATTAGATGCTTCTGCTTGGCCATTACCCTGAGGATAATAGGGAGTGGACCAACGATGTTGAATTTTATATTTTTGACATAGTTTCTTTACATATTTGTTTTTTGAAACAAGTTCCATTATCCGTGATGAGATTTGTAGGAATTATAAGCCTACAAATAATTTGATTAAGAATAAACTTGGAAACTTGTGTTCCAAAGGCAATAAGCTAAGGGCATAGCTTCGACCCACTTCGTAAAATACTCGATGGTAGTTATAATGAATTTGTGTCCATCAGATGACACAAGATTGATTTTTTTGATGATGTCTAAGCCCTATTTTGAAAAGGGCCAAGGAGATGAAATAACCTATAGTTCTTGTGTAGGCGCATGGACAAGGTCAGTGTGTTTCTGGCACTTGTTGTAATGGTGAACGTAATCATGTGCATCATTCTCCATGGTAGGCCAAAAATATCCTATCCTAAGGAGCTTCTTAGCAATGGCGCTACCACTAAAGTGTACCCCACAAGATCCATCATGGGCTTCACTCAAAGCTAATCTAGACTCTTCTAGATTCAAACATATCAATAGGATACCTTCAAAATATCTCCTATACAACGTATTGCCAATTATTACGAAGTGACTTGCTCGTCTACGTAATAACCGGTGCTGGTTTCTATTAAAACCTTCAGGGAAGGTCCCATTTTGAATAAAATTAAGGATGTCAGTGTACCAAAGTTCAGGAATAGTTTCATTGATTAGAAACACATCCAAAGGTTCCAAGCATGATTTAGTTGAAGCGGGTTCCTGGAGTCGATGAATAATTATGGTAGCATATTCGTAATCTAACTCCAAGGGTAAAAGAGATGCAGTTGCAGCCATAGCGTCAGTCACATGATTGCTAGTTCTAAGAATAGCTTCCAAGGTAACTTGATCAAATAAAGATATTAATTGTAATACATATGCTTTATATAGGCACAATTTATCATCTATGGTCTAATAAAAATCATTAATTTGATTTATAACAAGTTGAGAATCATCGAAAACTAATAGATTTTTAATTTTTAGTGCCAGGGCAGCTCGTAATCCAAGGATTAGAGCCTCATATTCAGTAGTTTTATTAGTACAAGCAAATGTTAATTTAAAGGATAGAGGTATGAGATGTTTCTGTGGAGATATCAAAATAATACCTACACTAGCACCACTCATGCATCGGGCTCCGTCAAAGTATAGGAACCATTGCTCTGAATGATCCGCCTCTAGGTTAAGGCATTCATCAGGAAACTCCATGACGAGGGGATGGGTGGACTCTAAGGGTGCAACAGCTAATTGATATGTTATGATTTGACCCTTAATAGACTTATGTCCTATAAATGTGAGTTCAAACTCGCTTAGAGTAGGAACCCACTTCGTTGTGCAACCAGATAAATAAGGTCGACTCATGTGATACCGCAAGGGATCAAATTTAGCAATAACGTATATTTTTTGACTGAGCATATAATGGCATAGTTTCTGTGTAGAAAATATGACTGCTAGACATAACTTCTCTAATGTTGTGTAGTGGGTTTCATAACTAATTAATGTTCTGCTAATGTAATAATTAGCATGCTCTCTTTTCTCATCATCAAGTTGAGCTAACATAGCTCCTAAAGAAAAATTTGAAGCAAAAATATACAAGATAAATGGGCGATCAGGTTTAGGTGGCAAAAGTACAGGTGGGTTAAGAAGATATTGTTTGAGGAGTTCAAATGCTTCCTTACATTCGTCGTCCCAATGGAAAGAGACATCCTTCTTAAGAAGCTTAAGAAAGGGTCCAGTTTTATCCACCAGCTTATCGATGAAGCGACGGATAGCTTGAAGCTTACCTTGTAGACTCCGTAATTCAGATATATTTGTAGGTGCGAGCATATCAGTGATAGCCGTAATCTTGAGAGGGTCAATTTTGATGCCATGTAAAGAAACTATAACCCCTAATAATTTACCTGACTTAACTCCGAATATACATTTTGTTGGATTCAATCGGATAAGATATTCCCTTAATCGATCAAATACTTTTCTCAAGTCATATAAATGGTCATCTTCTTCAATAGAACGAGCTATAATGTCGTCTACATAATCATGTAGTATATCATGCATCATATCATGAAAGATATAAGTCATGGCTCATTGATAGGTTGCACCTGCATTCTTCAAACCGAATGGCATCACTTTCCAACAAAAAGTCCCCCAAGGGGTAATAAAGGATGTTTTAACCTGATCTTCAAGAGCTATCCTGATCTGATTATAACCAGAAAATCCATCCATTAAGGATATCATTCCACTCCCAGCAGTAAAATCAATGATCTGATCCATATTGGGAAGGAGAAAATCATCTTTAGGGCATGCAACATTAATATCTCTAAAGTCTGTACAAACCCTAATCTTAGTAGCTTCTTTCTTAGTTACTGGAACTACATTCGAGATCCATTCAACATAATCAATGGCTTGTATAAAAATAACATTAAGGAGTTTTTCTAACTCCCCTTTGACTAGTAAGGCCACTTTAGGATGCATTTTTCTAGGCTTCCGCTTAACAGGTTTAGCATCCGTATGCACTACTAGGTGATGTATAACTACAGAAGGGTCTAAACCTGGCATATCTTCATATGTCCAAGCAAAAACATCTTCATAGTCTTTAAGAAATGCAATGTTGATTATGTGAGGGTTATCATCGGTTCCAATGTTAATTTTTATGACATTTTCTACTTCCATGTGTAGATCTCTCTCAAAATTAGGTGGGGCGGGTGAAACGCCCAATTCTTGTAATTCTTCCAAGGTTAGCTTGGATAATTCATCTTGAGGAGTCATGGCCTCAAGTTGGGCTATACTAGGTATAGAGCCATCAAAATAAAATCCATTATGTAATAATTCCTCAATGGAGACATCGTGAAAGATATCTCCCTCCAACTCATCGTCGAATTCAACAATAATCTCAGGATAAGATATAGATAGCATATTACATGTGAATGTATTATTCATTAAACACAAAGCATCGCGTTCATCTAAATAATCTTGGTAACATATAAGATGGTCATCATCCTCAAATGGGAATGGCTGACCCTTACTAGAAAATAGGCCCACACCACATTGGGCGGGCAACACTTCTACCTCAAAAGGTTCTTTCATACCATTATGGAAAGGTCCCAAAACTTGCCCTTTATATCCCAATTTAAGCATTATAGGTTTAGCTTTAATATACTCATTAGTAAAATAACATCGATCATATCCATCATAATGAGTTTTGATGTTTCTAGGTATTCTACCCCAGTCATATCCCTTATAAATAAAGGCATAGCTCTTGACTTGGTAAATACTTACCATAGGCTATGGGAGGCCCAAGGTACGAGGAGATGGTGGAAAATTATTTAAAATAAGGGAATCTTGCATAGAAGCATTCATTTCTTCTGATATAAGAATTTTAGATAGATCGGGTAATATCTTGTCAGTAAGAGCATAAGAGGTAGAAGGAACATTCCCTACATCTTTCGATGCAGAAAATATGAATTTGGTGGATGTAGACGGTGTAGAGGTGTCGATATATGGGTATATTATAGGTATGGAAGTTATAGGAATAGAACAAGAGACATTGGTTTTTGGATTAGGATATTTCTTAGGTCCTAATGCGGTTTGTTTAGAATATAGTTGAGCTATATGTGGAGGTGCAACTAATGGAGAAGAAGTAGATGACATTGTGGGTGTGAGTTTCACACGTTTATATGGATAATGAGAATTAGGATGTGTGGATGACAGATAAGGGCAAAATTGAACTCCAATAGGTTTTGCCAAAGCTAACATATCAAAGGGTCTTGGATCACCATGAATGATAACCAATTGATTCTTAAATTTGAACTTAACACATTGATGTAAAGTTGAGGGAATAGCTCACATCATGTTGATCCAAGGATGACCCAAGAGTATATTGTACGATGCAGGGCAATGTACAATAAACACAATTGTATCCAAGGTTCTTGGACCAACCTACAATGGAATGGTAATAACTCCACATGTTTCTTGTGTTTTGTCATTGAAAGCTTTTATGATCATATCAGTTCTTTTCATTTCATCACTTCTAAACCCAAATATTTGGTAGAAGTCAAAAGTGAAAATATTTAAATATGAACCATTATCAATCAAAACTTGTTTGACTGCTACATCTCCAATTAAGGTAGTAATATACAAGGGGTTATCTTTATGTAAACTATGTTGCAGTATGTCTCTATCCCAGAAGTCAATACAATCAACTTCACAAGTTATTATAGTATCAGCCATGGCTTCAAGTTGAAAGTCTTGTGGTACCATCATCTGACTTAATGTGAGCATTAATTCATCTCTATGTGTAGGAGAAGATCTTAAAAGGTCCAAGAGAGAAATTCTAGCTGTGATATTTGATAATTGTTCATTAATATTATAAGGAGGTTTAGATTGAATATTAGGTGAATGATTCCCTTTATTAGGAACCTTCAAAACAAATGAAGTTGATCCACCATTCTAAATTTTATCTTGTTGAGAATTTTGAGCCTATTTTCTAGTAACAGCTCCGATGGTACCCACAATATTATTCTGCAGATGATGAATGGGTCTTGGTCTAGCGTTTATAGTTAGCTCATTAGAAAGTAATCGGTGAGACGATGGTCTAGTAGTGACTCTTCTTGGAAATGGCTCTTCTGGAACCATATAACTTGTGATAGGATGAATATGATTTGATTCATCTTTAGAACTATTTGATTGATTTGATGTGATTTCCATATCACTATTAGTCTCGTATTTTGTATCACTAAGATCAGGTATCTGAATATTATATAGAGGCATGGTTGTAACCATGGATAAAGTTGTGTCAAATATTTACAGATCATGAATAGGTAAATGCCCACTAATAGTTCCTACATATCGGGCAAGAGGAGGGACATTATAATATTCAACTTGATTAGCCACCTCCTTACCATGTTTTGGTAAGGGATGTTGAAATATGTCCAATGACTAATTGGAATTTTGATTCTGGTTTTGTGGGGTGTTATTTTGAACATTATTAGGAGGATTTTGCTTAGGTTGAAAGGCTTACACATCCATATCATTGTTATCAATCAAGTCCTGTATTTTATGTTTTAATATTTTACAAGAGTTGGTAGTGTGTCCAGGTCCTCTTTGGAAGTCACAGTGTAAATTTGCTCTATATCCGGGTATAGTTGGATCAGGTTCCCGAATATTTGGTAATTGAATCAAACCTCATTCTAATAATTGTAGTAGAATAGTTGATAAAGGTTGATTTAACCTAGTAAATTCTTGAGGAGGTCTATTAGGAGGTTTTAGTACAAACTTCTCTGCTATCTTCGTAGCATTAACATTAGCAATATTTTTGCTAACCCACAACTTGTTTATTATTATATTGATTTTTGGATGTTTTCTCATCGTCTCTCTTTTTAAGATGGCCTCTCCTAATGAGAGCATCTTCCACTCTTCGAGCTAAGTATATAGCCTGATCGAAGGTGGTCAAGGTAGCAGTTGATAATTCATAAGATAGTTGCTCTTGCAAATTATTAATAAAGATGTCCAACATCTCCCTATAAGGTAACACAAAGTGCAATTTTCCTATCAACTGTCTCCACCTAGCTAGGAAATCAGCAAAGCATTCATCTTTGCCCTGTTTTAAGTTATACAAATATTTAATGGTCACATATCTTTCGATGTAGGCACTAAATTGATGAAAAAAAGACTCGATAGTTTCTTCGAAATTCCTCAAAGAATTAGTGGGTAATTGATAATACCACTCTAATGCCATTCCTCCCAAGATTTTTGAAAACATTTTTAGTAATAACAATTCATCATGTGATATATCATGACATGCTATCCTAAACATACGAAGATGCTCTATGGGATCTTCGATTCCTTTATATATGGGAAGAACAGGTATAGAAAAATGTTTAGTATATGGCTGTGCTACGACTATAGGATCTAAAGGCTAACTACACATATCTCAATAATTGTACGAGGGACGGTAGGGATCTATCTGGTCCATGCGGGAAACTAACTGTTTCACCATGGCTTCAATATTGCTATTTTGTCCACCATATTGGTTCGGTGGCACATAGGTATGGGATCTATGAGTGTATGATGGTGTGACATAAGGATTAGATGTTACATTGCTATTATGCAAAGTGTTGGTAGGAAGAGTATTATGAAGGGGATTTGTAATAGTATTATGTTGTACCTTAGATTGTTGGTAATTGGTGTTCGGTTTTTTTTTGGGTTTTTGTTGATTTGAGGTATGTTTATCAAGAGCTTTGCAAAATAGAGCAATAAATGATGGTTTCTTTTGTGCGGGAATGATCCTAGGCTTGTTAATAGGCACTTTAGATTGTTGGGTAACCTGTTGTTGTTGCATGCTCTAGATCGCAGCTACTATATCTAAATTGGATGGTCCAGCTTGATCACTCTCTTATTCAATAAAGGACAAAGGATTAGTGCGTGTTTTAAATAATTATTCTAGATTTTATTGAGTGTCACTAATTCGATCCTTGTCCATATGGGCTGCTCTATTAAAAACACCAATATTAATGTTAATGAACTTCCAGAATTGTTCCATGTTCTCAAAAGTGATAGCTCCTCCCAGAGACATTTTAGGGGATGAGGATCCTTCCTCTCTAATAGTTTATTCTTGTTCATTTCCTCCAGCAAGCTCTTCTTCTTGCTGGTCTAGGGTTTCTTCTTCCTAAACTTGGTCCTCAGGAGGGAAATTTTGGTCAGTTAATGGTCTTCCTAACCAATCTTCATATTCTTCAATTTGTTTTCCATTCCTAAGTCTAGGCATTGTGCTAAACTTAGGTTTTAGCAAATATATATACTTATATATATATGCGATAGGGTTGAGAGGTATATATTTTAACTATATACCTACTATAATACTTTAAAAGGAAATGTTTTGTTGTTTTTTTTTTGTGTGATTTTATTATATTATTATTTTTTGAGAATAAAAATAACAAAAAACATGCTAGTTGTAAGAAAAAAAAGTAGAAAGAATCACTTATCTTTCTATGAATAGTTTATGGATATCATTGATAGGGTCAAGTTCATCAGGAGTCATGAAATGCTCCTCTTCAAATTGGAAGTTTTTTTTCAAGAACTTGACAAAGTGTGCTATGGTAATATGATCTGTTTCAGACTCTGACATGTAAAAATAAATTTTATGGCAATACTCTCAATACAATATAGCTCTAGGAACTCTATTCCATCTCTTTCTATCCGTAATAATGACTTCTTGATCCTCTACATGAGATAGAAATTTATGTACTACAACTACATTCTCAAGGTATTCCTCAAAGGTGTATAATTCAGAAGACACAAGTGCTCTTTTATCGGCTAACCACCTATGGAAAGCTCTCTGAAGTTCATGATACAAATTCACCTAATCAGGATCTAGAATTCTATCTAGGAAAAACGTCTTAATTTGCCTAAGTTCTGTAGATCTAGATTCAATAATACCCAATCTCCTATCAAGTTCGTCCCACAAAGATTGGGCTCTATATGTTTGAGGTAATCTAAACACAGAAGTAATCTCTATGGCCATTAATTGATTTTCAACATTTATGGATACAACTCGTCTTCTATTATAATCTACCATCTAAGTATGATATGCAAATTTAATAGTTTTCTAATGATTCTAGATGTTCTTAATAATGTATTTTTTTTTTGGATTGTTTTCAAAAGGTGTTTTTAGTTTCACGTCGGGTTCACCAAAATGTATCGCCCAAATTTTTTGTACCCTTACCTTTAGGCTAAAGGATCCGTACCTGGAAGGGGGGTGAGAAAAGGATGGAACAATACCTCGGATGGAGAGGCCCTTTGAAGGTCGTGCCTCTCGGGGGAGGGGTAAAAATGTGAATTTTTGATGGATGGTGGGGTTCACCAGGAAACTTTGAGTGGCAATTTCCACGCCTAGGTTGAGAATGGGTTTGATTTGTTTGTTTTATGTTCAATCATTTAGATTCCTAGGTTGGCCAAAATGAAGCTAAGCTATTCTATATGAAGATTCTGATTTATATGAAGACAACAGACATAAATGAATCCTAATGTGATTGAATACAGAGAATATATAAAATGGAGAAGAGTACACCTAATTTCTGATGTCTAATGAATATTTTGAAGATTGCAGGAGTCCTAATCATCCCGGATATGACAAGATCATCTATAATTTTACAGAATCATCACAAATCATAGGAGAACATTTGAGATCACCCAAGATCGTCAGCGACCTGACGAATTCGTCAGGCGAATTTGTTAGAAACCTGCAATCAAGAAAATAGACACCAAAAACCAAAAATACAATTGCAAGAATGATGCAAAATGATAGAAATATGAGTATAGATGTTTGAATGATAAATACAGATATCAAATTAAATGAGATGTATTTTTTTGGAAACTTATTTTGAATTTTATCATGCAATTATGCTAAATGAGGTGAACTCCAAGATGCAAAATAGAAGTAAATTAATATAATGCACCAATAAATAAGGAAAATGAGATAGAGAATGCAAAATCAGGGCTCTGATTTCCCCCAAGCTGAATTGCAGACAAAATCATTTGTAATCATACAATATCATCGTCGATCTTGACAGGATCATCTAAAATTATAGTTGAATCACCTGTGACGATCCGAGCTACCTTCGACTGAAACACAGTGAAATCCTACAAAAAAACATGAAAACACAAGTGCAAATTATGGAAGATCATAGTAAAACTAAAATTGCAAGGAAATAATCAGCCAGGCAGCCAGGTAGGGAGTCAAGGGGATATACTGGGAAAATCCCAGTTTATATAGGATTAGGGGGAGGTTAGGAGGTTGGGGATCATCCCAATCTGGGAGATCCCCAACATGGGAATCTCCAATTGCATAGACATGCTTCTGCCCAAGTTGGAGAGGTCGTTGGAACAAAAGCTAATTGCAAAATTTTTGTTTTGGGATGAAATTGTCTGGATGTTCTGTTATAGACGAATTCGTTTGATTTGGGATGATATCATCATATCGATGATGATATCATCAGATCAATGACGATATTGTCCAATGGTCACAACAACCTCTAAAAATGGCATAAAAAATGAGGTAAGCTGTTAATGGGTAGTTTCGGGGTTAAAATTCAAATTTCTACTTTTTACTGATGGTTTAACTGAGCCAATTTTAGGGTGCTACACCAGGACTAAAATATTTTTTTGGCATAATTCATTTGAACTACTCCATTCATTTGAACTATTCCTCATCATAAGGATGGTACAATTTTATATGTTATCCATTTATTGGAAACTACAGTTGTTCTCCTTGCAAAGTCTACAAATTGTAAGTGTGTTGACCTACTTTTTGAATGATATGATAAGAACCCAACCATTTTGGTTCTAGTTTTATTTTATCTCCTAGTTTTTCATTCTTTGGATCCTAGTATAACACTACATCTCCTTCCATAAATGGATTTTCTTTAGCTCTCCTATTAAATATCTAAACCATTTTATGAGTCCCCTGAATCATTATCATCCGAGAATCTTTTTTATCTTCTTCCAGTTTGACAATTTGATCTATTCTCATTTGCAAGCTATCAAGTTTTTTGTGGTCTTGAAGCAACAAAGACAATGCTGACATTTCCACTTGTGAAGGTAGCAGGGATTTTTCTCCATAAACCATTTCATAAGGTGTTTTTCCTATTGCTTTTTTAATAGAAATATTTTCAGCCCATAAGGCAAACTTCAACTGATTATCCCAGCTTCTCTTATTCCTTCCAAGTGATATCTTGATTCTAGTGATGAAATTTTTATTGGAAGACTCTACTAGGCCATTACCTTCAAGATAGTAATTTACTGAGTGTGACAATTCACAACTGTATTTACTACAGAATTCTACCATTTCATATAAAATAAATCATTTACCATTGCATTTGACTAAATTCTTAGGCACCTCAAATTTGGTTAGGATATTTTCTTCCAGAAATCCAATGACTACTTCAGTGATTGACCTCTTCAATGGGATAAATTCTACCCACTTGGTAAAATAATCAGTTGTAATTATTATCCACCTATGAACACTTTAGGAGTTTAGATTGATATCACTGATTAGGTCTATACCCCACTAAGTAAATTGAGCTCCTACCACCACAAGTTTTAATGGCATGGAAAACAATTTCTTCTTACCATCAAACATTTGGTAAGTTTGACACCTTCTCACAAATTGGTGTACATATTTGAACATATATGGCCAATAATAACTTACTCTCATTATACTATTGATCATTGCCTTGGGTGCGTAATATCCTCCACAAAATATAATATGAAATTCTTTAACAATTACAAAAACTTCTTTCTAAAGGAGGCAGAGAAATAACACCCCATATGGATGCCTTCAATACAATTTGTTATCCTAAATATAGTATCTTTGTGCTTGTTGCTTTATGCTCCTCATCCTATTTATGTTGCATCAATTGAAAAAGAGAGTGACTTTAAGTAGAAGACTATATATTTGTACCATTCATCCTCAAAGTACTTAGCCATGCTATTTCCTTTAATGGTTTTCACTACTTTAAACTCAACTTCATATTGCTATAATTTAACCATCCACATGGCCTAGCTCCCTGTAGGTTCATTCTGAGTGAACACATCTTTGAAAACTATGTAGGGTATGCAGGATATCACTTTTTTTATCCAAAAATCCCCTTTAAGTGTTCCAAAACATTTATTGAGGAAAAGGCTTGTTTTCAATCATTGTATACTTCAACTGACCTCTTTTCATCCTAAAAATCATAAAGGTGATGGGCCTCTTATTGTTCTCATGATCTTTTTGAGACATAAAAACAACAATGGTATACTATGAAACAAACAAATATATATTAAAATCCTTTGAATAATCTAGGTATGTTAGCATAGGAGCTTTGTGTAATGGCATATTTTATCTTTTGAAAAGCCTCTAGATTTTATTCTATCCATTTGATAATCCTGTCCTTCTTGATCACGTCATTAATTGGTTTAGCAATCTAAGCAAACTTTGGTAAAAATATTTTGATGAAGTTTATCTTTCCAAAAAATGACCTAACTCCTTTTATATTCTTTGGTGGTGGGAATTTTTTAATAGCTTCAGTTCTCTTAGGGTCAATGCTAATTTCTTCTTTAGAGACAATGTGGCCAAGCAGCTTACCTTGTGTAGCTCCAAAAATACACTTTTTAGGGTTCAAAGAGATACCAAATTCTTTACATATTTCAAATATTTGGGTCATATGTCCAAAGTGATCTTCTAAGTTTTTAGATAAAATAGTTATATCATCTAGGTAAACTACCTGTAGGTCCAAAAAGACCACATACTTAGAAAATTTTGTAAATTTGGCAGAAAAATTTGTAAATTTGGCTAAGTGTTGAAAGAACCTCAAAGACAGTGTTAAAATCCACTGGAGGGTGAGCTTAATGCAAAAATCCATGATCAAACTGGTCAAATAGTGTCTACCAGAATTTGGAGGAGCAGATTTTGAAAAGGAAAGGTGAAGATAGCTCTAGGAAGGTTTTAATTTCTGCACAGGAGATTTTATAGAGTTAAATTCTACCGAAGTGCAAAATTCCATAGTCAAACTGGTCAAATAGTGTCTAGCAAAATTTGGAGGAGTGGATTTTGAAAAGGGAAGGTGAATATAGCTCTAGGTTGGTGTTAATTTTTGCACAGGAGAGTTTGTAGTGTTAAATTCTATCGAAGTACAACAATCTACGATCAAACTAGTCAAATAGGGCTTAGCAAAATTTAGAGGAGTGAATTTTGAAAAGGGAGGCAAAAATAGCTCCAGGTTGGTGTTAAATTTTGTCAAAGTATAAAAATACATGATCAAACTGATCAAACCTGACACAACAAAATTTAGAGGAGCATGTTTTCCAAAAGGATGACCGATGGAAGGTTTGGTTATCTGCCAACCAAGTTTCTATGATTTTTTCCACCCACCCATGGTGCAAGGTAAAATTTCATGGTCAACATGGTCAAACCTATACCAACCATTAGGATAAGGAGATCTGAATGGGAAGTGGTAGGAGTTATGATCCCCCATCCATTAAGAAGGGAAAAGAGAAGGAATTTGAAGTTGTAGACCTCACTACTACAACCTCTTCTAAAACTATAGAGGTTCTAGTGACAAAAGTTGTAGTACCATTTCCTCAGCAATAACAAGATAAAATAGTTATATTAAAGAGGAAGAAAAATTATGGAGTGGGGGAAATGGACAAGGATTTCACCAAGAAATAAAAGGTAGATGAAGTAGAGGTAGTAGCACAAGATACTATCACCTCAGTTGAGCAAGATGCCCAACAAGGAGGGCAATAGAGTGCTGATGAGATTTTCAAATAGTCTACTTTAGTAGGCTCAGGTATGTTTTCTAACCCCTCTCCTCCTACTTCTCCTTCTTATTACCCAAAGATATCCACCTCCCATTCTAAAGTATGAAAGGCATCAAATATATCATCTCCTATGAACAATTCTTCAACATCTCCACCTCATCCACCCTCACCTTCTCAGTAGGATTCATATCCATTTTATATGGTTGAAATCCCAAAACCATCATCTCCCCCTTATTCACCACATGTCCTAGTATCATCTTCACCCCCAAATTCCACTCACTCACTCCCCACATCATCGTTGCCCACATAAATAGTGGGAATATCACTTCCATCCACCCCCCCATCATATGCAGGTACCAGTTCTATTACATCTATCACCACTACTGTAGACACAAAGTTCATCATCATCACCACCACTCCTCTCCCATCCATGGTGATTCCAAATTTCCTTGTAAAAATTATACCATATACTCCTATGGATCATGTAAATATGGTATCATTACAAAAATTAGGGATACCTTATTAAAATAATAGAGCTATTTGAGTAGTAAATTGGCCCAGTCATCTAAAGGAACTACTCATGTGAGGAAAATAGTAATTTTTGACCTTGTGGCTAGGCAAATGATGAAGTTCAATATTACACCTCTAGTAGACAAACTAGAGGAAAATATTAAAGTTGAAGACTACTAGTTGGAATAGAAAATTAAAGACATCTCTCAACTAGTGCTAGAGGACGATTTTATAATGGCCAAGGCTAGTATTGAGACTATGTTTGTTAAAAGTGACATCTATAGGGAGCAACATGTGAATATGGAGGAAAAAATTTCTAGGCTTGAAGTCACAATTAGGGACCAAAAGAAAGAGTAGAGATGCTCCAGAAAGAAGCCAAAAAATGGTAAAATAAATTTTAAAATATGGTCAATTATAAAGAGTAGGTTCAGCAGCTGCAAGATCAGAATTAGGGGTATGTAAAGCAAATACATGATTTACAATAGTATCTCCAAATTGAGAAGACTAGGGATATAGGATTTTCCAAGGATAAATTAAAATAGGTTAGGAAGGAAATTCTATCAGATATTATGAAGAAATGTTCTAAAATCCATCCCATCCTTGATTTTATGGATGAGACCAGTCATGTGCTCCAAAAAACTAGAGAAGATCTTGAGAAGGCCACCAAGAAAATACAACCAACATATCCTCAAGCTAGTAAACTTCTCAATCTATCTAAAGCTAGGTGTAATGATCTGTCCAAGCCTATTCCCCAAAAAAAATGGAATACCTAAGAATAAAAACCATAATTATCCTCAAGAAGAGTGGATTGCTACAGAAAGGATGGTTATTGATCAACAATATTGATGATAAGCTCCAAAATATTGTGGATACCAATGAGGAGATGATGCAGTATGGATTTGAAGGATTATGAGATGGGAACCATTTGATGTAATCAGAGGAAGATATTTAGAACAACATAAATGCAATGATGCAGGATGAGTCAGAGGTAGACACATGGCAAGAGTCAAGTGATCAATATAAATTAAGGAGTTAATCAGATTGAAATATTTGATGGGAGGGCTTCAATATCATATGAAAAAATAGTTGAACTACATTACGTCCATAAATAATTGTTGGAGATAAATAATTCCTCTCAAGCATCCTAGAACAAGGCCATGAGCACTTTGGACCATGTCACTCAACTCCTAAAGGAAGATGTAGAACAAAAGGAAGTTGAGGAATATGCAGAACAAGAAGATGATAAGGAGAGTACAGATGAAGATACTCAAGAGGAAGAACATGAATATGAGGAAAATGAAGAGGAGGTGCACCAAGAAGTGAGTAATACAGAAGAAGAGGATGTAGAAGGTAAAAAAGAAGAAGAGGTAGAGGATACTGCAAATGTATAATAGGGTGAGAATCAAGACCAACAGTGAAAGGCATAAGGGTGCCAAAATTTTGTTGTAAAATGGCTAAAGCTATAAACTGGCAGAATAGCAATAGGGGTATTTTTGCAAGCATTTGTTAAGCCTGACAGTGTCAAAAACTAGTAAGAAGAGCATGAACCTACCAAGACATGTAAAAGCTATGAAGTAGAATTATGTGGAAGAATATCTTTCTGGTCAAGTCACACATCTTCATGTACTTCTAGGGAATATCAACACCTAACTCTAGCATGGCCTCCATATGAACATGTAGACACCAAAATCTAGCCACTCTTCATCCATTTGTATCCTCCAATCATAGCCATTCATTATTTATATATATGTATTTATTTAATATATACATAAATATTAATATTTTATATTTATATTTATATATATTTAATAAATATATATGTATTTATGTGAATAAATCTTAGCCATACACCACAACTTAATCTCATCCACCCATCCATCTTAATCCATTTCACATTCTCAAGTTTAATTTCAACCCTCATGTTTTAATATCGACCACCCATTGGTGTCATCAAAACCCTAATATGATCAAGGGTAGGTTATAAAATATGATTCATTTTGATGAATCAAGATCTTGGATTTTAATATTTTCCACTCACAAGTCCTAGCCATTTTGCTATCATATTCTCCCCTTGTCACCACCATCACAGCTTTCATTTCTGCCACTTTAAAACCCTCATGAACCAGATCTGTTTCTGCCTCACTCCCATCCATACCTGAATGTCACCCAGAGTTTGTAGAACATTATTGAGCATTTTTGGAATGCTACTGGGTATTCATAATAATCATCGAATGCCTCTAGTTTTTTCCTATAGCCTATTTGTAGTCCACAAGCCCTTGGATGCTTACAGGAATTCATGTGCCTTTTAAACATGGAAACAGGAGCATAGATCAACATCACATCCACTTTATTGACAAGATAAGATATTTTGTTACATTACTTTACATTTATGCATATTTTTTATAGTTTAACATTGCAGTATTAGGATTTATAGGTTTTTACTATTTAGAGGGTCTCACATAGTGGAGCTCTTGTAGGTACTATTAACCCTTTTATGTTGCTTTCTATTTTTAGGTGTAGAAACCATATTTTGGGAGTCTATTGCATCTAGGGTGGTCCTATAGGGATACACAAGCCCACCCACACACTTGTTTAAAGAAAAATATGATGCAAAAGACACCATATGTTCACTTGTGAATAAGGGTTTCTAAACCCTAGATTTGTAATCATTGTATCAATACAACATCATATTGTAACATTGGAGATCAAGGCTCCCCCATAATAATATCAATATTATTGTCTTCCTTTGTGCAATTGGTTTTTGTGTTGATTCTAATTGCTTTGGTGTTTTTATTTTTCATTTTACAAAATGATGATCACGATGGGACCCCTAAGGGGTTCCTCATTTTGATTTACCTTATCACTGATTTATGTTTCTATTTCTATTTTATGGGTAAGATTTTTGTATTAGCTCATAAATAGATAGTTTGGTTGAAGCTATTCTAAGGCTAGTGGTTAGCTGACTACTCAGAGAGATGATTGGCATTTGTGGATGATTGAAAAGATTGTTGGGTGGAGATGGATATCTTGGAATGTGAATTGGTTGGGGAGAATTGGTAAAGAACTGAATGGGTGATGATGAATTGGCAACTTGAGGAGATACACTTGTCTAAGGTGATACATGAGTTTGAGTAGTCTGCTATTATACATTTTGTTAATTGGTGCATTGTTTACCTCAAGTGACTACATGAAAATCATCCATAAAACCTTGGTATTGTTGTACATGGTTGACTTGATTAGGAGGAGTCTTGATGTTTGACCCTTTTATTATATGTTACACCTCCTCATGATGAGGACGTGGTGTTTGATAAATACAAAGGTTATGATTTTTCTGAGCCAAGGGAATATCAAACTTGATGGCCCCTAAGTCAATTAGGTCTTGCACTATATATTTGAATTGATAACAATTGTTAATTTCATGCCCATTCTATTGATGATAAGGGTAAAACGAATGTTCCCTATAGTTTTTTCTACATTTGGTAGCATCATCTAGTTTAACCTTAGGAAATACAAGCTGATTTGTGTCATACAACCTATGAAATATGGAAGCATATGATTCAAACAAGGATGTGTAATGATGATTTTATTGAAAAAAATATCAACATTGATGATTATTCATAGTTGGTACTATATTAAGAATTTTTGGGGTGGGGGAACCGCTTGATATAAAATTTATTGTGGTTGTTGTTACATTGATTGTTGTTGTTGAGCCATTACCGGCTAACTCATGACCACTTGATTCACTTGATTCGACTTATATTGACCAGAATAACTTCATTTTGATTGGACCTTATTCTACAATTCTTTCTTCTTAGGATTTATCACACCTTCTTGGATTTTTATTTACTCGATTATGCTAGCCTAGGCAAGAGATTATTTGAATGATCTATATTTTTGCAATTGCAATAGACAAAAGATGTATTTTAAGCAACTCTTGGTAAACATACAAGTTAACTCTTCCATTGGTAAAGATAATGGTTGTTTTGTGATAATGGTCATGTGGGTGAAATTTTACATCTCTTCACCCACTCTTCTTTTTTTTAGGATCATGACATCTTAGAGCCAACCAAATTTGAAGTATTTATGGAAGAAGCAAAAGTATAAAATCAAAATGACAAACAACGAGACAAATCACCAAAATCAAAGTCATATGGAAGAATGGGAAGAGGTGTGCTCAAGGGAAGATCCAAAATCCCTTCCCTGACTATTGGATAAAATATTGGGATCCCAGATCCTCGAATAGAAAAACTAGACTAAGATAAAATAATCCCAAGTCCCAGGTTCCTATCCTCAAAACTAGATGAAACTTTGGAAAGCCCCTATTGAAATTTCAAGCCCAATATTCTATTCCTATGAAGATCTAATTAAGTGGAAGGTTGTAAAGGTGATGCATGAAGGATCATCCCTATCTTCAGCCGATATTAATAGGAAGGTCTCAAAAAATGGATCATCAAATATCACAATTGTCTATCCTGGTACATGTTGATGGAGGACAAGTGGAAGTACGTAGAGCCTGCATCAATCAACTATACTTCCCAGGTGCTTGAAGGTGCAGAGTAGATGAGAATTTATTGCTTAAATAAGATCAACATAAATGATCAAGGTCCCAAATCTATGTAGAAGCACCTAACTCCTTCTGGACAACCATCATATCTCCTAAAACAAAGCATCAATAGATTTTCCAACCGTTCTAGTGCAATTCTTCCCATCGATCACCATTAATGCTTGAATTTGAATTCAATGTAAAATATTCTATAAATAGCAAAATGCTTGCCATTCCAAAGGGTGGCTCTATGACCTTTACAATTCATATGTAATTCTTCATTGCTTGTAAATAATAGTGAATCACTATTTGGTCTCTCAATCTATCTTTCATTCTACTTTTACCTTTGTGTGAATGTTTATTTTTGTGATGGCTATCTAAGTTGGTTCACTTAATTCTACTATTTTGATTTTATGATCTAGTTGGGTGGTTTTGGAATTTGCATTTTCCATTGGGTATCGAGGTTTATTTCTATTAAATCCAATCAAGTGGGAGTGCTCTAATTTTATTGCGTGGATTTCATTCACCCTCTTGCTAGTTCTAGAATTTGCCCTTGCATGTTGAGACAAAAGATAAGTGAATATGGGGTGGGCTAATATGTTAGGTGGTTCACTGCTATTTGTATTGGTGATGTTAAGGGGGCGTGTCTTGATGTGGCCATACCCCATACTTGTTAGTTTTAGCTATGATATCCTTTGATTTATTTCTCATTCCCTTTCCTCATTCCCCCCTTTGCAATGTAGGTAGCTGGAACCTAAGGATTTGACATTCTCTAGATATTGACCACCTCTACCTCTATAGAGCTGGGTAGCAATTCAATGCTAGTCAAGAACCTCCAAGTGTACCTTTTGCTCACCCTATGATGGTTTTTGCACCAACAATTTTTGTGACTCTATTGGGGAACTCAATTTCCATGTTTGAGGAAAATAGACTTTGGTGATATTTTGGTTTTTCCATATCTTAACAAATCACCTAGTGACTTTGACTGTGCAACATCTCCACATCATGAGATCATTTTCCTTTTTTTTTGAATATTTTTTCATTTCTTAAAGGACTCAGTGTTTGATGATTAGCCTTGAACTTTCTAGCGAAGAAAGCATGCTCATATGGTGACTCCCACCTTGCGGTGTAATCTAGAGGCTTTAAGGGAATGATGCTTGAATGGCCCAACCAAGTTACCCTAGATGGAATGATAAAGATCCCATTTGTCTTCCCCATTTGCATGATATCCTTGAAGCTGCACTAGAATTTTTACCAAGTTATGATGGTGTTAGTGGATGTGTGAAGATGCACCTAGAAAATGTGACTTCTTTGGCCACCCTTCACAATATCATGAATGAATATGGTATGATCAAGTTGTTGGTCACTTCTCTTCAGGGAAGAGCATAGCTCTGTTATAAAACGTTGCAGTCTAGGAGCATTTTCGCATGGGAAAATTTGACTAAAGCTCTCTTGGATGCATTCGGTAAACTTGAGGAAATATTTCAACTACTGACTCAGTTCACATTTATCAATAGAAACCCTCTTGAAAATATGGTGAACTTCAACGTCTGATTTAGTAGTATTTGGGAGATGATTCAAACTTACTCCTCTCATACTTAGCCCAAGCGTACTTGTTCTACATTCAAGCTTTTAGACCTGATATGGCACTCCTATGTCAATCTAGGGAGAAAAAATTTCCCTAAATTTATGAGGAAGCCATCAGAGTTGAACATATGTTAGAAGGAAAGTAGCAATCATCACATCCCTACACAAGTATATTCTCTTCAGATCTCATGCCAGATCAAAAAATAGGGCCACTACTAGAAGAGAAACCATCCACAAGACTGGTGCAGTAGGCCGGTCTCAAAATCCTATCCCTTGATAGGTTACCACCCAAAAGTTAGAATGAGGTGACAAAAGTAATTACCATATTAAATTTTGAAGGCTTGAGCACAAAAGAGCTCAAACAAAGCAAGAAGAATTGTGAAGTTATCACAATATTGAGCCTATGCAAATAGTGTCCATACAAGCAGAGGCTTAAATTCAATGTAATTTAGTTTAGCCATTGTAGATTTAGAGGATGAATGGCACATACATCGAAGGCTAAAGTGTGCCTAGCATGCCATATTTTTGTGACAAGTAAATAAAGCTATGCCTTACACATAGCCATTGGAAGGGTATCATCATGCTCTTTGAGACTCACAAGAATTCTACTTCAAGAAAAGGTTCTCCAAAATTTTCTCTTCAAAATATAATATTCCTCCTTTCTCTTTGTATTGTCCTCCTTGTTTTCATGTGTTATTATGACTTCGTAGCCCAATGGATGCATCTAGTAACTATCAACCTCTTATATCACCCTTAAGATCTATAATAGGAAGCCTTAGGACTATGCAGGTACAAGGTGATGCAAGCATGCCATAAATAGCACCCCATGGGTAGATGTATATGAGACCAAAAAGTATAGACTACAAAATGCAATCAAAACAGAATGACATCCTGGTTGATAAAAATCAATAAAAGAGGATCATTACTGGATTGCATAAAGAAGAAAGCCTAGGATAAAAGGAGAGAGTATCAATGGCAATCTATCTACTCTTGGAATTTCTCAGATACTTAGTGGGATATGGTTAAAGGGATTCAATATGAAAGAGTACCTCATGGAGAAGGTTTTTCACCCTATCAATTTCACTTGACAAACTTTGGGTTGCTTTTCCCTTCATGTCTTCCCTTTTCTCCATATTCCCATTTCTTTTGCCTACCCCTTACCTTTGTTACATGCATCTATTTGGGTTTTAGGATCCTACTATAAAATAAACTCAAATAAACACACTCTCACATAATTTATTGGAAATAAACTCACATAAACATCATATTAATATTCAGAACAAAATACACATTATAAAAAAAATTTGCATAAAGGAACAATCTCACAATAATATAGAATTGTAGGCCTCTTCGAGGGGGCAACCTCCTTCAACACTTCATTAATTTGTAAAAATATGAATACATTGGTGCCTTCTTAGGTATTTAAAGAGTTCCCTTCCATGGTTGGCTTACATGCAAAATGCCACCTGGATTACATGCATAATGCCACCCGAATTACATGCATAGTGCCACTCGAATTACATGCACAATGCCACTCGAATTACATGTACAAGGACACCTTACATAACCTATCTACCATGTGTTACATAAAAAGGCTGTCATTTGTCATAGGCACTACATAAGCTAAAACTTAGAACATTACAAAATATTAATCATGGGTACTACCCACGTTCTTTAGGAATTATTACATCATGGAAGTTATTACATTAAGGGTTAGTATGGGATCCTAACATGTCCTTCCCCTTGAAGAAGCTTTATACTCAAAGCTAAAATGAGGAAACTGTTGCTAGATTTGGTGGAGAGACTCCATGTAGCATCTTCAGGTTGAAGCCCATGCCACTAAACCAAGATCTCTGTAATTGTACGGTTGCAAAGAGTGTGAGTCTGACGATCCAATAATTACTCAGATTCAAGTAATATGGAGCCTTCTTCATCCAATTCAGGAAGTGTGGATTGAACCTGTACCTGTGTGCCCATAACTTTCTTAAGATCAAAAACATGAAAAATAGGATGAATCTTGGAAGTAGGTGGGAGCACCAATTTGTAAGCTATGGGGCCAATCCTTTGTAGAACCTGGTAAGGGCCATAGAATTTTGTAGTAAGCTTCTGGAACCTGTAAATTTGTAGGGATGATTGTTTGTATGATTGCAAGCAAAGTAAGACCATATCACCTACATCAAAACTACGCTCAGAACGATGATGATTAGCTTATTAGTGCATCCGATTCTAGGACATGTTCAAATTCTACTTAAGTTGGCGAAGGACCTCGATGGCCTGGACCTTGGAGCTACCAAGAATGTAAGAGGAAGGCATAGGTGGAAGGTACCCATAGACTGCTTCAAATGGTGTGAGTTTGGTTGTGGTATGATAGGAAGTGTTGTACCACCATTCGGCCAAGGATAGCCATTTTGCCCATTGAGTGGGATGATCTGAGACAAAGTAGTGAAGGTAGGTTTCCAAGAATTTATTAACAACTTCTATTTGACCATCCATTTGTGGATGGTAGGCTAAAATCATTTTGAGCTGAGTCCCCTGCAACTTAAACAACTCTTGCCAAAAATGACTAGTGAAGGTGGGATCACGATCAGATACAATGGAGGTGGGCATGCCATGAAGGCAAAAGATGGAGTCAAGAAAAAATTGTGTAATAATGGATACTGTATAAGGATGGGCAACGGCACAAAAGTGAGCATACTTTGAAAGGCGGTCCACTACCACAAAAATAATTGACTTGCATCTAAATTTAGAGAGCCCTTCTATAAAGTCCATGGAAATGTCAATCAAAACCTGATATGGGATAGGCAATGGTTGAAGAGTGCCTGAAGAGTGCACTGTTTCACCTTTCATCCTTTGGCATGTGTCACTAGCAGCAACAAAAGAGCAGATGTCACATTTCATACCTTTCCAAAAGAAGGTGTTCTTGAGTCGATCATATGTTTTAAGGAACCCTGAATAGCCTATAGAGGGAGTGGCATGCAATTCCTTCATGAGGAGCTCTCTAAGTGGGGACTTATGAGGTAGAACCAGGCATTTATGGTAGTGTAGATCATGGCCATTCCAATTATACCTTGGTGTAGAATCTGGATCATCCATTAGTGAGGCTATTAAAGCTTGCAAATATGCATCCTAACATGCTTCTTGATGCAAGGAATCAATCCATTGGGGAAGTGGTGCTGAAATGAAACACAACATACTTACGATCTCCATTTGGCAAGAAAGAGCATCAACCACAATATTCTCCTTTCTCTTTTTGTAGCTGATACAATAATCATAGCCCATGAATTTAGACACCCACTTTTGTTGGTCAGGCATGGCAACTCTTTGTTCCAAAAAATATTTGAGACTTTGATGGTTGATTTTGATGGAGAAGTGACGCCCAATGAGGTAAGGTCGCTAATGTGTGACTGCATGCAATATGACTAACATTTGCTTAGCATATGTGGATTTCCCCATATTATAATCAGAGAGTGCCTTACTAGTAAAAGCTACAGGTCATCCTTCTTGCATCAATACTACCCTAATACCACGGCCAGAAGCCTCACTTTAAATGACAAACAGTTTAGAGAAATTTGGCATGGCTAAAATGAGTGGTGGTCATAGCATGCTTGAGTTCAATGAAGGCTTGGTCAGCAGGCCCTATTCATGTGAAGGAATATTTTTTCAACATGAAGGTGAGGGGGGCAGCTATCTTCTTATAATTATGGATAAATTTGTGATAATATCCCGTAAGACCTAAAAATACTCGAAGTCCCTTGAGGGTGCAAGGTTTCAGCCACTCTTGAACTGTTTGAATCTTCTTAGGGTCAACCTTGACGCCATCTTGTGAGACAATGTGTCCCAGATACTCTACTTCATTCAGACCAAAGGAACACTTGGACCTTTTGGCAAAAATGTGATGGGTTACCAAAAACTATAAAGTTTGATCCACATGATTGAGGTGCTCTTCCCATGTGCGACTATAAATCAAGATGTCATTGAAGAACACAAGGATGAAATTTTGCAGAAAGGGCCGAAAGATGTTCATAAGACTTTGGAATGTAGAAGGAAAATTTGTGAGACCAAATGGAATTACCAAGAATTCATAATGACCTTCATGAGTGCGAAAGGTAGTTTTAGGGATGTCCTCATCCTTGATCCAGATCTGATGGTACCTAGAGCGGAGATCAAGCTTGGTGAAATACATGGTCCCATGTAGTTCATCGAGTAATTCATCAACCACTGGAATAGGAAATTTATCCTCGATCGTAGTCTTGTTGAGTTCATGGTAGTCAATACATAGGTGCCATGAGCCATATTTCTTGGGAATAAGTAGGACAGGCGAGGAGTAGGGGCTAGTACTAGGCCGGATGACACTAGCCTTGAGTAATTCCTATACTAGTTTTTCTAGTTTTGATTTCATGGCATGAGGGTACCTATATGGCCTGATATTTGGTGGTTTGCTACCTGGGAGCAATGGGATGGCATGGTTGCAAGATCAATGCGATGGTACTACATTTGGTTCTGTAAAGACAACATCATGTTTATGTAGAACTAGTTGTAGGTTTGATGGAATTTCAGCAATTAGTGAAGTGGTTGGTTGGATGGAGAAGAGTTGTGCAAAGACCCCATGTTTTGATTTCTTTAGCACTTTATCCATATGATTGGAACTAATGAGGTGAGGTGTTCCTGTAGGAGAGCCCTTGAGTAAGTGTGTATGTCCATTTTGGGAGAATTGCATCCAGATTTCTACAAAGTTCCAACTGATAGTGCCCAACGTACTCAACCATTGAGATCCTAAAACCATATCACATCATCCCAACTAGAGGGCAAACATATCCTACTTCAGTTCATAGTCTCCTATCCTGATCTTGACATTGCGGCATTTTCCTTTACAAGGTAATGTTCCCCCATTAGCTACCATGACCTCGAATGAATTACAAGTGTGGATATAGAAATTTTCCCACTTAGCAACTCAAGGACCAATGAACTTGTGTGTGCTACCTGAATCAATAAGGATGATAAGACATTGGCCCTTGAAAAATCCCACAACTTTCATCGTTTATGGAGTGGTAATTCCTGTAAGAGCATGGACTAAAATCTCTGCCTCAGACCCTTGTGTATCTTCTTCTTGTGGATAAGGTATTTTAGGAGGGTCCTCATCATCATAACTCTAGTCAGTGTTAGTAGGTTCCTCAACATCTATTAAGAACAGTATTTTGTTTGCACACTTATGTCCTTTAAAAAACTTTTCATCACAATTATAACATAATCCTTGGGCATGACATGTATCCATCTCCTCTATAGTCAGTTGCTTTGGCATAGTAGGTTTACTATCCATTGAATTTTGGGTTTAAAAAGGAAATGAAGGTTGGTTTTGAGGAAACCATGGTGGGCGCCTTTGGTTTGAGAGTTTAGATTCGGCCAGACAGGCCAAAATGATAGCTTCCATCATGGACTATGGTTTCAACATCTTTACTTCATCTTGGAGATCCCCTTTTAACCCACTAATAAAATAGCTCATGAAGAACCCTTCCATCAATCCCCTTGTATTATTGGCCAATTTTTCAAATTGAGTTTGGTAGTCACGGACTGAGGATGTTTGTTGCAGTTTGTTCAAGGCCCCTGTGAAGTCCTCATACTCACTAGGACCAAATTAGGTCAGTAGTTGGGACTGAAAGTTCTACTAAGAGAGATTTGGGTTGGAATTACGTAACCACTAGAACCAGTGTAGAGCCTCAGATTTCAAATTGAAGGAAGCCATCTGAACTCGATGATATATGGGAACATTATGAAGTCTAAAGAATTGATCAACCCTACATAACCACCCATCAACATCATTCCCATTAAATTGAGGGAATTCCAATTTTGGCATTTTAAATGATGGGTCATGATCATTCCTTGTAGATTTTTTAGCCGAGTATTATGTTTTGAGTGGTCCCTTATATAACTTGTTACCCACTTCTATCAATGTTTCTTCTAAGTGAGCACTAGTGGCCTCATGATCTAGACGAAGACCTTGGACCTCTTTCCTTATGGAGAAAATTGCCAAGGTCAAATTCTCAATGGCTTTTCTTAAGGAGTCCATCTGTTCTAGCTCTTTTTGATGTCTACGAGTACCCTGAGCCATTTTGGAACCTTTTGTGACTAGTTACTAAAAATAGAATTGGGTTTTAGGACTTACTATTTTTAGTAAGTGTCCAAAAAAGTGCTTGGGTGCTATAATTCAAAATTATCAGCTCGAAGAGGTGGTCACAATGAGATATATCCCAAAACACTACTTTTTGGCACTCCAAAAAAAAAATTTCTTCCTATTTTGTCAAGTCTAATGGTGTTTACAGTTTTGGATTTTGAGCTACAATGCAAAAGTTGGGTACTGGAGCACTATCTATAATTGGTCTATGGTCACTCACTGAATGTTTTGCTCAGCCCTGATAGTCTCTCTAATACTACTTACCTCACTAGTCTGAAGATTCTATGTATTGTGTAGGTTACTGTTATGACAGTTCTATTTTGACACTGAAAACTACAATTTTTGACCTGATTGTGCTGACCTGACTGACCTGACTATTATTGCCACTGTAAATCTGACTGTTATTCTCTAGACTATCAAATTAACTGTCACCCTCATATTCTATCCTGAATTCATGCAATTTATGCTATTTTTTTGGTAGAGGATTCCTTTCTCATATGCTCACTTTTGGGAATTTGGAATATAGTTTTACAAACAAGGAGTTTTGGTTTGTGATTTTGTTGCAAGTTGAAGTTATAAAAGAACTAGGCTATGATAGGTAAAGGAGTATGTAACACCCATAGGCCCTCTATTATACCGCAGTGACAAAAAATAGTGCTTGGACAAATATTTTAGGCCACTACCCAAGGAGGATTCCACACATACCCTTGAGCACACTATCTACCTCTTTGACAGTACGAGAGGGTAATCGTCCGGGATGCTGTGTCCCATGGACTATGGATGATACAAGGTTGATAAGATTCCTGCTGGATAAAATTTTGTTGACCCTAGAATGGTCTCCTGATACAATTGAAGATGTGTGGGAGCTCAAGTCTATGCGCGAGTTCTATTTGAGGCCTTGGTATCGGATCCTGATCGCCCCTCACTTCACTAGACATTGTATGGGCTATCTAGCTTAGCCAATAATGATAGATCCTTCATGATATTTTAAAACCCTCGGCATAGGGTTTATAACTACTCAACTAAAAATACTATTTTTTTACTGGTCTTTGTCTTCTTCTTTTTTTATAATAGTAAAAAAAAATTACACGAAAATAACAAGGGATTATACCTAACAGAAAAGAATCATTACTGTTGCAGTAGAAATTGGCCCTAAAAAGCACTCGGATACCACTTTTTAGGATCCTACTATAAAATAAACTCAAATAAACACACTCTCACACAATTGCTTGGAAATAAATTCACATAAACATCATATTAATATTCAGAACAAAATACACATTATAACAAAAATTTGCATAAAGGAACAATCTCACAATAATATAGAATTGCAGGCCTCTTCGAGGGGGAAACCTCCTTCAACACTTCATTAATTTGCAAAAATATGAATACATTGGTGTCTTCTCGGGTATTTAAAGAGTTCCCTTCCATGGTTGGCTTACATGCAAAATGCCACCTAGATTACATGCATAATGCCACCCGAATTACATGCATAGTACCACTCGAATTACATGTACAATGCCACTTGAATTACATTCACAAGGCCACCTTACATAACCTATCTACCATGTGTTACATAAAAAGGGTGCCATTTGTCATAGGCACTACATAAGCTAAAACTTAGAACATTACAAAATATTAATCATGGGTACTACCCATGTTCTTTAGGAATTATTACATCATGGAAGTTATTACATTAAGGGTTAGGATGGGATCCTAACAGTTGAATACAAATACTTATTTGCCTCAATTATTTCCTGGTCTCTCCTTCCTCCTTTTAATTTTTTTCTTCTTGTTTCCACTACTTGTCTTCCTGCTGCTCTTGTCCACCACAGTTCTATTTGTGTTTGTCATTTCCTTCCCATTCCTCTAGCTTTATTTTCCTTATTCTTATCCTCTCACATTGATTCTTGCGTGCTTTTCTTTCCTTCTGGTTTTTCCCTCATCTTTTTATCTCTATTTCAATTTTTATATCTCCTCTTTTTGGGTTCTCTTTTTTCACAATATGAAAAAACCCTATAATTCACCAAAAGTGTGGGTGAAATTTTGTGCCTCTTCACCCACTCTTAATTTTTTGAGGATGATGATGTCTTAGAGCCAATTAATTTTGAAGCATTGATGGAAGAATCAGATGTACAAAATTGAAAGGAAAAAAAATAAGACAAATCACCAAGACCAAAGTCGGATGGAAAAATTAGACTAAGGCAGAAAAATCACAAGTCCCAGGTTCCCATTTCCAAAACTAGATGGAACTTTGGGAAGCTCCTATTGAAATTTCAAGACCAATATTCCATTCCTATGAATATCTAATGAAATGGAAGGTTGGAAAGGTGACACATGAAGAATCATCCCTGGCTAAAAATGATGTCAATAGGAAGGCCTCAAAAAAATAGGTCATCAATAATCATAGTTGTCTATCCTGGTACAAGTTTATAGAGGACAAGTGGAAGTACATAGAGCCTATGAAAATCAACTAGACTTCCCAGGTGCTTGAAGGGGTAGAGTAGATGAGAATTCATTACTTAAATAGGATCAACAAAATTGATCAAGGGATTAGATCTATGTAGAAGCACCTAACTCATTTCAGACAACTACTATCCCTCCTAAAATAAAGTATTAGTATATTTTCCAACCATTCCAGTGTGATTCTTCCCATTGATCACCATTAATGCTTGAATTTGAATTCAATGTAAAATATTCTATAAATAGTGGAATGCTTGCCATTCCAAAGGGTGGCTCTATGGCCTTTACAATTCATATGTAATTCTTCATCACTTGTAAATAATAGTGAATCATTGTTTGGTATCTCAATCTATATTTCATTATGCTTTTGTCTTTGTGTGAATGTTTATTTTTTATGATGCTCATCTAAGTTGGTTCTTTTAATTCTGCTATCTCGATTTTGTGATTCTAGCTAGGCAGATCTAGAATTTACATTCACCATTGGGCATCGGGTTTTATTTCTATTAAAGCTAATCAGGTGGGAGTGCTCTAATTCCATTGCTTGGATTTCATGCACCCTCCCATTGGTTCTATAATTCACCCCTGCACGCTGAGCCAAAGGAGAAATGAAGATAGGGTGAGCTAATTTGTTATGTGGTTCACTATTGTTTGCACTGATGACATTGAAGGAGTGTGTATTTATGTGACCATACCCCATCCTTGTCAGTTCTAGCTATGATCTCATTTAATTTATTTCTCATTACCTTTCCTCTTTCACCCTTTGTGGTGTAGGTATTTGGAACCTAAGGAGATGGTATTCTTTGAAGATCAACCACCTTTGCCTCTTTAGGGTTGGGCAGTTGTTCAATGCTAGTTAGGAACCTTTGGGTATGTCTCTCGCTTGTTCGATACTAGTTTTTGCACCAAAAGGCCCTCCAATAGTTTCCAAAATCATAGATTGACTCATCATTGAATTTATTAAGGTTATACAAGTCAAACAGTGTGTTTTTCTTACGAACATTAAGGGAGAATAATTCTAGGAATTGGTTTATCAACTGTTCAAATGTATAAATATTGTGATGAGGTAGATGGTTATACCACTCCCTGGAATCTCCTCCTAATGTCTGAGGAAAAGTTCTAAGCATTAAAGCATCTTAAGCTTAGATTCTAAAGCATGAGTAAATAACTATGCTTACATGATCTCTAGGGTCCTCAATCCCTTTAAATTTATCAAATTTCGGCATTGTAAAATCTACCAGATATGGCGATGATGGTACCAAAAAGTGAATGGGTTGATTGATTAGCTACCTTAAGGTAGGCTTCTAGTTCATCATACCAAGAGTGTGTTGTATCAAGCTATCAATATACTATTGCATTACCTAAAATTTAGGGTCTTCCCCAGGTATGTGGAAGCCCCAAATTACTTGGTGACTATGCATTAATGAAGTGGTGAAATGCTGGGGCATGATGAGATATTGATGACTTGGTGGATTATATTACATTTGATGATGTTGGGCTAGATGAGGGAATGCTTAAAAGTGATGGAATGGTAATGAGGTTTGGGGAGTGTGAATGTGCTAACTTGTGGGAATGGAATGGGTGTGGACTAATGGAGGTGTGGGGATGGAAATCATAGAATATTGTGATACCCATGATGAATTTGAGGTAAAGAAGGTAGGATGGATTGGAATAGACTGGGGCATAAGATTGACCACTTGTATTTGTTATTGGGGATAATAATGAGCATCTTGTTGACCCATGAGCAATTTTTTGAGGTGTTGACATGCTTACTGTATGGTAATTTATGAGGTAGATGGTTTAGGTATGGTGGAAATAGATGAGTTGGGTGGAGGATAGGTTGCAACAGGGATTGCAAATGAATGGGGAACATTGGATGAAGTGGAGACTAGCATTTATGAAGCAACATTAACATGTGCTTCATACAATGGATTGCCATATGTGGTAGTATAGGAATATAGGATGGAAATGTTTTGACCACATGATTATTGTGGAAGAGACAAGTGATGGGAAGGTGCAAATGATGCCTTAAAAATAGGGTTCATATAAACCTAGGTGAAACTAGAAGGTTTTGAGTAGGCAAGTTCCTATCAAGAAGAAGGATTATGCATAGGCGAACTATTTATTTGCTCTAGAATAGGGTTAATGGATCTTAGATAAGTTCCAACTGTACCCATATCTATATAAGTTATGTTAGGGTTGGTAGGTAATGATGGCTCAATTTTTGGAATGGGGGTATTGATGGCTTTGTGTAAAACATCAGTATTTGAGGTATACATAGCGTGTGAGGGTCCTATAGATAAACCAAAATAACTTGTTTGTATCACAATTACAATATTAACCATAGAAGTGGTGGGAAAAGATGTGGAACACTCCATGGATGAAGTGGTTTTGCTAATAAAGGCTTGACTCAAAATATTTGTTTGGTTTAAAGTTGAAAGAATAAGCTAGTGAGTCGGTTGAGGATGGTGAATGTATGTAATGTCTAGAAAAATGCAATGGAATCACACATAATCAAACAAGAAACTCAATCCTATGTTTGCAACAATTATTTTTTGTGGTTTTGTGTGTTATACTATAAAAACATAAGCTAATATGCAAGGTGGACTCTAAGGATGGATGGAAAATGAGAATATTTCTGGTGATGAAATCTAGAACAATTGCTCATGGGTTACTATGGTTTCTATGGGGAGAGATAACAGATGGATATGAAGCCCACCATTGCCAATATCGAACAATGGTTGGTGATAAAATCCAACTCACTGTTATTAAATGTATGTCATGTAGAGTGTGTGGTTCATTTTAAATTTATGTTGTCTACAATGTTCACTTCAATTCTAAAAACATCCTATTTCACCTATTTAATCTAGAAGCCAAGGACATTAACACCAATTTTATCAAAATATCTTAGGGTATACTGCTTAAGATCCACCCTGAATCATCAAGTGATTCCAACAATGGAGGGTTCACCCAGTTCTTCCACCCTTAATCATCAAGTGATTCCAACAGTGGGAGTGTACTTAGGTATTATGAGCTTGTTCCAAATTAGAAAAGCAAAAATGGAAGCCTTTAGCCCTAATATGCAGCTATTTATGCTTTTATCATTTCAATTGCAAAAATACAAAATAACAATTGAAACAATATAAAACAATAGAAATATAATTCAAATGTGATGATGCAACTACAACAAATTCATAAATGCAAATCTACCCTATATGCAAACTATATGAAAAATGCAAATGCCTAAAATGAACAATGCAACTACTTTTTAAAATAGAAAATAGATGTTTCCCTATTAATTTCACTATTAAAAAACAAAATGGAGATAGGGTTTGAACCAGGCTTACCAGGAAGCCTATGTATTTATTCCCCACTCTTATAAACATCGACAAAAGTCTTCTGAATGATGTGAGGCATCTCCTAGACTCTATAGAGCATCCCTCAAATGTTGTAGGGCATCCGTGCAACCACTGATCGAACTCTACAACTCCCAAAAATCCTAGTTTTTATGATTTTTGTGTGATCAAACTTCTGGAAACCTACAAAATAGAAACAAAAATATAAATTAGTGACAAGATAAATTAAAATGAGAAACCTTTTGGGGGTCCCATCATGATCACCATTTTTTAAAGTGAAAAATGACAACACCAAAGCAATAGATAATAGAATCAACACAAAAAATTATTGCACAAATGAAGACAATAATATTGATATTATTATGGGGGGAGCCTTGATCTCCAATGTTACAATATGATGTTGTATTGATACAATGATTACAAATCTAGGGTTTTAAAACCCTTATTTACAAGTGAACATATGGGATCTTCTGCATTGTATTTTGCTCCAAAAAAGTGTGTGGGTGGGCTTGTGTATCCCTATGGGACCACCCTAGCTGTAACAACTTCCAAAAAATGTGGTTCTTGCACCTGCAAATATAAAGCAACATAAAAGGGTTAATAGCACTTGTGAGGGCTCCATTGTGGGAGGCCCTCTAAATAATAATAACCTATAAACCCTAATGTTGTAATGTTCAACTATAAAATAAATGCAAAAATGTAAAGTAATGCAATAGAATATCTTACCTTGTTAAGAAAGTGGATGTGATGTTGATCCATGCTCATGTTTATATGTTTGAAAGTCACACAAATACTTGATAGCATATGAGGGCTTGTGGAATAGAAATAGGTTGTGGTAAATTCCTAGAGGCATTTTATGATGACTGCGAATGCCCAACAACATTCCAAAAATGCTTAGTAGTGTTTTGCAAGCTTTGTATAGCATTTGAGGGGTGGATGGGAGTGAGGTAGAACCAAATATGGTTTACGAGTATTTTGTGATGGTAGAAATGAAAGGTGCAATGGCGGTGGCCATTATATTTTTATACAATATGCAATCAGAGATAGCAATCATAAGATGTAAAATAATAGAAATAAAATAAATCTATGAGATGAATGAAATATGCTATAAATAGAATTAATGAAAATGAATACAAAAGTAGCTATGGAGGAAATGAAAACTCTATGATATAATATAATACTCAATGAATGAGCTTTGAGCTTATAGCTCACACACTCCACACTACTGTGTTTATCCTACACTATTTTCTCTCTCATCTACTATCTATGGCCCTTTATATAGGAAGATAAGTTCCTTGGCCAACACTCTACCTAGCTGTACAAGGAACACCTTGCACATATACAACTTGCACATTGGAACTTGTGTATTTATTACATTGCATGAAGTAACTAGATAAATTTCTCCTAAAGTAATCTAATGTTCTAAGTATTTACCAAGGAAGGTACATTTACATAATCCAAATAATGTAATATAATCTATTATTAACACCCCCTATATTACAATATTTGGGTATTGAAGTCTTTAGTCTTCAATGTGGATCTTCCTCTTGAAAATGATCTTTGTCTTCTTTAGTTTCATCATCTCTATCTTCTATCCATCCACATTTATTGGTATCTTTGCAAGTATCTTCATATGATTCTAATTTTTGATGGTTGAGTAGAGCATAATACACTTGTCCTCTCATATTATTGCTTTTATTCTTCTATGCTTGGTTTTGTGTTGTACTGGTTCTCCATTTTCTTCAAACCGTTACTTTGAAAATATGTTAGCATCATTTTGAAACATCACAATATCTTGTGATATTTCCATTAAATCCAGGTTGTATGTATTTCCATGGATTAATCCTATTGCTTTTATTTCACCTTGATTCATGATGAGACATGTATTGATTCCATCCATATATCCAAAGTTGATCATATAGTTATATTCTACCAAATTTCTTATAGAAATGAGATTGAATGTTAATACAAGAACATACAATACTTTTTGTAGTAGAATATTTGGAAATGATCTACTAGGTGTCACACATCCATATCCATGTATAGGATAAGTTTGGCTATCTGCAATTCTTAATTTGTAGCCTTTGGTATCTTTAAGACAATAGAACCATTGCATATTTCCTATCATATGATGATTGGCTGCTGATTCAATATACCACATATTTTCATGTTTTGTAGATTGGTTTTTGTTGGAGAAAATTCCAAATTCATTATATGACATTATTTTTTCCATTTGAAGAAATATAATAAATGAGATAGGATCTTCTTTGTAATCTACCTTATGACTCCTTATTAGGACATATGATCTCTGATAGAAGTATACAAGCTTTATTTGGTAAAACCTTTATTAATCCTTGGTTTTTGTAGGCTTCCTTATGTGTCCCTAGCAATGAAAGTATATACCCTTAAGGATTTTTTTAGGTTTTGTAGAAAGCTTATATATTGCTAATTGATTTGCAACTTGATAATTTTGATAAATGCTGATATTACCAAGTTTTGTAGAATACCTTATTACTCCCTAGTATGTTTTGGATAACATATAAAGTGCTTTTGTAAATTATAGCTCAAATTTTGGTTGATTTTGTAAAGTTTTGTAAATACCAAAATCAAATTCTATCATCCTTATTGCTCCTATTGAACTAAGTGCTTTTACCATATTTAAAGAGGTTTTAATGTTGGATATTTTGTCTCATTTTGAGAATATTTGAGACAATAATATTATAAATTTCCAACCTTTGAAATGCTTTGATAAAACTCTCTTTAAATATCCCTTTAGGATTTAATCCAAGTATATGTAATTTCCAAATGAATTAGTTTGATGTAGTAACCCTTATAACTTCCTAATTTTGGAAAAAATAGATCAAAATAATATTTGCAAGTATTTAAAGTTAATTTCCAGTAGAAAACCCTATTACTCCTAAGTTTAATATTTCAAATATCATATTAGCTTGATAAATGATTCCCTTTGAGGTATGGCTTTCAATATAATTATATTCCTCTAAATTCAACCTTATAACTCCCTAGAGATGAAAGCATATAAATATAGGAATAAACCTTACCTCATACCAAGCAATAATTGATGTTGATTTTAGACGTGTAATGGTTGTACTATTAACTATATCTTCTTTGACTATATTTGAACCAGAGCATTGAATTCTCTAATCATTGTTTCTATGTTGTGATGGCTCCCACATCTTGGATGTAAATGTGCTGAAGACTACACTGAATTGCTACGCTGATATGCCTTGTTTAAATTTCTACGTCCTTCTTGGTCCAAGGAGATTTTAATAGGCAATCAACCTAGTGACAAGTGTCACTTTAGTTACACTTCAATGCTTTCTTGGACGTTCGTTGCAAGTGTAACGTCTAAAACATTTTATCCCTTCTTGTGTTGTTTGAATGATAATACCTATGGAGGAATGTAACTCCTCTTCCATGTGGTCTATGGGTACCAAAATATTGTTGTAACACTTCCTCACATGTGTGAAATTACAATGTACCTTGAGAGCATTTAGGGTTTTCTTTGGAGGATGACAAATATCACTTGCATGCCCTTATGCTTATAGCGCCTTCTTGCAAGTTTTTCTACATACTTTTCCACCTTATTTTTGGTTGTATTTCGACACCACTAAGATGGTTCCATCCAAGCAAAGCTAGTGGTGGTGCTTTTATGGAGAAATGGAGGAGCTTTAGTGTAGCTTGGATGGAAATGCTATGGTGGAGACTTCTTGATGCTCCAATGGTAGTATTGAATGCTCCATCCTTTGAATGTACATTTTTAGTTTTGCTTGCTTTGATTTCCTATTTTGCTAGATATACCCCCTTTAGTGAGCAACGCACCTCTTTTATTGTGCTTTATAGGTCACCTGTTATGATTGTCCAACATGTGCACAACATAGGACCTTTTGTGAAGCTTCTTGATGCTCGTATTTTGCTATGCTCTTCTAGAGAAAGTTGTGTCTTTATGGCACCTTCAAATCTGCCCTCTGTCCTGCATAGAATGTATTAGAAAAATACAATATAATATACCAATATTTTTTAAAAAGAATGCCTATCCCCTCTTATCATATGTGCAACTCCCTAAGTTCTCAACATCCCACCATCCATCATAACTTCTCTAGCTACTCCTATGCGATGTTCGATAGAGATAACCTTATTAAATATTATTGATAAGATCCATTATAAATGGAACCCTTCCATTCAATGTTGGTAGGCACTCCTCCCACTAACTCAAATGTTCCACTTGCAGTTCATTCAAATGGAAAATATCTTTTGTTGATTTATCATGGAATTTAATTATCATCTTAATAACCTTTTATCATTTGACTAAATCATCTATTAGTTATAAAAGAGACTCTCTTACTATCTATTATAATTAATAATTATAAATGAAGCTCCAAAAATCCAAATATTATTTATGAATGAAATTTCCTTTATCATTTAATATAAAAAAATTATTATTTATAAATGAAATTTCCTTTATCATTTAAAATAATGACTTGCTATATATTACATATGCATAAAACATAGAGTAAAAAGTTTTTTCTATCAAATACTAACATCATGCTATTCTTTTTTTTTAAAGCAACCCAATCATGCATGATTACCAAATCATTGATGCAAAAAGTGATGAAGTAAAAGACAATCAAACATATGCACAAACAAAGAGGGAGTCTTTCTGTCAACTCAGTCATCTATCTCAGCCTAATAATTTATGATAGCTACCAGGCTATCAACTTGAGACTCAATGTGGCTAGCTATTGATGATTATCCCTAACAAAAAATGCATGCCTATATGAAGGTATCTATCAATGTTACCCTTGAGTTGCCTTAATCATCCTTACCCAACCTCAAGTACCCTCACTTCTAGTGGATGATTTTGCTTCTTCCACCTATGAGTGTACATGATCCTACACATCTTGGCAAAATTTCAATAGGACCATGCTCCTTTCAAATCAACTAAACATCGTATAGTTGGTTCAATTGCTCAATTTATGTATTAAAGCATCATAGATTAATACATTGTTTCTTTATGCCAAAAGCCTGCCAGGGAGGGTCATGACACTTACATTTAATTTGTCAATATAGGTTAGATTTAAAGAATAAAAAACCCCATGTAGATTAGTCCATAATAATTGATCATTTGATTTTGTTCTATTTCCTTAGTCTCATTTGCAAGAAATGAAAGTTACAGAAAATAAATTTAAGTGAAATAATGCTTAATTAAAAAGTGCAATTATGACTTAAACTAATTCTATGTGTTGTGGATCCATGTGCAATATAATAATGCATTAACTATTTAAAATAATTTATAATCCTATATTATGTAATTTAATTTATATTAAGACTAATTCTATTTTCTAACTAAACCTAATCTATTTCAAGAGAAAGAGAGTAAGGGACTGGTTGTTTGGAGTGGGCCCTACCTCCTACAAGTCAGTGTAATTCTCTTTTCCTTTCTACTTTATTTTACTTTAGTAGCTAATATTTCATTATATTATTTTAATACTATTTAATTCATTGTGCAGGAAAAATAAAGAAAAGGCTTAAAAAATAAATCATGCGAAAATACAGAATACCATTGTTGTATTTATGGAAGAAAATATTGTTGCTTTATTGATGAAATTTAATTCTTCATGCGTACAAACTATGCAAACAAACTTCTTCAAACATAGAGCAACAAATCTATTCCTAGCAACTAGCAGTAGTGATAAATAATAGACAGTAGATCTTTTCAAAGTTCTTTACATGTAATTTTATAATATCAAGCTGGACATTTTTAATGTAAGTTTTCCAAACATTCTGCCATATCTCCATCGCTTTCATAATTAGAATACTAACTTTACATAACAACAATTCTAAATTAATACAATCTATTAACTACCTTTGGCTTTATTGCAATTAGAATTGTCTAAGTGGCATAATTTCCAAGTGTACATAATGAATATCCTAAATTTTAATAGTTTACTGATAAGATAGAACAATTGTTTGTCCTATTCCCAAGGGAAAACACAAATTAAGGTTTCGTTCAAATTGACAACTTTTATTTTGCTTGTTAAAAAGGGGTTGTACTTGGGTCCCCCACCCTTAACAAATTACATCTCTCTTATTTAGAGCTTGAGAGTCTACAAACAGGTACACTTCTCGTCTCAATTGAGATGCTATATTTAGAAACCTACAACATTTTACATAAAATATCTAAATTCTTGATTTTCATTTTATAGATATTTTCAAATCTCTGTATGAATACAATTACTCCAAAATTTAGCATCTTTCTTGACATTTTCCTATAGAATCCTTCACAATGCCAAAACTTCACCTCTACTATCTATGCCTTGCATCTTAGTATAGTAATATTTCCAAAATATCACACTAACATAATCTGCTTTACAAAATATAGATTTCTAGTTTCCTTCCTAAAACACAAGTGCAACCAAAAAAATTATAATAAATAGTCTAAATTAACACACATTATTGTTACAAAATAAAATAGATATTACCAATGGAAAACATTAAAGTAAATCTTAATCATTAATTGATTTAGGCAATCAAAACATTTTTTCAGCTTCAACTAAACTTTCTACTTCCTCTAACCATGGAAAGGAGATGTTAACTTCATGATCCTCAATCAAAACCCCCCTATTGGCTAGCTTATCTATATATATTTTTCCTTCCCTTAATATATGTGTAAACCTGATTTCCTCAATTATCTCTTGTATGTTCCATGGAGCCTTTGCTTTCCTCAAAATTGTATTTATTACTATGATATAATCACCTTCCATACAAACTCTATTCCATTTAATTTGTTTACAAATTTTTAACCCTTATAAATCTACCCAAGCTTCAACTTAATTATTTGTCTTAAATCCACAATTGAAAGCATAATGAGACGCAATATCTCCTCTATTATTTCTAAGTATTCCTCCTCCTCCTACTGGTCCTGGGTTTCCTTTAGGTGCTCTATCAAAATTCAACTTAACCCACTCCATATTTGGTGGTTTTCACTTTATATTCTTTACCTTATTTTTTCTTCTCTTGTACCCAAAATCATAATTCCATTTAATGACTTGAATCCATCTATCAAGACTCTCTACTTCCAAATTAGGGATTGGGTGAGTTTATAGGGTTGGTTTAGACTCCTCTATAGCTAAACATATATTCTTCTTCATTACCTCTAAAATTATTTCTTTTCCTTTAAATATTCTTCTATTCCTTTCTAGCCATACAATACAAAGTATTGTATCTTTTGATATATCCCATATTATCTGTAAAGCCTCACTTTTATAAGTGCTCTACCATTGCTTTAATCAATATTAAATTTTGATATTCATCACCATGCATTTACCAAACATATTAATAATCCATTTCCATAGATTACAGACTATTGAGCAATGTCCCAAGAGATGGTCAATACTCTCCTTATTATAAAAAACACATTTAGAGGGGCCATGAAAACCCGTTTTCATAAGGTTATCCTAGGATACAATTCTTCTATGACCTACTAGCCAAACAAACATTTTGACTTTAGGAATGCTTGGGATATCCCAAATATCTCTTCAAATTCTAGTGATATTATTATTATGTTGGTTTTGAACATTATATCCACTTCTTATTGTGTATTCTCCTAAGCTATCCAACTCCAAAATTAATTTCTCTTTGGCACCCCTTAAAATAATTATAGTTGTTATATTTCTACTCAATTGCTTCCTAGCATAAATATCTTGTATACTTGTAAAAAAATCTTCTTTCCATTTGTATCTTCCTTCTTGATCCTTGCACAAAATGTATGAAACCCTGTCACCGTATTTGTCTTGAAGCAATCTCATCCTAGGTTTCAAAACTATATCTAAATTGAGTATTTTTTTATCACACCAATTATCTATCCAAATAAAAAAAATTTCTCCAATTTCCACCACCCATATTAAACCTTTAATCATAAGATCAATAGATTTTTTTAAAACATTACAAAATGTAGAACCATTTGGAAGAGAGAATGCAGTAAATATTAAACTTAGGTCATTGGGAACAAGATACTTATTTATAATAATTCTTCCCCATTGTCTTTGACTCTCTTTGTACAATCTCTAGATAACGTTTCCCCTAAGATCTAAGTTTGCATCTATAAGAGCTCTTAAACCAAGACCTCCCCTAGTTTTGTCATCACATAACTTGCTCCATTTTACCAAATAAAATTTCATTTTATCATGTAAACCTGACCATAAAAAGGATCACATAATAAATATTAAAAAAATTTCAACTGATTTTGGCATAGAATACAAAGACATATAATATGTTGGAATGGCTTGTAAGGCTGACTTAATTAAATTCACTCTTTTTATGCTAATTATAACCATATACCTTTCTAAATTGGAATTTTATTTTAAGCTTTACTAATAACTAGATTCCATAAATCTATCCTCATTCTCCCCTCAAATAAAGGCATCCCTAGATAAGTTGTTGGTAAATTTGCCTCCTCCATTTGAAGCAACCTACAATATTTTGCTTTGATATTAGCAGGAGTGTTAATAAAGTAAATTTTGGATTTAGTCCTATTAATTTTTTACCCTAAAGATCTTTCGTACTCTTTTAAAAATTGAATCACAGCTCTGGCCTCATTTATCATTGCCCTTCCAAAAAGGGTTGTATCATCTACAAATTGTTGATGGATGATGTTATCGTGGTTATTACTAACCTTAAGTCCACTTATAAACCCATATTTGTAAGACTTATTTAAGTTCCTATTCAAAACTTCTTCCATAATAATGAACAAACAAGGAGATAGAGGATCTCATTATCTAAGGCCTCTCTTGGCTTTAAAATATTCTATTACTAATCCATTGACCAACACTAAATAAGAAACTATAGAGACACAAGATTTAATCCATATAACCAATTTCTTCCAAAAATCAAACTTATCTAAAATTGTAAAATAAAATTTCCATTTAGCCCTATCATACGCTTTATTCATATCAAGTTTTAATATCATAGCTTTCTCTTTCTTGAAGTTGTTGAGTGTATAACTTCATGAGCTACTATGACCCCATACAAAATTTGTCTCCCTCTCACAAAACCTCCTTGCTCTTATGAAATGATTTTATGATTTTTTCTAACAATGGTATTAATATATTCACCATCACTTTGGAAATAATCTTATAATCCATATTACATAGGCTTATGGGTCTAAAAGAATCAAAAAATTCAACATCCTTCTTTTTTGGAATTAGGGTAAGATAAGTTGCATTTATTTTTATAAGGAATGTATTGTTTACCCTATACTTTTACAATACCACCAATAAAGAATCCTTCCTTCACTATATCCCAATTATATTGGTAAAAAGTTGCAAAGAGCCCATATGGACCAGGGAATTTATCCTTATTAAAATAGAAAATACTTAAATGAACTTCTTATAGAGTAATAGGCTCCATCAATTTTCTATTGTCTTCATTTGTTATAACTTAAGGAACATCTTGAAGAAGTTTATCAATAAGAACTTCGGTCTCCTCTGAACCTAGAATATTCTCATAAAATGACTTAGCCTCTTTTCTAATTTCACTTTGATCTTCAATCCAAACCCCTTCTATTGATTTAATTCTACCAATTCTAGAAGAAATTTGTACTATATCCATCCTATGAAAAAACTTTGTATTTTTATCTCCTTATTTTAACCAAGTCTATCTTGATTTTAATCTCCAAAATTTCTCTTCCTTACTCAAAATATTATGATATTCACTAAGCAACTCCCTTTCCTCTGAGTTTGTATTATTTTCATCACATTTTTGAATTTTTGAAAGTTTACCTTTTAGTTCTTCTTTCTTCTAAAAAATATTTCCAAAGGTGTTCTTGTTCCATTATTTTAATCTAGATGTCATAGATTTAATTTGGTTTGGAAGAGCATACAACCCACCATTACCTAAATAATTCCATGTTTGAGCTATCATATCAATAAATTGAGGATGGTCTTCCCACATCTTATCATATTTAAAATAAGATCTTTTTTTGAATTTACTAACCACCATTTTAACTCTTATTGGCCAGTGATCTGAACCAATCCTTATTAAGGTATTAATTTTAGCACAAGTTCCTTCATCTAGCCAATGATATAAGAGAATGCATCTATCTAATTTTTTTTCTATTAGGTTCTAGCCTCTCCTTTTGTTGATCCAAGTATAGTTGTCTTCTTCAAACTCAACTTCTCATGATCCCTTTAAATGAACCCTTTTATTTTGTTGTTTTTTTGAATAAAATCTAAGAAATATTTCATACTTTGGGTCAATTTCCTAATCCTCCCAAAATTTTAATTTAGCTTGGAAATGGCATTAAAATCTCCAATGATCATGAAACGAATTTCTTGGTCTTTAATTTTCATAAAGGCCTCAATCCCACTCCAAAATTCTAATCTACCTGACTGAGTTGTAGGACCATACACATTGATAAGGATGAAGTAAATATCAGTAAAGTAGCAAGTGACTAAAGAGGCTATCCAATATCTAGTTTTATGAATGGTTACACAAGATGTTCTAGAAGGATTCCAACAAGTTAGAATTCCCCCTAACACTCCTTCAAAATCCATAGCATCTCATTCACATCTTGCCCAAATTGCTTTCATAGTTTTTAAAACTTCTTTTATCATTTTAGTTTCTTGGATACAGAGAATATCAGATTTATTACTTAAACATAGGTCCCTAATACACCTATGCTTTGAGGGAGTATTAGAACCCCTTATATTCCATGAGATTATAATCATGTCTTATTAGGGGATTTTGGCCCCTCTTGCGTATTACCAATACCATTTTGTTGTTTTATAAAGAGAAGTTCAACCAACTTAGTTTTTGTTCCTTTCTCTATATTAGCTCTTGCTTCCTTGAATATTGCTTTATAATTTGAGGGTTTTCCTCTTTTTGTTTTACCTATATCATGAGTAGGTATTATTATTCTATTCCTAAATATTATTTCATCACTTTGTTTTGCAACATATTTATCCTCTCCTGGCTATATTATAGAAGCTTTTGAATTATCCTGCTCATTTTTTGGTATTTCCTTATTAATGGCAAAGGTAGTACCTTCTAAAACTACATTTTATTTACCAATTATTTTCTCCTGAATGGTGCATGGTACTTCAAGAGTCTTAAAATTTTTATGAAATACATTCCTTGGGTTCATCGAGAATGTTCTTATTTAAATTAGGATCATATTGAATAGACAATTCCTTGCTAATATGTTGAAATTGTTGTCATGTGTTCTCTAATTTTTTATCTACTTTTTATTCATAGGCTAAAGCCTAAAAATAATTGGAATTTCTTCTAGTATCCTTTATTATACGTATCCACTATTCATTTTATTTTATTTTTCTAGATCTATTTTTTGGAAGTTGAAAACCATATTTATCCATAACCATTTGTAATTTTCTCTTACAAATTTCTACAAATGATTATGTTGGGATCTTCTTAGGGCATGATCTCTAAATATTCCCTACCTCATGACGTCTTCTACATATAAAAGATATATTTTTATGATCTATATTTTGGGTCCACATATTATCCCCATATTTAAGAATGATTGATTATGGTAAAGCTTTACTTATATCAATCATGACCAATTTTTGAGCATAAATAGCCAAAAATCCATATTTTGTTGTATATGAAATCTCAAGGAATTATCCTAGAGTTTTTCCTATTATATTGAATGTATATATTTCTCAAAATTCAATGGGTAATCCAAACATCCTAATCCAGACTGGTACTAGGGATAGATTTACATTTTCAAGTGAAAATCCTTCATATCAGTGGGTAAGGAAGATCCCTGCTCTTCCCATAAACCAAGGACCCCATTTTAGGATCCTTTATATTTATTACCTTAAAAAAAATGGCTAGGAAGAAACCTTTGGGAAGAAATGATAGAATCACTCCTGAAGACTTCCAACTCCTATCAATCCATTTTCTCAAGGCTGAAGCCCCTGGTCAATACCCATTAAATTTACCAAAAACTGCCCTATCTTGGAGCAATGAGGATCTCTCTGAGGTGCACTCATTAAACTCTACCACTAGGAATGATTCTACGGATTTAACTATAAAATTATTTTACAAAGAAAAATAAAAAATTACTATTCATGATGCTCTAAAATGTGGAAGAAAAGAAAATGAATTTACGAAGAAAAGGGAAAAATTATTATTCTTGAGGCTCTAAAATGTGGAAGGGGCATTGTCAAACCAAATGGCATAACCAAAAACTCATAATGGCCCTCATGAATGTGGAATGATATTTTGGGGATATCCTTCTTTTAAGTCATATTTGATGGTAACCTGAGAGAAGATATAACTTAGAGAAAAACATAGTACCATGCAACTCATCCGATAATTCATCTACCATGGGAATTGGAACTTTATCCTTAATTGTGAGCTTATTGAGCTCATGAAATTCTATACATAATCACAAAGACCCATATTTCTTGCAAACCAAGAAGACTGGAGAAGAATAAGAACTGTTACTAGGCTGAATGACTCCAACTTTTAACAATTCTTATACTAATTTCTCTATTTATAATTTAAGTGTATGGGTTCAATGATAATGTCTAATGTTAGGTGACACACTACCATGTACTACTGGAATTGCATGATAATGAGAGCAACAAGGTGGTAATTTTGTCAATTTCATAAAGATTGTATCATGCTTGGTTAGGATGAGTTGCAAATTTACTAGAATTTTATCCTCAATTGAAGGAGGTGGTTGTTTGGAAAATATCTAAGTGATTACCACATGAGAAGATATTTTTAATAGCTTCTCCATATGATTTGAAATAATAATCTAAGGAGATCCTGCTTGTGAGACATGAAGTGTGTAAGACCTACCATTCTATGAAAACTGCATCTATAACTTTACAAAGTTATAGGTGATGGTTCCCAGAGTACCTAACCATTGAGATCCTAGTACAATATCACATAACCATAGTTGAAGATCAATCATATCCATTTTAAGCTCATAATACCCTAGCTTCAACTTAATATTGTAATATTTACCTTTACAAGATAAGGTTCTGCTATTTGCTATCATAACCTCAAAATATTTGCATGTATGTATGTAACAATTGGCTTGCTTGGTGACTCAAGGATCAATAAAGTTATGTGTGCTTCCTAAATCAATGAGGATTGTAATATATTGGTCTTTGAAAAAACCTACAACTTTTATTATCTATAGGGTAGTAATTCTCACAAGAGCATGGATACAATTTTTGGGTTGTAGCTCTTCTTGTGTGTTACCCTCATCTTGAGGTGTTCCCTCTAATATTTCTAGTTTATCCTCATGTTGTTCACTATTTTTTGACTCCTCTATATCGATCAAGAATATCTTCTTTTGGATGCACTTATGCCCTTGTGTATATTTTTCATCATAATTATAACATAAACCTTGGTTGCGTTAGGCATCCATCTCTTTTTTTTTGCATCCATCTCTTTTTATCTTTTTTTCCCCCTTATTTTTTATCCATCTCTTTGCATCCATCTCTTTTTTTTTTTTCCTTTTTTTTAATATTCAATTGCTTATAAGGGGTAGATTTATTTTCAATATTGGATGTGAACTTAGAAGGAAAAGAGAGTTTGCTCAGGGTTATGCATAAGGGGTTGGAATCAAAATGTACTTATAAAAAATGGTGAATCTTAAGCAAATCAAATCATTCATCTTCACACAAAAATTTGGGGTATTTGAAGCCCTAAAAAGTAAGTTCATCTTTGGAGAAAATTTTGACCTATTAAATCACCTTATAACTTCATAAAAACATCACCATTAGATAAAGCTTGAAAATAAATTTTCAATGAGTACAAATATACCTATGTTTGGATATATATTGTAGCAAATTGACCCTAAGAAAAAATTAGTCATAGAAATTTTAGGTGAATGGGCCGACATCAAGGGTCCTCATATTTGCCAATTTTGAATTTTCGAAATCCTAATATTTACCCAATTTGTGAATATTCACCACTATGCATAATCCTAGTTTAGCTTGTGGAAATTTAGGTGTCCTCAGTTGAGTTGAGAATTTTTCTTTAGCCAACTGTGCCAACCCTATGGCCTACATCATAGTTTATGGTTTAAAAATCTTGACCTCAACCTTTAGATCATATTTAAAAACACTGATGAAATAGCTCAAAAAACCTTTCATTCAAATCCTTGGTCTTGTTATCTAGTTTCTCAAATTAATTTTGGTAGTCATAAATTGTAGAGGTTTGTCTTAGTTTGGTTAAGGCTGCTGTGAAGTCCTCATACTCATTGGGGCTAAAATGAGTGAGTAATTGGGACTCAAAATATTTCCAAGAAGGGTCAAGAACTATGTGTTGGAGCCATTGATACTACTATAAATATTTAGATTCAAAGTTGGAAAATGCCATAGTGATCCACAAATATTTAGGGGTATTATGAAGTTTGAAAAATTGATCAGCACGACATAACCATGCATTTGCATCCTTTTCATTGAACTTAGGAAAGTCTAATTTAGGCATCTTAAATGGAGCATCATTTTCATAAAGAGTATGAGAGTCTTACCTATCCATATGGATTTATTATCAATTAGTGTGGTCAGTGTCACGATGCCCAAACATCATTGTGCCATCCTTGATTTTTTCCTCAACCTCAAGGAAGTGTTCTTCAAAGGTGGCTTTGGAGGTTACATAGTCACTTCTCAAATGTTATATTTCATCCCTCATTAGGTTAGTTTCATTGAGAAGGGTATTAAGTGTGGTGTGTATTTTCTATAGAGAGGTAAGTATATTTTTTCTCTCCTTTTGGTGTCCTCGAGTTCCACTAGCCATTTTGGTGTGATTTTAACCACTATCACTAACTTACTAAAAATAGAAGTATGGTTCTAGGAGTTACTATTTTTAGTAAGGAGCTAAAAAAAGTGCTTGGGTGCTATACAAAAAATTGATTAGCTCAAAAATTTGGTCACCATGAGCTATATATCTATTTTTCAAGGTTTTTGGTGTTGTTAGTTTTCCTCCTATAGGTTTGGTTTAAAATTTTGGATTTTTTGTCAGAAAACCCCTTATGACACTGTATTTGCATTGTCGATTACTAAGACTGTCCTTGCACTACCAATTACTAATATTATCTCTACACTGGCTATTACTACTATTTTTCAATCACCAACACTATGGTTCCTTGTACTGACAACTATCTATTTTGACTTTACCACTAACAATTCTCTTCTTATTTTGAATTTTGATAGTCACAAACTATTATAGACACTAACAATTGATAATATTGACTTGACTATTACTATTCTCAAGCTGAAGTTATACCCAACTATTATTAACACTTATAGACTTTGTCTTGACTATTTTTGTTATGTTCACCCACTCTTTCAAACATTGCAAACAATATTATGGTGATAGGAAAGTCTCCTCTATATGCTCAATTTTTGTGGGAGGGTTTTTGGTTGTAGGTTAAACATTCAACATAATAGGAAGATTTTTGTAGGCTAAAGTTTTAAAAATACTAGGGTATGCTAAGCCAAGGTGTATGTAATACCTATAGGCCCTATGTTATACCACAATGATGAACAATAGTGCTCAGACCAATATTTTAGGCCACTACTCAAGGAGGATTCTACACATACCCTTGAGCATACTACCTACTTCTTTGACATTATGGAAGGGTAATATTTTTGGATGTCGTGTCTAGTGTACTATGGATAATATAAGACTAAAAAACTTCCTAGTCCTAAATATTTCTCCCAATCCTAGGTGGTATCTCGATATACCTAAAGATATGTAGGAGCTCAATTTCATATATGGGTGTTGTCTAAGGCCTGGGTATTGGAGCCTAATTGTCCCTCACTTCACTAGATGCTTTAAGGGTAATATAGCTTAGCCAATAATTATAGCTCCACCATGATATTTTAAAACCCATGGCATAGGTTTTCTAACCTAAGAAACTATTGCAAGAAAAATAAGGGTTGTGGTTTTGTTGTTTTTTTCTTTTCTTTTCTTTTCTTTTTTTAATAAAAGAACAAATAAAAAATAGAAATTATAAGAAATTTATACCTAATAGTTTTAATGGAAGGGCAAGAACTATCATAGTTGTAGCAAAACATGGCCCTATAAAGTGCTCCAATACCATTTGTTGGAAAACTTTTATTAAAAATAAACTCACTCACATAAACATTGCAATTAAAATAGAAATTCATGAAATAATGGTATATTGCAATACGAAATGTAAATGCAGAATTAAAAAATCTCACAAAACAACACATAATCATAGGCCTCTTTGAGGGGGGCAACCTACTTCAATAATATTATTAATTTGAAAAAATATACATTCATTCATAGATCCATGTATTTTAAAGATACACTTCATGCAACCCTAACCTAATGCTCAAGAGTTGTCTTACATGCAAAATGCCACTAGAGCTAGAATTTTCTACCAAACATCGATTACATTCTTGATAATAGTTACATGAAATGGCCCCACTTGTTTAGGCACATTATAAATGTGTCCCCACATTGGAAGGGGGTCATTACATAATCATATGAGTATTACAAAAATAATGTTAGGATGGGGTCCTAACAGATTCTTTTTCATATATTTCCTAGGTATGAGGTAAGACAATATTAGAAAATAGTGTTGCACTAAGACTCTACTCAATTAGAAGTGAGACAAACTAGGCTGGTTTAGTCCCACTAAGCATGCCAAAAAATCTTGGACTAAAATCTATCTAATATGTTAAATACACCCTAGATCTCAGCCAAGATTAGATGATTAGGATTTCTTCTAAGCTCAATCTTTGAAGAAGGTCATTTCCTTAAAATACTAAATAAATTAAATAAAATGTTCAAGATTAAAGATATAAATCCAAGGGTTAGAAGGATATAAAGGGTTTAGAGAATTATTAAAATATGGATGAGATATAGAGAAACAACAATGAAATATACTATACCAATACCATTACAAATAAACTAAAGGAAAGCCTAACATATCATCCAATAGTTAAAGCACTACAGAGTTCATTAAGATTATATTTTACATCTTAAATATTCCAAATACCTTATAAAATGAAATCCATATAGCAAACCAATTACAATAGAATTTGCTTTGAAAACTTCACCATTTATAAAGCATAAAATAGAAATGTATTAAGATGCACAATTCATATATAAAAAGCTAAAATTGCTATCACTAATGGAGGTAAAACAACTTTACACTTTAATTGATTGCAAAACAAAGTATATAGTGTACAACAAGCAAATGATAAAGAGTCAACCATCATGCTAAGATGAATTGGGCTATTTATAAGTTCACAATGAATCTTGTAGCCCAAGCATTACAATACAATTTTTTATAGGTCTTGTTAGAAATATCTTGACCTGCACGCTCATGCGAGCATATGTCACTTTCTTACTTTGTATCAACCAATGTAGCTCAACTACTTGAAATCTATTTTGTTGATGTGGCTAGTCCAAATTTCTTCTTCAGTCTATTGGGCTCATGTGTCTTTGGTAGGTCCATAAATATTTAGCTATCATTTTTTGCAACCATGCTTGGCCACTGTAATGGATTGTCAAAAATATCACTTTTAGCTCAATGATCTTGTTTTTCATGGTTGAGAAGTGTCTAGGAGGTTATATATTTTGACATGCATGATATTGATGAAAGGGATATGTTTGGATGCTCTCCACTCATTTTTGATACTTTCCAATATTGTCAGGCTCCTTTGGATGTAATGAAGGCTTTATAGGTAAAACTAGGATTTTGAGGGGCTTTGGATAATGTTATCCTTTACAAAATAGGGGCTCATGTCTTCTTGGGTAGTGCTTTACTTTTCTATATTTGCATATTCCCATACTTTTGCAAAATAATTCTAGGTTCATATTTCTCCCAGACCTAGACTTCTTGAGACTTTTAATGATGTCATCACTTGAGGATTCTAGGATCATGTGGTTCTAGCCTTCTCATTACCAAAATTTTTGGAACTTAGGGTGATGTTATTATTTTAAAAATATGAGATTGTTTGATCCCTGGATCTCACTTTTCCAAAGACTTTTCAAACTTAGTCATTTCTTTAACCCAATCAAATGTAATTTGCTTTGCAACTTCTTCTGCAATCATCACACTTCTAGAAAAACTTATCCATATTGAAATTTATCTCTAGATTGATGTATTTGGATCTCCAATAGCCTACTTATGAAAACATGATATTCTTGGTCAACCTTCTAGGCTCTTGCCTTAGCAAAATTTTGACAAAATCTCAATAAAATCATAGTCCAACCTAACCTGCAAGAATTTATAAATGTGGGCAATCACATTGACCCATACTACTAACCTATATCACTCTTAATTTTTTAATTAATTAGGATGCTTAAAATTTGAGCTCTAGAAAAATGAGACCTCTATGTCAAGATTCTAAACCTTTAAGAACTATATATTCTAAGCATGACTACTTATAATTTTAGTGTAGATGATGATAAGAAGATATTTAGGAAGGATATAGGCATCCTATACATGCTAAGGTGCATCCCTAAAGACAAAACACTAGTTTTTTTTATTTCACACCTTGATAGCTAACTGTATCTATGAAGGGATACAGATTTTAAGGGGCAACCCTACATTTATGTATATTTATTTTTTGGAACATCTAGTTTTATTTCAAAATACTTTATTATACAATCATCTAGTATTTAAGAGAAGAAACATAGATTGCCAAAGGTATTCGACCTCCTCTTGGACTAGAGTCCCTTACCAAACTTAATCTTACTACACTTTCATGGATGAATTCTTAACACCAATATTTAGTACAATTAAAGGAGGTAAACCCTAGTGTATTCCAGATGCTAGTGCTAGAGACCTACATATTTAATTCAAGGAATTTTAGTTTCTCCTAAAAGACACCATCATCATCCATCTACATGGATTCATCAAACCGGTCTACCTATTTCCAAGATACTTGACCTAGAGGGTGGTCTCCCTTGAGATGATCAAACAATTAGATATGATCTATGCCACTTATAGAAGTAAGAAAAGTAAAGCAAGATTTTATAAGCATTTTGGTAAACCTAGGAGATGTGTCTTTGCTAAAGAGACAAGTTGTCCCCATCCTATAGAAAAATTTGTAAGAATTGGGCCTCAAAAAAATGGATGACTCCTGGTACTATGGCCTATAAGGTAAAATTACAAATTAGTTATCAAGGGTTAAAAATACAAAAATATTTAAGCACCATATCTACGTGTATATAGAATTCCATTGAAACACCAAAGAGGAAACATACTGACTTCTCCAAAGAGAATAATTCTTGTTATCCAAGTTGCAACGAAAGCCCTATTTTATTTCTAAGAAGTGGCTGGCAAGGTGAACCCCAAATCCTAGATATCCAATAACAGGAAGAAAAGGTTACAAGGTTGGGGTTGGAAGTATGAGAAGATCAAGTATTAGTGGATTTTTTAAAAAAATTCATGATATAACATCAATGCTTAAGGAAATAGAGGTATATGAAGAGTTCAATCAAATCTATGACAACGAGCATAAGGAGAAAGTTGATGATTCCTAGGAAGGAAGCCAAGGAGAAGCCCCAAGTGAAAATTTATGCAAGTTGATAAGAAAAAAAGTTAGATTAGGTTGGCATCCACATCCTTCTAGATACAACACCACAATATAAAATGTGACTTATCAAAAATTACATTCTAGAAACACCTATCCCAATCATTGAATTAACTAGAAGTCTTATTGGAAAGGTAGATGTAATAAAATTTAAACTGGTATGATGTTTCTAAATGAAAATATATACCATCCTATGGTACCAATATGCCCATAAAGTAAAATAGGATCAAGTACCAATCTAAGGACATCCTTATACCACCAATAGAGGTGGGTATCAAAGTTATTCCATTGGTACTAGATGAAGCTACCCAAAAATCCCAAGTATTATCCACCTCACCACCTACCACTTATATTCCAATATCATCCTCCCTAAGAAACCCTTCTATAATTTCCGCCATATCCATCACCCTAGAGACTTTTTTAACACTCATCATGTCTTAACCAATCCAATCCATCACACCTTCTATATCATCCTTGAACACCAAATTTATCCCCATGGATTGCACCCTTGTAGGCCAACAAACCAATCTACCCTTCCTAAAATCCTTATCCCTACCCCTAAAAATATAATGATAATTATTTGACCCTTAGGCCATCATATCTATTTATGACCTACTACCTCATTTCAACAAGCACATGAGTAGACAAAGGACATGCATGACAATAAGTGATAAAGTGAGTAGAACAACCTTCCATGATGTATATAAGTATCACCTTTAATACTCATAATGCTACAATATACTTGATTTATTTCACACCCATTATCTCCAAGGTGGAAGTAGCGATGCAGGTCCAATATTATCAAGTAGTTGCTATTAATCTCTGTAGGTAACATTATCCCAGAAGAATAAATGATCCTTGAATTTACACAGTTTTGTTTAGTTTTGCTCAATTTTTACTAAATTGTACAAGTGTCAAAATGTACAAGCAAGAGCAAATCGTAAAAGGTTGCAAATGTACAATATGAAATGAAATGAAATTAAGGTGAAACATACATTTGGGGTTAATTTGATAAAAATCAAATTAGACATTAGTAAACCTTGTAAAATAATTATTTTAGAATTAGTTCAGGATGGTAGTTGTAAGTAATGTGATATTTCAAAAACCATTTTGGAATGGTTTGGACATGCATTATATAGCCCCCCATTCATATTTTGGTTGTTCTTGATAGTTTGTTCATAGTTATCATGTTAATTGTTGGTACCTTGATACATAATTCATGGAGTATTGATTGTTATGGTAGAATTACTATTCATTATTGAGATTGTGATTATGTTAGAATAATAAATTATATCCTAAGTTGTTACTAGGATAATTTGTGTGGTTGAGATTAGCCCAGTTAGTTATGATCCAATGGATCAGATTGTATGCCTTTGTTATTTAAGAAAGGCTCTTTTTAGTGAATAAGATCAAGTCTTTCATTATTCCAACATAGTATCAGAGTGGTCTTTCCCTGCCCTATGAGCCTAAGGATATTTTACTCATGGGGGGATTTCCCTCATGGAAATCCCCCCTATTTTTTTCTCCCATATTTTTTTTTCTTTTTTACCGAGGGAATATGCTCTCCATATTTTTGATGGATCAAAAACCAAATGGTTAAAAAAATCTGCAGTTTGGGAGGTTAATTTTTTTTTAGTTTTCTGAGGGTTTCAATATTCCATGGTCTTTTTGGATCTAATATGCTATTATGGAGCACCGGATAATATTTTCTAATGGATTGGTGGTCGCTAGGAATTTTTCTCTATGATATGGTTCATGAACGCACTCCCTTTGTAGTGCTATTGAAATTTTTTTGGCTGCAAGTGTTGTTGAAGGCGACAACTCTTGGGTCACTTGGTGTTTTTCCTGCACCCACTCCTTTGTCAAATTTAGGATTTTTGTCTTCATTTTAAATGAAATATTGATCTCCTGTGTACCTATTGAAGAAGATTTTTTAATCAGTCTCTTATCCACTCAAAGCTATCACAATAGAAGATTGATTTTTTTTTAGAAATCGTGATGGACTAAATATTGGCGCAATATAGTCTACAGTTTGTTTTTATCCCTTTTCATGGGTAGTCCACCAGTTATGTTAACGGACTCCATTTAGTGGTTTTAAATGATTTTTCAGTCGGATACGTGCAGCTACGCACCTATATTTGATCGTGTATAAGTAAAAATGGTGAAGGATTATTTTGTTCGATGAGTAAAAGATGAAGTCGAGGGAGATTTCAAATGATGTAGCTAAGTTGTTAACATGATCTAGGTCATGACTAGGTTGTGACAGAGATTAAATTAGTGAAACCCATCAAAAAATAGAGAAGGATGTTTTTTATGCCTTTGGTATTTTGAGAGCAACATTGGCTCGATGGAGAGATGAATCAATTTTCTTCATGGGTTTTCCATCATTCTGGTGAGTTTCGACAAACATGGTATCATTATGGTGAGCGCCATGGCACTCTATAATTATTTATTTTGCCATGATAGTACCCTAGTGGGGCTGATCGATAGTGGTGGAGCTATGCTAAACGGGTTGTTTGCAGGCCAACGACTCTAATTTTGACCAGATTTTCTAGCACAACAGAAAATATTTTGTTTGTTTTTTGTCAATAGTTGGCAATAAATTTTAGCCACTGGCCATGGTATAAGAATATGGTCAAGATTTTGATGGGCCCATATCATTTTTATGAGATCCAAAGTTTTCTTCTACCTGGTTTTGCATCGATGACGAGGCAGACGTCATGTTGTTCAAAATACCAGATCAAAAGAAGCAATGCACTCCTATTTCTTGGAGTATTCGATATCCCATCACTCACTACTTTGACGCACTTGATTCCCAATATGATGTTGTTTTTTATCGATCTGTATTGAGGACTTGCTCTCATTGTGGGTAACATAGAGGTTATAGTCGAAGCATGGGTCCATCGATCATGGAGTGGATGTTCTCAAAGTTGAAGAGAGTGTTGCTGGGAGCTATAGGGAAGTCAGAATTTTTTTTTATGACATGGCCACGCTTGTGTTTTTTTTACATTATTTGGACTGCTGCTTTGGTGCCATATACTATCCTCACTCGATCGAATTAATAAATTTTCAAGGCAATGTCATCATGTACGTGAGGAACATCAAACTTTGGTTCAATTTTTGAAGATCGTGGCTTGCTTGCCATTTTCAGTTTCTGAAGAGAATTATTTCTTTTAACGACCAATGCTATTGGATGCATCGATGGTGGATTTTCTAGAGTGGAAAATAAACTTAAATAAGAATAAATTTGACAACAAGATACACCACGTTAATCTCAGGGTCCTCTCCACATTTAATTTTTTTATTAAAACGGGCCTTGTGGTGGATATTTTATGTTGGCATGGAAAAATGAGGGGCATCATCTCTGCACAACAAAGGAGAGTGGGGTTTAATGCATCACATAAAGGAATCTTGATGTGGTGAAAAAAGTAGATCTAGCATCTATATGGGCAATGGAGTGGTCGAGTTTGATATATTCTATGTCAAGGAATGCATAGATGGAAGATTTTTTCAATGTCTGATAACTAGAGATGAGCAACAATTTTTTAATCCTTCATAGGTGAGCGGCGGGTGGCTCTAATGGCATAGATGTGACCTGGAGCAACCATGGAAAAATATCTCTAGTTCCTAGAGTGATATGACGTGCTCTGTCACATCGACATAAAGGAGAGGAACTCGACTAGTTTTTCTAGCTCCGAGGGGCACTTGCAGATGATGGTATTCCGTGAAAAGCCGATCTTGAAAAAAGTGTGCCACTTGGCAAGGGGTGCACAACTGGTAGCATTGGACCAGGCTTGTGATCTCGAAGTTGATGCTCAGGACGATCGAGGGCATTCAATTGACAAAAAATTCCAAAGGCATTTGTTTTCTAATACCATCAACTTTATTTAAAATAAAGGGAAGTGTTTAAAAAAAACAAAAAATGAATACAATGGGACCACATGCCGATAATGATATTTGGCCTTTATTATTATGGACAGGGTATTTTGTTAAAAAAAATAAAAAACTACCTTCTAATTTTACATTTTTTTATATAGAAGGGGCCACTTTATCAAGTGCATTGTAATAGTGGTGAATTTTATGCTTTCAAAGCATGGAGGCATATTTTTAAATGTTTTTTTCCACATGGGATGTAAAAGGGCCCTATCTATTGTCCTACGAGATATATTTTATCCATAATTTATTTTTAAATATTTTGGAATATTCTCTTGTGAGGGAAAATAAGAAGGCTATTGTTTTTCTTACAAATTAAGGCCAAATGGACACCCGATCATAGGGGTGTTTATAGTTGTTGGAAAGGTTTTTTTGAGACAAACACAATGGTGGCATCTATTTTTAGTTTTGAAATTGTTTTCCATAACTTTTTGTGGCTCAAAATATTTTATTATGGAGTGCACTCTCGGTTGAACCCGACACTCCCACAACTTTGTAAGTGATCCTCGTATCTAGTCATCTCCTCTATATCACCTAACGGTTGTAGCGGTTGGTTACCCATGCATTCCATTAGGATGAGGAGGTCATCATAAGGACACATTCGAGAGCTACATAGGTGCTGCATCGCTCCAAATTTTTTGAACCCTTACCTTCAAGCTATAGGATCTGTGCCCGGAAGGGGGATGCGAGAAGGATGGGACAATACCTTGGACTGAGAGGCCCTTTGAAGGTCCCACCTCTCGAGGGAGGAGTATTAAGGTGATTTTTCGACGGATGGTGGGGTTCACTAGGAAACGTTTAGTGGTAGTCTCCACGCCTAGGTTGGGAATGTGTTTGATGTGTTCAATTTTATGCTTGATCATTCAACTCCTAGGTTTGGCCAAATGAATCTAAACTGTTCTACATGAAATGTAGGTTTAAATAAATCTATATATAGGCAGGACGGGCATGGGAAAGTGCTTAGGGTATGGTTGTGCTACAACTATGGGATCCAAAGGCTGACTACACATCTCTTGATAATTATACGAGGGACGGTAGGGATCTATCTGGTCCATGCGGGAAGCTAACTGTTTCACCATGGCTTCCAGATTACTGGTTTGCCCACCATATTGGTTCGGTAGGGCATTAATATGGGATTTGTGAGCATATGATGGAGGGACATGAAGATTAGATGCTATATTGCTATTGTGTAAATTGTTGGTAGGAAGGGTGTTATGAAGAAGTTTTGAAGTTGTATTATGTTGTATCCCATATTGTTGAAAATTGGTGTTTGGCTTCATTTTAGGTTTTTGTCGATTTGAAGCATATTGATCAATAGTTTGGCAAAATAAAGTAGTGAATGAAGGTCTCTTTTGTGTGGGAATGATTTTAGGCTCAATAACAGGTTCCTTAGGGGGTTGGGTAACCTGTTGTTGTTGCATGTTCTGAATCATAGTGACCATATCTATATTGGATGGTCCAACTTTATCACTTTCTTGATCGACAAAAGACAAAGGATTAGTGTGTATGTTAAACATATCTTCCATGGCTGCTTGAGTGTCACTAATTTTTCCTCTATCAATATGAACTGCCATATTAAGAGCACCAATATTATTACTGAAGAATTTCCAGAAATGATCTATGTTATCAAAAGTAACAGTTCTATCTGGAGCCATTCTAGGGGATGAGGATCCTTCCTCTTTAACATTTTCTTCTTGTTCATCTACAACCAGCTCATCTTCTGGTTGTTCTAGAGTTTCTCCTTCTGGAATTGGATCCTCAGGAAGGGCATTTGATTTTTTTGTTTTCTTTCCTAACCAATCTTCTTCTTCTTCTTCTTCAGTTTGTTTACCATTCCTAAGTCTAGTCATTGTGCTTAAATTTAGATTTCAACAAATATATATATATATATATATATATATATATATATATGCAACAAGCTTAAGAGGTATATATTTTAATTATATACCTACTATAGTATTTAAAATAAAATGTTTTGGTTTTGTTATGTTTTTGGTTTTTCTTGTTTTTTTTTTTTATAACAATATTATAAAGATAACAAACAACACACTAAATGCAAGAAATAATAATAATGAAAGCAATGATCTAGTTTTCTATAAACAATTTATAAATATCATTAACGGGCTCAAGTTCTTTAGGAGTCATGAAATGTTCTTCTTCAAATTGAAAATTTTCTTTCAAGAATTTGACAAAAAGTGCTATAGTGATATTATCTGTCTCAGACTCTAGTTGGTAGAAATAAAGTTCGTGGCAATACTCTCGATATAAAACAGCTCTAGGAACTCTCCTCCACCTTTTCCTATCCGTAAGATTCGACCTCTTGGTCTTCTACACGACCTAGGAATTGGTGTACTATAGTTGCATTCTCGAGGTATTCCTCGAAGGTGAACAATTCTAAAGACACAAGAGCTCTCCTATAAGCTAACCACCTATGGCAAGCTCTCTGAAGTTCATGATAAAAAATGAGTTGATGAGGATCCAGGATTCTATCTAGGGCAAACCTCTTGATTTTTCTAAGTTCGGTTGATCTAGATGAAATGATACCTAATCTCCTATTAAGTTCGTCCCACAAAGATGGAACTCTATCTATTTCAAGCACACTAAGCATGGAATTAATTTCTATGGCTACTAATTGGTTTTCAACATTTATAGTGACTAGCTAGTCTTTTCTTAGGAGCTACCATCTAAACATGATATGCAACTTAATGATTTTAAATGCATCTATGTTTTTTTTGTTTTCAAAAGGTTTTAGTTTCACGTCGGGTTCACCAAAATGTATCGCTCCAAATTTTTTGCACCCTTACCTTCAGGCTATAGGATCCATGCCCGGAAGGGGGATGGGAGAAGGATGGGACAATACCTCGGACTGAGAGGCCCTTTGAAGGTCCCGCCTCTCGGGGGAGGAGTATTAAGGTGATTTTTTGATGGATGGTGGGGTTCACCAGGAAACGTTTAGTGGCAGTCTCCACGCCTAGGTTGGGAATGTGTTTGATGTGTTCAGTTTTATCTTTAATCATTCAAATCCTAGGTTTGGCCAAATGAATCTAAACTGTTCTATTATGAAATGCAGATTTAAATGAATACAAAAAATAGAATTAAACAGAAAATACAGGAAATATACTAGATGAGAAAAACCATACCTGATCTCGGATGTCTGATGGAGGTTCTAATTTTTGAAGCAGTCCAGATCGCCTCTGATTTGACAGGATCGTCTGAAATCAGACAGGATCATCTGAGATCTGACGAATTCGTCAGAGACCTGCAATCAGAGAAATAGACACAGAATACAAAAAATGCAGCTATGCTGATAAAGGAAAATGATGTGAAATGATAATAATGATGTTAATAAGATAATCCCAAATAGAAATGCAAGTAAATTATCATGCTTTAATAGCTAATCATGATTTTATTATGTATTTAAGCTATATGGGTGAACTCCAAGATGCAGAATAACAAGAAATAATAATAAAACTAACTAGATGCATAATAGAATAGCAGAAAGGTATAGGAAAAGTGCAAACTCTGGGCACTAATTGCCCCCAATGTTGACTGCAATCGAAATCGTCTCGAATTGGGGCGTGATCATCCGAGATTGTACAAGATCATCTGCGATGATCTGAGCTTGCTCCGACTGAAAAACAATGAAGTTCCTGCAAACAAACTTGGAAAAATACGAAGGCAAATGGTGATTTAAGATGTTCTAATGCAAATAGAACTCGTGTTACAGGAAATTTCAGCCAGGGGAATGTCAAGGGGAGGGCCTAAGATTAAATAGGCATAGGAAGGATGTTGGGAGGTTGGAGATCATCCCAATTTGGGAGATCTCCAATGGGGGAGGTCTCTAACCGTGCAGACACGCTTTTGCCCCGGTTAGAGACGTCGTTGAAACAGAAGCTAATTATGAAAAATTAGTTTTGGGACGAAATCGTCTGGACGTTCTGCTCCAGACGAATTCGTCCGATCTGAGGCGATATCGTCTGATCGGCGACGATATCATCCAACGGACAAAACAAATCCTAAAAATGGCATGAAAAACGAGGAAATGGGTAGCGATTTTGGAGCGGTTTTGGGGTTGAAATTTGAATTTGAATTATTACTAAGGTAATTTTAATTATTTGCTAAGGTTTACTGCGCCAATTTTAGGGTGCTACATTTTGCCCCCTCTTTAGCAAATTTTTCGAAGAAAATGCGTTAAAGATGAGTTCTTCTCGATCTACGAGAAAGCAAAAATTTATTCCCATTTTTAGGCGACGATTCTAGGTCGAATCGTACGACAGCTTACTATGGTGCCCCCTCCGTGTTTTTACCCAAATCGAACGTTTGAGGTAAAAACATGGAAAAGCAAAATTTTAAAATGTTTTTAATTGTTTTTGAATAAAATTAAGAAAAATAGGGAAAAACCCTAATTCATTTTTACTGTTCATTTTCTTGGTTTCTAGAGCTCTGCAGACAAGATGGTCGAGACAACGCACAGATCGACAGAGGTCCGACGCGGGCTACGGGTAAGGGTCCAAACTTAATTTAGAAGGCTTTAATTTTGAATTTCATGCTTTTTAGATTAATTTTGAATGATTTTTGAGCATCGCGGCCATTTTTGGGCCGTCGACGTCGTCGGGACGAAATCGTCTCAATTTCGTCGAAATCGTCTCGATATCGCCGATTTCGTCCAAGGGCGAAATCGACGATATGGGGACGATTTCGTACAATAAGGGACGATTCCCTCTTACAAAATCGAAGACGAATTTGCTCAAATTTTGGATGATATCATCCAATAGTGGACGATATCATCATTTGTATGAAATTGAACTTGTTTTACTTGCATTTTTAATCACTGTTTTATTAATGATTTTTATTGTTTTGTTGTTTATGTTGCAGAGAGGATTACTAAAGAGCCGAGAATGGAAATACGATGGGCTGAGGGATGACTTGGCCACTCTATCTCAGGCAGAGCGAGATCAGTTGGCTCAAGTCGGCTTGCAGCATGTGGCAGATATGCCACAGGTTTCTACAGATATGGGGCTATTGACAACCCTAGCAGAGAGGTGGTATCCGGGTTCTTCTTGTTTCTGGTTACCGACAGGGGAGATGACTCCCACATTGGAGGATGTATGGAGGATTTTGAGGATCCCCATACAAGGATGGCTAATAACTCCCATGGCCAATCAGGGCCACGTGATGATGCGACTATGCAGAGATCCGAGCTTCGCCCTGGAGAAGGGCGAAGTGAACATCGAGTCGCTACGCCAGATGCCTAGGGCATCTAGACTGACACAGGTTTTGGCTGGGGTGGTAGGTGGTCTGCTGCTATGCCATCAAAGTGGATGCAGAGTACCATGGCTACTGACAGATGTGGTCTACGACATGAGAGACCACGGGTACAGGTTTGCTTGGGGGAGCTTTGTACTATGCCGATTGTATAGGATCCTGCATGGGGTCGTATACAAGGGCGACCGATGTCTGGTCATGACATCACTACTACAGGTTTGGTGCTGGGAGCACATCATGGTGCGGAGGCCGGTAGGGCTCCCACTGATAGGGATTGATGGGGAGAGGCCCCGAGTTTTCTACTGGTGGCTCCGAAGAGGGTCACAACGACGGATAGATCTGCCAATGTCCCGGAGACTACTTGACGACCTTGTCTCCGACCAGATCACCTGGAGGCCTTGGAGAGATCATCCAGGGTGGGCCGAGGATGGACAGGAGCTGGCTCGCGTTAGGCGAACCTATTGGCTGAGGATGGAGAGGAGAGAGGTGGAGCTCCATCGCTATGACCAAGTTTTGAGGCAGTTCGGTCTACAACAGGGGATCCCATCTCTCGGAGACTACGAGTTTTCTCGGACCATCCGGGATAACACTACAGTCAATGGGGCTCCAGATATGCAGCGCTTCTAGAGTGAGGACATGAGATGATGCCCCCATTCAGCCAGTGGATGGGGATGACATAGGGGTTGCTGACGGCTACGATGCCTGGTACGTAGGCATCCGCCCTCCTCGGATGACGAGGGCTCAGGGTCCGATTCATGCAGTTGTGCATCGGATGGGGAGGCGGCGCCAGGCGGCCATTGAGGTGGCACAGGGTCACGGTGGGAGAGAGCAGAGGAGGCCACAGGCTCAGCAGAGGCCATGGCAGCGGGAGAGGAGGGAGGAGAGACCCCCTTCTCCATGGAGAGAGAGGCCACCATCGCCCGATAAGGGCAAGGGTGTCGAGGTAGGAGAGAGTAGCGAGATGGCTACTCTCCGGGTGGAGACTGTCTGTCTCCAGGCTCAGGTGCAGTCCTTGCAGGATGAGGCTGCACGACACCGAGAGGAGGCCACACAGCTCGGAGATGAGGTCGCACGCCTCAGAGCACGGAGCGGAGGGGCGAGCACTCGGGACCTAGCATGGGCTATTGCCCAGATCACATTCTATCAGATGCTATACCACCATATGGTACCAGAGGGGCAGAGGTTACCACTGTCGGCCCACATTGCGGAGCCTGTCATGATGAGGTCATCGAGGACATCATCACGATCAGAGTCCAGGACTCATAGCACCACACGGACTATGATGGGGCCACCTCGTCCACCTCAGGGCGGGGGAGGAGATGAGGCTGAGAGCTCGAGGGGTTCTCGAGGCTAGCTGCTACAGACTACACTGCATAGATTGATACATAGTGTTTATTATTTTTGATAGAGGATTGAGTATGCCGAGGTACAGATTGTGGCATACCGATCCAGTTTTGAGATGATGTATATATTGTTGATATATATATAGATGAGATATTTTTGATCATATGACTTGTCTTATGTGTTTGTATGATGCTTTAATGTTTTGATGTGATTGATTTGATGATTCATGTAATTATGTCGTTTGGAAATATTATGGTTTGAATGTCATGCTTTTAAAATTTAAATGAAATAATCTGATGTAAACAAATTGGTTGTTGTGGGGTGATTTGATAAAAAATAAAAGGGACTTTTAACAATAATTTCAAAGGACATTGTCGCTATTATAGACCATTTCATGGAGTCGCCGCTCGCTAGGTCGTCAAGCTAATCCCGGTATAGAAATATTGCTAAAAGTAAAAGAGTGCTTAAGAGACTGTCTTAAGACTTTGTTGTGATGATGCAAATGATGATGATGATGGTGATTTGTTTTCAGATTTCCATGAAAATATTATGCATGAAATATATATTTAAAAAATGATTTTTGCTAGGCATAAATTCCTAAGTGTGATAAAATTTTTGAATAATTCCCTAGGAATTATACCATCATTGCAAAATTGAAGTTTGACATAATGACATGAAATAGTAATAATGTGCATTGTTTTAAAGCATAATTGTGTAACATAATGATTTAAGTCATATGTTTTTATGATTTTTTAAATAAATGGGAAATAAAATTAGTACAATGGTTTGCGCTAGGCATAGAATATTTAGGTATAAACTTATACCATCATCGCGAAATCCAAAGAAGAAAATAATAGTTTTATTGCATGATTGATTTTTAATTTTTGAAATAAACAGAAAATATAAGGGAAAAAAATATATATGAATTAACTTTATGTTTTTGAAATTATTTTTGATATTTTGTGATAAATGCATGTAGTTGTCTTTATACTAAACAAATATTCTCAAATAAAAGGATAAAATTATTCCAAAAAATTTGCAAAAATATTTCAAAGTATCTTAAAGACAAAAGTTAGATTTATAAGGAATCCCATGTGCATATGTGAGTTCATTTCCGATCTTGATTTATCATAATGATACACAAAATCTCTCAAATACAAATGTGTGTGCAATTGCTTTGTGCATTTACTAGTTTTGAGCAAGATAATTTGATACAAGTGATTTGAATTAACCAAATAAGTGTTCATTAACCATGATTTAGATGCATATAACCGTACCAGACTACTATGTAAGTCGGGTTATCAAGAGCTAGCTAATCCATAAGCAGACATAGGTCTATACAAAAGAAGGTCGCTAATGTGACGGACATATCACCACGCTAGGAGTTACCCAAGGCCAAGCGGGTTGGGCACAAACCACCTGTTATGGGGCTTACCTCACAGTTTTTGAATAATTGAGAATTCCAGGGATTCAAGCTCATCAACCCTTCTTTTCTTTTCAATGGGTAGGGAAAGGGATTTTATTGCTTTTGCTTTTGCTTGTTTCGCTTTCTTTTTTTTTTTTTTTTTGTATTTTGCTTTGATATTTGAGATAATGCTGAAATAGTGCTAAGAGAGTACAAAATGATTCTGAAATAATGCTTCTTTTTCTCATGATTTTGCTTGATTTTTCTTTTTCTTTGCTTCCTATTCTAGGGATACTTGCTCGGATTAGCTGTAGAGCAAGGGATTTTTATTCCGGGTAGGGGTGAGCTTGTCCTTTTGTCAATTCTCAAAGATTCTAGACCATGTGCATGATAGGATAGCGGGGAAACTTTTCGCTCAAGAAACCACTTCTACTATGTAGCATAGCATGGACATTACAAATATAATCATTTTATTGTGAAAGGATATGCTTGGTTTAAGTAAATAACAAGATCAATTCTCTGTGCTCAAACTTTATTTAATTGAATTTTGTGGACTTTGATATAAGAGAGATTAGTAATCATGCCAGATAAAATCAAGATATTTATTTTTGTGTTTGCAAAAGTGAGAGATTCCAAATAAATGCTAATTTATCCAAAATAATTTGAAAATATAACTGCAATATTTTAAGAAGAAATATATACAACAAATATTTTTGAGGAGTTTGATAATTTTGACTCTCTCTTTCTTCTCTTTATTTTTTTTTTGGTTTTGAAAGAGTCAATAATATTGTTGTTTGTTTTTGTTTTAAATAGTTTTATACATTTTTAAAATGAGACAACATGCAAAATATATACAAATGATGAAATGACCAAATTTTATGCGTAATATCGCTTAAGATGCATAATATTCATAGGTTCTTTTAAATATTTACCATCTAAGGTAGCTAATTTGTATGCTCCCGATTCAAATTTAGCAGTGATAATATATGGTCCAAGCCAATTGGGCTCAAATTTACCTTTAAGGTCTTTAGTTGCATTAGTATTTTTTTTATTTTCTTTTAAAACAAGGTCGTCGACCTCAAAGGATCGATGACGAACTTTCTTAGCATATGATCTTTTAAGCTTGTTTTGGTAGGCATGAAGATGCTCCAAAGCATTGATGTAACTTTTCATCTAGGAGTATCATTGAAAATAGCTCTCCAACTCGATGATTCATCAATCATTTCAGGATAGGCTATGGATAGCATATTGCAGGTAAAATTATTCTTTGGATACAAAGAATCTTGTTTATCTAGATAATCTTGATAACATATGAGTTGATCATCATCTTCAAAAGGGAAGGGTTGACCCTTACTAGGAAATAGGCCCACACCACATCGGGCGGGCCATGGTTCTACCTCAAAGGGTTCTTTCATACCATCTTGGAGAGGTCCCAAGCCTTTCCCTTTATATCCCAATTTAAGCATTATGGGTTTAGCTTTAATATATTCATTAGCAAAATAGCATCGAGCATATCCATCACAATGCGTCTTGATGTTTCGGGGTATTCTTCCCCAATCATATCCTTTATAAATAAAAGCACAACTCCCGACTTGGTAGATACTTCCCATAGGTTGTGGGAGGCCCAAGGTATGAGGAGAAGGTGGAAAATTACTTAAGATAATGGAATTTTGCATAGAAGCATTTGTTTTTTTTGATATAAGAATTTTAGATAAATCAGGTAAGAGTTCATCAGTGAGAGCATAAGAGGTAGAAGGAACATTTCCTATATCTTTAGATGTGGAAGGATAGTGATAGATGTATGATAATGTGGAGGTGTTAATAAATGGGTCTATAGGTTTTGAAATTATAGGGATGGAACATGAAGGATTGGTTGTGGATTTAAGATCTTTTTGAGGTTCTAGTGTGGTTTGTTTAGAAGATTGTTGAGCTATATATGAGGGTGAAATTAATGGAGGAGAAATAGATGAAGTTATGGGTGTGTGTTTCACACGTTTAGATGAAAAATAAGAATTAGGATGTGTGGATGACGAGAGCGGGGCAAAATTGAACTCCAACGGGTTCTGCCAAAGCACACATATCAAAGGGTCTAGGATCACCATGGATAGTGACCAACTGATTTTTAAATTCGAATTTAACACATTGGTGTAAAGTTGATGGGACAGCCCGCATTGCATTGATCCAAGGGTGACCCAAGAGTATATTGTATGATGCGGGGCAATGTACAATAAACACGGTCGTGTCTAAGGTTCTCGGACCAACTTGCAATGGGATGGTGATAACTCCACATGTTTCTTGTGTTTCGTCATTGAAAGCTTTTATGATCATGTCAGTTCTTTTCATTTCATCACTTCTAAACCCAAATCTTTGGTAGAAGTCAAAAGTGCAAATGTTTAGAGATGAACCATTATCAATCAAGACCCTTTTAATGGCTACATCTCCTATTAGGGCAGTAATATATAAGGGGTTATCCTTATGTAAACTATGTTGTGGGATATCTTTATCTCGAAAGTCAATACAATCGACTTCTCGAGTGATGATAGTATTGGACATGGCTTCGAGGTTGAATATTTTGAGGTACCATCATTTGGCTTAATGTGAGCATTAATTCATCCCTATGGGTAGGAGAAGATCTTAACAAGTCCAAAAGGGAAATTCTGGTTGTAGTATTGGATAATTGTTCATTAATATTGTAAGGAGGTTTAGGTTGAACATTAGACATATGATTCCCTTTATTGGGATTTTTCAAAATAAATGGAGCTGATCCATCATTCTGAGTTTGATCCTGTTGAGAGTTTTGAGCCTGTTGTCTGGTAACAACTCCGATGGTACCTACAATGTTATATTGAAGACGCTGAATTGGTCTCGGTCTAGCGTTTATGGCTTGTTCATTAGGAAGGAACTGATTAGAAGAGGGTCGAGTAGTAACTCTTCTAGGAAATGGTTCTTTCGGAACCATAGCATCTGTGATAGGTTGAATAGGATCTGATTCATTTTCAGAACTATTCGATTGGTTTGAGGTGATGTCTATTTCACTTTCAGTATCCGATTCTACATCACTAGGATCCGGTGTTTGAGTATTATATAGGGGTCTGGACGTAACCATGGAGAAAGTTGTGCCAAATATTTGAGGATCTTGAATAGATAATTGTCCGCTAATAGTCCCTACATATCGGGTAGGAGGGGGAACATTATGATGTTCAATTTGATTGGCCACCTCTTTACCATGTTTTGGTAAAGGATGTTGAAATATATCTAATGATTGATTAGCATTTTGATTCTGATTTTGGGGAATGTTCTTTTGAGCATTATTAGGAGGATTTTGTTTAGGTTGAAAGGCTTGCACCTCCATTTCATTATTATCAATCAAGTCTTGTATTTTATGTTTTAATATTTTGCAAGAGTTTGTAGCATGTCCAGGTCCTCTATGAAAATCACAATGTAAATCAGCTCCGTATCCGGGTATAGTTGGATCAGGTTCCCGGATAGCTGGTAATTGAATCAAACCTCTTTCGAGTAATTGGGGTAGAATAGTTGATAATGGTTGATTCAATCTAGTAAACTCTCGAGGTGGTTTATCAGGAGGTTTTAATATAAACTTCTCCGTTGTTTTCGTAGTATTAACATTAGCAATGTTTCTACTATCAGTGACTCCGTCACCTACAACTTGTTTGTTTTTATATTGATTTCTGGATGTTTTCTCATCATCTTTCTTTTTGAGCTGACCTCTTCTAATGAGAGCATCTTCCACCCTTCGAGCTAAGTCTATAGCTTGATCGAAGGTGGTCAAGGTAGCAATTGATAATTCATAGGATAGTTGTTCTTGCAAATTATTAATAAAAATGTCCAACATTTCCCTATAAGGTAGCACAAAGTGCAGTTTTCCTATCAACTGCCTCCATCTAGCTAAGAAATCAGCAAAACATTCATCTTTGTCTTGTTTTAAGTTGTATAAATCTTTAATGGTCACGTGCCTCTCGATGTAGGCACTAAATTGATGGACAAAAGATTCAGTTGTTTCTTCAAAATTCCTCAAAGAATGAGTGGGCAATTGATAGTACCACTCTAATGCCATTCCTCCTAAACTTTTTGGGAACATTTTTAGTAATAGCAAGTCATCATGTGATATATCATGACATGCTATCCTAAACATGCGAAGATGCTCTATGGGATCTTCGGTTCCTTTATATATAGGCAGGACGGGCATGGGAAAGTGCTTAGGGTATGGCTGTGCTACAACTATGGGATCCAAAGGTTGACTACACATCTCTCGATAATTATACGAGGGACGGTAGGGATCTATCTGGTCCATGCGGGAAGCTAACTGTTTCACCATGGCTTCCAGATTACTGGTTTGCCCACCATATTGGTTCGGTAGGGCATTAATATGGGATTTGTGAGCATATGATGGAGGGACATGAAGATTAGATGCTATATTGCTATTGTGTAAATTGTTGGTAGGAAGGGTGTTATGAAGAAGTTTTGAAGTTGTATTATGTTGTATCCCAGATTGTTGAAAATTGGTGTTTGGCTTCATTTTAGGTTTTTGTCGATTTGAAGCATATTGATCAATAGTTTGGCAAAATAAAGCAGTGAATGAAGGTCTCTTTTGTGTGGGAATGATTTTAGGCTCAATAACAGGTTCCTTAGGGGGTTGGGTAACCTGTTGTTTTTGCATGTTCTGAATCATAGTGACCATATCTATATTGGATGGTCCAGACTTTATCACTTTCTTGATCGACAAAAGACAAAGGATTAGTGTGCATGTTAAACATATCTTCCATGGCTGCTTGAGTGTCACTAATTTGTCCTCTATCAATACGAACTGCCATATTAAGAGCACCAATGTTATTACTGAAAAATTTCCAGAAATGATCTAAGTTATCAAAAGCAACAGTTCCGTCTGGAGCCATTCTAGGGGATGAGGATCCTTCCTCTTTAACATTTTCTTCTTGTTCATCTACAACCAGCTCATCTTCTGGCTGTTCTAGAGTTTCTCCTTCCGGAATTGGATCCTCGGGAAGGGCATTTGATTTTTTTGTTTTCTTTCCTAACCAATCTTCTTCTTCTTCTTCTTCGAGTTTGTTTACCATTCCTAAGTCTAGTCATTGTGCTTAAACTTAGATTTCAGCAAATATATATATACTTATATATATATATATATATATATATATATATATGCAACAAGCTTAAGAGGTATATATTTTAATTATATACCTACTATAGTATTTAAAATAAAATGTTTTGGTTTTGTTATGTTTTTGGTTTTTCTTGTTTTTTTTTATAACAATATTATAAAGATAACAAACAACACACTAAATGCAAGAAATAATAATAATGAAAGCAATGATCTAGTTTTCTATAAACAATTTATAAATATCATTAACGGGCTCAAGTTCTTCGAGAGTCATGAAGTGTTCTTCTTCAAATTGGAAATTTTCTTTCAAGAATTTGACAAAAAGTGCTATAGTGATATTATCTGTCTCAGACTCTGGTTGGTAGAAATAAAGTTCGTGGCAATACTCTCGATATAACACAGCTCTAGGAACTCTCCTCCACCTTTCCCTATCCGTAAGAACGACCTCTTGGTCTTCTACATGACCTAGGAATTGGTGTATAATAGTTGCATTCTCGAGGTATTCCTCGAAGGTGAACAATTCTGAAGACACAAGAGCTCTCCTATAAGCTAACCACCTATGGCAAGCTCTCTGAAGTTCATGATAAAAAATGAGTTGATGAGGATCCAGGATTCTATCTAGGGCAAACCTCTTAATTTGCCTAAGTTCGGTTGATCTAGATGAAATGATACCCAATCTCCTATTAAGTTCATCCCACAAAGGTGGAACTCTATATGTTTGAGATAGTCTAAGCAAAGAATTAAACTCTATGGCTATTAATTGATTTTCAACATTTATAGTGACTGCTAGTCTTTTCTTAGGAGCTACCATCTAAACATGATATGCAACTTAGTAGTTTTCTAATGATTTTAAATGCATCTATTTTTTTGTTTTTTTGTTTTTTTCAAAAGGTTTTAGTTTCACGTCGGGTTCACCAAAATGTATCGCTCCAAATTTTTTGCACCCTTACCTTCAGGCTATAGGATCCGTGCCTGGAAGGGGGATGGGAGAAGGATGGGACAATACCTCGGACTGAGAGGCCCTTTGAAGGTCCCGCCTCTCGGGGGAGGGGTATTAAGGTGATTTTTTGATGGATGGTGGGGTTCACCAGGAAACGTTTAGTGGCAGTCTCCACGCCTAGGTTGGGAATGTGTTTGATGTGTTCAATTTTATGCTTTAATCATTCAAATCCTAGGTTTGGCCAAATGAATCTAAATTGTTCTATTATGAAATGCAGATTTAAATGAATACAAAAAATAGAATTAAACAGAAAATACAGAAAATATACTAGATTAGAAAAAAGCCATACCTGATCCGGATGTCTGATGGAGGTTCTAATTTTTGAAGCAGTCCAGATCGCCTCTGATTTGACAAGATCGTCTAAAATCAAACTAGATCATCTGAGATCTAACGAATTCATCTGACGAATTCGTCAGAGACCTGCAATCGGAGAAATAGACACAGAATACAGAAAATGCAGCTATGCTGACAAAGGAAAATGATGTGAAATGACAATAAAGATGTTAATAAGATAATCCCAAATAGAAATGCAAGTAAATTATCATGCTTTAATAGCTAATCATGACCTTATTATGCACTTAAGCTATATGGGTGAACTCCAAGATGCGAGAATAACAAGAAATAACAATAAAACTAACTAGATGCGAGAATAGAATAGCAGAGAAGGTATAGGAAAAGTGCAAACTCCGGGCACTGATTGCCCCCAATGTTGACTAGAGTGTGAAATCATCTCGAATTGGGGCGTGATCGTCCGAGATTGTACAAGATCGTCTACGACGATCTGAGCTTGCTCCGACTGAAAGAACAATGAAGTTCCTGCAAACAAACTTGGAAAAGGACGAAGGCAAATGATGATCTAAGATGGTCTAATGCATGTAGAACTCGTGTTACAGGAAATTTCAGCCAGGGGAATGTCAAGGGGAGGGCCTAAGATTAAATAGGCATAGGAAGGAGGTTGGGAGGTTGGAGATCATCCCAATTTGGGAGATCTCCAATGGGGGAGGTCTCTAACCATGCAGACACGCTTTTGCCCAGGTTAGAGACGCCGTTGAAACAGAAGCTAATTATGAAAAATCAGTTTTGGGACGAAATCGTCTGGACGTTCTGCTCCAGACGAATTCGTCCGATCTGAGGCGATATCGTCTGATCGGCGACGATATCGTCCAACGGACAAAACAAATCCTAAAAATGGCATGAAAAATGAGGAAATGGGTAGCAAGCGGTTTTGGAGCGGTTTTGGGGTTGAAATTTGAATTTGAATTATTACTAAGGTAATTTTAATTATTTGCTAAGGTTTACTGCGCCAATTTTAGGGTGCTACAGGTGCCCTTTATTTTTCAAATTCCCTTGAAGTAAGCTATTTGTCCACTTTTTTTTGGACATTTTTATCATTCCATTGTGTTCATATAGGTGGAAACCACTACTTATGCTTGTGGAGTTGATTTGGACATCTCTTGTGATTCTTGTGGTTCTTTCCACACTATATTCACAATCTTCTTTTTGTGAGAAACTTTGCTTTTAGGGGGTTTTTTCTTTAGTGGAATTTTTTCATGGCTAAGAGCCTTGATCTATGTCACAAGCACCAGTCTAGGAGTATGGTTTCATTATTTTAGAAATGAGTCTCTAATTTTTTTGAGACATTTGATGGATCCTTTGCAGTATTCTTTATGGAAGTTGTCCTAAGGGGGTTGAAGAGGACATCTTCATTCCTCTCCAACCTCCATCCACATATTCCTCCTTCTTATTATTCTATTCTAGCAGGTGTTTTTCTCCCTTGTGGTCTTTCATCATCCTTCAAAAGATTTTTCTTATGTATATATTATACATGATTACCTTATCAGGCCTTGTTGTTGGGACTCATATTTATGGATATGCCACTTATTTGTTGTTGTTTTTCACTACCTCCTAGTATCACCTAAGGGGGGTGTTAGTATATCCTAGTACCACTTAAGGGGGGTGTTATAATTTTAAATTATATCCTAAGTTGTTACTATAATAATTTATGTGGCTGAGATTAGATCAGTTAGTTATGATCCAATGAATCATATTGTATGCCTTTGCTATTTAAGCAAGGCTCTTTTCAATGAATAAGATCAAGTATTTCATTATTCCAGTAGATTAATTATGGAAGAGATATGTACAAGATTATTTATAATCTAAATATTATAGCAATTCTCCTTAATTCCCTACCCTTGTGAATTCCACCATACATTTTGGTTGTTGCATGTTGTGTAGTTCATGTTTGATAAATTACTTGTCTTGTTAATGGATGAAATTACATTGTGAATGATCCTGGTTAGTCTATAGACTTGGTGTGAATATATAAACTAATTACATGATGAATTTTGACTGTATAAATATTTTTCCAGGTAGTTGTATTATTTCTAGGATTGTCCATGATGAATACAATTCATTGCTTTGAATTAGGGTTTGCATGTTAGGAAGAACTGGAGGAATTATCATATAGAAACTTCCCAAAACTTATATTGGAAGGATTGGTTTTTTAGGCTGATAGATATGAATATTAGTTGTAGTAAAGGTTCATACAAACCATACAAGTGTTGTACCAAATTATACAAACAATTTGTTTACCTGATTTGGCAATAAAGTTGCAACCCAAAACCTACCAATTAAGAAAATATTGCTAGTTTCGAGAAATTGATTACAAAAATGATCGACTTAACTTGTAAAACTTGTTCCAGTGAATTGGCTAAGTACCAAATCATACAAGGTGAAGTGTTGTATGATTTGGATCATAAAATTGTATGATTTGGTGATCATACAAGTTGTTTGGAAGATTGACATAGTGTACGATAAAGACTGTTCAAGTTGTACAATTTGTACAAACTGAGTTTTGAGACTTTGGTATTCATTTCTAGAGCTTCCAAATCACCTCCCCTTAAAGAATAATATACCTGAAGCTCTACATTTTGTGCCATTGCCTATTAAAATTGGATCATATTAATGCAATTAAAGGAACTCATTATCATTTTGGAAGATCATGGAGGATCTAAAATAGTTCTATATTTGGCATCATTGTTGTAGTTGAAAGGATCCATTGATTGATTACCTAGCACCAAAGAGCTCTACATTTGGTGTGTTTACCTTATCAAACTTTGGTATTTTTATTAAAATGGATCAAAAATTGTTGCAATTAAGAAGACCGTGCAAAGGGACCAATTTGGAGTACACAAATTGGAGGTGAATGACAAACACTAGTCTGCAAAGGTGTATGAGACAAGATCAAGGAGAGGATATCCTAGTTAGTAGGAGCATGAGAATCACTCAAAGAGAAAACATGAATAATATTGAACACAATACACATGAACCAGTAATAGAGAAAGTATGGATATCTGATGAAGCAAACATTGAGAGGTTAGATACATTGTTGATTGACATAGAAAGAGAGGAGCAAGAAGCACCAAGAGTTAAGGAGAATTTTGATGTGAGTGAAGACATTAATGAGGAAGTTGTACGAGATTGAGGAGAGTGGATGATAACACTTGAGAAAGTGATAAATAGGTTGCAAAGGAGTGCAGTGGATGGGAGTCAAGCATCGAAGCATCAACATACGAGGTCTCAAGGGGAAGGACCCAGGCCATAACCTACACACCAGCGAAGGAGGTCATAGAGTGAAGACACATAGGAGATTCATAGACAGTTATTTGGTAAATACAAGATTCCTTGAGTAGATGATTTTGATGAGGACCAACAGAGTGAATCATCGATAAGGTGGAATTAGTCAAGGATTCTAAGAGATACTTCATCAAGTGAAGAGGAAGAACCACCAGTAATGGCTAGTATAGCTATGAAGTCTAGGAAACAAAGATGTTTGCCTTTCATGGGTGTAAAGAGGAAAGTTGTCACTAGTGATGTAATTTTTGACACTCCTCACAAAAATAAAATAAGCAAAATATTTTATGAGATTGAGGGTAGAACAATCATACAATTAGAAGATGTTGTTATGGAAGATGTTTTGATGGAAGATGTTGTTATGGAATATTTTTTGATATAAGAGGTTATTATGGAAGATGTTATCCAAATAGAACAACCCATCATACAATAAAAATTGTCCAAGGAATAATGGGATTGTAATATTTTACAAGAGGTAATTGTACAATTTCTAGGTGAAATCGTACAATTGGTACAAATCGTACAACTAATGGGTGTGCTTGTGCAGTTGGTACAAATTATACAATTAGTAAGTGAAATCATACAGTTGGAAAAGATGATATGATTACAAGTCAAACCATACAATGATAAATCATTCACTATCAAATTGTACATGATGGAACTGTACAAGTGTAAATTATATAGGATGAAATCGTACAGTGTGAAATCGTACAAGGAAATTGTATGGTATGAAATCGTATAAGATGAAATCATACAAAGCAAAATCATACAAGGTTTTCCATAAATGGTTAATATAGGGAAGTTTTCAAAACAAAATAGATTTTATGGTGAGATATTTAAGTGGGTTAAGCAAAAGTCACCCAAGTTTTAAGAAAAAGAAAATTTTTATTTTGATAGTGAAGGTTTTGGTAGTTTTGTTGTTGAGGTTTTGAGGCTCCGTGAGGGAAAATGCAAGGGATGCTACCCCTTGAACTCACAAGGGACGCTATCCCTTGACCCTACAAGGGGGATCCCACCTGCTTGACCCTGTCATAGGTGGTGACGGGTGTTTCTTGTCATGTTGATGATGTTGTTCATCTTGATTATGTTCAAGGCCACAAGGCGGTGTGAGCTACAAATTGAATAAATGCTAGTTGCAACAAACCTATGCAATAGGTGAAAGAGAAAGGAGTGGTATAAGTAATACACATAATTTTCTTAGAAGTGGATTGAAAACTAGTAATGATAGCCCCTTCTAAGAAAATAAAATAAAAGAAAATAGAATACAATAAAAAGATAAAGAAAAGGACAAAAATAAAAAAAGGAAAAAATTGCATGCACAAGGGTGACGAGTTGTCAATCATCTGTACAAAAGAAAAAAATCACATGCAAAGGAGGCTAAGGTGGTAGGATTCCATGCATTAATATGTTAGGGTTTAAAATATATATAAAGCAAGGTGCCATGCAGGAATTTTCTTTCCTACTTGTAGATAATACACATGCAACACTAGAATTCAGAGAATTTGAAGGCAAATAGGGTGCAACTGACAATAATTTTTGTGAACCATTTTAAATTTGCACCATAGGAATTTTTATTTTTTAAAAAGCAAACCTGATTGGAGAAAAAGCTCCCAAATTAGGGTTTTACTCCAAAAAAGCCAAGTTTTTTTATAAATCATGTTGCACGTGGAAAATCTATTGTACAAATTTTTTTTGGAGGAAATAAAGCACCCAAGGAAACCCTTATTGCAGAAAAAGTAGGGCTAGGGTTTGATTTTCCAAAAATAGAAAAATGGGGAATTGCAAGGAGGTAAAATAAGCAAACCCTAGTACATAAATCTGCCATAAAAGCATGAAAACATCTTTTAAGTCTGAATTTGTGAAGAATATTAGAATGATGGCTATACAATGCTATCATATTTCAATAAATTTTCATTTTGGAGAAATATTGCACCAAGTGAAGGAGAAATTGCATAAATTGTACCGAAATTGCATCAAAAAGGGAGATTGCATGCTTTCGGAAAATGGGTTCCACAAAAATCATAATAGTTGAAGAAAAATGAGGGTTTTGACCAAGTGACATTTTTATAGGTCTGTATGTATGATTTGGAGGCATGATTGTACGATTTTGAAGCACATTGTATGATTACCAAGCTTTTGGAAACCCGATTTGAGCAATTTTGAAGATATTGTACAAATTTTTTCATAGTCGTATGGATCCTAATGAGTTTGTATAGAATGGATGCACCCCTATATGATTTTATAGTAGCTTGTATGATTTTATATTGAGTTTGTATGATTTGAAGTGCCATTTATATGATTTATTATATTTGTACAAAATCGGGTGCAATTGAACTAATCTGGTTGGAGTTGTACGATATGGCTAGGGTTGTATGATTTAGAAATGTACATGTATAATTTTTTGAGGTCTTGTATGATATTGATAGTTATTGTACATTTTGGAAGAAATCATACAGACTTTTGGAGCAATTTTGTGCGAAGTTATCCTGAATTACCAAGTCGAGGAGAGAGTATGAACGAGGGTTCCACTCAATGATGGTAGAAGTATGAGCTCCAGGAAAGAATCTTGAGCTCATCCTAATTGAATTGTAGCATCTAGGTTAGAAATAACACTAGGAAATAGTAGGTATAGGTCCAATAGCTATAACATATAAGAGTAGCCTATCTCTTTTGAAGAGGAGGAGAGGGTAGAACAAAAAAATAGCCTTATAAGAATTAAAAAACATAGGTAAAGGGATAAATAGAAGAAGCCCGTGTAGAAAGAGGAACCTAAACCAATACCATAGGAAGGGTACTTTAACTCAGAGGGGTTAGATTTACTGAATTTTAATATACCATGTTTTGAAGTAGGAAGAGTAATGGGATCTCCAAAATTGCTCCAGATCTCTAATTTCAATTTTTTGGATTCATAAAGATATTTGGCAGGAAAGGTAATGGTACCACCAGCTCGGAAGTTCCATTGGAGGAGCCTAAGGGGACAAAGAAGATAAATATTGTAATGAGAAGTGGTAGCAACTAATGGTAGTAGACAAGTACACAGATACCATGGGAATAATTTGCTCCTGACTAGACAGTTGCAACCCTAAGAGGAGTGTAATCAAACCCACAAGAGGAAGGGTAAAAAAAATGTAATAGGAATTACCTAATCCATAAGAGTAATTCCAAGTACCGATGAAAGAGTACAAATATCCAAACAAATTAATCAATGTTGAGGAGATAAAATAATCAAAATAAGAAGCAACAAATAATATGGTAGCACACATTCCACTACAAGAGGAGAAAATAGCTAGTGTGAACAAGGAAGTCAGAGGAAGGAAAAACCCCACCATAGGAGAATACTGCAGAGCTTTGTACAATATTTTTAGTGGAAGTACCTCACTTTGGTATTTTGTGGGAAGAGGGTGAGAATACTAATGAACAAGTGGAGTACTTCTTCCAATAGGCTAGTGAAATATTTTTCAGTTCCAGGTTGTAGTTTTGTATTAATGGCATTGGATAATTGAAATAATGGAGGGAGCAAACCTTCACTGAATTATAAAATATTGTGGAGTGGGTGTGCAATGAGGATCACACAAGGTAGATAACACATATCCATGCACAACACCCATGGTTTTTCCTTGGGGGAGATGTAACCATAATACTTGGAAGACAAGATTTACTGGAGGGAGTGAAGACCAACTATCATGAATTTCCATGTGTGTACCTGGATAAGGCAACTTGTCAAACTTTTCCTTTGAATACAGTGGGTACAAAATTTTGAAGAGTACCTTAAAAATTGGCCTTCACTCTAAGGAAATTGAATTTCTTGACATACTGGATCGAGTGGCTCAGCTTGGGACTTGACCAGATTTATTAAGCCAAGGAAGCACAATGAGATGAAGTGGAAGCTACTCGACAGGATATGGTTGTGATGGAGGAAGAATTAACATGCAACAAAACAATGGTCAATGAAATATTGAAAAAAGGTAGAAATAGAATGGGCTAAGAAGAGGAAAAATAACTTATGATATAGTAGGTGAAAGAGCGTATAAAGCAGTTGGAAGCTCAACTGGCAGTACAAAATGAACAAATGATCAAACATGCAAATCAGTTGAATGTAACAAAGGAACAAATACAGGAAAAATATCGTAAAGTTGAGGAGATGGAAAAGGATACCAAGAACTATAATAAAATTATCATGGATCATAAGGCTTGACTGTAGGCTAAGGATGAGAGTATGGTGGCTTATGAAGCTGAAATTCATTAGAATATTTAGGTCATTATGGAGAAGAACAAGGAACTAGATATAGTAGCTAGAATAGAACCCCTATTGATGGAAAAGCTACACAAGGGAGCCTCTGAGTGTGAGAAGGATTTAGGTGCACTGCTAGCTATTGTAGAAGAAAAATATAATGAGTATGGGTTGAAAGCCCTAGAAGTCAATCAATACACATCTTGATTGAAAGATGAGCATACCACCTTGCATATGTAGCTTGATGAGTACCACAAATGGTATTTGACCAAAATAAAGAATACTGAGATGGTGAAAACACCACCTGGTTTAAATGGGAGGGTGGATATAGGTAGCAAATCCATCTCCCAGAAGAATAAATGATCCTTGGATTTGCATAGTTTTGTTTAGTTTTGACTAAAATGTACAAGTGTCAAAATGTACAAGAAGGAGAAAAATGTACAAGGTTGCAAATATACGATGTGAAATGAAATGAAATTAAGTTGAAATGTACATTTGGGATTAATTTGATAAAAAACAAATTAGACATTAGTAAACCTTCTAAAATAATTATTTTAGAATTAGTTCGATATGGTAGTTGTAAGTAATGCAATATTTTTTAAACCACTTTGGAAGGTTCTAGTTATGCATTATATAGCCCCCCCATTCATATTTTTTTTATTGATAGTTTGTTCATACTTCATTCATGTTTATTGTTGAAACCTTGATACATAGTTCATGGAGTATTGATTGTTATGGTAGAATTACTGTTCATTATTGAGATTGTGATTGATGATGGAAGAGATATGCACAGGAGTATTTATAATCTAAATATTACAAAAATTCTCCTTAATTCCTTACCCTTGTGAATTCCATCGTACGTTCTGGTTGTTCTAGGTTGTGTAGTTCATGTTTGATACATTACTTGTCTTGTTAATAGATGAAATTACATTGTGAATGATCCTGGTTAGTCTACAGACTTGGTGTGAAGACATAAATTGATTACATGATGAATGATGGCTGTATAAATATTTTTACAAGTAGTTGTACGATTTATGAGATTGTCCATGATGAATACTATTCATTGCTATTGAATTAGGGTTTGCATGTTAGAAGAATTGGAGGAATTATCATATAGAAACTTTCCAAAACTTGTCTTGGAAGGATTGGTTGTGTAGGCTGATAGATCTCAAGGTTAGTTACAATAAGTGTTTGTACAAACCATACAAGTTTTGTACCAAATTGTACAAATAGTTTGTTTACCCGATTTGGCAATAAAGTTCCAACCCAAAACCTATCAATTAAGGAAATATTGCTAGTCTGGAGAAATCGATTACAAAACTAATTGATTTAACTTGCAAAAACTGTTCTAGTGAATTTTCTGAGTACCAAATTGTACAAGGTGTAGTTTTGTACAATTTGGTGACCATACAAGTTGTTTTGAAGATTGACATAATGTACAATGAAGACCGTACAAGCTATACGATTTGTGCAAACTAGGTTTTGAGACTTTGGTAATCATTTACAGAGCTTCCAAATCACCTCCCCTTTGGGAATACTACACCTTAAGCTCTACAATATCAGTCTTAAGGATGCCAAACTAGAAGATAATATTGAGTTAATCGAGCAAGCACATAATATTGTGAGTCATGAATACCTAACTCACTCAAGGAGTTGTAAAGAATGGACCAGGATCTAGAAAATACTAAGAATACACTAAAAGCTTCCCAAGTTGAGGTCTAGGTAGTAATTTCTCAAATGACCCATATCATGATGCAATTACAGGAGGTAATGACAATAAAAAGAAATATGGAAGAGCAAAAGAGAAAAATATTTGAGCTAGAGTAGAAGATGGATGATGTAGAGCAAATATCCAAGATAGTCTAGGTACTCTAGAATGGAGTCATTAGAGAATATTAGGTCTTGATAATGATAATTGAGTTCATTTAGGTAGTCTCATTATAAAATATCATGGTTAGTTGCATGATTGAGCATATCTTGACAACTATTATCTCCCTATTTATTGAGGCATAGGCATTCAAAACTTAAGTAGCATAGTCAAATGATAAAAAATAGGGAGTCACAATAATCACTAATCGATACAAACTAACCCACACAATCATGGATGTCCTAGTGGTAGAGTGGGCTACACTCCAATTCAAAGATGAAGTTGATGCTTTGGCATGGATAGTAGAAGAATGGAGAGAGCACATTACCTCTTTGATCCAAATGGGCCTCCCTACTCCTTGGATTCAATGGTGAGATCCTTTTAGAGTAGGAGTTCCAATAAATTTTATAGTAGAGTAAAATTAATATTCCATTGGATTTATCCATTGTCAACAAGATGGCTTCGATCAAGGAGCCACTAGTTGAACTTAAGATACACCTTCAAGAATTTGTAGTTAGGGCCATCCACATATTTCGAGAAGACCAATGGGAGCTCAATAAAAACTACATTTATCTCACCCAAGCAAGGTTTCCCTTAGAAGGTGAATGGGGATATGTTCTAATTTCAATGAACAAGCTTTAATAACCTCTCCTACCATTATCAAGTTTCCTATTGTGACTCCAAATCCAAGCTATAAGGCTACTATGTTCTACATCCTTCATCACTAGTAGAAAAGAGATCCCCATGAGTCACCATAATTGTAGGAAATTCTCACTACATGTAATATCTAGAAAAGGAAAAAAGTGACCAATTCCATCCACTTGGTTGAAATTCTCAACAATCACCATATCAAATCCCATACTATATTTTTGGGAGAAGGATTGAATATAAAAAAAACATAAAATATGGTAATAAAATCCTTAAAGCCAAAATTGATTGCAAAATAGTAAAAATTAGAGTCTTGATAAAGATCCATGACTATATAATGTAAAAAATTATGGTTATCAGGGTTGATAGCAAAAGGGCAGTGGAAACAATCATCAACTAGATCCAACAAGAAAATATAAAGAACCTACATTTTGGGAGGTAGGAAGGTAGATGAGCATGACCCACACTATCTGCATGAATCCTTTGCATAGAATTATCCTTCCATCATAAGAAAGTGTTTCCATGACTCCCATCACCATAGTTATCTTTCCAGAATAGGGAGTAATAAATGTTACATCTACCAACCTATCAAGCACTCGATGATAAAAAGACTCCCAACCAGCCTCGATATTACTAGGTTTAAATGCAAAATAATACCTTGAACTAAGGAGTAATGGAGATTGTAATTTTTTCACTTATGTCAATGTAGAGGGAATTTTAAATTTTGAATTTTGCATTCAATTTATAAATACTTGGCTTAGAGCCTAAGATAAAAAAATGGGAATAATTATATATTCATACCTAGTATTTGGGTTTTTTTATAATTTCTCTTAGTTTTCTTTTGTGTATTAGTCTAGACTTGAACCTTGAGTCATTTTATTGGTAGGCCTCAAGCCTCTTTCTTTCTAGCATGTATGTACTAAAAATTTCATATATATATATATATATATATATATATGAGGAGGTATGACTACTCTTCTTCTATCTTAGTCCTTGTGTGTATATTGACCTATATAGGAAGTTGTGGCTCATATTTGCCCTGGTTCTTATGTATATTTCTTATGGATAAATGATAATGTTGTATTGAGGACATGTTCATATTAACTAACCATAAATGATGCATGTATTTATTCATCCCACTAATACCCAAAATATTTTATGATTTTGGCACATTGCCACTTGTAGCTCAAGATTTTTAATTTTCTTGCTTACTCTTTTTCCCTTTTCTCTAGTGATATCTAGTAGATTAGAAATATATTAGGAAAGTGAGCATAAATATCACATCTAATAAGGAGACATGATTCTAAAAAAACCCATAGGTTGTTCTATGTGTAGCATCTTGTGCTCTTGAGACTTTCAAACTATTGTATTCCATGCAAGGCATGAGTGTCAAGTGCATTTAACCACCACAATTAATGACCATGGCATTCAGAGATGACAATAGGATAGATAAAATCTATATATATAATCAGTTAAGAAAACATTTGATGAAAATTGTAAGTTCATTTTTAACCAATATACTTGATGTTTTGGTAGCACACTAGAGCAAAAAACTTGCTAATATTGTGGTGCACTTGATAATTATGATGAATTGAAGTGTAATTGGCCTATTATAATAAACTCTAATGGGTTTAGAAATAATTTTCTAGTTTTAGTTGTCTATATTATAAGGGTAATAATCTAAGATCTATAAATCTTGTGAACCTCAATGCCTAACATCCCTTACTCAAACTTCCATAAACTAGGAACATGTTAGGACATAGTTATCTTTGTGTTTTAACTTTTGAGTTTTGGTTTGATGCTTTTACTAATATACATGTAGCACCCTAAAATTGACGCAGTTAAACCCTCAGTAAAAAGTAAAAAATTTGAATTTTAACCCCGAAACCGCCTGTTAACTACTCACCTAATTTTTTGTGTCATTTTTAGAAGTTGTTTTGATCGTTGGATGATATCATCTATGATCTGACGATATCATCCCAAATCGAACGAATTCATCTAGAACAGAACATCCAGACGATTTCATCCCAAAACCAAGTTTTCATAATTAGCTTCTATTTCAACAACCTCTCCAACTCGGGCAGAAGCGTGTCTGCACGGTTGGAGATTCCTACATTGGAGATCTACCAGATTGGGATGATACCCAACCTCCTAACCTCTCCCTAATCCTATATAAACTTGGGATTTTCCCAGTTTATCCCCCTGGTTGATCATTTCCTTGCAACTTTAGTTTTTGCTGTGTTAGAACATCCCATCCCCTATCATTTGCATTTGTGTTTTCAGGTTTTACTGTAGGATCTCACTGTGTTTCAGCCAGAGGAAGCTCGGACGTCACTGGCGATTCAACCATAATTTTGAACGATCCTATCGAGATCAGCGACGATCTCGTACAATTTCACACAATTTTGACTATAGTTTAGATTAGGGGCAATCAGAGCCCTGAGTTTGCATTCTCTATCTCTTTTCTTATTTAATTGTGCATTAGATTAGTTCACTTTTGTTCTACATCTTGGAGTTCACCTCATTTAGCATATTTGCATGATAAAATTTAAAATAAATTATTAAAACATTGCATCCCATTTGATTTGATATCTGGATCTATCATTTAAGCATTTATATTCTTATTTCTATCATTTTGTATCATTCTTGCAATTGTATTTTTGGTTTTTGGTGTCTGTTTTCATGATTGCAGGTTTTTGATGAATTCATCTGACAAATTTGTTAGGTCGCTAATGATCTTGGTTGATCTCAGATGATCTCCTGTTATCTAGATGATTCTGTATAATTACATATGATCCTATCATATCCAGGATGATCTGGACTCCTACAAGATTCAGAATCTTCATCAGATATCAAAAATTAGGTGCACTCTTATCCATCTTACATATTTTATGTATTTAGGATTCATTTATGTTTGTTGTCTTCGTATAAACCAGAAATTTCATATAGAATAGCTTAGATTCATTTTGGCAAACCTAGGAATCTGAATGATTGAATATAAAATGAACACATCAAACCCATTCTCAACCTAGGAATGGAAACTGCCACTTAAAGTTTCCTGGTGAACCCCACCATCCATCAAAAATTCACCCTTATATCCCTCCCCCGAGAGGAGCAACCTTCAAAGGGCCTCTCCGTCCGAGGTATTGTCCCATCCTTCTCGCATCCCCCTTTTGGGCACAGATCCTTTATCCTGAAGGTAAGGGTGCAAAAAATTTGGGTGATATATTTTTGGTGAACCCAACGTGAAACTAAAACACCTTTTGAAAACAATCCAAAAAAAAAAAACACATTATTAAGAACATATAGAATCATTATAAAATCGTTAAATTTGCATATCATACTTAGATGGTAGATTATAATAGAAGATGAGCCGTCACCATAAATGTTGAAAATAAATTAACGGCCATAGAGATTACTTTTGTGCTTAGAGTACCTCAAAAAAATAGAGCCCAATCTTTGTGGGACAAACTTGATAGGATATTAGGTATTATTGAATCCAGATCTATAGAACTTAGGCAAATTAAGAGGTTTGTCCTAGATAGAATCCTGGATCCTGATCAGGTGACTTTGTATCATGAACTTCAGAGAGCTTGCCATAGGTGGTTAGCAGATTAAAGAGCACTTGTGTCTTCTGAACTATACACCTTTGAGGAATACCTTGAGAACACAGTTGTAGTGCATAAATTTCTATCTCGTATAAAGGATCAAGAAGTCATTATTACGGATAGAAAGAGATGGAATAGAGTTCCTAGAGCTGTGTTGTATCGAGATTATTGCCATGAAATTTATTTTTACATGTCAGGGTCTAAAATAGATCATATTACCATAGCACAATTTGTCAAATTCTTGAAAAACCACTTCCAATTTGAAGAGGAGCATTTCATGACTCCTGATGAACTTGACCCTATCAATGATATCCATAAACTATTCATATAAAACTAAGTCATTCTTTTTACTATTGTTATTTCTTGCAAATAGCATGTTGTTTGTTATTTTTATTCTCGTAAAATAATAGTATAATCACACAAAACAAAAAACAAAACAAAACAAAACAAAAATAGAAGAAAATAAAAAACAAAAAGCAATAAATCCCTTCCCCTACCCTTTGAAAGAAAAGAAGGGTGAATGAGCTTGAATTCCTAGAATTTTAAATTATTCAAAAATCATGAGGTAAGCCCCATAACAGGTGGTTTGTGCCCAACCCGCTTGGCCTTGGGTAACTCCTAGCATGGTGATATGTCTGTCACATTAGCGACCTTATTTTGTACAGACCTATGTCCACTCATGGATCAGCTAGCTCTTGATGACCCGACTTACATAGTAGTCTAGTACGGTTACATGCATATAAATCATGGTCAACAAACACTCATTTGGTTAATTCAAATTACTTGTATCAAATTATCTTGCTCAAAATTGGTAAATGAACAATACAATTGCATACACATTTGTGTTTGAGAGATTTTGTATCATTATGATAGATCAAGATCGGCAATGAACTCACATATGCACATGGGGTTCCTTATAAATCTAAATTTTGTCTTTGAGATAATTTAAAATATTTATGCAAATATTTTGGAATAATTTGATTTTCTTACTTGGGAATATTGGCTTAGCGTAAAAATAATTAAATACATTTTTTCAAAAATCCAAAATTTCTTTCAAAGCATGTTCAAAAATCTAGCAATAAAGTCACATTTATATATTTTTGACTTTCGCAACGATGGTATAGTTCCTAAACCTAAATTGGAATTTATGCCTAGTGCAAGTCCTCATTTTTTATCTCAAAATCAAAAATCAACTATGCAATAAAACTATTACATCAATTTCTTCTTTGGATTTTGCAATGATGGTATAAGTCTATACCTAAAATTCTATGCCTAGCGCAAACCATCGTTCTAATTTTATTTCCCATTTATTTAATCCATAAAAGCATATGGCTTAAATCATTATGTTACACAATTATGCTTTAAAAAAGAACAAAAAGTTTTCTATTTCATTTCATTATGTCGACATTCAGTTTTGTGACGATGGTATAATTCCTAGGCAATTGTTCAAATTTCTATCACACTTAGGAATTTTATGCCTAGCGAAAAATCATATTTTTAACATTTCATGTGTAGACACCAAAATCCAGCCACTTGTAAGTCATCTATACCTTCCTGTTAGCCACGTGTCAGTCATCCACCTTCCCGCCATTATTTGGCCCAAATCCACACCTTCCCGCCATTATTTGGCCCAATTTCACCTTTTCCCGCCATTATTTGGCCCAATTTCACCTTTCCCGCCATTTTTCATTCCCAAATTTATTTAAATTAATATTTATATATATATTTTAATATTTTAATATTTTAATATATTTTAATATATATATAAAGATACTTTAAGTGATTTAATCTGAGCCGTCCATCCTTCATTTAATCTCATCCGTCCATCCATCTTAATCCGTTTCACAACCTAGATTTATTCTCTACCCTTGGATCCACTTTAATCTTAGCCACACGTTCAAAGTGTCGTTAAAACCCTAAAGTGTGCCCTAAGAGTAGATTATAAATTGAGTCACCTTGATGGCTCAAACCCTGGATCTCTTTTACTATCTCTCTTTTGTTATCTATCGCTATCTATCTCTTCTTCAGCTAAACCTACCCATCCATCGCCGTCCCTTTTCGCCGCATCCATCGCCGCATCCGTCGCCAACTTCGCCGCCATCCCTTCTACAGCATTCTACAGAATCCCCCATTCTTGTCGCAAGTGCCCGCGGGCGTTTACCCGCAGCCACAGACGCAGACCGGCGTCTGCAACCCCGATCCAGAAGCACGCGGGCGTTCAGCGATCGCACCAGGGCGCCTTCCGCAGCCGATTTGACAGTTACATCACTTCCAGGTGCCGCCTGGTCTCGCCGCGTTAACAGAAAAAGAGGTATAGATTCTAAAGCAAGTAATATTTTTATGTATTAATCCGCCGTTAGATTCTGCATTCTATTTATTTCATTTCTAGGGTTTTAGACTATTTTTGAGGGCTCACACAGTGGAGCCCTCTTACTAGTTTCTAACCTTTTTGTAGTTTTAATGTGTGCAGGATTTTAATGGCAGATTTGATTGGATGATAGCAGCTGCTTAAGCTGGAGTGGTCCGAGCCAAAGGATACAACGAAGCCCACTCATTCTGTTGAGGTTAAGGATACATTCTTCGGAGACGCCACCATATTGTGCCAGCTAGGGTTTCGGAGAACCCTAGCACAAATTGTAATCTTGTATCACGAAAAGGGTTACAGGGCCTGTTGTACTCAAAAGGAGTTTCTAAACTCCATTGATTAATAAAAATCGTTTGTTTTGTACAATCGTGTTCTGCATTACTTTTTATCGTGATTTCTTTATCTTTTGTTTGGCGTTGTATCTTTAATCTACAAATGGCGATCACGGTGGGACCCCCTAGGGTTTCATGTTTTTAATACTTGCTTTACTGATCTATTCCTGTTTTTGTTTTATTTTGCAGGTTCCAAAAATCATGAAATTCGCTGTTCCAGCGAACTAGGGTTTCTGAGGAGTTTGCAAAAATGCAACAGACGCAGAGCGGCGTCTGGAAGTCCAATCCGAAACGCAGAGGTGCGTTTCAGCCTGCGCGAGACTCCCTTGGGCGTTTGAAGGCGGTTTATAGAAAAAGCGTAGGCTTCCGAGTAAGTGTTGTACTTTTTACGTTTTTGGTTTTTCTGTCGTATTCTGTTTCTTTTTCAGATCATTGCTTTAAAATGAACAAAAACTAAGTAATCTGGAAAAGAACAGTTATTTTTAGTTACATTTTTTTTTTACATTGCATTATTGGTTGCATAAAAAAAAAAAAATTGCATACCTAGCTGCATATTAGAATAGCTACGAATTATCTGTTTTAGTTATCTAAGTAGGACTATTGATTGGATGTCAATAGTACTCCTGCCATTGGGTGATTCCAGGCAGAGAAGTGGACGAACCTTCCGGTTGCTCCTTTGATATCTGATATCATTGGTAGGCGGGGGTTTTAAACGGTGTACTCCACTTCTTCAGAGGAAATGGCATGTTTTCAGTGGCCTCTTGCTTAGATCATTAGAACTTTTGATTTATAGCTTTGTATGTATACATTAGACAACTAAAACACTTAAAATAAAATTCACTGCATTTCATATTGCATTTAAAACAGTAATATCTGGATTTCATCACCAGGTATTGCTTGAAGTTTAGTGACGGTGGAATTCATCTCCATCCATTAAACTTCTGCCTTAGACACCATAGGTCACCCCCGAGCAAACTTGCTTGGATTTCATCACCGAGTAAGAATCTCGTTGTCCTTTCCTAGCCATAGTTTTTACCTTTTTTGTGAATAATTCAAGATTAGATCACATGCAAAACTCATAAACCGGACACTTAAAATTTACTGCATGATTAAGATCGAGAAAATAATTAATTAACCGCAAGTAAGACACATTGGTTGAAACCTAGGTTGTGACTATTTTCTGATAATTTCTTTAGTGTAAATTTATCATTCAAGTTTTGCATTCTTCTTTTCTGAATTTGTTTAGATTTATTGCGTTATGGTCTTAACAAGGAATCAATCTAAAGTGTTAAATCTAAATAATCAAATGAATAATTCACAGAACATCCCCACCACCAACATGGCCACTTATCCTAGTGAATTTCAGGCAGGTTCGCCCGCAGGTCTTTCACGTCCTTCTACCGTCTATCGCATGGCCATGCCCATGGAGGAAGACAATTCCTGTCATATTACCCACATTGATATGGCCCAAGTGCAAACTCACTTAAGAGATGGCATTGGTTATGTCCTTGAGCCAATCCAAGATTCCCCTATGCAAGATTCTATTTTTCAGCAGGATATTGCATCAACCATACCCGCTGGTTTCACTCGGGTCTACACTAACCCTTTTTTTGAGGCTAATGTTGTATCTGCTCAGCCGGCTTCATCTCCAACATCTTCCCAGATGCTCAATTGTCCTCCTTTGGAGACAAATGTAGTGTCTTCCCGACCACTTTCTCCTCCATTTACCCGGGTGTACACCAATTCTCTCTATGAGGCTGGTGGAACCTCCTCTAGCCATGACCAATTTCAACCCTCTTCTTCCCAAACCATTTATGGTTTCACCCTACCTAGGGCACAGTCTACTGTTTCTTCCCAGGTACCGCCTACTTCAGCCACCTTCATTGCCCCTGCTATGCAGTCTCCTGTGACTACCATGGCAACCTGCCCTCCACCTTCATCCAATCATCCCACCTCCCTTGGGTTAGAGATTAATAAGGTTAGGGAGTACCTCGACAAGTTGCTTCAGCAACAACAGCAACAAAATGCTCAACCACCTGTCGTAGTAAATCCTACACCCCAACCAATTTCTACCCAGCCAGCTTTTCTTAGCTCAGGCCCCACCTGGGTACCCCAATCTTCGGTGGTGTCCATTCCTACCCCACCTTTCTCCCAACCCAGTCCAGTTCATCATTCAAACCAATCACCTTCTTTTCGGTATCATCCATACCAACAACCTGTCCATTCCACACCGCCTAATCCAGGCAATTTCATCCCATCTCATCATTTTTCCACTCCTCCATTGCATCATCATAATCATCAAACGAATCAAAATTTTCATGAAGATTCTCGACTCCATGCTATGCAACAACAGATTGACAACCTTATGCTCAACATGCCTGGCTCATCTAGTCAGAAACCTACGCTAAGGTCGTTGATCAATCAACCAATTCATCCTTCGGTACCTTCACCGCCATATCCGACTGATTTCACATTACCGAAGTTTGACAAATTTTGAGGAACTGAGGATCCTCATGAACATGTGAGCTCATTCATGCATGCCTGCTTTAGAATCCAAAATAATGACGCTCTTATGCTCAGAACTTTTCCTCAGACATTAGGAGGAGATGTTGTACAATGGTACAATCATTTAGCTCACCATAGCATTTATGCTTACGAGCAATTGATTAATCTATTTTTAGAACGATTCTCCCTAAATGTACAAAGGAAAGTCTCATTGTCCGACTTATACAAGCTCAAGCAACATGACGATGAGACTGTTTATGACTTTGGAAACCGTTGGAGGGCTATCATTAATAAATTGCCATTCTCCCTACCAATGGAGGAGTTAACCAAAATGTTCACCCGAGTTGTCTAAAACCTATCTCTTGGTTACTCCAATTACAACAATACAGGACTTTTGAAGAGGCTTTGGCCCAAGCAAGTATCATAGAAGACATTAAAGTCCAAGAGGGTGTTTTAAAACCCCGTAGAAAAGAATGGCAACAAAAGGGCCAACAACGAAATAATAATTATGGCCAAAACAAACAAGCACAGGCTAGTACAGCCTCAAATGTTAACCAAGTTAATCAAGTGGTGGCGAGTCAGCCCGTAATGGCTCAACAACAACAAGTAATGCAAAGTCAACCGCAACCAATTGCTTATCATGCGGTACCCGCCCCTCCTCAACCAGCTCCCAATACTGGGCCAACCATGGAAACTCGACCTTGGCAAAAAAATCGTCCCAAGCGACAGTTCACACCTTTAGATGAACCATATGCGGTCATATTCAACAAGTTATATAGCACAAATCAGTTAACTTTACTTGAGTTTAAACCTTTAGAACCATCTAGAAGGGGGAAGTATTACAAGGAGTACCTATTTTGTCCTTATCATAGGCAAAATGGGCACGATATCAATAATTGTACAGCTTTCAAACATGTGATCCAAGATCTTATTGAGATTGGAGCCATTAAATTGGATAGCCCCTTAGCCCAACAAAATCAAAATCTTGGTATATTTCAAACACCCCTTCCACATCGGGAGGAAGCTCCAACAACTTCCGGGGGAGTAACTCAGGTAACTCCTCCTAATCAAGTCAACCATGTACAACAATACCAAGGTTTTGTGGGTACTATTAACGTAGTAACCCGGGGTCAAAGGGCGAACCAACCAAATCGGGCTGAACCACAGCCACCTGTACAAACCCCCAGTCCACCTCAAGTAACAGTGACCCAACGACGTGCTAGTACTTCTCAACAACCGCTAAATCATTCTACTCAACGCCAACGACCCATCATGTCATTGAGTAGCCGATTAACTACCGGTTTAAAAATGGCTTCTGCCAAGTTATCGATCTATGACCTCATTCAACAATCTCCCCCGCATAGAGAGGCATTAATGGAAATATTAAAGTCAATCGAGCTTCAAACTCAAGATACTAATGCCTTCAACAACTTTGTGGGGAGTATTCAAACATGCATGGAGCCCTCCATCACTTTCTATGATTTTGAAATCAAACCTATGTCAACAGAAAGTATAGATCCTCCACTGCATATCATGGCCAAGATCGATCACAAGCCATTCAAGAGAGTCTTAATTGACACCGGTTCCTCAATCAATATCATTACAACATCGGCGTTGAGTCATCTAGAGCTGTCGCCATCCCTTATCACCAAGTCGACTTTTACTCTTAAAGCATTCAATGATGCTTTATCTTCCACGGTTGGCACGGTTATCTTGCCCATTGAGGTAGGGGCCCGAACTTTGCATACCTTGTTTCACATCTTGGAAGGGTCCATGGCATACAATGTATTGCTTGGACGGCCTTGGCTTAGGGAGATGAGATGTGTCCCTTCTATACTGCATCAATGTCTGAAGTATGTATATGAGGGACAAGTTCATTGTGTACCTGCTGACATTGAACCCTTCAAACATTGCAACTATGTCTCAAATCCTTATGAGATTGTGTTGCCATCCACTCATCTTTTCTTGACCCCATCTACTTCTTCTATACCATCTTCTTCTAAAGCTCCCATTCCTGAGGAGCTACCCATCATATCGCAACCATCTTCCTCTTCCGCTATTCCATCTCATTCACCACTTTCTTCATCTCCTAATCTTCCTTCTTCTTCATCAGTGACCACATGCACATGTGGCCATGACCAATCATCTCTTTCCACGTCATTACCCCCTTCTTCTACACCTTCTTCAACATCACCTATTATTCCTCCATCTTCCCAACCATCACCAGTTGATGTTTCACAAGTTAGTGAAGCATCAACCCAACCAAATCCTTCCAATTCTTCTATCCCACATTCTTCTATTCCATAATCTAGTCAATCTCTCTCCCAATTCAAGGTCCATCTCACCGATGCAGGTATTGGTGAGTATGCCATCCAAGATGTCCACATCACACCGTTCAATGTGCAAACAGTTAAAGATTTTGGTCGTCCACATGACCAACATTTATCCATTGGATCGGTTTATAACATGGGTTCTATGCCAAATTCCATTAATTTTGTATATGGGGGAATAGAGTCATCTTCTAGTCCTACCACCATACTAGAACCTAAGCATCCAGTCCCTGCCAATATCGAAAGGATGGAGGGTTTTCCCTCTCGCTATTTCCAGAGACATAATTGGCAGCAATTTGGCCTAGGTCGATACGAGCAAGGGGTAACTGAACGCATCGATATGCCATATCGAGAGACCCACCGAGCGTTTTGGTCCGGGCTACCAACCACTTCCATCCCTTTCTTCTTTTGAACGAGCTTTTCAAAGCATTAATCTTAATTTCGAAGAAGAAATCCTCCACCCCGACGAATCCGAAGATGAAGCCTATGAAGAATTTGACGTCATGTCAAATGGTGATGAATCCGAAGAAGAGTCGGCGCCCATTGTTCCCCTCACTTGAACAAGACGAGTTTTATCTCCAATTGTTCCCTCTCCAAGAGTCCATCTTTCGCTTGCTTCTTCCACAAGAACGAGGTGAACCACCCCCTCCGCCACATCCATAAGCCATAATCCAAACCTGTATTATATGTATATACTAAAATAGTGGTTTTCACCACTACCAAAAAAAAAAAAATCAAATCAGAAAATTCCCAAAAAAAAAAAAAAAAAATCAAAATATATAAAAATACTTTATTGCTTTATGTATGTGTGTAATAGTGGTTTTCACCACTACAAAAAAAAAAAAAAAAAAACTCAAACTACAAAAAAAAAAAAAAAACTGAAAAACTATGTTGTTTTGCATCTCAGGTCTTCCGAGGTCTTCACCGGTTTTCCCTTCCATTCCGCCCATCCTTTCTTCCATAAGTCGACAATGAATTTTGAAGACTTATTCACCCCGCTCCATAATCCATATGATCCGGATAAGCCAATCCTGATCAACCCAAGCTCGATTGACATGGATCGGATTTCATCCCCTCCATCTATTTCGGAGTTCATCCTTTCCGAGGAATTGTTAAGGGCTTCCGCCAACTACATTCCTCCTTCACCTCCACATTCACCTTCATCTTCTAAGCCGAGAGGTCTTCCGAGCGGACATAGACGAGAGCAAGGCACAGGAGCTTGATGACATTTTAGATGACATAAATCCGATCCCTACTCCCCATCGGCTTGAGGAAGGTTCCCACATGTCTATTGAAGAAACTATCGATGTAGACCTTAGTACGGACCAAGATGGCACCCAAATTGTGAAGTGGCTAAAAGTCTATCATCAGAGGAACAAGAGCAAATGATTGCTCTACTCAAGCGGAAGAAGGAGATATTTGCATGGTCTTACAAAGACATGCCAGGCCTAGACCCTAATTTGGTTGTCCATAACCTCACCTTACAAAAAGATGCTAAACTTGTCAAACAGAAACTTAGGAAAATGCATCCTACCGTGGCCCTCATAGTTAAATCGAAGATTCAGAAACTTCTGGATGTTAAATTTGTCGTCCCGATTGATTATCCTGAGTGGCTTTCTAACATGGTACCCGTTCGCAAGCCTAACGGGGGATACGTGTTTGCACCGATTTTTGAGATCTAAATAAAGCGTGTCCTAAGGATGACTTTCCTCTTCCAAACATTGATACTCTTGTCGACACCTGCGCTGGTCATGAAATGCTTTCGTTCATGGATGGATTTTCGGGATACAACCAGATTCGAATAAACCCTGAAGATCAACACAAAACAACATTTACCACACCTTGGGGAACTTTTTGTTACGAGGGTGATGCCCTTTGGCCTTAAGAACGCAGGTGCAACCTATCAACGAGCCATGACTTATATTTTCCATGATTATATGCATAAGATTATCGAAGATTATGTGGATGATTTATTGGCAAAATCTAAAACTCGACAAGAGCATTTTGATGTATTGGAAAAAGTTTTTGATAGACTTCTAGAGCATAAAGTAAGGTTGAACCCTAAGAAATGTGTCTTTGGTGTTACCTCGGGCAAACTCCTAGGTTTTATTATCTCTAAACGAGGTATTGAGGTGGACCCAAACAAGGTCAAAGCCATTATGGAAATGTGTCCCCCAACTAATTTGAAGGAGTTGCGTAGTTTGCAAGGAAAGATTAATTCAATCCGTCGCTTTATTGCACAACTTTCTGATAAATGTAGGCCATTTTGCCACCTACTACAAAAGGGGGTACAATTTTCATGGACAGATGAGTGTCAGAAAGCCTTTGATGACATCAAGCAGTACTTAGCGTCTCCGCCAGTCTTAGCTCCGCCTCGTCCAGGGGTCCCTTTCAATTCTTTATATCTCGACAACGGACTTTGCCTTAGGGACAATGCTTGCACAAAAGAATGAACAAAATAAGCATTGATTCGTTTTTCATCTATGAGTGTGAGTTTATCAAGACCGATTGAAACGTGCTTACAATGCCAAAGTTCATCTAAGAGAATTTCAAGTAGGGGATCTTGTCCTTAAAGAGAATCAACAAAACACCAATGCATTGCCGCATCTTCGAGATAAATTCACGGCTAATTGGTTAGGTCCATATATGGTCACTGAAAGAGTGGGTAATGGAACTTATAGACTTGCCAGTTTAGAGGGAGAGGAAGAACCCGAACCACTTAATGTTATACACTTGAGGGCATTCTACGCATAGTTTGAATTTTATATGTACATATATACATGGCTTGTACAACAAAAAAAAAAAAAAAAAAACAAATAAAATAAAAAGAATTTGCATTTCATTGTTAGTTGCATACATCTCATTCAAAAACATTGCATTTCATGTGCATACATCTCATTGAAAACCATAACATTTCATTTTCAGCCATAGTTGCATATCATGTTAGAGACCATTCTATCTTTTGGATATAAAATTTGGTCAAGCAAAAGTCATGTTGCCTTAATCAGGGGCACCTTCATAAAATCCATCAAACCGAATTGTCATTCGTACACCCATTTTCCATTTGCACATATTTACATTGCCAAAATGTTTTGAGTCACTCAGCCATTCCTAGTGTTTTAAGCAAACTTTGAAATGCATGTCAAAGTTCTCTAGGGCCATATCACAAATTACACTAAATAAAATCTTGAGTATTGGGAAATGATTTCAAAAGCGGTCTTGAACCTATCACATTTTCACATCTTAAAAACATCTTGTGTCAAAGAGAGATAACACCATCCTTGGGTTGTGCCTTGAAGTGAAAAGGGTAATCCTCGTTTGTCCTATCATGCAAACATAGTCCATAAAACAGTGGTTCTTACCACTATCACAAGCAATCACAAAATATAAATATAAACAGAGTAGTAAGGATAGGGTAAAATTCTCATCATACTTCGGTTGAGAATCCGATTCCCCAAAGCTCTAAGGAAATGAACATTTTTCACACACCACCGATCCCAAATAAGTTGTAAGGATCGTACTACTTGTCCGATCAGACGGATAGGTAGTCATCCCCAAGGCTTACAAAGGTCAAAAACAACATGGACTATGGAGTTAACCTTCACCGGGGCTATAGACGCTTGAGTGGCAGTGGAGTATACTCATTGCGTGGCGACATGTCTCTCCTCAAAAAGAGACCTCTGAATGCTCATACGGACAAACTAGCTTCGGGGTCTTCTCCATAAGAGGGTTACCTAATTTATGCAAGATGAGGTTAATGAACACACTTGCACACACACAGGTTTTTGATTGCCTAGAGTCACTACCATGCTTCTGATTTGGTTAATGAACTCGCATGCACACACATTTGGTCCTAGTTGAATTAGGCAGTATTAGTAAGTTTGTTTGATACCACTAGCATGTTTGAGTCTTTGTAAAACAGTCTTCCTCCATATCTTCTTCCATATCACCCTCCATATCTTCTTCCATATTCATGTCATTCCATACGTCATCCATTCACAAGCCACCAAGTTCGGTGCCCCCGATTAAACAATTATGATAACAGTTGGCTAAATCTAACTATCTAAAAGTATGAGTGCTTCTTAGTGCATATTTAATTAGTCTTGCATTAATCATCCATAGATTTGTATGTTATATACTTAGTCTCGCATTAATCATCTATAAGTTTGCATTCCATTCCATCACATATGCATCAAAAACATTAAAACATATAAAAACATGCATCACAAAAACATAGGCATTCACACAAAAGAGAGTAAAACACCAAATAAATAAAAGCCATGTATATATATATTGTATAAAGGTCAAATCTGTACAATGAATGCCAAAAGGCTACAATATACAATAGAGCACCAAGGCTCATAAAGAGTGCATCTAAGCACTAAGCTAACCATCAAAAGAGGACCCCCGAGACCTAGTAGGAGCCCTAGACCTCCCCCCCCCCCCCCCCCCCCCCCCCTTTTTCCCCCCCGACAACGACTCCTCATCCCCGGAATGATAGGGGAGAATCGGTGTCGTGCCTCTAACACCCTAAGTTGCAAAACAACAAAACAAAAATTTGTTACAAATTTTTCCAAAAAAAAAAAAAACACATAATAAGTACTTGCTTAAATGAACAAATACCTCAGCTGGCTGCATTGGCGCGTCCGCTCCCATCTCCGCCATAGCTCCCGCGTGCTTCACTCTCCCACACAACCTTTCACTCCACTTCACTCCACTCCCTCAGACGCACTTCTCTCAAGCTCGAACGCACAAATGAGCGAAATTCTCGCTGAAACTGTTTAAATAGCTGGTTTTGGCGCCCTGAAACGCAGTGGGGCGTTTCATGGTGCATTCAGACGCAGTGCTGCATCTGCAGAAGCGCCTAAACACCGGCGGGCGTCTCTGCCAACCACAAATGCAGACCGGCGTTTGGTGTCAGTATTGAATAAAGGAACAAAACTTGCAAAATTGAAGCTTACCTCCTCCAAATTTCATCAAATTCAATTCATCCATTCTTCTTATCATAATAAAACATTTTGTGAAGGTTACAACAGTTTTGGACACAAATTTTGTCATTTCGCTCAAAAAGCGCATCATTCATCATTGTTTTACAAATTGGGTTAAAAATATTCAAAACCTTCACAAAATTAACCACATTCATCAATTCTTCTGATCTATCGTCAATTTCATTCATTCTTCTTTCATCATGCATATTTTTGCCAAATCAAATTAAAGTAAACCTCGTATCTAGTGGTATATTCTATCACCTTGGCGATTGCAGCGATTTGAATCCATGCAATTCGATAAGAGGATTAAACCACCATAAGGACACTTACCATTTATCATCATCAATTATTTCACTTGTTTGAAAATTGGAAATCAATTTTGGGTATTCTACTTTTCAAGTGACCTCATACCAAGATTAATTTGCTCAACAGTTGTCATTGATGGCCTAGTTCATGGGGCCTTAAACATGGACAATCTTTAATATCATCATTATTTTGAGTCTTGCTAGAGATTGAGGCTACCTAGGTTGATTGGTTCCGACCCGAGGAATTATCCATACGAGTCACTAGGAGCATCTCCAAGTTCTGGACTCTTTTCATGCATCTTTCATCTCTCGCATATCAATGGCGCCAACAAGGCAATTTCATCAACAGTATGGATTCACACACGGGAGTTGGGGCATCCGTTATCAATTTCTAATTTTCCTATAGTGGAATTCATCTTACATGATCATGGAACTTACAATTTGGCAAAAATCCCTTTATAACCGTTGGGGCAGAAAACGGTCCATCTTTCACATCACTCATATCGTCTTCAATCATATTCTTTTCTGGTTTGTACACCAACCCCTTTCTTGTTGGGACATAAACAGATGGTTCATACACCAACCCCTTTTTTTCACCGTTGGGGCAAAAACGGTTCATTTTCTTCCGAATTTCTTCCAATTGGCTTGTGAGAACCATTCTCGCTCGCCAATTGAGGGGGTAAGCTGATAAAATTTTAAATATTCTTTTATTCTTTGGTCTTCAAAGTTGTGCTTTAGTCTTGAGAGAGAGTTGCGTCTGATCCAGCTTTTCAGGTGTCTTAAGTTTTTGTGCTGCATTGTGTCTTCACACAAAGCAGCTCAAAAAGGGGCATCTGTAGACACCAAAATCCAGCCACTTGTAAGTCATCTATACCTTCCTGTCAGCCACGTGTCAGTCATCCACCTTCCCGCCATTATTTGGCCCAAATCCACACCTTCCCGCCATTATTTGGCCCAATTTCACCTTTTCCCGCCATTATTTGGCCCAATTTCACCTTTCCCGCCATTTTTCATTCCCAAATTTATTTAAATTAATATTTATATATATATTTTAATATTTTAATATATTTTAATATATATATAAAGATACTTTAAGTGATTTAATCCGAGCCGTCCATCCTTCATTTAATCTCATCCGTCCATCCATCTTAATCCGTTTCACAACCTAGATTTATTCTCTACCCTTGGATCCACTTTAATCTTAGCCACACGTTCAAAGTGTCGTTAAAACCCTAAAGTGTGCCCTAAGAGTAGATTATAAATTGAGTCACCTTGATGGCTCAAACCCTGATCTCTTTTACTATCTCTCTTTTGTTATCTATCGCTATCTATCTCTTCTTCAGCTAAACCTACCCATCCATCGCCGTCCCTTTTCGCCGCATCCATCGCCGCATCCGTCGCCAACTTCGCCGCCATCCCTTCTGCAGCATTCTGCAGAATCCCCCATTCTTGTCGCAAGTGCCCGCGGGCGTTTACCCGTAGCCACAGACGCAGACCGGCGTCTGCAACCCCGATCCAGAAGCACGCGGGCGTTCAGCGATCGCACCAGGGCGCCTTCCGCAGCCGATTTGACAGTCACATCACTTCCGGTGCCGCCTGGTCTCGCCGCGTTAACAAAAAAAGAGGTATAGATTCTAAAGCAAGTAATCTTTTTATGTATTAATCTGCCGTTAGATTCTTGCATTCTATTTATTTCATTTCTAGGGTTTTAGACTATTTTTGAGGGCTCACACAGTGGAGCCCTCTTACTAGTTTCTAACCTTTTTGTAGTTTTAATGTGTGCAGGATTTTAATGGCAGAGATTTGATTGGATGATAGCAGCTGCTTAAGCTGGAGTGGTCCGAGCCAAAGGATACAACGAAGCCCACTCATTCTATTGAGGTTAAGGATACATTCTTCGGAGACGCCACCATATTGTGCCAGCTAGGGTTTCGGAGAACCCTAGCACAAATTGTAATCTTGTATCACGAAAAGGGTTACAGGCCCTGTTGTACTCAAAAGGAGTTTCTAAACTCCATTGATTAATAAAAATCGTTTGTTTTGTACAACTGTGTTCTGCATTACTTTTTATCGTGATTTCTTTATCTTTTGTTTGGCGTTGTATCTTTAATCTACATCATGCATAATATTTTTATGGAAATTTGAAAACAAATCATCACCATCATCATTTTTCATCGTCACAACACAAAGTATTAAGAAAGTCTCTTAAGCACCCTTTTACTTTTAGCAATATTTCTATCATAACAGGATTAGCTTGATGACCTAGCGAACGGCGACTCCATGAAATGGTCATGTAACAACGACAATTTCCTTTGAAATTATTGTTAGAAGTAACTTTATTTTTCATCAAATCATACCACAACAACCAATTTGTTTACATCATATTATTTCATTTAAATTTTATAGCATGACATAAAATTATAATATTTTCAACGACATAATTACATGAATAATCAATCAACAACAAATATTAAAGCATCATCAAACATATGCACAAGTCATATCACAAAAAGAACATATATATATATATATATATATATATATATATATATATATATATATATATATATATATATATATATATATATATATATATATATATATATCAAGAAGTCTATACATCATATCAAAATGGATCGGTATGCTACAATCTATACCCTGGCATACTCAATCCTCTCAAAAATATATGGTCTATGTACCAATGAGCAACTAGTCTCAAGAAGCCCTTGAGCTCTTAGCCTCATCTCCTCTCCTACCCTAAGGTGGAGGAGGTGGTCCCATTACAGCCTATCCTGTGTCTTAGGTCCTGGACATCGATCGTGATGCTATCCTCAATGACCCCATCTCGATCGACTCTGTAATGCTGGATGGCAGTGATATCCTATGCTCCTCAAGAACCACATAATAGTACAACCCCTGGTAGAATGTGGTCTGTGCAACAGTCCGCCCCAGCTCCATAATGCTCACCCCTCCACTCTGAGCCCTGAGCCATATAGCCTCATCCTGAAGAGTCTGCATCTGAGCTCATAGATAGGCATTCTCTACCCGAAGAGCTACCATCTCACTGCTCTCCCCACCTCAACACCCTTGCCCTTATCAGGTGATGGTGACATATCCCTCTGCTAATAAGGGAGTCTCTCCCTCCTCTCTAGCTGCTACTATCTCTTTGGAGCTTATGGTAGTCTTCAACATCCCTCTTGAGGAGGTCATCATTGATCCATCCCTCCATGACCCCTCGCTACATCGATGGTAGCCTGGCACCACCTCTCCATCTGTTGCACTACAGCGTGCATCAGACCCTATGTCCTCATCATCCAAGGAGGGTGGATGCCTACATACCAGGCATCATACCCATATGCTACCCCCATGTCATCCCCATCCACTATCTGAATGGGGGCATCATCAGCATCCTTACTTCAGAACCGCTGCATATCTGGAGCCCCACTCAATGTAGTATTATCCCGCATAGTTTAGGAGTACTCATAATCCCTAAGAGAAGGGATCCCCTGTTGTAGACCGAACTATCTCAAAACTCGATCATAGTGATGGAGCTCTACCTCTCACCGCTCTGTCCTCAACCAGATGACTTGCCTGATGCAAACCAACTCTTGTCCATCCTCTACCCACCCTGTATGATCTCTCCATGGTCTCCAGGTGATCTGATCTAGGGTGAGATTGTCTAGTAACCTTTGGGACATCGACAGATCTATCCGCCATTATGACCCTCTCTGGAGCCACCAATAGAAAACTTGAGGTCTCTCTCGATCAACTCCTATCAGTGGAAGCCCTACCGGCCTCCGCACTGTAATGTGCTTCCAGCACCAAACCTATAGCAGCGATGTCAGCACTAGACATTGACCTCCCTTGTATACGACCCCGTAAAGGATCCTATACAAGTGGCATAATACAAAGCTACGCCAAGCAAACCTATATCCATGGTCTATCATGTCACATACCACATCTGAGAGGAACCACAGTAACCTACACCCGCTCTGGTGGTATAGAAGAAGGCCACCCACCACCCCCACCAAAACTTGGGTCAACTGAGATGCCCCAGGCATCTGCCTCAAAGCCTCAATGTTCACTCCACCCTTCTCTAAGGTGAAGCTTGGGTCACTGCACAATATCATCATGGCATGGCCCTGATTGGACAAAGAAGTCATGAACCGCCCATGTATGGGGATCCTCAAGATCCTCCATACATCCTCTAGAGTGGGAGTCATCTCCCCTATCAGTAGCCAAAAATAGGACGACTTCGGATACCATCTCTCTGCTAGGGCTGTCAGTAGCCCCATGTCTGTAGAAATTTGTGGCATCTTTGCCACATGCTGTAGTCTGATCTCTGCTAGTCTGTCTTGCTCGACCTGATCGAGCGCAACCAAGTCATCCCTGAGACCCTTGTATTTCCACTCTCAAATCTTTAGCAATCCCCTCTGCAAAATAAACAATAAAACAATAAAAATCATTAGTACATAATCATTAAAATCAATTAAAATCAATTTCATCTCATAAAAAAATGATATCGCCCATTATTGGATGATATCATACCAAATCTAGACAAAATCATCCTTAATAGGATGAAATCATCTTTGATTCTTCAATTTGGGGATTGCCCCTTATTGGACGGATCACCCGTATTTCTCTGATTTTGTCCTCAGACGAAATCGACAATATAGGGATGATTTCAGCGAAATTGGGACGATTTCATCCCGATGTCATCGACGGCCTAAAAACGGCTGCGATGCCCCAAAACAATTAAAATTCAAGTAAAAATTTAAACAAATCAAGCTAAAAATACAGTACACTAGGTTTAGATCCTTACCCGCAATTTGCATCGAACCTTTGTCGATCTGTGTGTCGTTTCCACTATTTCGCTTGTAGAGCTCTAGAATAGCAAAAGTGAAAAGTAAAAATGAATTAGGGTTTTACCCTATTTTTCTTATTTTTATTTTAAAAAACAATATATTTTTTTTAATTTTTGCTTTTCTGTGCTTTTACCTCAAACGTTTGATTTGGGTAAAAACTCGAAGGGGGCACCATAGCAAATAGTTGTACGATTCGACCTAGAATCATCGTCTAAAAAATGGAATAAATTTTTGCTTTCTCGTAAAGCATGAAGAACTCGTATTTAACGCATTTTCCTCAAAAAATTTGCTAAAGAGGGGGCAAAATGTAGCACCCTAAAATTGGCGCAGTTAAACCCTCAGTAAAAAGTAAAAAAAATTGAATTTTAACTACTCACCTCATTTTTTGTGCCATTTTTAGAATTTATTTTGACCATTGGACGATATCGTCGTCGATCTGACGATATCGTTCCAAATTGGATGAATTCATCTGGAATAGAATGTCCAGACGATTTCATACCAAAATCGAGTTTCATAATTAGCTTCTATTTCAACAACCTCTCCAACTCGAGAAGAAGCATGTCTACGCGGTTGGATATTCCTACGTTGGAGATCTCCTAGATTGGGATGATCCCCAACCTCCTATCCTCCCCCTAATCCTATATAAATTTGGTATTTAACTACTTTATCCCCCTAGCTGATAATTTCCTTGCAACTTTAGTTTTTTTTTGTTTTAGAACATCCCATCCCCTATCATTTGCATTTGTGTTTTCAGGTTTTACTATAGGATCTCATTGTGTTTTAGCCGGAGGAAGCTTAGATTGTCGCAGGCGATTCAACCATAATTTTGGATGATCCGATCAAGATCGACGATGATATCGTACGATTTTAGTTTTGACTGCATTTCAGATTGGGGGCAATCAAAGCCCTGAGTTTGCATTCTCTATCTCTTTTCTTATTTAATTATGCATTAGATTAGTTCACTTTTGTTCTGCATCTTGGAGTTCACCTCATTTAGCATATTTGCATGATAAAATTCAAAATAAATTATTAAAACATTGCATCCCATTTGATTTGATATATGGATCTATCATTTAAGCATTTATATTCTTATTTTTATCATTTTGTATCATTCTTGCAATTGTATTTTTGGTTTTTGGTGTCTATTTTCATAATTGCAGGTTTCTGACGAAGTCGTTAGGTCGCTGATGATCTCGGCTGATCTCAGATGATCTCCTATGATCTGGATGATTCTATACAATTATAGATGATATTTTCATATCCGAGACGATATGGACTCATACAAGCTTCAGAATATTCATTAGACATTAGAAATCAGGTGCACTCTTCTCCATATTAGATATTTTCTGTATTTAGGATTCATTTATGTTTGTTGTCTTCATATAAACCAGAAATTTCATATAGAATAGCTTAGATTCATTTTGGCCAACCTAGGAATCTGAATGATTGAATATAAAATGAACACATCAAACCCATTCTCAACCTAGGCATGGAAACTACCACTTAAATTTTCCTGGTGAACCCCACCATCCGTCGAAAATTCACCCTTATACCCCTCCCCCGAGAGGTGCGACCTTCAAAGGGCCTCTCCATCCGAGGTATTGTCCCATCCTTCTCGCATCCCCATTTCGGGCATGGATCCTTTAGCCTGAAGGTAAGGGTGCAAAAAATTTGGGTGATACAATACATATTCAAATGATATATCACTTTCCTTAAATTAAATTATGGACTCTAAAATCTCTAGTGGTTTATCAAATGTCATTTTGATCTTCCCATCATACTATGGTCCTACAATGGATCATTGTTTGTGCTCAATATTGGTCCTTCTTTGGTGAGAATTAAGGTATATGTCTTAAATCCAATAGAATTTCTAAGGAAAATTTATAAAATATACATATGGATTCATAATTTTTAATTAACTTGTATGTTGATTCTATTATAGCTTACTTTTGCCCAAAAACCAAAATTTTAAGGAAATACCTGATTTGTGTTCGTTTGAATGTTTATTACTAATTTTTTATTATAGTATGTGTATAAATAATGTCAATATGGGTTATTATATTTTTTTTCTTAATTTTAACCAATATTTATTATTTAGTCCATCTCAAATAGTAGTATCACTTATTAATAGGTGGTGCAATCATGAAATATGGTGCACTAGTTAGGTGCATTTAGAAAATTCAGTGATATGGCCAAGTGCTATAACAACATATACCTTTGAATATTTTTTTAGAAAGCCTAGTATCATTGATAAGGTACTATCATGATAGCTATGATAAAAATTCCCTTATCAAAGTATTTTTTTTTATTTTTTTCATTTTTTACTTTGATTTACATTTTTTAATATCTTTGATTGCAAGTGACTAGTCTATAAAGTGTTGTAGAAAACATGGTATCATTGATAAGGCACTATCATGCTAAAATATGACAACAATGATATTATCAAAATATAATTTTTAAATTTTATTTGAATTTTTAATAGGTGATGCAATCTTGAAATATGGTGCACTTACTAGGTGCATTTAGAAAATTCAATGATCTAGTCAAGTGCTATAATAAAATATATCATTGACTAGTGTTGTAGAAAACATGGTATAAATGATAAGGCACTATCATGCTAGCTATGACAACAATTATCTTATAAAAATATCATTTTAAACTTTGACTTACATTTTTTAGCATCTTTTCTTACAAATAACTAGCCTAGGTAGATGAGGAAGTTGTTGGACCCCATGATAATTCCCATCAAGATTAATAATTATATGTGGAATGGGAAAGACAATTTTTAGTTGGTAGTGGTATTCAAATAATTGTATCAGGAGGAATAGGAGAAACTAAAGGAGTATGTGCTATATGAGCTAACATAGAGGCCTTGTAATTAGCCTCATAGACATGTGTTGGTGGAGGTATTACAAGGCTAGTATCCTACTTTTATATCTTCATATGAGACTATGAAAGGAGGGCCTATGAGATATCCATTACACTAGAATATTTGTATGACTTATTGAGAGTTTTATGATGAATAACTCATAGATATATATGGACCTCATAAATTCCATTAAATGAGTATATATTTCTTACCTCATTAAGGGAAAGAAACATGCAAATATGATTTTGTAGATAGAGGTAGTAGGATTTTGTTGGCATGTTTGCCACATTGTTTTTGTTGTTTTTGTTCAAGCAAAAGAATGCTCAAAGTGTAAAGATACTCACTCCTCTGTTTGTAAATGAAAAAGCAAAGGTGTCACGATTTCGTGACATGTCGTGAAATCGTGACCTGTCACGTTTTCATGACGTCCGTACCATAAAAAAGCTAAGCCCAAAAGATGTCACGATATCGTGACATGTCGCGATATCGCGACCTGTCATAGTTTCACGGTGCCAAATGTAGAAAAGGGCTAAGTCAAGAAAGTGTCACGATATCGCGACATGTCACATTTTTGTGACTTGTCGTGTTATTGCGATCAAAGCAGTCAACGGAAGCAAAGCAGTAAAACTATCATGATATCGTGACGTGTTGGAGTTTCACAGTCAACATAGTCAACGGAAGCACTAAAATGAAGTTGTCGTGATATCGTGACATGTCGCAAAATCACGACTTACGGTGGCCATGGAGCAGTGTGATGAAAAATGTGGCTATATCACGACAAAAAAGCAAGTAAGGAGAAAAGCGTACGGAATGTCGCGATATCGTGACATGTCACGTTATCGCGACAAGGTTGAAAGAAAAACATAAGGCATGAAAGATGTCATGTTTTGATGACATTTTTAGAAATGAAGCTAAGAGAAACTTGTCACGATTTCACGACAGGAAGCGGCAACAATAGAGAAAGCAAGAAAATGTCACGATTTCACGACATATTGGACAGGAAGGGCAAAGTGCGGAGAATTGTTGCAATTTGATGACATGTCACGTTTTCACGATGCGGAAGCAAGGAGGCAGCCAGATTGTACGGAATGTCGTGATATCACAACATGTCAAATTTTCATGGCCTAAAAGCATCAAAGTGCAAGAAGACAGAAAGTGTCACGATTTCGTGACATGTTCTATTTTTGCGAGGCAAAGGCGGAAATAAGGAGAACATAGAAACCTATCATGATTTCATGACATATTGAAGATGAAAGAACCAAATGAAAAAACGTCGCGATATCGCGACATGTCTCATTTTCACGACCTGTCGTGTTTTCGCGGGTAAGGAGGAAAAGACAGCGCAAGAGAAAAATGTCGTGATTTCGTGACATGTTTCATTTTCACGATAAGGAGCAGCGAAGAAGCCAAAGCAAAGGCAAATGTCACGATTTCATGACATATCCTAGAGAAGAGCCAAAAGAAAAGAAGATGTCACGATTTCATGATATGTCATGTTTTCACGACTGGTGGCGAGAGAGAAGGCAGCAAGGTAAAAGTGTCACGATATCGCGACATGTCGCATTTTTGTGACCTGTCTCATTTTCATGATAGAATCAACGACAAAAGGCCCGATACAATTCTGTTTGCATTTTCCTTCAATATTGCATAGGAGAATGTGAAGAGAAGATAAGGATCAAGTAAAAGCTCTCCAACTGATTTTCAGATCGTGGTCAAGGAGTCTCCAAGATTAAATGTTGCTGCGCAAGATAAAAGAACATGAGGCAGTTTTTGACGCCACCAACATTAAAGACGCTTCCAGCATTGAAAGTTTTGTTCGTGGTCTCCTAACAATTTCCAGCTTGCCCTGATAATGGTCATTTAATATGTCATTTCTCCGAGGCAGATTAAGGGGATTGTTTCTCTTTTCAAGTACACATTTTGCGGATCACCTCTTAAAAATCTGTTGTATGTTTTGAATGTTGTGATGCAAAAGAGAGAGGGAAGACCTCTATAAATATTCATGTATATCTAAAGCAAAATGAGGTTAGACATTTTGTAAGAAAAATTCTCTAAGTTCTCTGCATCAATAGAAGAGACTCGGCTTCTGAAATTTGCAAGCATTCTTATGTGTGTGATGTCCCTCTGTTTTACAAGTTATTTCTGTTTAAGCTCATGCTCTTGCTGTCAGGTTTTGAATTCTACATCTTGAATTCGAACATTGCTAGTTAGTGAGTAGATTTTGGAATGAGATCTAGGTATTATCTCTGCAAATTTATTGTCTCCTTTTCCTAGACACTGTAATACAACTTGGTGTAATTTCTTGTTGTTAGTCTGCCCCAAATCATACACTTCGGCCTCTGGCCATATTTCCATTCCTTTCTATTATTTCCCTCTCTTTCAACATTTTCCTATTTCTTTCCTGCATCCTTATCTTCAAAACCAGTTTAGAGTAGTTTGGGAGCCAGCCCTCTCTAGAGATTGGCCTGGGAGACATATCTTTTTTCTTGGCCTTTCAATGTTGGCCAAGTCTAGGGCGCATATACATATAAAATCCTTTCCTGTGGCAGATTTGTGACCAACAGATGTTCTAGTCATTTATGTATATAGAAGATTGTAGTAGAGTCATTTTGGGATAGATCATTTTGTAACTAAATGACCAACTAATTTTATTTATATATTGGTTAATATGTGTTGAAATTCTCAATATTTTATAGAAACAAAGAAAAGCAATCCATCCACTCCAATTTTATACAAAAAGTATAAAAGGATGAAAGAAATAAAGTAGACAAATATTTGAGGGCACTTATAAGAACTATAAAAAATTACTTAAGTATTCATTTATAATATTACACACGTTATGATGATGAAAATGAGGAGTGAAAGGGGTATTTATACCAATACTAAAACCCCAATTACATAAAATAGTTTAACCTAATATAACATAACAAGAGGGCTTAAAAGTTAATTACAAGTTGTAAAGAGGATTTAATCATAACAAGGTTAACCATGGCCCATAGGTATTACATAATAAAATATTACAATAAATTCAATACATTGTAAAATAAAATATCATTAAGCATATCCAATACATCGTACAATGCCAAACTTGGCTATAAATCAAATTGTAATTGTAACACCCTCTAAAATTTAAATTGAGGGGCCAAGAAGAGAATACATTAAATAAAAATAACATCTTCCCCCATAATGGATTCTCTAATTGACCTTTTTAGTTGATGTAGATCCTTTAAAAATATCCATCATCATTTAGAAGATGTCCATCGATCTTCAAGAACTCAAGTTCAATTCTTTGTAGTTTTAGTAAGCAATTATTCATTGGATGTCCCTCCCCCTTACAATATATAAAAGTGGTAAATTATTTGAAGACTTAGCCTAAAACTTGAGCCCTTAGGTCTTAGCATAATTATATTTGAATTCCTTTCTATGAGCCTATATTTATGGAGTCCCACTATATTTCCACATTACAATCTAAAAATAAGCTAGAAGAGAAAATAATTGATCAAAATTAAAAGTCTTTTGGGATTCCAACATAGGAATCATGTAAACCATTAGGTTCAACATCTAAAAAGAAGGGGAGAGATTAGCAAGGAAAAGCTTCATGCATTACACATCATATTTATTTTTTCCTCTAGAAGATGCATTATATATCCTTAAAACCTTGAATCTCATAATATAGTCCCTAATATTATCAAATTCAATCAAATTAAGAGAGGAGAGCTCTAATTCTAAGTGAATTACTTTAGTAGTACTAAATTTCCTAATTAATTTATGCAATTTTGACCATACCTTGATAGGTTTGCTCTCCTCTTTGATGTAGAAAAGTAACTCTAGTTCAATTAACAAGGAAATAAGCTAGTAACCTCTTCTTCTCTTTGATGATAGTTATTTCATCAAGAACTATTGATATTTCTTCTTAAAATATGCACCATATGTTCTTACTACATAATAAACCAATCATTTGGCTTAACCAAATCCTATATTTTTTCCATTAAGGAGAGTAGCTAGGGCTTTGTGGTCCACATTACATAATTTAACCCTTAACATTGTAGTAGGTCCATTAACAGATACCACCACTATGTAGATATTGAAAAATCATATAATTTTAAAATGGAGAGCTCAAAATGATTTCATATGCAAAATTTATGGCCTCCCAATTTTTTTCCCTAATGAACCCCCAAAATTAAAAAATTAGATGCTCAAACCTTGGGAATGAAGAAGCAAATTTGGCATTACTACTTGTTGATATATAATTCATATATGCATTCCACTTATTTTTTGCCACTTCAATTAGTCTTAACCAATGTGTTGTTGATACTTGCTCTTATTCTATTGGTCCAAAGTGCATATATAAAAAAATAGGGTATAAGCATGAAATTCAACCACATTGGTTGCCAAGGTGACCTCCATGTGTGCATGTTTTCCAACTAGTTGAATGGATACCAAAAGAGGATTTTGAACTTGTATTTCCTATGGGCTAAGCATATTGTGCTAGCAAAGGCACCATACTTATATCCATAGTGCTAAAGTTGGACATACCTAAAAAATCCACACAAACATGATATGGCTATAGAAAGACAAATGAACATTTGGACAACACATGTTTTTGTAATTCAAACCCATAATGTCAAATTAGTTATTTCCCTTGAATACATGTAATAACCAACTAGGTTGTCTACACAATGGCTCTAAATATGGAAATGACCCTATGGATCTCTCCATATGTACTTACCAAATGCTTTCATCAATCTAAAGGAAAAATATGTGTAGTTTAAACTTGGAATCACTCCTAGCCAATGCCTAATATTCCACTTAGATATTTAGTAAGCCATTCCTTTGCATCAATATATCTATAACTTGGTTTTTATATTTTTTGAATTGTACTCAATATGAGGGTAGCATAAAAATATCACATAGGCTCAAACCCATGATCACTTTACTAATACCCTGACCTCCCATTTGCTATCCATCCTACTATTTCATAGATGGTGATGAAAATATATTTGAATTTATGAATATGGACGATAGTTCCTCTAGAAGAGACAATCATAACCATTGGACTATGAATGAAAAATATAGCACATGTGAGGGCAAGAACATTGAATTCAAATATTTTTAAACTTTGCTCTACTTTTTTAATGGAAAGAGGATTCTATAGAGATCTAGGAAATGAATCAAAAAATAATTTTGAATATGCATCCCATGGAACAAAAAACTTTAAAAATAATTAAGTAGACATAAAAAGCTAAAATATTTTTATAAATTGATGAGAAACCATGGAAAGAGATCTCTTTTTTTCCCCTTATGCTAAAAAATCTTATGAAACTAGGAAGAGTAATTCACCCTAAGACTTTAAAGAAGAATTAAATATTCCAAATATATTTTTTGTATGACCAAGTAATGTTTCTACATACCCACTTTTATATCATGTTAAAATTCATAGTATTTTCTAGAAACAAATAAAATCAATACATTCACTCGAATCCTATACAAAAAGCATAAAAGGACAAAAGAAAAGAAAGTATATATATATATATATATATATATATATATATATATATATATATATATATATATATATATATATATATATATATATATATATATATATATATATATATTAGGGCACCTATAGGAATCATAAATAATCATAATATTCTCTATAGATAATATAAGTGAGTTTAACTATAACAAGGTCAACCATGGCCCATAGGGATTACATAATAAAATATTATAATAAAATCAATACACTATACAATGAATGCCCTTAGGCCTATCCAATACATCATACAATATTATCCTTGGCCATAAACTAGATTACAATTTCAACAATATGTCTACATGTTGTTGGAGAAAGGAGTTAGCTTCAACTAGGGACATCTAATATCAATTTATCTCTATCATAATATCAATGGTATCCATGTTAAAGGGAAAAAAAATATGGGTATGGTGACACCACTCATATTATAGATCTATGATGGGTTCCCAACATAGATATTCCATGCAATTTTTCATGGGGTCAAGGGTCATATTCCATGAATCCATATATGAATAATAAATGAGAGGATATACACACAAATGTTGATGGTTCCTACTATAATAAACTTACATTTAGAGGTTATCATTACATGTTAACCATTTGGGAAATTAGTAGCAGAGTGTAGGGATATGTAAGAGGCAGTAGGTTTAAAGCATCTCTTTGGACACTATGAATATATGATGAAGTTGCACCTCCTGAGTAGCATGATGATACAAATTGAATAAAAGAGACCCATTCTTGATTTCTTATTATTCCTACCTTGGCACATGTGAGAGAAATATGTGGTGTAGATAGGAACTTTAAGATATATCTAATAAAGGAGGAAAGTGATGAGGTATGTACCTTAGGTGACTAGAAGTGTAGATAGAGGGGAAATGATACCCTAGGTAGAGGATGCTCCCTTGTATGAGGTAGGAGGGGTTGATGAGAATTGCAAGGATGATTTTCCTTTGGTGACATGTTGAAGGATAAGATTCATTGATGACCCCATTAAATGTAGGACAAGATATGAGGGATCCCTTGATGAATAGGATAAGAGAGAAGGAGATGCTCCTTTAGTGGGACTGCCTATCAGTGTAGTGGCTATTTTTCTACCACTGACTGACGGCCTATCTGTTGCTAGGCAGTCACCTACCAATAGCAAAAGGACAACCTACTAATAGATTATAGACAACAATTGGTAGCCAATCCACTTGACATTATTGTCTACTTTTCATTTCTACCTCAGGTTGAAGGCTATAAAGCTAGATCCTCCCCTACTATTTAGAGATCAACAATTTTGAGTTTGGAAGCAACAAAGTGCTACAAAAATTTGACCTCACATCCTCACTACCCGAATCAATGTCGTTGTATGGCCACATGAATTTCAACATCTCCATGAACCTTACTTGATCAATAACATGGCTTTAGGATACTTGAACCTAAGCATTCACCTTCCAATTTATTAACCATTCATCGATAATTCTCATCCTAAGGTCACTCAAATATCACCCCGAACTGGTTACATAAAGTTGTAGGGTCATGGTAAAGACCATCTCGATTGAGATGGTCTTGAAGGCAAGATCATCTTGGCTAGAGATGGCCTTGATTAGGTGATTAGTTTCATAGTTGTTTCTTGCATATATTTTCATTTTCTTATTTACATGTTTGTTTTAGTCATAAAGAATTTTATTCATGCATGTTGCTTCAGTACAATAATTTAGATCTTTGTTATTTCACACATGCATTCAATTTATCTTGATTTGTTTCTTTATCAACACGGACCCAACCTTGGTGGGTCTCACAGAGGATACTGATTCTTTTGTTGTTTCATTGTACTTAGGTTACAATATTTAGAACAACAAACAATCTTAGATCCAATTCTCACTTGGCAGTCACAAGAAAACCCGTTTCAGAAGACATTGTTGTGGGTACAAAAATCACTAGTATTACACCAAGAAAGCTATTGTAAAATTGTATCATGGATAAAATATTTAGAGAGGATCATATGTAACATGTTTTAAAGAAATTAATGTATTCAGATTTCATTGCCATTTAGTCTCTTTCTTTTTTATTTGTATCGTGTGTTCTTTTCAACATTTCTTTTATCTTTATCATTTGTACGATGTACACATTTTCATGCTTTCACTACCTAGTTTGTGTCAGCATATTACAATCCCTCAAATAAGTCATAATATGTAGAAGGTTGGGATCATGTAAATATAAAGCTAAGTTGTATAAAGTAGTGAAGCAAAAAATAGCTTGAGTGAATATCTACAACAAAAATAAGGTCAATGCTAAATAACTCCTAAAGTTGGTACTAGCTAGTAGGATAAAGGAGAATCTCCCCAATTTAAGTTATAACCTTATAATTCCTCCATTCCATTGAAGATATAGAAAATAATAAAAATAAAAATCTTCCCTTTGAACTAGCAAGAGAATAGAGGAAATAATACCAAGAGCTAGAGTACCATTTTGGCAACACAACACATAGCCACACTAGCTTAAGAGCAATCTTGGGCACAATGGATAGGTGCATTATCTCAAATTCCTCCTACTAATTCTATACTCTCTACACCTACTACTATCCCCTCTATTCCATATTTGCCACATCATTCCCCTCCACAAAAAAATATCTAAGAAGAAGCAACACCTAACCCACCTCCCACCACATCCACCTCATAATTATAGGCCCCCATAAATGTTGCTTCATTGATTAAAAATTTTCTTTTGTCCTAATTTATTTTCCTCCAATACATATTTACTACATCACCATATTCTAATAATCCAGCCTTAGGTATTCTAAATTAGTTCAAATAAGCTAATGAGAATGCTCAAAAATGGTGTGAATAAATGTTGCTAAGAAAAGAAAATAAGAGAGAACCATTAAAGGTAATGAACATAGTGGTGTTGGCAATTTTGGGTACCTTGGGTACATTGCCTTTGCTCAAGTATAGTAGTTGTCATTGATGTCAAAGAAGTTCTTGAAGCAATTTGATTTGATGTCAAGGAATTTGTTTTGTTGAAGATTATTCAGAGCATGGACAGTGAGTTTCCAGGAAGTTCTCAGTAGCCCATTTGCAAAAGATCAAGAAAAAGACAAGTAAGAAAAAGTTTGCAGTAGGCTGGAAAAACTATCGTGATTTCACGACATGTTTGAGGAGAGAGAAAGTTTGGCAAAACTGTCACGATTTCGTGACATGTTTGAGGAGAGAGAAAGTTTTGGAAAAACTATCACGATTTCGTGACATGCTGGAAGAAAGAGAAGAAGCTAGAAAAACTATCGCGATTTCGCGACATGTTGGCAGAGAAGCAGAGCAAGATGGAAAGTGTCGCGATTTCGTGACATGTCGCATTTTCATGACTCGAAAAGTGCAGGAAGGCAGAGAAGGAAAAGTGTCACGATTTCACGACACATTGCCAGGAAAGTTGTACGGATGAAAAGGTGTCACGATTTCGTGACATAATGTAGAAAAGAGAGTCCGCAGTGTGAACTGTCATGATTTCGCGACAAGTTAGAAGAGAGAGAAAGTTTCATGAAAAGTGTCATGATTTCACGACATGCTACAAAAGGCTAAGTGAGGACTGTCATGTTTTTGTGACATGCTGCAAAAGTCTAAGTGAGGACTATCATGATTTCGTGACATGCTAAAAAGCTCAAAGAGAGAACTATCATGATTTTGTGACACGCAGCAAAGAGGAAGAGTCTGAAATGAGAAGCGTCACGATTTCGTGACAGGCTACAAAGAAGTTGTACGGATGCAGGAAGTGTCACGATTTCGTGACAGGTTGAAGAGAAAGCTTGCGAATGTAGAAAGTGTCATGATTTCATGACAGGTTGAGATGGCAGCTTGTAGTTGGAGAAAGTGTCATGATTTCATGATAGAAACAGTTAGCAAGTCTTCAACAGAAGAAGCGTCATGATTTCACAACGAATTGAAGAAGGAAGAGCTCGAAGGCGAAAGCATCATGATTTCGTGACATGTTCCAGTTTCACGGGTGTAAGGCAAAGAGAAGCTCACGACAGTGAAAGTGCGAAAAAAGCAGAGAAGAAGGCAATGAAGACTAAAGTGTCACGATTTCATGACAGGAGTGAAGATGACATCAACAAAAGCGAAAGTGTCATGATTTCGCGACAAAAGCTGAGAGGAAGGCCATGAAGATAGAAGGGTCACGATTTCGTGACAGAATTGAAGATGACGTCAGCAAAAGCAGATGTGTCACGATTTCACGACAAGGACGTAGTCAAGGCAGACAAAGGCTAAAGTGTCGCGATATCGCGACAAAAGCCATAAGATAGTGTACGGCTACAAAAATGTCATGATATCATGACATGTTGTAGTTTCATGAGAAAAGCTATAGAACTACAGAGGCGGTTGAAGTCGACAGAGTTAAATCTGGGCCAACATAGTTTAGGGTTTGCAGCCGACATTGTTTAGGGTTGTGCAGTCGACTAGGATCAAAGTTTTGATCTAGAAATTTTTAGTATAAGAGGAGGGTTGTTTGAAGAGATTGATCATTGATCGAAGTGTGCGTTCGAAGTGTGATTCATAGATAGAGTGCGGGGGAGAAGTTTGATCGTCGAGAAGCAGAGTGTGCAAAATCTATGTTGCTGTGATTGCACAGAGGTGCATAGGTTGATGTTAGATCGAGTGCTGCTATGTTTTTCGTAGAAGTGCATAAGTTGATCAAGTGCTGCTGTGTTTGCGTGTTTAGTGCAAAAGTTGGTTTCGACCAAGTGCGGCTGTAACAGAACAGAAAGATATTTAAGGATAGAATTGTGCCAGATCGAAGGACTATGTTTTGTGCAGACCAAAGAATAGAGGAAGAGGACAGACTTGTGCCAGACCGAAGGACTGTGTTTGGTGCAGACCAGAGAAACAAAATCGAGGACATTTGTGCTAGACCGAAGGACTATGTTTAGTGCGAATTTGAGGACCGGATTTGCAGTGATAGAGTTGAGGACAGAGATCTCCAACCAGAGCAGGGAAGACAGGTGTCTTCTATGGATAGAGTTCCACTTGCTAAGGGCAAAGGAGGTAGAGGTCTTCTAGAGGATCACCACTAAAGAGCAGAGCTAGGGGAAGGTATCTCCTTTGGGTTGGTGCCCATAAACATTGTAATCGGGAAAGGTTTTCCCAGATTTTGAGTTGATAAAATTTAGTGAAAATTTTATCCGTGGAGTAGCCCGCATTGGGTGAACCACGTAAATTGCTATGTCTCTTTTGTGGATGGTGTTTTGTGCCTTGCTTTGATTACTGCTTTTAATACTGCTATCTATTCACTGCATAATTCTGATTTGAAAGTTGTTTTGAAGTAAAAGTAAAAAGTGGTCTTATACTGTTCACCCCCCTCTCAGTATAAGCTTGTGTTCTTCAATTGGTATCAGAGCAGGTTCCTTCAAAAAGGTTTAACAGCTTGAAGGAAAAGCTAGCAAAGAACACAATGGATTATTCAAGTGGCAATGCAGCACCCATCCTTGATGGATCAGATTTTGGTCTGTGGAGTGCCAGAATGAAGGTTTATCTAATGGCTCTTGGTAATGAGGTATGGGAAGTGATTGAAGATGGGTACACTATCCCTAAAAATGGTCCTTATACTAAAGAAGATAGGCTCCTACATCACAACAATTCAAAAGCAATGAATGCAATCTTGAAGGGTTTATAGAAGGCAGATCTTACCAAGGTGATTCACTGCAAGACAGCTAGTGAAATGTGGAAACAGCTGCAAGTGGTTCACACAGGTGATGTAAATGTCCGAAAGGCCAAGCTGAGACACTTCAAAGGTATGTTTGAACAACTCAAGATGAATTATGATGAAAAAATTAGTGACTACATGCTTCGTATGGATGAGGTTGTTAACTCCATGAAAGACTTAGGTCTTGAGCTTGCTGAAAATGATGTGTGTGATAAGATTTTAAGATCTCTTCCTAATAGATTTAGTGAAAATATTTTTGCTATTGAGGAAGCTAAATATTTAGATAAGTTGAAAAAGGATGAGCTCCATAGTATTCTTGCAACATTTGAGCTGAGAACTCAAGTGAAAGTTGATGTCAAGAAAGAGGCAGCTTTCAAGGCTACCAAGAAATCTAAGGGTAAACAGCCTCAAGAAAGTGATGAGTCTTCTAGTGATGAAGAAGCATACTACAACAAGAAAGGCAAGTTCTCTAGGAAGAGCAAAAGCATGAAAAATATAAGATGTTTTAATTGCAGAAAGTTTGGTCATTATGCTACTGACTGTACTATTTCAAAGAATGAAAGTGATGAAGAGAAACAGGATGTTAAGAGCAAGGATTCTGAAAAACACAGGTATTACAGAAAGAACAAAGATGATCACAACAATCAAGGAAAGAGGTATTCACACAAGAACAAGAAAATTTTCTACCTAGACAAAGCAAGTAAGTGTTCTAGCAGTGATAGTGAAAGCTCTTCAAGTGATGAGGAAAATGAGATGTTGTTCATATCAAAAAAAGAGGAAGAACCGAAACATAGATTCATTATTATGAAATGTCTTAGATGTGGAAATTTTGGGCACCTTGAGGATGATTGCACAAATAATGAATTGGTTGCTAGTATGTATAAGGATGCTTCAGAAAATTATAAGGAAGATGCATGTATGGTTTTTGAAAAGGGTAGCACCTCTAGTGATAAGAAATCTGAAAAAGGCCTTGATGATTCAAAATGCAATCAAATAGAGGATCTTGAAAGTGAACTTACTAATGCTCTTAGTGTTTTGAAAAAGGAAAGAAAGAAGAATGCTAGACTCAAGGATAAGTTAGATGAATGTTGTATGGAGAGAGATGAACTTATAGAAAGTCTTGACGTCTCTATGGCTAAGACACAAGAACTCAAGAATGAGTTAGAATCTAAGGTGCGTGAGTATAGTGAATTAGAACAGAAAATGGCTTCCTTGAAAGAGGAAAATAAAAAGTACAAGGATAAGTTGTACAGGTTTCAAGAAAGCTCCAAAAAGGTTAAATCTCTTATCAAAGGTCAAAGAAAGACAACAGATAAAATAGGTCTTGGTTTTGTTAAACCACACAAGGAACAGGTTGGGGAATCTAGTAAAAGATTTCAAAAAGAAGAGAGTTATGATGAAGAGAGTGGTTCAAAGAAAGAGTCCGTGAGTGATAAATGCGCAGAAACAGAAAATAGAATTTTGAATGCGAAGAAGAAGTTTTCGGGACCCAAGAGGTCAAACAAAAGAATATTTCATGGCAGATGTTTTGCATGTCATAGGTTTGGTCACACGGCTTCTCAGTGCATAGATCAAATGAAGAGGGTAAACAACAATTTCAGAAGTTTTAGTTTCTTTCAAGGGTATTGTTACTCTTGTCAACAGTTCGGGCATAAGGCAATTTTTTGCAAGGCTAATTACAGGAACACGGTTAGTCATAACAGGCGGATTCAAAGAACAGGTATGCCGAACAGAAATAACTTTGTTACTTGTTATAAATGCAACAATGCAGGTCACACAGCTAGACAGTGCAGAGCTAAACTGCCAAGGTACAGGAACAGGAAAAGTGGTATGAACAGGTCCATGGATCAAGGCATGGATAAGAACAAGAATGAGAACAAGAACAAAAATAGTGACAAGAATAGAAATACGGACAAAGAATTCAAGAGAAGGCCTAGCAAGGAAATTGTAGACACTGATGATGATGAGTGTCTAATGGGAGTTTTACTCCCACCCCTATTTTAATCACCTCATCAGGAGGTGGGGGAGGGACTAAGCTAAGAGGCTCATTCTTAGTCCCGAGCCCCAAAGGTGACCCTTTGCCATTGATGACAAAGGGGGAGAGATTTGAGTAAGGGGGAGAGATATGAGTAAGGGGGAGAGCTTCAATGAGAAGAGGAAAGCTTCAAGTCAGGGGAGCAAAACTTCAAAAGAGATTCTCATTTCTTTAGGGGGAGCAAAATTCAAAAAGAGATTCTCAGCTGTTAGCATAGTTGGTTTCAGTTTTAGCTCCTGAGACGTGTTTTTAATAAAGGGTTGCCATCAATGACAAAGGGGGATATTGTTGGCAATTTTGGGTACCTTGGGTACATTGCCTTTGCTCAAGTATAGTAGTTGTCATTGATGTCAAAGAAGTTCTTGAAGCAATTTGATTTGATGTCAAGGAATTTGTTTTGTTGAAGATTATTCAGAGCATGGACAGGTGAGTTTCCAGGAAGTTCTCAGTAGCCCATTTGCAAAAGATCAAGAAAAAGACAAGTAAGAAAAAGTTTGCAGCAGGTTGGAAAAATTGTCATGATTTCATGACATGTTTGAGGAGAGAGAAAGTGCTGGAAAACTGTCATGATTTCGCGACATGTTTGAGGAGAGAGAAAGTTCTGGAAAAACTATCACGATTTCACGACATGCTGGAAGAAAGAGAAGAAGCTAGCAAAACTGTCACGATTTCATGACATGTTGGCAAAGAAGCAGAGCAAGATGGAAAGTGTCACGATTTCGTGACATGTCGCATTTTCATGACTCGAGAAGTGTAGGAAGGCAGAGAAGGAAAAGTGTCACGATTTCGTGACACATTGCCAGGAAAGTTGTACAGATGAAAAGGTGTCACGATTTCGTGACATAATGCAGAAAAGAGAGTCCGTAGTGTGAACTATCGCGATTTCATGACAAGTTAGAAGAGAGAGAAAGTTTCATGAAAAGTGTCATGATTTTGTGACATGCTGCAAAAGGCTAAGTGAGGACTATCACATTTTCATGACATGCTACAAAAGTCTAAGTGAGGACTGTCGTGATTTCGTGACATGCTAAAAATCTCGAAGAGAGAACTATCATGATTTCGTGACACACAACAAAGAGGAAGAGTCTAAAATGAGAAGCATCGCGATTTCGCGACAGGCTACAAAGAAGTTGTACGGATGTAGGAAGTGTCACGATTTCATGACAGGTTGAAGAGAAAGCTTGCGAATGCAAAAAGTGTCATGATTTCACGACAGGTTGAGATGGCAGCTTGCAGTTGGAGAAAGTGTCACGATTTCATGATAGAAATAGTTAGCAAGTCTTCAACAGAAGAAGCGTCGCGATTTCGCGATGAATTGAAGAAGGAAGAGCTCGAAGGCAAAAGCGTCACGATTTCGTGACATGTTCTAGTTTCGCGGGTGTAAGGCAGAGAGAAGCTCACGACAGCGGAAGTGTCACGATTTCATGACAAAAGCAGAGAAGAAGGCAATGAAGACTAAAGTGTCATGATTTCACGACAAGAGTGAAGATGATGTCAGCAAAAGCGAAAGTGTCACGATTTCGTGACAAAAGCTGAGAGGAAGGCCATGAAGATAGAAGGGTCATGATTTCATGATAGAATTGAAGATGACGTCAACAAAAGCAGATGTGTCACGATTTCATGACAAGGATGTAGTCAAGGCAGACAAAGGCTAAAGTGTCACGATATCACGACAAAAGCCATAAGATAGTGTATGGCTGCAAAAATGTCACGATATCATGACATGTTGTAGTTTCATGAGAAAAGCTATAGAACTACAGAGGTGGTTGAAGCCGACAGAGTTAAATCTGGGCCGACGCAGTTTAGGGTTTGTAGCCGACGTTGTTTAGGGTTGTGCAGCCGACTAGGATCAAAGTTTTGATCTAGAAAGTTTTAGTATAAGAGGAGGGTTGTTTGAAGAGATTGATCATTGATCGAAGTGTGCGTTCGAAGTGTGATTCGTAGATAGAGTGCGGGGGAGAAGTTTGATCATCGAGAAGCAGAGTGTGCAAAATTTGTGTTGCTGTGATTGTGTAGAGGTGCATAGGTTGATGTTAGATCGAGTGCTGCTATGTTTTTCGTAGAAGTGCATAAGTTGATCAAGTGTTGTTGTGTTTGCACGTTTAGTGCAAAAGTTGGTTTCGACCAAGTGCGGCTGTAACAGAACAGAAAGAGATTTAAGGACAGAATTGTGCCAGACCGAAGGACTGTGTTTTGTGCAGACCAAAGAATAGAGGAAGAGGACAGACTTGTGCCAGACCGAAGGACTATGTTTGGTGCAGACCAGAGAAACAGAATCGAGGACATTTGTGCTAGACCGAAGGACTGTGTTTAGTGTGAATTTGAGGACCGGCTTTGCAGTGATAGAGTTGAGGACAGAGATCTCCAGCCAGAGTAGGGAAGACAGGTGTCTTCTGTGGATAGAGTTCCACTTGCTAAGGGCAAAGGAGGTAGAGGTCTTCTAGAGGATCACCACTAAAGAGCAGAGCTAGGGGAAGGTATCTCCTTTGGGTTGGTGCCCATAAACATTGTAATCGGGAAAGGTTTTCCCAGATTCTGAGTTGATAAAATTTAGTGAAAATTTTATCCGTGGAGTAGCCCGCATTGGGTGAACCACGTAAATTGTTGTCTCTTTTGTGGATGGTGTTTTGTGCCTTGCTTTGATTACTGCTTTTAATACTGCTATCTATTCACTGCATAATTCTGATTTGAAAGCTGTTTTGAAGTAAAAGTAAAAAGTGGTCTTATACTGTTCACCCCCCCTCTCAGTATAAGCTTGTGTTCTTCAAGTGGACCTCATCCACCATGATGTCATCCATCATAATAAGAACTCTTTAGTAGTTGAGCTAGACCACTTCAGAGATAAAGAGAAGCACATTATAAATAAAAATAGTGGTATCATTAGAGAAGGTCTTCCTGTATCGTGGAATAGGTTTCTCATCCCCATCATGCAATATTTCACCATTGATGAACCATTTTCACCCCTTAGGAGTTTCTATTTGGCATTCTTAAACCACATGTGGGACATAAAGTCAATCAATGTTTCGAAGTACCTATTTAGGTCCATGGAACTCTTGGTTTTGAGTTTTAGAGAGGGCAAGTCAATCCATACAAAGCATCAAGGTTTGCATTTGATCATTTACAAGCATGCACTCCAAATGCAGGCCCAAATATCCACTCTATCCATTATTGATAGCCATAAAGAACACCCTTTAGCTTCAAATCTAAGCTAGGGATACCCACTGAAGGAGGACTTAAGCAAAAATGAGATAGAAGGTGACATTGATGCTTCTGCCCAAGTGGGAAGGAAAAAAATTAAAATTTGGCTCTTCAGACATCCCTCCCTCCTACCACCACTCAACTAGCAACAAAGGTTCCAAGGGTAAGCACAAGAGGATTATTGTTATTTCCTATGACAAGGAAGATCCTAGAGAGTCTCCCTTGACCCATAAATAGTAGAAACCTCAAGATTTTTCTAATTGTACAATCTCCCACAAGGATGGCCTCTTCCCTGGTGGGACTTTTGCTCAATCTCAATTAAGAGTTGATTTTAATCCCATGGCCAATATGGATGTGTAGATACCTAAAATGCACTATGTCAATGGCAACTACTCATATGGGACATGCTACAAGACCATATGGAAGATCTTGGATATATTTCAAGATAGAGCAGTGGTCTTAACCACTCAAGTTGGGCTCCTTGGACTAATCAGTCTAAACCATGGTTGAGACCTACGGTCTATAGTCTGAATCGTGGCTGAGACCTATGGTCTATAGTCTAGGTCACGGCTAAGATCTACATTCTATAGTCTATGCTATGATTGAGACCTATGGTCTACATTTTAGGTTGTAGCTCTCACCTATGGTCTAAACTAAAGTTCAGTTGACCTTCATCCGAGCCAAATCAGTTTGAACGACCACTTGTTATAGAAGAAGGTAGTTGAAGGATAGAATATTCCATAGGCTTCCAATCCAACTATCCCAACCACCTCTTCTTTATCTTGGCTTCTCCATGAAGCCACCCATAGCCCTTGGGTAGTCCTATAAGTACCCCTTCGAATTAGGGGAAGGATATAGTAAGAGAGAGAGCATTTCAAGTAGCAAAGCCCTATTGAATTGTAGACTCATTTGAGTACACTAAGAGAGCCTAGTTGCCATTCAATTGCAAATGCATCAAACATCATGAAAATTCATGCCATTGATGCCCTATGAATTTAGAACTCCAAGAAACATGAATTCAGGCAAACAAAGACCCAATTATGGAATTCAACCACAAAACCCATCAGAGGACACTAAGGTGACCCTTTATCATCAATTTGACAAGGAGGATCAAGCCCACAACTCTATATTTGGAGGACAAAGTTACTTGATTGCTCATCATGGCTGATAGCCACGGTGTGCAATGCAGACCACTCATCTGAGATGTGGTTTGCAATAGGGAATAAATTCAAAGGATATTCAATCATCTATCTCCTTCCTCAATGTGAAGAAGAGGGTCAACTCCATCCTATAGCAGTTTGTGACTATTTAGAGAGCATTAGTATTGTGCCTACCCCATTGGGGGCTTTGGAATTGTATCAATTGTATCGACATTTTTGTGATCCTAAGAGGGGCATGATTGTAATCGATATCCTTTTCAATATTAATAAAAGAAACATCCATTTTATTGCCATATGTAATCTTGTATCATTTTATAATTTTATGTTAATTTTGATTGATATATTAGATAGGTGCATTGCTTTTTGGATAGTTCATAAGGTGATCATGGAAGAAATATGCAATTTATGCATCTAATTTTTTATCCTTGTATGTTTTTATTATATCAGGTGCAAAACATAGCTTAAAAATATAGTCTCATTGTTGGCCCACAACTGCAAAACATGGCTTGCAGTCTAAACCACATATCATACCTGTAGTTCACAGTAGACACAACAAACAATAGGGAGCAAAAGCTTGATTGGATGAGGACTTGAGGTAATCCCCATTTTTCACTCTCTATACTTTTTTATTCTATCTATATTTTCCAAAAAGTAGAAAAGGGAAAATCCAATTAAGACACTAAAAGGAAATGAATTAGGTTTTGGGGTTTCTTTTCTAAGACTGGCTAGGCACTGCTAGGAATAGCGGACCTCTAAGTGCAATCAACCCTAGAACCCAGTGTGCTAGGTTTAAATTGTGTGTCAGTTTGCATGCCTGAGGCCCAATCAGAGGCTATATCATCATAATGTGCAATATCAAAAAAATCATATAGGATATAGCATGCATTCTCTAAAAAAGAAATGTTTCTTTTTGCATATCATGTAGGAAATAATCAATCATACTATATTATGCATTTTTATTTCTATGCAAATATTAAAATGAACCACACACACCATGTTTCACTTAAACTTTAGTGAGTTGGGAGTGACATTCAACCACTAGTAGGGTTCAATGACAATGGAGGTGACTTCCATCCATTGACCCAAATCCTATGTACCCTTGGATACTAGACCAATACCAAATTTGAGAACCTTTCGTACCTTGGAAAATTTACATGTATTCTCTTCGAAAGGTATAACGCTGACTGGGGTAAATGGGTGAGGATCTGGGAGGACTTGTGCTCCCTGATCGTGTGTGGGCTTCATTACCATACATTATAGGTTGTATTACGTGACTTGGAGTACATAGCCAAGTTGTTGAGCTACGAGTATATAGGTGAAAGCCAATTAAATTGAGAATATCATCCAATAAGCTTTCAAACACGAAAAGAGTTTCTAATACTGATACAACAAATCATTAAAACATCAAATAGTTTAGGGCTCACTTTCAAAATGTAAATTAGATAATCACATTGTTTACATTGTATGCTTCTTTATCGCTTAATTCATTAAGATAAGGCCTTCCTGGAGGCCAAAATTTTTAGTAAGAGAGGTTTCCTCTCAAGACTTGTCTAGTTGGCACATCATGACAACTAGGCATAGTCGAGCTCACTCATGAGATAATAACTCTAAATATGGAGATAGAGGCCCTCAATGCCTTTGATATTCTCCTAAAGATCTTTTGGATCTTGCATGCCTCCTTGCTAGGCATCATACATATCATTAACCTAAAGATATAATCCTCCTAGTATGACACTCTGATAGTCATCGCGAGACTCCTTCATCATGTAGGGGTTCTACACATGGAGGTGATAGGTTTTCACATACGTGGAAAGAACTAGCATTATTAGATCTCATCCTAGAAAGGTAGAGAGTTGTAGATCTTACTCCATGAGTCAGTCGTATAGGGAACCTGAGTCTCATGAAGCCCATAAGAGATGACTACTCCAAGGCCAATTGGAGGAGGTGCGCATTGAGCGTGAGCATCTAGAGCATGAGTGCATAGAGAGGAAGAGAGCCCATCAACAGAGGTTGGATGAGCTCCAATAAGTAGAAGAGAGGATTTACCAATGGAAATTACATGAAGAGCAATCATATGAGGTAACTCCTTAAAAGAAGCTCCTACCTAAGGTGCTTAGGTTACAAGTCAACATGGTGCATCTGATGCATCATCAAGATTTACCTCTTAAGAAAGTAGATATCCATTCTTATAGGTGAATAGACATACTTAGGGTTATCTAAGAACAATAGAAAGACATGTTCAAAGATCCCATATGTAAGCATGAGGTTGAGAGTAATCAAGTCTGATAGGTGAGCAATGTCAACGCTCGAAGGTCATCACAATCCTTGGTGCATATACAGTATATTCCACTATAAAAGTATCTTGTGATCACTTTTCATAAATAGAAATTCAAACCTATCCCTATCAAGGAATCTAACCCTCTATTGCATATCATAGTGAGGATAAATCAGATTGCGTATAAGTGAGTGTTGGTGGATACAATATCATCGATTAATATTATTACCACCTCAATGTTCAAACATCTCAAAATTCCACCTTCTCACATCAAGGCATCTAATTTCATGCTACAATATTTTAATGATGTGGAATCTCCTATAGTAGGAAAAATAGTCCTCCCCATCGAGGTGGGACAAAATTTTATTTCTACATTGTGCTATGTTTTAGAGGGATCAATATAGTATAATTTGCTACTTAGAAGGCCATGGATAAGAGCCATGGAGTGCATACCATCCATAGTGCATTAGTGCATTAAGTACACCCATGCAAATGAAGCTCATGTGGTTCAAGCAGACCCATATCCTTTCAAGTATTACAAACTGGGAGATCATCCATAGAAACCTAGTGGGGTGCCCACACCTCTGAACACTAAATGTGATGAGTCTATCCAAATTTTGGATGCAGCCTTGCAAATTGTTGTGGAGTTACCATCACAACCGCTATCACCTATGGATTCACCTCTAACTCCTTCATATTCGGTCTTTCCTAGCAGGGAAGAACTGATGAACTCGATCGCAGAGATGCTCACAGCTACCATGGATGTATCATTAGAGGACCCTCATACTTCTATCAAGGGAGAAATACCTAGCATGATCATGGATGCATCCGAGTGTATCATACCCTCATCATCCATCATGTCACAAGGTAGATCTCATGGGGAAGATGGTGAATTTATAGAGCATATGAACATAGACACCATGATGTCACCCATCATGGAAATCAATAAATATTTAGGTCAGCTTCTTGTCGAGTCTCTACCTATTGAGCCTATGCTTGACACATCATTTGAGCATGAGGAAGAGTTAGTTGTTGCAATTGAGATGCTACAACTCCAACAAGTTGACGAATCACCTAAGACTCATGCAATGGTGGAATCATCTTATCACGAGTTTGTGGAAATGGTTGACATTAAGTTAGAGGAATGAGTGACTCTAGAGCAAATAGAGTAGAATATGGGGCAATCATACATTGCTTCCACAGTAAAGGGGTTTGAACCTTTACATTTAGTCACTCCTGACTCATTTCTTGTGCCCCCTTATCAAGGACAATAATGAGCGTGTACCCCATATCAGGCTGGAGGTACTAAATCTGACACAATTAAATTCTTTCAAGTCGAGTGACAGCATGAACTGAGTCATGCGCATGAGAATGTGGATAACATTGATGAAGTGTATCATAAAGAAGCATCCGCATCAACCCAAATGAATAAAATAGGTGATTTGAAATTACCTAATGGATCTTTAGCATCCACTTTTCTATTTCCTTCTATAGACAAAGGTATTTTGAGTCACTCATTGAAAATACACATGAATTCTTTGTCAATCTTGTAATCCATTCTAAGCCATCTAGAATGAATGGAACATCGAATGGAGATAGGGCATTGCATTATATCATGAACTAGCTTGGAAAACTAGGATTGCAAAAGCATCCTTTGCTTGAGGTCGAACCACTTCCTGTGCAAGTATAGGAAAAACCTTAGCAAAAGCAAGACCCTATGCGGCCTACCCAACCATTGGGTCCTCAAAGTAAGCCAATGTGGGTCTAGCGTTCGAAATAGTCATAGCACATTTGGACTCCTTTAAAAGAGTCTATGTCTAACATATTTCAAAAGCTGCAAGAGGCTACCTTGTCTGATATCATATCTTTAGACCCAAATAGAGCTAAGCCTATGGGTTATAGGGAGCATCACTATTTTCTCTATCATCAAATAGAGGGTCATGGAATTCAAGATTATCATGAATTCAAGGGTGTGGTGCAAAAATTGATAGATAAGGAGGTTTATCATGAGTATGGTTCTTTTATAGTGCTCCAACATGTTGAAATGGATGTCACACCTCCTCAGGAGTGACCCTGAGGTCGTCAGTCACCTCGTAAGCTCGATAATCCAATGCATCGAATAGTTTCATTTCAGATGACTACTCTAACTTTATTTCAAAATTTACACAAGGCAAAGGCATTCATATTGCCTGAAGTCAAGCAAAGGGCATCCAATACTGAGTCACCTGGAAAGATCCCCTTTCATGTGTATCATTGAGCACATGGACATGAAATTCGAGATTGTCAATCATTTAAGAGGGTCATCCAAGAACTAGTAGAACGATATGCAATCCATGAGTATGGTTCGCTCGTTCAACCCTGCCAAGACATAGGCACTCCGCTAAGGTCCATTCATCAGTTGGAAAAGTTAATTTTTGTCACTCTTCCTAAACAAGCTGATTACATTTCAGTGGATAACATGCACACTGGGGGTACATAGGGTAGCATGCCCTCCCCAAAAGGATCCAAGGGTTCCTAAAACTGCTTGGTTGTGTCAGTAAAAGGCTCTGATAATTTTCTTAAAATTGCTCTGTAAACCCCAAAAGGCCACAAGGGTTCCCAAAACTGCTTGGTTGTGTTAGTTACAGGCCCTGAGGGTTTGCTTAGAACTGCTCGGTCATCCTAAAAAGCTCCAAAAGTATTGCAAACCTTTGGTTAATCCCAAAAGGCTCTGAGGGTTTACTTAAAATCGCTCGCTCATCCTAAAAAGTCTCTAAGATATCTTGTGAGTAGTTTGGTCAATCAAAATGCTCCAAAGGCATGTACTCGCCGTTTGGTCAAATATAAAGGCTCAAAATCAATAAAAATTATAAAATCCAAAAAAATTAGTAAAGCATAAAATCCAAAAACATTTGCATTTGCATCATGCATTTTCATTCACACATGCATTCACTTCATTGCATTGAAAATAGGCATTCGTCATCCATTGCATTTCGTAGTAGGATGGAGTGTGTTTTTTAGTCTTACAAACGATGCCATGTTTGTTTTTTATCATGCACCTTTGCATTTATCATAATCTATTGCATCCATACTCAACACCTATTGCTATGAGATATGTGTGTATACCAAAGTTTTCCAATCACTCAGCCATACCTAGTGGGTTTCTCAGATGTCATAGAAAGTTGCTTTTGATTTTGTAGATGAGGTCATTAGTTGTGATAGTGCTTGGCATATCAGGATCCTGTCACTAATTGACACATTTAAAATCCTACTAAGATAAGGGAGGATGAAAACTACGAAAGTGGTCTTGAGTATTTAGAGATATGGGTTTTATTACTTGCTTATCTTACAAATAGTTTGTTCTAGAGTGGTGAACCTTGGCAAAAGGACAATAATTTCCCCTACTCGTACATAGATATGCAGTTTAAATTTCAAACCCAAAGTTCAAAGTTCAAATCTAAAGTGATATAGTGAATCAAAAGCACTATACAAATCCCTTTCTCAAGAAAAATGAGAATAAATAGTGATTTTTATCACTAAGAGTAAAACGTGAAAAATAGTGATTTTTATCACTACATATGAGCAAATATAAAAAATGGGGTGAGAACTTGAATCCCTTGATTTTTCACTATTCAAAGCCATAGAGTGAACCCCAATTGCAGTAATGGGTTGAAAGAGTCCCACCTGCTTCCAAAGTAGTAGTTCTATTGGGTGATCCCCAATTACAGCAATGGATTGAAAGAGTCCTGACTGTTCTTGGAGGGGTAGTCCTGATAAATTTGCAAGATGAGCTAGCTCTAGGTGCCTGGGATTGTCTAGCAGTATAGTCCAATCAAGTCTAAAACAAGAATGATACGAACATAGGAGGAACCCAATATCACATATGGGTTGGAAGAGTCCCAACTAACATCTGGGGTATGCCTATGGTCTATCTAAAAATACTCACATGCATACATAGGGGTAATGAACAATTGGGTCATTCGTGATGAAAGCTTTGTCCAACAAAAGCCTTGTACAGTTAGTATGCGACAGTTGAGAAGTCTACTAGGGTGTTTGAGTCTCATGGAAAACCTCAAAATTTTCTCTAATAGCAACAAAACACCAAATATTGCAAACCATTTAAAAAGAAAAAGTTATTTAAATCATCAAACTACAAAGTATCGAATCCATGATACATTATATAAGGCACAATCAAGATATAGGATAGATACTAGATGGATATCATAAATGATATCTAGATGGCCACTAACTATATTGTGCATATTTTTGAAAGTTGTAAAAAGAATATAAAGTGACATATTATATCATTTGCATCATACCATGGCATATCATTGCATTTGATAAATGGGTGATTAATTTTTTAAATTATTGTAATGAGTATTTTCAATTACATTCATGATTTTTACACATTCTGTGGTGTCATCCATTAGATTGTTAAACTCATATCATATTCATTCCTTATGTTTTAAGTGATTAAAGCATATAGGTTCATTTACATTATATTACCATCATGTAAATAATGCATTACATATATTACACCAGCATATTGTGACATCATCACAAATTAAATGCATACAATAAAGAAAAATTAAATATGCATTTAAAATTAAACATCGCATCCATATGCATCCATTATAAGTAGCATATCTAAGCATCTAGATCACTTCATACCATAATCATCATAAATTAAATAGCTAGCTAGTGCATGTCATTCGTATATTGTTATACATATAGCATAATAACATCATCATGTAGGCATTGCATCCACGTGCATCTCGTAAACATAAAATTAAAACAAAAACATTTGCAAGCATCAACTGGGGCATTATCACTATCAATCCTTGAAATCTCCAAAAAAATCTAAGTATTTGGTATTTTCATTCAAGTCATAAATGCACACATTTGCTCATCATAAGGAGTTTCAAAATGGACAATTAAGCATATCTACAGGTCCAAATTTCAAAAATTGCAAAATTAACAAAAAAATTAAATAAATCAAAATTCACAATGATTCAGTAGATCATTGAACATAGTGATTCAACGCAAGCATAATTGAAATTGCTATCATCTTGATTCCCTAAGAAGGCCACAATGGTCGAACTACTCCATGGGATAGAGGTGTACAATTATTATTCACAGTTGAAATCATGGTTGAGTTAGGCCTTGCCAAGTATTCAAATGCTAAATCTTACTTTGTTCAAGATCATTCATAGTGGTCAAGCGACCTTGTCGCTTCATTTAATTGTCATTACCCTCATCAAATTGTCGCTTGAGGGGGTATTCATAATATTAAATCATAATCAAATTCAATAGAAGATCCCTTGATCATAGATCCCTCAATATTTTCAAAAGTGCATTTGTTCAAGAATCATTGTCAAAGACAATCATGCATCCTCCTTGCTTGGGGCAAATAAACAAAGTATCAAGATAAAATTTTAAGCAAACTGGGCAGCTAGTCTCCTAATTTAGGATTAGACTTAAGCTTATCTCCTAATTTCTGCTAAGGCTAGGATTAGACTTAAGCATGTCTCCTAATTGCCACTAAGGCTAGGATTAGACTTAATCTTGTCTCCTAATTGCCACTAAGGTTAGGATTAGAATTAAGCTTATCTCTTAATTTCCGCCAAGGCTAGGATTTGACTTAAGCTTGCAAGAATCAATTTTTTCAACTCATCAAAGGAAATGATTCAATGATGTACGCCCTTTTCATCATTGGGGAATCTAATTTTGATTAGACTAATGATCATCACGCAAACTTCAACATTATTTTAAGTGGTGTATTTTTTCTCACACGTTGTTCAACATCACAATGCATCTCAAAAGGGGCATCTATAGACACCTAAAACATAGCATGTCGATGGTGACTACTCATATGGGACATGCTACAATACCATATGAAATATATTGGACAGATTCCAATATAGAGTAGTGGTTTTAACCACTCAATTTTGTCTACTTGGCCTAATCAATTTGAACTACGGTTGAGACCTGTGATCTACAGTCTGAATCATGGTTGAGACCTATGGTCTATAGTATAGATCATGGCTGAGATTTACGGTCTATAGTCTAGGCCACGACTGAGACTTGTGGTCTACAGTCTAGGCCAAAACTATCACCTGCGGTCTAAACTAAATTTTAGTTGTCCTTCATTCGAGCAAAATCGGTTTGAATAACCACTTGTTCTAGAAGAAGATAGTTTAAATACGAAATATTCTAGAGGCTTCCAATCCAACTATCCCAACCACATCTTCTTGATTGTGGCTTCTCCATGAAGCCACCCCTAGCCCTTGGGTAGTCCTATAAGTACCTCTTCAAGTTAGAGCAAATATATAACAAGAGAGAGCATTTTGAGCAGCGAAGCCCTATTGGATTGTAGACTCATTTGAGTACACTGAGAGAGCCTAGTTTTCATTCACTTTCCATTCACTTGCCTAGTTGCCATTCACTTTCCAAGTGGAAAGGAAAAAAATAAACTTTGGTCTTCAGACACCCCTCCTTCCTCCTACCACCACTCAACTAGCACCAAAGCTTCCAAGGGTAAGCACAAGAGCATTATTTTTATTGCCTATAACAAGGAAGATCCTAGAGAGTCTCCCTTGACCCACAAAAAGTAGAAACCTCAAGATGTTTCTGATTGCACAATCTCCCACAAGGATGGCCTCTCCCCTAGTGGGACTTCTACTCGATCTTGATTTTGATCCCATGGCCAATCTGTATGACCTGGTAAATCTAACTTCAACTCTCCTCCTTCAAGTTGTAAAGGTGATCAACAAGCTAAGAAACCAAAGAATGTGACCACTCAGGCCACGAATGATGGTGAGTAGGATTCTGAGTAGCTTGGATGATTTTGTCTGCTCTATCTTCACTATGTTTGGGATCCTTCTTTTTTTTATGTCTTGGGGTCATGGTCTCCCACCCCCTTTGTTTACTAAATATTTTTGTCTTGTCAATTTGCTAAGGTCATCCCCTTACTGGATACCTCCCTTTGATTTTTTGATAAGGATTTAGAGATTGAAACTCAAAATACTTTTCATTGATTTGTATTTATGAAAAGGATTTTGATTTTCAGTAAATATTTATCATGTCCCATGCCTCTTTTGATGTATTAGTTCACTAATATGAGACTAAATTTCATATGTTATGCCTAAGAGAATGATTAATTTGGCATTGTTAAATTTTTCATCAAAATCCATCTATGCAACTAGTTTTTTGGGATGAGTTTCTTCCCCTTACACAATATCTCATATTCTTTCTACTATAAGGATAGTCCTCATTTTTTTCCATGGGATAAATTTTTGTCCTTTTAATTATTGTGAATCTGAAAGAAATAGTTTAGAAGTAGTCATGTTGTTTTATAACTCCTTATGACTCCCTAAGTATGATATTGAAACTACAAAAATTTCCTTTTAAAATATTTCTCTAGAACCTTTCATTTAAAACTTTCCTTATGACTCCTTATATTAACTTGAAATGTACATATGATCCCTTTAAAAGTTTAAAATATTCTTATTTCAATATATTTCTATAGTTCAAAGGTTTAACTATAGAAAAAAATATTTCAATATATTTCTATAGTTTTGTGGCTAGTGAAAACATGCCATTTCATTTATTGAAAGAGAAGTGTTACAAATTTGATACTTATATAAATCTTACCCCTTAAACTACAGTTGGGGCCTTCCAATTAAGAAACCCTTATATAAGTGATGGTTCATGGCATTCTATGTCTTCTATGGTGACCTCAATGAGAGTGATCTTATTGCACATGGGCCATTTTTGGTTGTATAAGTCATCTAAACCTACACAACCCAATAAATAGCATTAAATATGTTTGAGGGCCTATATCAATCAGACCCCTTGTGATGAAAGGCAAATTAAAGTAAAATCTAGAACATTAATTTATAAAATAGTTGTAAATGCTTACAAAAGAGTTCAAAAAAGTGTTGTTACCTCTTAGTGACTTGTGTTACAGGATAAATTAGGAACCTAAAGGGGATCGTACCCATAGGTACGGTCCAATATGATCATACCTTTCTATAACAATAGGAAATTTATTCAATGAGGTGGTTCTTTTGGTGTTGTTGGAGCTCCTATCCAAGTTAGATAGTCTTTTATACCTATAATAGAGATCGGTTTACCATGCAAAGGGGGATTTCAAGAGGCACATGCTAACATCCATGGTGGTTGATGGTAAGTAGGATGTGAGTGTGATGGTGTCTAGAGTGATTTTTGTATAGTCTAGGTATGCAAATGTGTGATTCTTCTAAATGATAAAAATGTCTTTCTATTTATAGACTTGGCCAAGGTTAGGGGGGCTAAGGTGTCCCCTAAAGTGGTATGGTGTGCCATGCCTTATAAATGGATTTGGGTGAAGGAAAGTCCTCACCCACACATGTGCAATAAATGGACATGGGTGCATCATGCCTCATTGAAAGTCTTCACCCATTATGGAATGGTGGAATATGACTCATCAATACCTTCAATGCTTTAAACAAGAAAGTATTCAAATTTTATTTATGGTATTGAATGCATATAAGGATGAGGAGAGCAATATTTTAGTTAGACTAGGGTTATGGGTGAACCCAAGGTGAGGTGGAGGCTAGGCTAGTCAAAAAGTAGACTAAGGCATGGTTGACTAGGGGTTAGGTTTACCATGGTTAAGCTAGATTTGGCTAGGCTTAGGCAAAATATAGGCTAATAAAAGGGTAGACTAAGGTGGGATGGCCCTAGGGTAGGCTAAAGGGGGTGGTTACATGATGACTAGGGACTAAGTGTAGGAAGGGGATTAAGTGGCCAAGGGATCTTAAGTGGGATGAATAGTGATTTTGGGGAAATTATGCAAATTTTGTAGGCTTTGAAAATTAATTAATCGTTATCACTGCACAAGGATAAATGTGATATTTTTAGGTGTTTACATTTACCCCTTTTGTACTAAATTGTGTTAAAATACTATGCAGTGCAAAAAATTATGACATCAAATTAACTATGAAAGAAATGAATTGATGATGGGTGATTATGGTTGACCCATGATTGATTATGATTAATTATGGCTTTTGGTGTGGTCCAATGATTATTGAAGGAGGAGGTATAATATTATCTTGAGTCATGATCAATGTAAGATACCCCAATTATGAAAGGGATGCATATCCTTGAAACTTTGACTTTGATAGATTATTGAGTTTGATTTGGTTAAGTCAACCAACCATCCATTGGTAGGTGTTCTCATGATGCTTCGGTCATAGGTGGTATTATAGTTTCCACCTCTATGAAGGGAATTCATGAGTAACCGTATAGTCATAGGCATTGGGCGTATCAAATTTTATAGGATTGGAGTTTGATTGAAAATAGAATTTATAATTTTGTTTGCCCTAGCAGAGGGATTGTGATAGTCTTAGGTAAATGTTCTTGGAAAAATGTGATTGTAAGGTTGAGTAATTTAATATTAATCATTGGAAATGTAGGTGTATGGTGTCTACCCCCTCAATCGATGATTTTATGGGTGAAGAAATAAAAAAAAATAGCAAAATGCTTGACAAAAATGCCATTGGATGATCACATTGTGGTTAGGAATGATGAAAATGAGGGAATTTGAGAAAGTTGAAAATTATGATTTTTTTTTGAAAATTTGTACAAAGCATATGGATAGGTTTGGTCATACACAATCGTACGTGTTCGTACGGTCAAGAGGCACACACCTATATAAATGTGACTGAAGGGCCTGTAATTCATTTGTACAACACAATTGGAGAGAAGTGGGAGGAGAGAGATGGGTTAGGGAAAGATTATGATGCAAAGCACTTCTAGAGTGAGGACTCAAGTGGAAAATATGATAGAAGGTAGTGTTAAAACTAGCGTTGGAGGGTGTGCAGTATTGGTAAGTAGGTTTTTACCCCTTTTTTTACATTTCAAATTTGAAATGAACCCTAGGGCCCAAGTTATAGTGAAATGAAACCACAAAAAGTAGGCTAAGTTAGTAAAGAAAAAAGTTTATGTTTGTGTGTGTGAAATTTGGATGCGTGTTTGAATGTTTATTTTTTTTGTTTGCATGTTTTACAAAGTGAGTGTGTTTTGTTTGTGTGTGTATTTTTTTTGTGTGTATTTTTGAAAATTTTGATTGTGGGGGTATTTTTGGACAAATAGGTAGTCAAATATACCCTTTGTTATTGGACCATATAGATTGTATGATCATACAATTTTTTTTTTGTGTGTGTGTTAGAGATGAATGATAGGAGATATTTTATGGTAATTCAAGGAGTTGTGACTAAGGCATAAATTTTGGATGCTTTTGGATGATCTTAGGGAAGTGTGGACTATGGGGGACCGATATTGGATAAGGGTCATCGAGTTGTATGGGGCTACACAAATGGTGACCATACACTATGGCCATTTGTACCTATCGATATTATGTGATCAGTAGGATCCTGAGAGGAACACCTATTTCTCTATAGAAGAAATGATGATTACTTTGGAGGATTTATATAGGATCTATTAGCTACTTATAGAGGGATGTACTATTATAACTAAGAGTGGGTAACAGAAGGGAACTATTTTGTAGAGGATCTTTGGATATGGATATCAAGTGATGGATACAGGGTATCATGGTGTGTTATATGAGGAATATTAGTGTATTTAGGTATTATCATTGATACATTCCCTAGAAATGGTGTTGATATCGAGTTATGTGTTGTTTGACTCATTAGGAGCAAGGTTCCCATGGAACCTAATTGGCATTGTGTATGACCTATTGAGTAGCTTATATATGCATGGGTGCCTACATTGTTAGCATAGACCTCATAACTGTATCACTAGACTACATTGTTAGCATAGACCTATAGAGATCTACATGATGTCAATATGACCAAGAGGATAGGGTTGAGTTGTAGTCTAGTGATACAGTTATGGGCTTGGGAGCATATAGTGATGGTCAAACCCATGGGTATGTCATACTAGGCCCATAGTTTCATGGGGGAGGATGTGTCGTATTCCTTAATACGGCACACTAATATGGAGACATGGGTGAAGAGGTCTCATGAGGTCAATGCATTATATTATCAAGGGATTTTGGATAGCTTGAGGTCTTAGGATATTAGATGGCAGTCATTGAGGGGAGCACTATCATGGGTGGAGTATGCAGAGGAGCTAGGTTGATTGAGGTGCAAGAGGTGGATTATTGGTCGACATGGTATACAGACCAAGTTATTCCCATATATGCAGGTGCTTAGATAGTTTGATATGAGAGAGGATTTGTCTGATCTACAAATGGTTATCTATAGGATCAAAGGAGATTATGGAACATAAGCATGGGTGGAGACTTTGTACATATATATGGATGTTCATATAGTGATACCAAATATTGAGGATGCAAGGACCATCATAGATTATGATATTTTATGGGTAACACAAATATGGGAGCTTTGCTGAGGGATGATGGAAGAAGTGGGTGGATATGGGGATGTACTGATAGTTGGTGTAGTAGATGGGGTAGTTGAGGGATTAGAGTGGGTAGTTGACATGGGTGAGGCAATGGTCAGTAGGCCAAAGGTAGCAACTAGTGGTGTAGATGATGAGGAGGAGGTAAAATTTCCACTTAGATGATGAGTGTGTTATCGCATGGAGAGTGGAGTAGGTACATCCAATATGATAGTAAAGGAGGGGTTGGGAGGTGCATCAGAGTAAGCAATAGGAGATACATCCCAAAAGGGGTTAGGGGATACCTTTTGGGAGATAGACATGGAAAACACCATGGAAGTTGATGAGATGATGGAGGTCACATAGGAGGCCAATATGTTGAGAGATAAGGTTAGGTAGGTGGAGGCACAAGTGACGGGTCAAGAGGCTTCCTATACATTGGAGATGATGGAATTGGTGGTTGAGAGAGACACAACCTTAGTAGATATGGAAAGGGTTGTGGTAGATAGGGACAAGATGCAATGATATAGAAGATGCAATGATATAGAAATGAGACCATGACAATAATGGAGAGGATCATAGTAGAGAGATAGGCTACAAGGTGAGTGATATGTAGCCATAGCATTTATGGAGAGGACCATAGTATATATGCAAGGCTTGGTGAGGGAGAGGGGCTTAGTGATTGTTGCTAGAGAGGATCTTTAGGGGTGATATGATACAATGATAGCTAAGCAGGGTAGGACCTAGATAAAGAGAAATGAACTACTTAGAGAATGAGATGTTGTGGTAGTGGAGAGATAGAATCCAAGAGGAGGTGGGAAATTTGAGGGCATAGGTCAATATGATAGGTTTACGGGCATATATTATTGATCTTCAGTAAGTGAGGGATGACTTCCAAGATCTCTTATTTTGATAGGAATATATTGTTAGTTTTAGATATGGATATGGTGATATGAGGTGTGTTAATTCCATTGTATTCAACTTCCTAGTCTTGATAGAGTCATAGGATCACATTTTTAGTGGTCCTAGCAATATGTCGATTCATAGAGCCTGCAGCTTCATAGGCAAGGGGATCAACTCTATAACAAGATGGTGAGAGGTCATAGAGGAGTAGAGGTGATATGTATATAAGATAGGAGGGGAGTGGGGAGACTCCTAGTGGTAAATAGGACTGATGTTGTTTTTGGTATGGTAGATGTGCCACCATTTTTGTATATCATGATATTTTTATATAAGATGTTCATGATGATGTACTGCAACATGCACATATGTGCATATGATGTAGCCTATGGGAAATTTTGATGATGTATCCCTAATTTGACATGTATATGATGAGGATGATTCATGGATTATATGTTATGAGTTGTAACATCATGATATTGTGATGTGATTTATTTTAGTAAGTTTAATTAGATAAGGTGTACTCACATGTGATGGATTAGATTTGATGATGCATTTATATATGTAATGAGATAGATTATATATGAGGGATGATATCTATGTGATATAGGAATGTGATGTATGAAGATGTATGTGTGTGTAAATGCATGATTTAAAATTTGTATGTGTTTATTTAATCAAAATTTTGGATTTATGTATTTATATTTGACAATCAAAAATGGTCTAATGAATAAATAACATGGTAAAAGTTATAGATATATTAACATAATATGATATAGGCAAGAATCCAATATGTATGATATATGCAAATCTAATATTTAATCATAGGTATGTGATGCAATTGATGGTTTGATCATGAATAATGACCATGCATAATGAATTGAATAACAAGACAGTTGGATAGGAAACTAATGATGTAAGTGTAGCACTATTGTTTAGAAGAACTAGTTGTGATGTTGTTCGTTATTGCTTCCTAGGGATTTTGGACACTAGAATAAGAGCTTCATATTTGAAATTGTTGTTGGTGTAGGGGAAGTCAAGTTTGAAAGGAAATGGGATGAATCCCCTTGAGGTGTGAAGAAAACTACTCCAGCACCTCCTCCTTGTTCACACCAGGAACCATCACATGAGAGGGTTAGGTCTACCTTATCTTTTAGTTTGACATGTTCTTCAAGCTCAGTGGCATGGAATATAGATTCATAAGGAAGCTCGATAATGAGAGGTTGGTCATTGGTAAGTGGATCTTCCACTAAATGGTCAAAGATGATTGGTCCTTGATGGATTTTTTTATTAATCAATTTGAATTTTATTATTAATCAATTTGAGGTCAATTTTTGTTATAAGCAATGATCCATTTGGTGGTCCTATTATTATAGGATCTACCCATCATGTATCATAGTGGGTTTTCCTAAGCAATAACATAGGTGGTATGGTTTATCATATAATGGTAAAGTTTTTTGATAGTGAAGACCACTATCAAGCACAACTTTTTCATATATCCGTATTGTGTTTCGTATGACACTAAGGTATGACTTATGAAATATATGGTTTGTTCTTGACTGGTCAGGGTTATGCACAATGATGAATATTCACCAATTGGGAAAATATTAGCATTTTCAACAATGCAAATCTATGAATTTGGGAGACCCTATATGTTGACCCTTTTACCCAAAATGTTTAGGGAGAAAAAATTTTAAGGGTCGGTTCACCGTGCGTTGATAATAGTATTATGGTTTTTTTTTTTTTTCCAGCACTCCCACCTAAATTGAGGAACCTTTTCACCTTAAAATTATAATATTTTTAAATTATCTCACTGAATTTGCCAATTATACCACTATATATAATTAACATGCCATCGATATTTTTTCATGTAAAACATTCAAAAAATTAGAAAATTGAGCAGCCATAGCAAAAAGTAAAACATTCCAATCAAAAATATGAATTGGTTAACAAAAATTTCTACAATAGGACCATGTTCTACACCTAGAGTGATCGGATCCTATTCTACAACTGGAGTGACCAAACAATATTCTAAACCTGGAGTGACGTTGAACCCTATTTTGCACATGGAGTGATTGATCCTTGTTCTAAAATCAAAGTAATTCCTGTTCTACACCCAGAGTTATTAGATTTTATTATGCACCTAGAGTGATCGGATCCTATTCTACATACAAAGTTATCCAAACAAATTTTGACCTTTACTAACAGTCAGATGTTGTTTTACATGCAAAGTGATTGGTCTTCGTTTTGGACCCATAGTGATCGAATCTTATTTTTGCACCCAGACTGATTGGACCTTATTATGAATCTAAAAATATTGAACCTTATTTTGTGCCCAAGTATAATAGACCCTATTATACATCTGGTATGAGTAGATCTTGTTCTACACCTAAAACTGACTACAGGTTTATTTTTATTTTTTTCCGTTTTCCCTATTTTTCTCTATTTCATATTTGAGTGTTTTGATGTATTTCTTAACAGGTACATGCTCTAGTTTCCATGTTTTCCTCTATGTTGCCTTGTTTTGCATGTTTTCCCCTATTTTATCTTGAGGAAATATAATTCTCTCTTTCTATTAGGACACTTGATTCTCTATTTCCATTGTGATGGTTTGTTTCTCTAAACACATTGTGATTCTCTGTTTATTCTAGTTACAATATTATCTTGAGGCCTCGTAGTAGTAATATCTCTTCAATATTTTATGAATTTTTTAAAATGAGGAACATTTTATTTACAAGGTAAAATGTCACCTACTGGCGATAGAAATGGGGCAAAAAGTTTTGCTTAAAAGAGTATCCTCAAATATTTTTCCCTTAAGTCAAAATTCAACGAGCCATCGACATCTGTTCAAATTCAAGGTACAAATAATTTTTGACTTCAAAACAATTAGTTGTGTATTCTGTAATTAGTTTAAATAATGATTTCTCCCTCAAATAGTTAATTCTTAGTATGTGCCTCTGACCATATTGCATGATGATATGAATATTTTTCTGTTTGTAAGTTTTTCTATTAAATCCAAAAATTATAAAGAATATTATTGTATGCTACTATGCAGAATACCCTGTTGACCCTGATATGCCTCCACTTGAAGATATTCCTTCCCAAGATATACCTTGTAATGAAAATTCACTTAACAATGACATCCAAAAAACTCTTCAAGATATTCCTCAAAATGACATTCCAGTTGAAAATGAAAGCGATAAATCAAATACATTACAACCTTCTAATGAATCTTCAAGCAAAAATACTAAAAAGAGAAAGACATCTAATTGGGCTATTGGAAGGTTATTTCAAGAAAAACGGGCAGAAATATTTCCCTTCATAGAGCCAGTCCTAACTGCAGATAACAAATTCAATGACAACCAATGTAAATGTAAAATTTGTAGCTGGAAACTGGGCAAGGAGCATAGGTTGCAAAATAAGATATATATAATAGAAAAACATGCTGGTAAAGTTTATGTAAAAGTTATAGGAAGTGATGGTAAAATTGATAAAGAAGTTAGGTAGAAGGATGCATCAGAATGTATTCATGTCAGATATGCAATAAAATATGAAAATCATTTTAAGCAAAAAAAATCTCTTGTTGAGAAATATGGAACGATTGAAGCCCAATTTCATAAAATCCATAACACCACTTTAACTTCAAAAAGTTTGCAATTTGTTGTTGTATATAGTATTCTCAAAAAGGGTAGACCAATGTCTGATTTTTTTGATTATAAGAACCTACTTCAACAAGCTAATGTGAAAAGCTTCCTAGTTCCCATTGGTTAGATAAAAGTGGTTGGGAAATGGTAAAATATCTATCATTAGTTGAAAAGAAGGACCTAAGGGAGAAAGTAAAACTTGCCAGATTCATTTCACTTTCTATTGATGAGGTGACGACTGTGGATAACACATCCTATATTTGCATGCATATATACATATTTTAAAATTATGTAAGGCAATCTAGTTTGCTCGGATTACATAAGATGGTGGAAATTTCCAATGCAAAAAACATCTATAATGTTGTTGTAACTAGTTTAAAAGATATTGCTGGAACGAATGATATAGACATAGCCACAAAGTTAATATGTGTTAGAGCTGATGGTGCTGCTATAATGCAAGGGCACATGAATGGTATTTATGTTCGACTCCAAACATTAGTTGCCCCATATATGATACCCATTCATTGCATGGGTTATAGAGTGAATCTTGCACATAAAATCATGAGCCCTTTTGATAATGTTGCAAGAGTGGAAGAACTCATTTGTGAAATACATTCTTATTTTTCTTGTAGTTCAAAAAGGTTTGTAGAGTTTCAACAGTTTGCACTAGGAGTTACAAAAGGAAAAAAAATGTTAAAAGATGTGGATACAAGGTGGATTTATTTGTATGAACCTACACATAAAGTTTTTATAGAATATCAATCATTAACAAGGTTTATGTATGCAAATAGTAGGGCAATTGATAAGGAAAAATATTTTCTATTCCATTTGACTGACTTGGAAACCCTTTTAACATTATGTGGTATTCTTCCAATGTTACAAGAAATGAACAAATTGATTAATATTGCACAAGAAATATCCATCTATATTATTGATTTCATGAGGATGAGAAAACATTTATGTGTGATTATTGATAGGTTATATGTAGGATATTTTACAGATATCTTGTTTGATAGTTGGAATACATTGACCAATGTGAATGACCTAGTAAGCTTTTTGAAGTTTGACATCAATGACCATCTTTGTATCAATGTTCGTGGAAATATGATACCTCTATATTGTATTGAAAGACATTCAAATATATTTATGGATTATGGTGAATAAGTTCCCATAAAACACAATGGATTTGAAGTTGTTTTACACAATACTAAGACTAAATTATTATAAATAGCATAATCAAGTGAAATAAGAGATTGATTTCAAAGAGATGAGTTTCTTGAGGTCATGGGTGTGGTTAATCCTATGTTTGGGGTTCTTATATTGACCAAAACTCTACACATGAGTTGTTTATTAAATATATGTGCATGCTTATTCAACATTTCAGTAAAAGTGTGGAAGTCAATGGTGTTGAAATCAAAGGCATACTCAACAAAGAACTTTTAAAAGAACAATCATCTCATTTTGGAAGCACAATGGTTTATCAAACATCAATTTTGAGTAACATCCATGAGATTGGTTCCATTGCACATTTATGACAAAAATTGTATCATAGTGCTATCTTACAAAAGATGATTAGTGAATACTTTTTTTTATATGAATTATGTCAAACAATTATTTTAGGATTTGTGGAAGATGAGAGGATTTTCAATGCACTATCTTTTGTGAAATCTAAGTTCTGCAATAGGCTAGATAAAAATATAGAAAACTATTTGAGAATTTATGTGACATCATATCATTTAGATAAATTTAACTATGATAGAGCATTGACACACTGGAAATCCATTGTAGATAGAAGGGGTACCACAAATGTGAATGATAAGGAGGAGAATGATGCTTGCAATGACTAGATTGTGGAGATAATTATTCACTATGCTTAATAATGATTTTGGACAAGCTGATATGTGTTTGTTTCATCTACATGAATTGTAATTTTTCCATGATTTTAAAACATTGATAAACATGAATTCATTTGATAACAGATTACACAAATATTGTTCCATAATATTGATAAATTTAAATTCTATGATATTTTTGCTGGTTTTTGAAATGGTTTTAACTACTTTCAAATCATAGTGTTTTTTAATATATGAATAACATTATTATTATATCCATCATGTCACAAAATTTATGACACAATATTGACAATAATATTACTGTATTGCTAGAGTTATTATGTTTTTAATATAGTAATGTTTTTTTGTTGTTTGAGATTAATAGTGTATATATAATTGTATAGTCATAAACTAAAAAATAATAAAATATAATAAATAGAAACAACCATTAAATGAAATAAGACACAAAATTATTAAACACCTTTTTCATTAATTAGATTCAAAAATTATATTACATTGTATAAAATTGCTAACTGTAATATAACAAAATATGCAATCAACTAGTAAATATTTCCTTATTCTAGAGGTGGAGGGTTGGTTGAACTGGATATTCCTTGAGTTACATTTTCCTTTGAAATTTATCCTTCATGTACACCCTTTTTTGGTCGTGCTCCAGATCTGATCAATCCATCTTCCACTTTCTCAAAATTTGCGAAAAATGCACCTTCCTCTTGGGCTGGATCTTCGAGCATTGCTTGAAAAGGAATTTTATCCTTCACCCCGCAAGCACGAGATCTAGATCCACACCAAGTTTATACCTGATATATTTTCTTAAAATATTATTATCCTTGACCTTGGATTGTGTTGTCTTCTTCATATGGATTGCAGTTGACAAAAACTTCTTTGCAGCTTGTATATTAACTTCCATGCTCTACACTTGTTTTTTCAAATTTTCAAAATTTGACTGCAAAAGCAAAATAAAAATAAGTTAGTAGAGTAAATTTAAATAAAAATATGACAAAATTGAAAGTTTTCATAATTCTACCCATTTTGGCCATAGCCAATTTTGCACCGATATGACCAGTACCAGTTTTGCACCCGATTTGATCGAATCCCATTTTTCTCCCGATCTAATCGTATCCTGTTTTACACTTGGTCTAGCCATACCTATTTTGTAGCTAAATTATTACCTCAACCAAAGCCCTTGCAACCTCAATGACTTCAACTTTTTTCTTGTTATAAACCCATTGGTTATAGTACGCCTGGGCTTCAGCATTAATGTTCTCCATTCTATTCAACATAATTTTAAAACTTCATCATCGCATGGAGACCTACACTTCACTGATTTTGATTTGATCTTATCTAGTAGAACAATAAGCTATTTTGGTTTGTTCTCAACCTGAGAAAAAATTGATTCCCTTTTTGAAATTTTTTTATAATGGGCATTAATTTCCTTTATAAGGACTTTTGCCCAAATTTCCCATTCCTTCATGAGCTTCATCATGTTTAAATCTTGATGCAACCTGTCTTGGATGGTTGCTTCCATACCATCACATAGTGAAGATATTACATCAAAATTAACTTTTTCATTATCAATTTGAGTATGAAGGTTACTTCCCGTAGTAGGAGGTGGTAATTGTTTGTCATTCATAGGGGCTAATGTTTCTTATGCTTATTTTGTTTTATCTTCAAGCACATATATCACCTCAAAGCAAAAAAAATTCCCTACAACATATAATCATCATTAAGATTAATTTGATCTAATCCTGGAATTGAGACAGCCATTGCATCTATATTGGAGTGAAAGGAAAAAGAGAAAAAGCCAGGCTGAGGCTACGATCGATGCTTGAAGGGTTTTTTCCCTTCCACATGCCACATTGATGTGGCCTCTCATATGCTAAGTCTTCTAAACCTATTGAACTTGTTGATATCATGGTCGTTGTGGTGGTAGTGGTGGTGGTGGCAACATAGATTGCTGGCTTTGGCTTCTCACCGACCATTGTTGAGATTCGTCTACAAAATTCAAAAAGAACTTGCGAAAATTATTTTAAAAAAGAGAAAAACAAAAATATATGTTAATTTTAAGTAAATAGACTGATTTACCTGATGACAATGCAATCTAATGTACATTATTACAAATTTTGGTGTTGAATTTTTTTGAAAAAATATGAAAATATTTAATAAAATTTAATATAATATAATATTTAAAAATATATACAGATTAAAGATCGAAAGATAAACTTACGTGTATGAGGGTTGATTTGACTAGATGTAAGATATTGCTTGATAGCTTCAAAGGTATCTTGATATTCTTGGTTCCATTTGAATGCAACCCTCTAATGGCTTACACTTATCATATAGTTAGACAATGAAGCAATAAATCACTTGGATCTTTCCTTGTAAGCTACATAATTGCTTTAAATTTGTAGAGGAGGAAATTTCTATAATGGTCTTAACTTTATTGGGATCTACTTCAATACCTCATTGAGATACAATGAAATATAGAAGCTTGTCTAAGGTGATACTAAAGATGCACTACTTTGGATTCAGTATCGCATTATTCTTGAGGAGTTGGTTAAAGACTTTGCACAAAATATTGAGGTTTTGATTGCACTTTTTGGATTTAGCTAGGTAGGTCATCCACATAATCTTTGACAATATCATGCATGTAATATTGAAAAATGTAGGTCATGGTGCATTGGTATGCAACACCGAATTTTTTAAAGGCCAAATGGCATGACCTTATAGAAAAATATCCCCTAGGGAATGGTGAAAGATATTTTATGTTGATAATTAGGGTTAACCTAGATTTAGTTATATTTTAAAAAACCTTCCATCAAGGAGAGCATTTTATGACCTACTATGGAATCAACCAATGTGTTGATGTTGGGTAAATCTGGGCATGCTTTATTGATATCTCAAAAGTTAGTGCACATGCATATTCCTTACTTTGGCTTTCCAATAGGTACCATGTTTGATACCCACTTAGGATAGTCGATTGGTTGGATAAAACCCATGTCTAAGAGTTTTTGTAACTCTTATTTTACCATTAAAGCAATTATGGGGTGCATTTTCTTGAGTTTTTATTTGATTAGCTTGGCATCATTATCAAGGATTAAATTATGAAATACCAATTTTAGGTCAAGACCATGCATTTCCATGTAAGACCAAGCAAAAAAAAATTATGTTGTGTCAAAATTTTTGTAAAGATTTCTTGCTCTTGAGGAGACAAGATTTTTTCAAGTTTAATAATACGAGGATTAGTAGGGTTGTCACTAATATCAATGTTGATGGTGTCTTCCATGAGCATGTGGGAGCCATGTTCTAGCTAGGTAGGAATAGGGATGAGATGCAGATCATTTGTTGTATTCTCGATGAGGACTTCATCATCATGAATGACTTTGACTTGGTTCATAGAAGAGAGTGGAGGAGGAAAGGATCGAAGATAAGTGTTAGACTACTTTAACATATGGGTTGAAGGGAGAAAGTCACATGGGGAAGGATTGGAAGGAAGGTGATTAAATTCAATACAACTTGGTCCAATGTTGAGAATCCTATTAGGATGAGATGCATAATAGAGTAGGGAAAAAATATCAATAGAAATAATATTACATAAGGGTAAAAATATAGTGAGAGAGGATGTATTCAATATTAAGAATTTGAACAAATGGTGTAGGAATGGTTGTAGAACAGTTGGAGGAGAATGTAGTTGATGTGAGGGTTCACAAGGTAGAATTATATGAGGTAACTAATTTTGTATATTGATAAGAAATTGAAAGATGCAGAAGGACACATATTTAGAGCTAGTAGATGAGATCGAGAGATTGTCAAAGTTCTCATCAAGCTCATAATTATAGGTGTTAAGGGAAGTGGTGTTAATTTAGTAAACTTGGAAAATTTTGGGGGGATGTCCACCATGGATTAAGGGTGAGGTGTTGGATTTCATCCTTGAAAATTTCTATGTGGTCACGATGATAGCCTAGGCTATATTTGTTTTTAGGTTGTTGGTAAGGGGTGTTAATAAGGTTCCTAGTACCTTATTCATAGCAACCTAGACCAAACCCTTCCTAATTGAAGCATTGAAAATATCTCATGGTGAAGGATGGGTTAGACATGTAATTAAATTTTACTCAAAATCGGGCCTCTAGCTCTTTTGGCTTAGGTTGTTCAGAAGAGGTGGCAATACCTCTATATACAAAATTTGTTTGATTTTTTGGGGGACCAGTGGGGATAACGATATCGATAGTTAATGGTATGTTGTGAGGGTTAGAAAATATCTAATGGACTATACATTAGGAAGGAAGATATGAGCATTTTGTATAGTGTACTCCCCTAAACTAGGATTGGTCATAAGTATAGACACATGGGATGTCCCTTAACGTGCTTGTTGCAACAGAGACGATGTAGCACGAGTGGAGTGCAGTATTCTTGGAGGGGGATGTGATGAGATATTTTTAGATAAATTTTGACTAATTGCACTTAATCTGGTCCAATCCATATAGTTGTATGGTTCACAACTGTATAATTCCTAAAACGCACAACTAGAGATTATACAACCCCAAAACGTACAATTGTACGATTATAACTGCGCACTTGTACATTTTCTCCAAGAATATTGGAATTGCTCAAATCTCAATCACTTTGCAATTATTCACTTGGAAATCCCTTGATCTACCTTCAAAATGCTTAAAAATGCAATTTTAGGCCAAAACTCATCAATTGTACGGATTTACAAACCCTTGTACAGTTTGGTTATGTTGCTTGTATGGTTTGGGTGAAACCCTCATTCTGCCAAATAACTTGACTTAGAAAAATACCCATTTGCATATTATTGACAAAAATATCATTCCCAATAATGGGTAACAACCATTAATCCTATTTTCTCTTTACTTATGTATTTCACACAATAGCACATGGATGGTTGTATGTTTTCTGGGTATGCACTTCTGCCACAGATCTGGAATCAACAATACCTGCAATATCAATAAAAATCCACCAACAATATAATTATTGAGATTGCCCTCAGATCCCCACACATGCATGCACAAATCTAGTCTAAATGAAGATTTATATTATTCTAGGTATTGTACACAGGTAGTGTATGTTACAACATTACACATAGTATAAAATGTAGCATTAAATCCTTCCTCAATACATGAACTACACATGAATGGCAGACATGAAAAATAACAATCCCCAACCAACAATCACCAACAACACAACCATCAACCAACAACACCAAAATTTCAAATGGGGGCTTATAATGGCTGTCCAGGCCATTCCAAAGTGGTTTCCTGAGACAATTCATTATTTACAACTGCTCGTAACTCACATTAATAACTTTATTTAATGTTTACTAAGGTTTAATTTGATTTTCATCAAATTACATTTCATTTAATTTCCCATACATTTTATTTTTAAATTTTTGTAAATTTATTTTCTAATTGTACAATTCCACCCAATTGTACGTTTTGCTTGCCAATTGTACAATTTATACCAAATTGTACATTTTACTTACCCCTTGTACAATTACACCAATTTTACATTTTTATTTTCCACTTGTACAATTTATACCAAATTGTACATTTTACTTGCCATTTGTACAATTTCACCAAATTGTACATTTTTATTCAAGACTATGCAAATCCAAACTTTATTCTTGCTTCTTTTACTAGAATATGGATTTTCCTACCTACATCTACCCCCTCCTCTAATTTGGTCGGCGTCCTCGATGACACATGATCTGGACATTGGGGATAGAAGCACTACACAATGTACTACGAGCACTTGTCACGCTCCTTTCACTTCCTTCTATTCCAAAGGTCCTCAATAACTGGTATCACTACAATCTACTTCTCATAGTATATTATATTCAGACTGCTCCCTAGAAGTGCTAGAATCAATTGCAACAACATCATCAACCTGACCATCTTGATAAACATGACAATTATCACCTTGATGATGAACATGATCAAGATGAACAACATCATCAATATGCTGGACAACACCCATTGCCACCTATGATGGGGATCAAAGGGGTGGGATCCCCCTTGTAGGATCAAGGGACAATATCACTTACAAGGTCGAGGTACAATGCCCCAACTCAACAACAAAACTAATACAACCATCATTGTCCAAGCCAATTTTTTTCTCTTTGTTGGCACTTTGGGATCCGTTGCTCAACCCACTTAAATAGCTCACCGTCGACTCCATTTTGCTTCTCTCAGGTTCTAGATGACTCAATATTAGCCTCAAACTACCCTATCTTAACCATTGCTGGATATTCTTCTCCTTGTACGGTTTTTCTCTATACACTTTCACATGGTACGGTTCCATTTTGTATGATTTCTCCTTGCACGGATTACACTTGTACGATTTCACCTTGTACGGACTACACTTGTACGATTTCATCTTGTACGGACTACACTTGTATGATTTCATCTTGTACTGGACTGCACTTGTATGATTTCATCTTGTACGAATTGCACTTGTACGATTTCATCTTGTACGGACTGCACTTGTACGATTTCATCTTGTATAGACTGCACTTGTATGATTTCATCTTGTACAAACTGTACATGTACGATTTCCAAATCATACAATTGTACAATCCAAATCGTACAACACCCTAAAATGTATGATTTACCACTTGCAATTGTGCACTCACTATCAATTGTACGATTTCATTCACTAACTATATGATTTGGGCCATTTGTACGATTTCAACCAACCTTTGTATAGTTCCTTCTTGCAGAATCTTACAATCCCATCCTTCTTTGGGTAAGTTTGCTTGTATGACAATTTGCTCCATTTGAACATCTTCCAATTTTATAAGTGATTGTTCCATGTGAACAACATCCTCCATGTTTACAATTGACTGTTCCTCTTGAACAACATCCTCCAATTGTATAATTGACTGTTCAACTTGAACAACTACCTCCAATTGTACAATTGGTTGTTCCACTTGAACAATATCTTCCAATTGCACATTGACTACACTTTCATTACCTGCACTTAAATAACAACACTTCTTAGTGCCCTCCATTGGTACATCAAACTTCTCCATTTGAGTAACAATTTATTGTACACACTCATCTTGGATAATGGTCTTCCCCACTTTGTTCACTTGTATGGTAGCATGTTGTTCTTCCTTGTCAGCAACAATCACTTCCTCCTCCATTGAAATCAAGTTCACTTCCTCAATTCTAAGCATGCTCATCAAGTTCACCTCCACCTCCCTTATTTCTTGGCAAGGGCTAGAACTTGTCTCTGATGCTTCAAATTTTGTATGCATCACTAGTTCATCCTGATTTGCAGTACTATCATAGTCATGTGCAAAGTGTCCCCACAATTGGCATTGCCAACATTGTACAATGGGTCTACCCTCACTGTCATACTATATTTTGCTTCTTTTATTTCTGGGATGATTGTCACACCCTGCATCACCACTGACATCCTTCCTTTGTACAATCTTGCTTTGGGCTGCATATACTTGTGGTGATGATCTTGCACTCTCTAAGTTATAATCAACATCAAATTCATCATTCTTTTCTTTGGAGTCATTTTCTTCCTTGACTTCTTGACTCCAACACTTGGACAAGGGACTACTTTCCTGCCCAAAATCAACACTCTCATTGTCTGACTCATCCTCAATATTAGAATTAATTTTCATCCTCTGAGCTACTCTCATCATCATTAACATGATGCCACTTCATTGATGTTGCTTTTGCATCACTTTCCCAAATCAAGGCATAATCCAAAGCTTCTTGGTATGTTCTTGGAGGGAAAATCTTCATCTTTGTTTGATACATAGGAAGAAGTCCATTTACAAACCACATCCTCTTCAATGCCTCAGATTGGTCTTGCTCAAAATGATCAAACAACCCACTTAGCTTTCAATTATAGGAACAAACAGACTCATGCTCACCCTATTTCATTCTATAAATTTCAATAAGAATCTCATCCTCATTATCATATAACCAAAATTCTTTTACAAATGCATCACGTAATTCTTCCCATATCTGGTACTTATCTTCTAGTAATTTCATATACCAGTCTATTGCATATCCATGAAATATTGCAAGAAACAACCACCTCCATTCTACCTCATTGGTCTATCCAATCCCTTTCCACATTAGGCAACAAACTCTCCAATGCCGAATTGGATATTCTATTGATTCTCCATGAAACAATGGATATTTACATGATATGCCCAAATTAGCCTTTGGTTTGATAGGTTGGATTTTCATAGCCTTACATACATCACCCTGCAATTGCTCTTCTACTATACTCCCTTTCTTCTCATTAGATAACATTCCACCCTACAGTTGCTTCGATGTCGGACTCCCATCCCGCTCACCATCGAGCACACCAATCTACAGCTTTCCTAGTGTCGAACTCTCATCTCGCACACTATTGGACATGTCATCTTCCATTGGCACCGATGTCAGACTCTCATCCTGCTCACCATCGTGCATCACTACTTGCAATTGTTGTGGTATCAAACACTCTTCCCCAACCTGCAATTCCTTACCAACATTTCTCATCAACTTTGGCTGAACTTGACTTGTACAATCTATCAACCAATTTGTACGGTTACATGTACTTGTACGATTTGACTGGAAATCATACACTCTACCTTGCAACTGTACTATTCCATTGGCAATTGGGCAATTTACCTTGCCACTGTATGATTTACCCAACAATCGTACAACTTTCCCTCTTGCTATATGGTTTTCTCTAGCAATCGTATACTTCTTCCTTTGGTTGTATGGTTTCCTCCAACAATCATACGATTCTTGCCAATAACCATATACTTTTTGCTTTTTCATATGCAATTGTGCAATTCTTTCCTCCCTTCGTATGGCTCTCTTTGGATGATGCACAACAATTGAACAACCTTGCAATGCTTGTAAATTGTAATCATTTGTATGGTTATCAACTTTAAAACTATACAAACCCTCTACAATATGACCATCATCTCCATTTTTCACATCAGCCATACACATCTCATTGTTTTATCATCAACATCAAAAAATTCATCTTCTACATCTATGGCTTCGACTGGATGCCATGGTCTTTGTTGTGCACCTTCCCAAGCAACTTGCTTCTCACAACTCCATGTCATCAAGCTTAACCCCAACTCATAGAGACAAAGTCTCCAAGATGTAGAAATGGAATGCAACATACTTTCCCACATCTTTGACAAATTCACTATCATCTACCTCTCTGCGATCTCGTCTTCCCACGTCTTCGTAGACTTGTATCTATCATCCACCCCAATGTTCTTCCATGCTACGAACTATTCCTGACCCTTTATCATTCTCAACAATGATAAAATTGGTTTAGATCCACATGACAATAGGTGCCAAATGTAGCACTCTTTGGTGCAACCAGTCAAATGGTAATGGGTCCATCCAACTATGACAACGACGTCAAATGTAGCATGAGTGGAGTGTAGTATTCTCGGAGGGGGATGTGATGAGAGATTTTTAGATAAATTTTGACTAATTGCACTTAATCTAGTCAAATCCATACAATTGTACGGTTCACAACTGTACAATTCCTAAAACGTACAACTAGAGACTGTACAACCCCAAAACGTACAGTTGTATAGTTATAATTGCACACTTGTACATTTTCTCCAAGAATCTTGGAATTTCTCAAATCTCAATCACTTTACAATTATTCACTTGGAAATCCCTTGATCTACCTTCAGAATGCTTAAAAATATAATTTTAGGCCAAAACTCATCAATTGTATGAATTTACAAACCCTTGTACAGTTTGGTTACGTTGCTTGTACGGTTTGGGTGAAACCCTCGTTCTGCCAAATAACTTGACTCAAAAAAATACCCATTTGCATATTATTGACAAAAATATCATTTCCAATAATGGGTAACAACCATTAATCCTATTTTCTCTTTACTTATGTATTTCACACAATGGCACATGGTTGGTTGTACATTTTTGGGTATGCACTTCTGCCATAGATCTGGAATCAACAATACCTACAATATCAATAAAAATCTCCAAACAATATAATTATTGAGATTACCCTTTGATTCCCACACATGCATGCACAAATCTAGTCTAAATAGATATTTATATTATTTTGGGTATTGTACACAGGTAGTGTACGTTACAACATTGTACACAGTATAAACTACAATATTAAATCCTTCCTCAACCCATGAACTACACATGAATGGCAGCCATGAACAATAACAATTCCCAACCAACAATCACCAACAACACAACCATCAACCAACAACACCAAAAATTTGAATGGGGGCTTTATAATGGCTGTCCAGGCCATTCCAAAGTGGTTTCCTGAGACAGTTCATTATTTACAACTGCCCGTAACTCACATTAATAACTTTATTTAATGTTTACTAAGGTTTAATTTGATTTTCATCAAATTACATTTCATTCGCATGTCTTTCCATTTCATTTAATTTCACATGCATTTTACATTTATTTTTTAAATTTATTTTCTAATTGTACAATTCCACCCAATTGTACGTTTTGCTTGCCAATTGTACAATTTATACCAAATTGTACATTTTACTTGCCCCTTGTACAATTACACCAATTGTACATTTTTATTTTCCATTTGTACAATTTATACCAAATTGTACATTTTACTTGCCATTTGTACAATTTCATCAAATTGTACATTTTTATTCAAGACTGTGCAAATCCAAACTTTATTCTTGCTTCTTTTACTGGAATATGGATTTGCCTACCTATAGAACCCTATTTATTATGGTTTAAATGATAAGAAGAGGATGATGATGGTTAAGAGTCATGAGGAAGGTTGATGGGAAGAGAAAAAAATGGATAAAAAAGGCTCAATGAGTTGAGTGTCATATCGCACGACATGCCACTCACAAGAGTGGCACTAACTAGGAATGGACAAGATAGTATGGATGGTATGTGTGATTGCAATGTAAATCAAGAAGGATCAGTAGAATGGGGAGGATGAGGGCTAAATAATCCTAGAAATAGTTGTGTTAGGAGAAAATTAGGGAGAAGCAAAAAGAAGAAAAGTTTTGGAAGTGGTGCTAGGGGAAGTTAATGGTCAAGGAGAAATATGAGATAAATATAATGGAGGAGGTGAAGGATTTATAGAAGAAGAAGGGGAGAAGAAACCAGATGGTGGCTGTTGGTCATCAAATCCGCACAGGAAAGGACTTTCGGTGGGTTTGCGTGCCCTGGACTTGCGACCAACATTGAAAGGCCGAGGGGAAGAGATGCCCCTCGTGTCGATATTTGAAGAAAGGCCAGATCCTATGCTAAACTACTTGGGTGTTTTAAGACAAGAGTACAGGAAAGAGATAAAAGGAGTAGGGTTAGAGAAAGAAACAAAAAAGGAGTAGGGTTAGAGAAAGAAATAAAAGGGTTAAGGGAGAGAGGTTGATGATTTGAGGTGGGAGAGAACAGGAAGCACGATCACTAACTGACAACTCGAATAGCAGCAAAGAACACCAAGAATAAATGAAAGAAATGTGATACTCGCTTTCCTATGTATCCTCTGGATGAGTTCATAGGGTTCTCCTTTCTCTCTCGCTGGAATTCAGGGTTCAGAGTAACGACGATTATGACAAGGGAATAACAGAAACCACGACCCACTAGGTAGCATAAAAGAAAGCTTATATGATGTTTTTCTAACTCCTATGTATCCTTTTGAACGAGTTTGAAGACACTGTCCTTGATTACACCCCGAATGCAGAGTTTAGCATCTCAGTCTACAAACAAAGAGAGATAGAAGAATCAAGCACAGAAGGTAGCATAAAATAGAAGAATTGAGCTCAAAGTCTCTTAGTATTAATCACAGGACATCAAGTTACAGTAGCTTTCTAGCAGATAGTTCCCCCCCTTTACATTATAAAATTTGGGTTTTATAGAGGACCTGACCCTCTGAGTCATTATTACACAGAATGGCGAAGAATGTTCTTGAGATCTGAGAAGTCGGCTTCTTGTGGCCTTCGAGACTAAGCTTTCTAATCCATTACAAGAACAGGTAACTGTGATCGTGTCAACCATGGAAATATGCATCGATGAACTGCCTGAGTATCCCTGGTGTAATGCTCGAGTGGCTACCATGCTCACCGAACTTCTCCTTCAGGGACTGACACTTTGCTTCCAATTGCCAAAAAAGAACAACGAGCTTATTGGGCAAGAAAGAATGCATTTACGAGGCACTTAATTGTCTCAGGAAGATACCCGACTTGAAGCGTGTGCCCATCATGAAAAAGCAACATGTCATGATATCGCGACATTTCCTTGCCTTTAGCTTGATTCTTCTTGTTGCATCGCAAAAATATGACATGTCGCGATATTGCGACATGTCTATGTATTTGTCTTCTTTTGTTGCTTTAAGTCATGAAAATGTGACATGTCGCGATGTCGTGACGCTCTTCTCTCCTGGCACTTTCTCTTTGCCTTTGGCCGTGATAACGCGACATGCATGATATTGCGACGACTTTCTTGCCCTGGTGCTTCTTCTCACAGTCGGCCGCAAAAACACGACATGCGCGATATCGCGACAAATTTTCTCTTTGGCTCTGCCTCTTTGCTGTTGGTCTCAAAAATGCGACCTGTCGCGATATCGCTATCATTTTCATGTCGCGATATCGCAACCACCTTTCTCACTTTTGGTGGAACTATTTTCTTTGGCCTGTTTGGCAGCAAAGCTTTTCCTTCTTCATTATGTGTACAAGGGGATGGCATTGAAAGCCAAAATTGCTACAACACTTACAAATGCTTTTGAAGCAACAAAAGAAACACTTTACAAAAGGAATTTTTTGATTTTTTTCTACCCCCTATGTAATGTGACAGAATTGTCAACATTCTTGGTGGCTCACGGGGCATTTTGCTAGTCTGAATGCAGAGATCCCAGGCCTTTATCCATTGGGCAATAGAGTCATTCCCATTATCTTCTTCTCTGATCATCCACTGACAACATATATTTTTTTGTTTGTGCCTAAGCAACCTTAGTGCTTTCGGCTCTTATTTACTAGCCGGGCTATTTACAATTTATACAAAATTTGCGGCATGATAGACATACCACCATCACAAACTCAGCCTTGGGTGTCTATCCGATGAATCTATAGTGCCCAGACCAGATCAGGTTGAACTTCAGTTGATCTTTGAATTCCGACTAGCTTCTTCTTGAAGCTATCCATGCTGTAAACAGGAAGCAGCGTAGTGAGTTTTCACTCTTGCCAGTACCCGCGTTGTTGATGAAAGATGTGGCAAATAAGTTCACCGCATGAGGGGCCTCTTGGGGTACTGGTTGTGGCAGGTGCTGGAACCAATACCAGCATACTAAAGAATTTTCTAGCTGCAGGCTGGGTACAGGTTCTTCCATCCTTCTGATGGGGTAATAGGGCTCATCCAAAGAAAGAGTGATCTTCTAGGACCTCCTCGGGTTTAGCTTCTTGATGAGGTATTCCTAATGGGCTCTGGCTGAATGTCTGCGTGCTATCCACTGGGACACAAAAAGGGTGCAAAAATGTGCCCTCTTTGCTCTCAGGCGCTACCACTTGGATCTGCTCCTCTCTTTGGTCTACCTCCTGATGAGGTATGCTTGATAGTTGGAAGGGGTCTTGGGAGCCATCAAAATCTTCGAGTAGTGCTCCCGCTAAGTAATACCACGAGCAGATGCTTTTACGCCCGAGTAGTCTGTACCACTGTAGTGCCCTTCCTTCCAGAGACAGGACCAGGAGCCTGACCATGACATCTTCATGGATTATTTCATAGATGGACCCTAAATCAACAAGATTTTCAAGGTGCTCTAGGGCCATTCCCTTAGCGCCATCATATTTTGGAACATTTTTTAAGATGCCTCTAGGAATTTCATGGTAACTTTGAATATTCAGAGGGTTATAAACATCCCAGCTAGGATAACATACCCTCTCCATTATAGCAGTGGCCTGTAGAGATCATGGTCCTCGCCACTAAGTCGGAGTTTCCAGGTGAACATACTTTTCTTCACCTATGAGGTCAAGGCTGCTCAACGAACCTTGATTCCTCCAGGATGTCTTCTTTCAGCTTTAAAATGCACCTACAATCGAGAAATATGGATCTTCAGCTCAGTCAGAGTCACCAGGTGATTTTATCAGATGGAGGCAAGCCGGAGATTCACCAACTCGGGCTTCCTTAAAACATGGGGACTTTTGCCATGAAGGCACAAATTTGGGTACTAGTTTTTATGACTTGGATATTTTCAAGTTGAACAGAGTTGCCAGATGCTATAAGTATTTCGGTAATGAGAGCATCAGATCTCACTACCACTAGTCAGGTGAGACTGACCGAGTCACACCAGGAACTGATTAGAACTAGTGGCCCTGGTGAAATGGGATTGAGTTAAAAATTTGGGACCTTGACTAGTTATGGATTTATCCAGGACAGATACAGTTGGGTCCCATCGGGTGTGCCAAAACTGTTGGTCATCAAATCCGCATAGGAAAGGACTTTCGATGGGTTTGCATGCCCTGGACCTGTGACCAACATTGAAAGGTCGAGGGGAAGAGATGCCCCTTGTGCTGATCTCCGGAGAAAGGTCGGCTCCTATGCTAAACTACTTGGGTGTTTTAAGACAAGAGTACAGGAAAGAGATAAAAGGAGTAGGGTTAGAGAAAGAAACAAAAAAAGGAGTAGGGTTAGAGAAAGAAATAAAAGGGTTAAGGGAGAGAGGTTGATGATTTGAGGTGGGAGAGAATAGGAAGCATGATCACTAACTGACAACTTGAATAGCAGCAAAGAACACCAAGAATAAACGAAAGAAATGCGATACTCGCTTTCCTATGTATCCTCTGGACGAGTTCACAGGGTTCTCCTTTCTCTCTCGCTGGAATTCAGGGTTCAGAGGAACGACGATTAAGACAAGGGAATAACATAAACCATGACCCACCAGGCAGCATAAAAGAAAGCTTAAATGACGTTTTTATAACTCCTATGTATCCTTTCGAATGAGTTTTAGGACACTGTCCTTGATTGCACCCTGGATGCAGAGTTTAGCATCTCAGTCTACAAACAAAGAGAGATAGAAGAATCAAGCACCTAAGGCAGCATAAAAGAGAATAATTAAGCTTAAAGTCTCTTAGTATTAATCGCAGGACATCAAGTTACAGCAGATTTCTAGCAGATAGTTCTCCCCATTTTACATTATAAAATATGGGTTTTTATAGAGGACCCAACCCTCTGAGTCATTATTACACAGAATGGCAAAGTATGTTCTTGAGATCTGAGAAGTCGGCTTCTCATAGCCTTCGAGACTGAGCTTTCTAATCCATTACCAGAATAGGTAACTGTGGATCGGGTCAACCATGGAAATATGCATTGATGAATCGCCTGAGTATCCCTGGTGCAATGCTCGAGTGGCCGCCATGCTCGCCGAACTTCTCCTTCAAGGACTGACACTTCGCTTCCAATTGCCAAAAAAGAACAGTGAGCTTATTGGGCAAGAAAGAATGCATTTATGAGGCACTTAATTTTCTCGGGAAGATACCCAGCTTGAAGCGCATGCCCATCGCAAAAAAGCAACATGTGATATCGCAACATTTCCTTGCCTTCAGCTTGATTCTTCTTGTTGCATCACGAAAATATGGCATGTTGCAATATCGCGACATGTCTATGTCTTCGTCTTCTTTTGTTGCTTTAAGTCGCAAAAATGTGACATGTCGTGAAGTCGCGACGCTCTTCTCTCTTGGCGCTTTCTCTTTGCCTTTGACCGTGATAACGCGACATGTGTGATATCGCGACGACTTTCTCGCCCTAGCGCTTCTTCTCGCAGTCGACCATGAAAATGCGACATGCATGATATTGCGATGAATTTTCTCTTTGGATCTGCCTCTTTGTTGTCGGTCATGAAAATGCGGCCTGTCACGATATCGTGACCGTTTTCATGTCGTGATATTGCAACCACCTTTCTCACTTTTGGCGAGCTATTTTCTTTGGCCTGTTTGGCAGCGAAGCTTTTCCTTCTTCATTCTGTGTACAAGGGGATGGCATTGAAAGCCAAAATTGCTGCAACACTTACAAATGCTTTTGAAGCAACAAAAGAAACACTTTACAAAAGGAAATTTTTTTATTTTTTTCTACCCCTTGTGTAATGTGACAGAATTGTCAACAATGGCTATAAGCTACAACATGGGGGAGTAGCTAGATGGGGAGAAGGATTGGCTAAAGAATTGGGATTAGGAGAATAAGTTACCACTATCAAGTACAATTGGTCTATAGGTGAAGGGATATATTGAGAGGGCATGATAGGCTTAACCATAATGGGGGTAAAGTGAGTGGAGGAGAGGGGTGAAATAGGTTGTAAATATGGAGTGATAGATAGGGTGGAAGCCCAAGAATGAGGATAACTAAATAAATAGTCTTGATTAGGCTAAGTGGGAAGAGGAGGTTGAGTGGAAAAATAAGCTTGACCATAGGGAGGAGATGATAAATAATTTAGCAAAGAAAAAGGAGGAAAATGAAGATTGGAAGAGTTAGGGAATACATACTATGAAGAAGATTATAAGGAAGGGTGTTGAATATAAGGTGTAAATTGAGGATTGAATGAGGATATGGGAATAGAATTAGGTGGATGAAAAGGAGGTGGAGGTAGAATATAGAAAGACGAAGGTAGTAAATAAGTTGAATAGACCAAGGAGGATGCTCCATATGTGTTAGTGTGAAAAACATTTGGAGGATGAGAATTTGAAAATGAAGAAGTGATTTTGAGAATATTAGACTCAAGAGGAGGAGTAGTTTGATAGTATATTATGGGTGAGACCAAAGATCCAAAGTAAAAAGGGACCCCCATACATGGATCTAAAAAGGAATTAAAATCATGGAAGGCAGATGAGGAAGGTAGTTGAGAAGGATTTTGTGATGAAGAAGCATCATGTGAACTAGGAGTAATAGGAGTGGTTGAGACCATGTCTATGGTTTGGTATATAGTGTCATGGTGGTTATAATTTGATACGAAGGAGGATAATTATTATCAATGATCTGAAGAGGGGAAAATTAAATTCATGATAAGTTTTTCTATGAGTGATTTGAAGAATGTGAAGAATAATCATTATAAGAAATGAAATACAAGGAAATACTAGGTGCAAAGTATATTGCATGGTATAAGGCATTGGTTGAAGGAATCTCCTCATAAGTACTTGAGGACTATAAAGTATTGTTGGCATTTTATATGAGGGCATGCTTGTATGTCGAAGGGCCAAGTTGAGACATGTTCTTCATATATTGGATATGTGAATCGTCAGGTGTATTTTAAGGGAGAGTGAAGGTTTTTTCCTCCAATGGTATGGGCAAGTTTGTTGAGGGAGGAGGAGAGAGCCTGGAGGCCTCCATGGCTAAGTGTTCTTGCTTTCGTGCTTGGTTGTGAGTAAGAACCATGATGAAAGAGGAAAAGGTTTATGGATGGCTGTGAAAAACTATAACTTATTTGGATCAAGAATCATAGATATCTAAGAAAATCTAGGTGGGATTGTATCTATCTATGGGTTTTTAATTCAACTATACTTGTCAATATGGTCAGACTTGATCGTACCTATCCATACAATCTTTTAAAGAAGCAAGTTACAAAGATAAAATGATGGAAAACTAGAAAATAAGAGTTTTGGTACTATTTGTTGATATATGTTTCTATTTCTATAGTAGTTTGTAGTAAGACTAACTAATCAAACAAGTGTTTTATAAAACAAGTTTGTATGCAACATTTTAAATGTGTTTGTGTGATGATGTATTTAAATTGGATTAGGTAGTTACTTGTTATGTGATTTTTTATTTTTGTGTGATTTTCTTATGTTTTTTTTGTGTTTTCTTATTTTAAAAATTCCTAAAACAAATATAAATGGAAGATGGATGCAATATATGAAGGTGTTTCAATGCATGGTTTCCAATATACCTAAATGTACATAAGGAAAGGTAGTACATAAGTGGGCAATTGGCTTCCTAGTGTGAGGATGGCTCGAGGTAACAAAAAATGGGGAAGATAAACCTCTTAAACAAGAGGTAGTGTTGTCTAAGACCTGTGTAGGCTAGGTGAATTTCATTTCATCCTAGTTGGACTTAGCCAATAATGATAGCTACACACTCACTAATTATGTGTAGCTCTATTATTAGGGGTATATATTCTAACCTATCCCAAGATAATCTCAAAGGTTGGGATATTTTTGTGATGAAGTCTAGAAAACTACTCAAGGGGGCTACTATGGTGGTAGGGGTGAGCCAATGGTTGGAGATGAATGCCAACATCGTTAATCTTGATTAGTGGTTGGTTATGAAATATAATATTACCAATATGTGTAATACATGTGAGTGTGTGGTATTGGTTTGCTTTTAGAAATTGAAATGTGAAAAGAAACTATGATATGAAAGTAACAAAAAGAAAACTTTTTTATTTGATTGAAAAGAAATTGATTTTTAAAAGTAACATGTTTAGAGGTAAATATTTATGCCAAGCAAAGGAATATGATAAAAAAATTTATGTAAGTAGTTTCTATGCTAGAATTTGTTTGATTGCAAACTTGTCTAGACTGGTCAAGATATGCATTTTATGATTATGACCAGTTGTCTTTAGAGAGCCTTATGCATGAGATAAATCAAAATTTGTCTCAGCTCACAAACATGAAATTTGAGGTTTCCTTCAAACCTTATGCAAATGCTTTTAATTCTATGCTATAAGGAAGGTAAAATGCAAATTTTATAAAATAATTCTTATGAAAGAGAATTTAAAAGCCTTTTTATGGATGACCAAAGTAATTTGGTGCATTTTGAAAGACACAAAGGTAAATTAAAAGCCTTTTTTTAAGTTCTTGTTGGTCACGCATCTACCACAGGAAAGGATTTTCTACGTCTATGCACCCTAGACCCGGCCAACATTGAAAGGCCGAGAGAAAGAAATGTCTCTCGGACCAATCTCCAGAGAGGGCTGGTTCCCTTACTAAATTCTATTCTATTGAAGACTAGAGTTGCAGGAAAGAAATCAGAAATATGCAAAAAGAAATGGGAAATTACGGAAAGAGACGGGAAATATGGCCACAGGCCGAATTTGTCAGATCGGGGAAAGATTAGCAGCAGATAACCTCAAGCACACGAACAACATATAACAAAAGATAGTGACGTAATCTACTTACAACCTTGCACATATAACCTCCAGAATCACATTCTAGAACTCACTTCCTCACTAGCAATATTTAAACTCAGATGCAGAATTCAAATTTAGCAGCAGATAAGAAATACGAGCGTAAAGGAGAAATGCATAAGATAGAAGGAAAATCACACAGAAAGTTGCTTGCAAAACCAGAGGCCAAATATCTTTTATTCATGCAAAGAACTTGAAATTTTTTTCAGCAAAAGTCTCTCTCTCGATCCCTCTTTCTGAGATATACATTGATATTTATAGAGGTCTCGCCTCTCTATAGCATTCAAAGCATGAAACAGACTTTCTCGAGATCCACAAAATATGTAACGAAAAAGAGAAATGATCCCCTTAATCCTACCTCGGAGAAGTCACAATCCAAACAGAAACAAGGAACCAGCTGTCTTTCATTAAATGACCGTTCTCGGACCAAGCTTGAACCCTTAGAAAATCGTGAATAGGAGCTTTTAATAATGGAGGCATCTTAAATTTTGGTAGCTTCAACAACTACACGCCTGAGCATGTTCTTTCATCTTGCATGCATTGGAAAGCAACAAAAAATTAAATTCTGGAGAGCTTTTAATTCTGAGAAATCGCAATACTTCATCAGGCCACTGAACTGCTTTCTAGCACGAAATCGTGATGGGTCACGAAACCGTGACATGTCATGAAATTGTGATATTTTCCATTTTCGTACGCTTTTGCCACTTTCGGTTGCGAAAACCAAACATGTCACAAAATCATGACGTATTTGGCTCTTTGTTCTCCTTCGTCACCTTAGGTCGCAAAAACGCGATGCATCACGAAATCGTGACAATTTCTTGCTCTCTGCCTTCTTCTTCATGTCCTTCCACGAAAACGTGACAAGACGTGAAACTATGACATGTCACGATATCACGACAATTTTTGCTCATCATCTTCATTATCACCTCCAAGTCGCGAAAACCCAACATGTCGTGATTTCGCGACATTCTTTCCCCATGTTGTCCTTTTGTTGTTTCGAACCGCAAAAATGTGACAAGTCACGATTTCGTGACATTTTCTCTCTCACTTGGTTTTCTCTTTGCTCCTCATCGTGAAAATATGACATGTCGCAATTTCATGATGTTTCGTACTTGGCTCTGTCTTTTCTACTTCTCCTCTACGAAAACAAGATAGGTCGTGAAAACCAAACATGTCGTGAAATCATGACAATTTTCCACCTTGCCCTTCATCCTGTCTTTGGGTCGTGATTTCGAAACATGTCGCGAAATCACATGTTTGCATTGACTGTACCTCTTGCCCCGTTGGCCGTGAAACTGCGACATGTCGCGATATTGTGACAATTTTTGGACTTAGCTCTTTTCTGCATGAGACCTCATGAAAACATAACCTGTCATGATATCATGAAAATTTTAATCTTCAACTTAATTCTTCGCCATGCATCACGATTTTGCAACACGTCGCGATATCGCGACATTACTGGCAGCTTGTTCCATTTGACCATTTTGACCATGATTTCGGAGCACGTCATGATATCACGACATTCTCTGACTTTGGCTTCTATCTCTTCTAAAAAACCATGATAACGTGACATGTCATGATATCATGATAGTTTTGAACCCGTGCTCTCCATGCTGCTTTTGGTCATGATATCGTGACAGTTTTTGGACTTAGCTGTTTTGGCACAAAACTCGTAGGGAAACACAGAGGAGTGAGAACTTCAAAAGTTTATGCATGAATAAGCAACAATCAAAACAATGTGGCAAAAATGTCAACATTATTGGTAGCTCGTGGGGTATACAATTTTGTTGTATGCACGAACTCCAGACCTGAATTCATTGGGCACAGAGTCAAGAAAAATTGGAGGAACAGAATGCTGACTGATGAGAGACATCTCTGCGGACTTTCAAAAAACTCAAATTGATCTGTATTTGGCCTAGCTTGAGTGAGCTTAACCACCAGGTGTTGTAATGGGATCTCCATGATAGTGATGAAAGCATCGTGGTTGCAAAATGAAAATGAACGAAATGATGACCCGTAGATGTGCAGGCCGTGGAATGGGAATGTAATGGTGAAATGATGGAAAATGAAGGAATAACAATGGCAGATACAACAACCAAAGAGGGAGCTACTATGTCACCAGCTGCGGGGATGGAGAAAAAATGAATAATGGAATGGAAGTGGATGGAATGGAGATGATAGTAGGAACTGTGGCTGTGATGAAGTACTCACAAGACAAAGGACTAGAAGAAAGGGAAAGTAGAAATGGGAACATCAGAGGGGGGAGTAGAAACAACAATAGTGGCTTGAGTAATTGCAGGAGAAGAAGGAATAGGAGAGAAAGGGAATGAAGTAAGGAAGTGGAAAGAAGAAGTAGAGGAAAAGCCACTAGCTGATGGCAAGGAAGAGAAAAAAGAAATAAATGTACTTGCGGGCTCACATGCAAAAAGAGCCGAAGTAAAAACAATTTTTTTTTTTTGTTTTTGTCTATTTTTTCTTCCTTTTTTTTTTTTTTGCTTTTTTTTTTTGAAGCAATGTACAATATCTACAAAATTTTGTGACATGATTGGCATGCCGCCACCACAAACCCAGCTTCTGGTGTCTATCCGGTGAACCTGCAGTGTCCAGACCAGATCTGATCATACTTCAGTCAACCTTTGAAGTTCAGTTGGCTTCTTATCAAAGTTCTCCATGGTGCAAACAGGGCACAATGTGGCAGGTTATCATTCATGCCAGTACCCATATAGTTGATGAATAATGTAGCAAAAATATTTGCCAAATGAAGGGCTCCTTGAGGTATCGGTTGCAGTAATGGCAGAAGCCAATACCACCATTTTGAAGAGTCCACTGGCTATGGACCGAGTACATGTTCCTCCAACCCCTTGATGCGATAACAGGAATTGTCCAATGACAGTCCTTTCTCCAGGATCTTTTCAGGCTCTGCCTCTTGATGAGACATAGTTAATGGGCTCTGGTTGAACACTTGCATGTTATGCCCTGGGACACAAAAAGGGTGCAAAAATGTGTCCTCCTTGCTCTCAGGTTCTGCCACTTGAGCCTATTCTTCTTCTCCTTCGCTCATCTCCTCTTGATCCATTTCTTGATAGAAACTACAAGCAACCATATTATCTATTGTCGGGACAAGGCTTGTCGATTCCCATCATGGGTCTTGGATGAAAGCTACCTCTTGAGCTCCACACAGCTACATCTCAGGTATTTGCTCAGTATGATAAATCTTCCATGGCGAATACTGCGTAGGGTAGACAGGAGCAGCAACAATTGGAGAAAGCAATGGAGTTTCTCCCCACTGCCACTTTCCTGACAGGAGCAAAAGTTGTTCCGCTCGCACTGCTTCTTCAAATATTTGAGGGAACCTTTGTTCACCTGATTACAGCAAGAGGAGGCTTATGTTCGGGTGAAAGGCATGAACATAGAAGAGGTGGGCTTGGGTAGGTGTCGGTTGGATCTCCCCTGGAATTCTCTTCCAAGTTCTACAAAATCAGACGTTGAAATCTGTGATGCTCTCCTGAGGTGTTCTCGTGATAGTGGAGAGATGCATCAAAATTTGGAAGGGATCCTGAGAGCCATAAAATGTTGTAATGAGCGCTCCCGCTAAATCATCCCATGAGCAGATGCTTTTATGCCCAAGCAATCTATACCACTGCAACGCCCTTCCTTCTAGAGATGAGACCAAAAGTCTGATCATGACATCTTCATGAATTATATCATGGAGGGTCGCTAAAGCAACAACATCGTCAATATGCTCTCGGGCCATTCCCTTGGTGCCATTGTATTTTGTTAGGGCTTTCAGGGCACTTTTGGGAATCTCATGCTAAATTTGGAGATTCAGAGGGCCAGGATCATCCCATCTAGGACAGCATACCCTCACCATTATAGCAGTGGTCTACGATATCACGGCTGTCACCAAGTCAGAGTTGCCAAGTGAACATTCTTTCCTTCGCTTGTAAGGTCAAGGCTACTCACCAAACCTTGATTCCTTCGGGGTATCTTCGTTCAGCTATAAAATGTGCCTACGATCAAGAAATCTGGATCTTTGGCTCAACAGAGTCACCAGATGAACTTACAATCTCCGCTTTTGAGGTCAAGACAGTTCATCAAAAATCTTGATTCCTCCGGGCTGTCCAAATATGTGGATCTTTCTGAGACAGAATTAGTCTGTCCCACCAGGCGTGCCAAAAACTGTTGGTCACAAATCTGCCACAAGAAAGGATTTTCTATGTCTATGCGCCCTAGACCCAACCAACATTGAAAGGTTGAGAGAAAGAAATGTCTCCCGGACCAATCTCCAGAGAGGGTTGGTTCCCTTACTAAATTCTATTCTGTTGAAGACTAGAGTTGCAGGAAAGAAATCAGAAATATACGAAAAGAAATGGGAAATTATGGAAAGAGATGGGAAATATGGCCACAGGCCGAATTTGTCAGATCGGGGAAATATTAGCAGCAGATAACCTCAAGCACACGAACAACATATAACAAAATATAGTGACGTAATCTACTTACAACCTTGCATAGATAACCTCTAGAATCGCATTCCAGAACTCACTTCCTCACTAGCAATATTTAAACTCAGATGCAGAATTCAAATTTAGCAATAGATAAGAAATATGAGCATAAAGGAGAAATGCATAAGATAGAAGGAAAATCAAACAGAAAGTTTCTTGCAAAACCAGAGGCCAAATATATTTTATTCATGCAAAGAACTTGAAAAGTTTTTCAGCAAAAGTCTTTCTCTCGATCCCTCTTTCTGAGATATACATTGATATTTATAGAGGTCTCGCCTCTCTACAGCATTCAAAGCATGAAATAGACTTTCTCGAGATCCACAAAATATGTAATGAAAAAGAGAAATGATCCCCTTAATCCTGCCTCGAAGAAGTCACAATCCAAACAGAAACAAGGAACCAACTGTCTTTCATTAAATGATCATTCTCGAACCAAGCTTGAACCCTTAGAAAATCATAAACAGAAGCTTTTAATAATGGAGGCATCTTAAATTCTGGTTGCTTCAACAACTACACACCTAAGCACGTTCTTTCATCTTGCATGCATTGGAAAGCAACAAAACATTAAATTCTGGAGAGCTTTTAATTCTGGGAAATCGCCATACTTCATCAGGCTGTTGAACTGCTTCCTGGCGTGAAATCATGATGGGTCACAAAACCGTGACATGTCATGAAATCACGACATGTCGCGAAATCGTGACATTTTCTCTCTTCGTACTCTTTTTCCACTTTTAGTCGCGAAAACCAAACATGTCACAAAATCACGATGTATTTGGCTCTTTGTTCTCCTTTGTCACCTTAGGTCATGAAAACACGATGCGTCGCAAAATCACAAAAATTTCTTGCTCTCTACCATCTTCTTCATGTCCTTCCGCGAAAACGCGACAAGACGCGAAACTGTGACATGTCGCGATATTGTGACAATTTTTTCTCATCATCTTCATTATCACCTCCAAGTCATGAAAACCCAACATGTCGCGATTTCACGACGTTCTTTCCCCATGTTGTCCATTGGCTGTTTCGAACCGCAAAAACGCGACAAGTCACGATTTCGTGACATTTTTCTCTCGCTTGGTTTTCTCTTTGCTCCTCGTCACAAAAATCTGACATGTCATGATTTCACGACGTTCTATACTTGGCTCTGTCTTTTCTACTTCTCCTCCGCAAAAACAAGACAGGTCGCGAAAACCAAACATGTCGTAAAATCGTGACAATTTTCCACCTTACCCTTCATCCTGTCTTCGGGTCACGATTTCGAAACATGTCATGAAATCGCAACATGTTTGCATTGACTGTACCTCTTGCCCCGTTGACCGTGAAACTACAACATGTCGTGATATCACGACAATTTTTGGACTTAGCTCTTTTCTGCATGAGACCTCGCGAAAACATAACCTGTCGCGATATCATGACAATTTTAATCTTCAACTTAATTCTTTGCCATGCGTCACGATTTTGCAACATGTCGTGATATTGCGACATTGTTGGCGGCTTGTTCCATTTGACCATTTTGACCGTGATTTCGAAGCACGTCGCAATATCGTGACATTCTCTGACTTTGGCTTCTCTCTCCTCTAAAAACCCGCGATAGCGCGACATGTCATGATATCATGACAGTTTTGAACCCGTGCTCTCCATGCTGCTTTTGGTCGCGATATCGTGATAGTTTTCGGACTTAGCTATTTTGGCACAAAACTCGTAGGGAAACACAGAGGAGTGAGAACTTCAATAGTTTATGCATGAATAAGCAACAATCAAAACAATGTGGAAAAAATGCCAATAGTTCCCAAAGCAATATAAGGCTTTTTGCAAAGTAAACAAACAATTTTAGAAAATGATCGAGTAATTTGGTGCTTTGTAAACTAAATTTTGTAATGGACTTTTTATTTTGAAAGAGAAAGTTTGATTTAACTAGGAATACAGGGTTTTGATATGCTTATCTATGGTCCCAAGCTCTTTGGAATGTTGTCTAGAAGATGTGACAAGCTCTAGAATATGTTAAAATTCGATCGGATGGATCCCTATGATTAGATTTGATCATACCTATATGTACAGTTGAAATAAGGGGTGGTTTTTATAAAGTTTTCATTGTTGATAGTGGTCTTTCTACTGCAAAAATTGATTTCTATGAAATTTCTTGCAATGCTAGAAAACATAAAGTTGGATTTTCACTAAAAATGCATATGGAGCAAAATTAACTTAAGCTATTGAATGATAATCGCAAGATGGAAAACAACCAATTTTACAAAAGAGGAAAAGGATGAAAGGTGAATTATTACACCTTGGAACACCATTTTTTAAGGTAGTTTTTGGCCTAAGGAGGTAAGGTGGCAAGTGAGACAACAATATCAATGCGTAAAATCCATCCCTAACTTACCTATAATTGTTGGGTTGTTGTGGTGGTTGTGTAGAAAATGATACCTACCTAGTGGGATTAGTTTTTAGAGAGTTTTTCCCAATCATACCTTTCCATATAGGTGGTTTGACCATACCTATTTGTATGGTTCTAGATAGCAAACCAAAAAAAAACTTACCTTGGACTTGAGTTGGTTTTTCAAGTTTTTGAAGGGTCTATGTTGGTTTTGTGGTACTTATAACATAGAAATATGATAGCAATGTTAGTTATATAGCTAAAAAAAATCTAATAAAACATAAAAGAGGGTTAGTTTCCGACCATGATCACCAAAATGTGACTATTGAAGATATGTCATTTCATTTATTGAAAGAGAAGTGTTACAAATTTTGTACTTCTATATATCTTACCCCTTGGGCTATAGTTGGGACCTTCTAGTGAAGAAACCCTTTTAAAATTGATGGTTCATGGCATTATGTGTCTTCTATGGTCACCTTAGTGGGAATGGGCTTACTACACATAGGCCACTACTAGTTGTATAAGTCCTCTAAACCTAAAAAACCCAATAAAAAGCATTAAATGTGTTTGGGGGCCTATCTCAATCAGACCCCTTGTGATGAAAGATAAATGAAAGTAAAAGCTAAACCATTACTTTACAAAACTACTATAATGCTTATAAAATAGTTTAAAAGAGTGTCTTTACCTGACTTAGTGACTTGTTTTTTTGTTGTAGGCTAAAATAGGGTCTTGAAGGGGATCATACCCCTAGGTACAATCCAATCTGATCATACATTTTCATACGATTGACTCTATATTATCTATATAGATAATTTCTTTGATGAGGGGGTTATTTTGGTGTTTTTGGATCTCTTGTTTAGGTTGGTTAGTCTTTTGTACTTGTAACTAAGAGTATTTTACTATGCAAATGGGGATGTAAGAGGCACATGCTAACATCCATTATGGTTTATGGCAAGTGGGGGTGTGAGTGTGAAGGTTTCTACAGTGATTTCTACATAGTCTAGGTATGCAAGTGTGTGATTATTCTAAATTATGAAAATTTCCTTCTATTTATAGACTTGTCCAAGGTTAGGGGTTTTGAGGTGTCTAGTGAGGCACCCCCTAAGGTGGCATGATGTGCCATACCTCATAAATAGGTTTGGATGAAGGAAATTCCTCACCTATCCACATGAAATAAATGGGCATGGGTGCACCATGCTCATAATTCATAAATATATGGAGGGTGAAAGTCTTCACCCATTATGACATGGTGGAAGATGATTCATCAATGCATTCAATGCCTTCAATGCCTTCAATTCTTTAAACAAGAAAGTCTTGGTCTTGAATGCACATGGGGATGAGGGAAGCAAGAGTTAAGTTAGACTAGGGTTATGGGTTAACCCAAGGTGAGGTGGAGGCTAGGCTAGTCAAAGGGTAGACTAGGGTAGGGTTGACCAGGGTTTAGGGTGGACCAATGGTTAGGTTTACCATGGTTAAGCTAGAGTAGGCTAGGCTTAGGTGGAAGCTAGGCTAGTCAAAGGGTAGACTAGGGTGAGGTGGCCCTAGGGTAGGCTAAAGGGGGTGGCTACATGATGACTAGAGGCTAAGTGTAGGAAGGAGCTTAAGTGGCCAAGGGGGTTAAAGTGGGATGAATAGTGATTTTTGGGAAATTATGTAAATTTTGTAGGCTTTGAAAATTAATTGACCATTAGCACTACACAAGGATAAATGTGATATTTTTAGGTGTCTACAAGTTTAAAATTTTTAACTATATAGAAAATTATTTTAATATGTTTCTATAGTTTAAAAGTTTATCTATAGAAAAAAATGTTTTAATATATACCTATAGTTTCAAAGGTTTAACTATAGAAAAAATATTTCTATAGATTCAAAATTTTAACTATAGAAAAGATATTTCAAAAATATTTATATAACTTAAACATGTAATTATAGAATTATTTTTTGATATTAATGAAAAACATTTTTTTAAATACTTAAGAAAAATATATTGAACCTAGAGGCCTTAGATTTATATTTCTCATAGTCATGCCTTGTGATATTCTCCCTCAAATTTTGCAAACACTTGCTCAGTTTTAGTTGAGCCAAATTCACAAGCACTCAGGCATCTCAATTTAGAATTTAAAATTGGTCTTGATCATTGGTATAAGCATTGTCTACTCTTTGATGTTACATGTTCTTAGAAACAACTCTCAAGCTTATTTTGTTATCCAATTTATACGTTTGAAACAAAATATTTTAAAGAATACCTCTTAGGAATAAATTTCCAATATTCAAATCACTTCATAAGACACCTCTCAAGCATAAACTTATAGCACTCATACCACTTCATAGGTGATGCCTTTTAAGTGTAAAATCACAAAACTCAAACTACTTCATAAGACATATCTTCAAGCACAAACTTTCATCACTCAAACCACTTCTCAAAATTACATTTATAGAATGTCTCTCAGATATATTCCAAAGAGATTATTGTATTCTATACTAAACACTTGCTTCTTCAAAATTGAAATTGTGTTCTCCAGTGAACACTTTCTTCTTCAAAAAATAAACGCAACATTCTAGTATGAACATTATCCTTCAACCTATTATGGGTCCTCAACTTTCAATAATTAAATACATTCAAACAAATAAAAAAATGTGCCAAATAATATTTTTAAGGATAACATGAATTAAAATGTGATGCAACAGTTGTCTCGGATTGGTCTCCTTGAGATCTACCACAAGCAATCATCACTTTAAAAATATATCTTCCGAAACATACAAACATTGATCTTAATAAATTCCTCTCTAATGCAAGCTCAAAAAATTCTCCTAAAAGCATAAATGGTTCTATTATTAAATTTATTTCCAATGTAGGCTCAAGAATTTTTACTCTGATACCACATGTTAAATTCAAGTGAAACCATAGAAAAATATTTTATTCTTCTTCGTACATTTTAGGGATATATAGGTATATATCTAATCTATTACATGATGATATCGTAAGAGAAAAATCCCATATTATACTTGTGATATCCCTCCCTTTCCAATTATTTTATTTGTACTTCCAATCAATGGAAAGTATGTATATGGTGACGGTTCTTTAGAAATAGTGATGTTATTATATATTAGGATTACCCCTTCATAGATCCTCATAAATTTCCTTATGAAAATATATCTTTAGTCTATCTTCTTTTTATTTCCATGTATCTAATGGATATTGAGTACTTAGGACCAATAGATCTTTATAAAAGCCTTGTGCATTGCTTTATTATTGTAAAAGTGGGTTCTTGAATAAGGTTTTAAGGTGGAAAAAATATTAATTAGCACAGCAAACAATTGTGCCTTATAGGGAGGAAACAAATATTTATTATTTTTTTGAAAAAGCATCTTAAGAGAAAAGTAACATAGATAATAAGTGACATAGTTAAAATACTAACTTTGAGGTGTGAAATTATGTTTATATATGACAAAAAATATTTTGGAAACTAAAGCATAATCCTAATTTTATCACATGCATAAAATATTTCACTTGTCCAAAATGGAAAACAAATGAATTTTCTAGACTCATCAAGTAGATTTAATGTTTTCAAAAATAGGTGCATGGTATATTGTACTACAATAATGTCAAGTATAAATATAGATATGATATTTAGGATCATATAAAGAATATATGAAGTCTTTAATTAAATAATATCAATGTATACAAATTTCATATAATATAAATCAACATAACATTCAACAATATAACAATATTATTGAATGAAAATATTCACAATATTATTGATGAGTCAAATATACAATATTGAGATTTGATCTACATTCAAATACATTTCATTGAGATTTATCTCCATAATATAACCTTAGAAATATGACTCTTATACTTTGTGTATTGCTCTCATAACATATCCAGGAGATGCATCCCTTCCTATTCCACACATAAGACAAGTCTCTCATGTCCTTTGGCTTCTCTTCTTGCCACTTTTATACATGACTCTTAACTCTCTATCTACTTGCACACTATATTCTATGACACATGCACACTCCTACTTGCACACATTGTTACATGACACATGTGCACATACTATAGATATACACTTACATTAAGAGGAAATATAAATCATATTCCTAAACTATAGAATCACACCCTAATTTAATATTTACATTGTACCATAGGCACCATGAAAGTACATTAGCATATACCAAATAATGTAATATTCTTCAATACCCCCTATATTACATTATTTGGTAATTGAAGATTTTAGTCTTCAATATTTGATTCTTGTCTTTGTCCTCTTGCTTTGGATTTCACACCGCTTGAAGTTCATATTTTGACTTTATTCCTTTGTTCCTATTATACTTACGAACAATTCATATGTTTCTGATAATTTTGAATCATAAATACATAATCCTAGTATATATTCTTTGTTGTTATTCAAATTCATTTCCCAAAAAAATTTCAAATAATTGCACATGCAATTTTTCCTTTCAAGTATAAAAAATTTTAATCAATTTCTTCAAATTTTTCAATTTTTAAATTATTCAAAGTAATTTCTTTGAAGTAGAAGTCCTTATAGATCCAAATTTTAAATAAAGGTATTTTTTTTAAAATAAATCTTCAATCAAATTTACAAATCAGTAATCAATCAAATAAATCAAATCTTTTAATTTTCAAATTTCAAATATACTTTGGAGTAGAAATATTTATCTCTCCAAAACTTCAAATTTTATCAAATATCAATTTTCAAATCAAATTTCAAAAAGAAAATTGAAAATAATTTTAATTTTTGTTATCACTTAAGTTTCAAGGTTATTGCAGTGGTAAGGAATTTGGCCTCTCTTTGAGAGGTCTAAGGTTCGAACCCCACTCAATATGAGGGAACCAAGACCTCTCATAAAAACCTATATAAACTCATTGAAAAAAAAAATTTATCACTCCAAATTAATCTTATTTATTTATATTACTATTGGTCAAATATCTGCCTAAAATACAAACACACATTTGTGCACCCTAGACATGACCAACATTGAAAGGTTGGAGGGAAAAAATGTCCTCCGGGCCAATAGCCAGAGAGGTATGAATCCCTTACTAAATCCTACACCGGTTATAAGTTTAGAGTTGTAGGAAAGAAATGGAAATAATGGAAAGAAATGGGAAATATAGCCACAAGCTAGAAGATGTAGGATTGGGGACAAACTAGTAGCATGAATTCAAATCAAGCATTTGAGCAACAAATAATAGAAAGTAAGGTGAAGAATCCACTTAAATTTTGTAGAGACAACTTCCAGATTTGCATTCTAGTACTCACTCCCTTACCAACAGCAGATAATGAATATGAACATAAATAGAAATGCTTTAGAGTAGAAAGGAATCACACAAAAAAATTGCTTGCAGAATCCGAAGCCAAATTCCTTCTATTTACGCAGAAAAATTGATGAGTTTTTTTGCAGTGTCTATCCTCCCCCTTTTTTACATAGGAAAAGTCTAGTATTTATAGAGGTTTTCACCTCTATTCATTAATATACAAAAAAACAAAATATCCCCAGATCAGGAACTAACAAGAGGAATTTTCTCCTCAAAAATCTTCCCTCTGTGGTAGCGATCCAACCTTTAAGGGAAATTCTTGGGCAATCAGCAAGTTTGGGCATCGATGCACAAAAAATGCAAAGATGGTCATTGACTTGGTACCTCCACTATACCTTGGAAATTCACCCTTTGTCAATAAATTCTACCGTACCTAAGTATCACTTCAAAAAGAGGTAAATTAAATAGGGAATGTCTTGGAACTTCATGAAAATCATTTTGTGATATTAAATCATGCACCCTTTCAGCATGAAACTAGTAAATTCAGTCACTCTTCAGCTCAATAATTAAATTATAATTATTTTTTGATCAAGTTTCCTTTGAAAAGTCTTAATTGATGCTTGAAATTAACTTTTCCCAATACAGAGCGATGGGTGAAAGTGCTTCATTTAAATTTCATCACTTCCTCCTTATTCGCACTTCCAGGTGGAGAGAGCACACAAAAAATAACAACCTTTATAATTTAGCTCAACCTATGCCTCTAAGCCACACTTTGCACCATTCCATATAATTTCACCCAAGGGAGAAGCAAAATATTTTATTCACCATTAAATTGTAGCTTTAGGTTCTTACATTATTTCGCCCAATGCACAACCCACAACTTGATTCATTTTAAAACTATTTGCGTCGTCTGCACCTCAAAAACATAACAGTGATATTACTTGAGAAAATATAGGTGACACACCTTATATATTCCTTTGTTTTCATTTTTGGTGATTTTAATCATCTTCATATAGCTTCACCTCGGGGAGAGGCGAATAGGAATTTTACCTCACACTTGCAGCCAAAGCGCTACTAGTTGCTTTCTTTTAAAAAGTCTTTTACTTTCAGCATATACATTCACCCCAAGGAGAGGTGAATGGGATTTTTTCCCCTCACTTGGGGGAAAACCATTTTAAAATTCTTCCACTAAGTGCCACTGTGGGGTCCACAACGTTCTTATTTTCCATATGATTTCACCTCAAAGAGGGGCGAAAGGTAGTTTCATCCCTCTCTTGGGGTGAAAGAGTCCTGACCTTTTACTGCCGTATCTTGTCACCTTTACACCTTAGTGGGATCCATAGCATACACTTTCAAATTCATTGTTGCTGGGCTTTCACCACAAGGAGGAATGAAAGGGAGTTTTACCCCTCACTTGGGGTGAAAGTTTGATTGACTTTTCCATGCACTGAATTGGCAAAATGTTCACTTATTTTGATGATGTTTGCCTCGAAGTGGGGTGAAGGATGATTTCACCCCACATTTTGGGTGAACGTACTCCATTTTATTGCCATCATTCCTCAAATTTGGGCTCACACGAACCTACTCATTTAGATGTGTTTTCACCCCAAGGAGGGGCGAAAGAGGTTTTCACCCCTTACTTGGGGTGAAAGCAATTTTGCTGAAATTAACATTTTTTTATCCCTTTTAAACTTACATTCACCCTAGAGTGGGGTGAATGCAATTTTTTTCTCTTTTCTTTGCTTGGTGATGAGGCTTTCACAAAAACAAGGACGTATTCGAGAGATTTCAACTGCTTTCACACATACTTTTTATTATCCCATTTTACAATCATTTTACCTTATAACACCCATTATTCCCACATGATTAACACACAAAAAATGAACTACAACACATTATACTAGCCAAAATACTGCAACATAGATTCAATATATTTTACCGCTTTTACAATAAAAAATATTCAACAAAATTTCATCAAAATTTTAATGTGGCATGGTGCAAAACTACCAATATTTCTGGCAGCTCATGGGATATCCAGCTCGCATGGATGTAAGAGATCCCAGGCCTTTATCCATTGGGATATTAGTGGTCCTTCTTACGGGTTGCCTTGGTTGGCGCTTCTAATTCAGACATCTTTTTCTATGCCTATTCTACTGTTTCCTTCTCTACCGCTGCCTACTCTACTACTGCTTGCTTTTTTGTGACCTACTCTTCCTCTTCCTTCAAGATTTCATAGGTAACTTCATAAAATACAACTGCTTCAACCCAAGCATCTATGGTAAATAATCAAGGAACACTAAGTAATTCATAAATGTATCGTAGGTTCTGGATATCCTCCAAGATGATGCGCTTAGATATTTGAGCTAATTCAAACAAGGATGACTCCATGCAAGTGAAATTTTTCATGAGCGTCAACACTTGTTCTTTCATAATTGGCTCTTCCCACCTATCAATTTTTGAGGTGTCCTACACAAAATTCTTCCAAGCTGCTTCCAACTGTTCCTTCGGCAATGACTCACCCCATTCATCTATAAAACCTGGGAAGCCCATATTAGCAAGAGCATAAAAATGAACCATTGAAATAGAATGCTCCCATTCAATCATATTAAGGAAATTCCTACCCTCTTTCACCAGGTCCCATCTATGAAAATAACTGTGCAGCATAACCTTGGTGGTAGACTAGGCTTGGTCCATGTCACTCATGGGGTGAATGCACATACTAGACTGAGCCAAGTCTTGAATCTTTACTACCATCTCCAAATGTGGCTCTAGCATCTCCTTTGTAACCTCTATTAACTGCTGGTCCAACTGAATCTGTATTCATGCCTCAAAGAGATATTGCAGAACCAAGATTGCTTTTGCCGCCATATTTTCAAAACTTTGAGCCAACCAAAGGTTGGCCTCCTTAATTATATTTTGAGAGAAATCCACAACCTATGTAGCTTTATCCACTAGTTGGTTTTGTATGGAATCTAGTTCCATCTTCATCACCTACACCTGTTGCTCCATTGTATATTTTACCTTTTGGTTGTCTACTGCCTACTAATGCCACTGTTCTATTTCCTTTGTCATCTTCTCCTATTGTGCTCTACTCTTTACCAGAGCATCCTCAAGCTCAGCGATATTTGCTTTGGTGTCATAAAATCTCTGATTATAATGCTCGCCATGCAAGTAAATGGAGCTCATATAAACTTGGATGATCCTCATCTTCTTAGTAGGATCAATATTTATTAGGTCCTCTATCATGATATCATAAGCGTAATCACTTGGAATCATTTCTTCTTGTGGCTTTCAAACCAGGGGAATCATCTTGGTGGTATGAGCCTCCATGGCAACAGGATCGAAGGTGACTTTATTAAGTGGCTTAGCTAGAGAAAATACCTCTTTTATTTGGTGACTCTTCAACCATTGTGACAAACTAAGATAAGCTCAACTAATTTTATTGACATTTGGTTGTTCAAGCATCACCTCGGTCTCAGGAAATACATACAATTCCAAAAATTGGATGAAGGGGAATATAGCCTATGACTGATCTAGCTTGAAGGAAGAAGAGAAAACATAAATTAGAGGGAGGACTAAAATAGCAGAATGGATGGAAGTGCCAATATTGGCTACAGTTACGCTCACTCATGGAGGATCTTGCATACTTATAGCTATAGTGGAAGTAGTGACATAAATGGAATGTGAAGGATGCAAAAATGGATTTGGACCTGATGCAAACAAACTAAAATAAAGGGAGACCAAAGAGATGGAAAGAGGAGTAGTAGTGACTTATGGGTGAGAGGTAGGAAGTGAAATAGAAATAGAAGGAATACCAAATAGAGGATAAATAGATGTAGGAACTAAAGGAAATAAAGTGACAGTCACTACTTGCTCCTGAGTAGAATAATAGGGAAGATGAGATGTACCTTCGAGCACAGGCATTGTGTGATCTAGTGATGGAGCTAGCTGCATAACAGGTTCCTCTTGCACTTGCTGTCTCTCTACGTCTATGTCAAGATCTATGATTTCTATTTGCTAATCTAACTACTTCTATTGCATCAATAGAGGTTCCTGGTAAATTTTAACCTGAGCAGCTAACATTGGTAGAGGAGGATTGATCACAGGTACAACAACTACTATCGTAGAGACTGCAACAACAAAAACTACAATGAATGAAGAAACAACACTGATTCTTGGCCTCTTTGTAGCATTCAAAAAATTCAATACCTCTTCTATGCTTCACTTCTCCAAAGGAGGTACCTCATATTTACTCTACTTCATCTATTGAGATTTTCTTTTAAACACAAATGGTTGTTCCTCTTCCTCATGTGTCACTTCCTCAGCTATCGAGCACTCTTCTTCAGCCATGCTTTCTTCATTGTCAAATTTTTGAAAGCTTCAAGGTATGACCTTGGAGAAAGTGATAGGTTGATAGATGTTGACAAATTCATTGTATACCTCTAAAAATGCCTTGTCCATCTTCAACACGTAGACAGATGTAATTTTTCCATGGTGGACCCTCATAATCTACTAGTTAATAATTTTTTCCTCAAACCATGTAGATAGCTGTTATTTCATCTGGATAAATAGTACCAATAGAGGAATATGTTCTCTTTGCACTACAAGGTTATATTCAGCCTCTTGTTCATAAAAATCATGCCATGGTGGAAGTGACATCACGACCTCAACATGCCACTCCAAATTGCACCCTTCAAAATTATTACAATTTTGATTAATATCTGGTCATGGGTAGAAATGAAAATGCTTGGCCTTAATTATTTCCAAAAAATGACCCAATGGATCATATCTCCATATTTGTGGTAGTTCCACCAAGCCCAGGTCTTGGAGCACCTCTATGAGTAATATGTTTTGGCCAACCTAGTTCACTTCTATACTACCAAACTTGAAAGGCATCGTGCATGTTGTCCTCTTAATGTGCCCTGCTCCATAAAAATCATTTATGTAATCATTTTGGCACACCACCTCCATTAAAAAAACATGCTCGATGGCAAAGTATGGGAGTAGGAATGACTTTCCTATGAAGCCAAAAATTTGCACAACTATGCCTTGAGTAAGCAAAAATATATCATATTTTTCAATCATGACAACCACTTCTCTCATTGCCCGCGGTACATTTTCAATATTGTCACAAATTAGCTCAATTGTAGGACCCAATTTTTGCCATTGGTGATGACATAGTCTCCATTTTTTGCCATTGTGTCAGAGTATGGGTCCAAATCCACATTTTCATTTCTTCGAGCTTTCTTGGATTTTTTCCCATCTTCTGCTTTCTTCTTTGACTGCTTAGGTTTTGTGGCATCCTTCACTTATGCACTTATCTTACCCATTATGTAAATTCTGACAACCCTGAGAGCTCTCTGCAATGTATACAAACAAAACCCACAATTACACCGGTAAATTTAAAAATTAATCTTTGGATGATTTTACTTATTCTATTTATAGAGCACACAACCAACTACCACAGTAAATGTGGTAAATTTATTTAGTGCATTCAAGAGGTCGTTCGCCTTGGAAAACTCACTTGACACTTTTCTCCATGATTTAAAAATAATCAACCTGTATTTGCCATGATATCCTTTTTGAAAATTGTGCCTTAACCATAGTGGTTAATGTATTGGTTTACAGGGTGTGCTAATCCCACCCACCCTTTTTTGTATGATTAAACGTTATTTTATTAATATAATGGCTCTTTCATCAAAAAAAAAAATTGGCCTTTATCATGTTTTGCCCTCGAATAGTATGCCCTGACTCCCTGACATCTTCTTTGAAAAATTAAATCTGCCACAAGTAAGCTAATCAACGTCTTTTGAGAACACCAAGATATTTTCTCCCTCGAAAAAGCAAAAACACTCTTAGAAAATCCGAGCAAAAACGTTTTTCTTGGGACACTCTAAAATCATGAGAAAAAGTTTACTTGCACCAAAATAAATCATCACGTGCCAAAAAATCATCCAATAAGTGAAATTATTCTGATGTTGCACTGTTGCTTCCAATCCTTTTCTCCCGAAAATGTCGTGCGCCTGTTTAATAAACTTCCATGGTGAAACCCTCCTTTTTAAAATGGATAAATGCTTTATCTTTTTTCACCCCATATTTATAGAAAATGAATTGATTTTATTTTCTTAGAAAATATTTCAACTTGGAGCTTTAATTTTGCTTCTTTTTTTTCTTCTTATTTTATTTTCACCCTTCTCCTTTTCTTTTATAATTTTAAAATATTTTTCAACACTCATTTAATTGGGTAAAATAATAATTTAAAAATATTTGTTCCAATTGGTACTCGTAAAACAATTTGACCTTTACTGAAAAATAATTTAAATGATTTTGCTGAAATCTCTTAACGTCACTTTCGAAAAAAATTTTGGAGCAAATCTGATATTCAGGGGAAAAATGGGTGAAAACAATTTTTTTTTTTTTTTTATATTTGTTCCAATATTTCACTAAAACTCCTTGTATGTAGGGGCCCGAAAAGCTGCAACATGCCCCCCACGCTTTTAAATTATTTGTATGTTTCTTCACCCCTATGAGATGTGAATGGTAGTTTCGCCCCACACATGGGGTGAAAATATTGTTGAATCTCCTTAAATTCAATTGCTATGGTGAATTTGTTATTTTAAACCATGCTCTCTTCGACGAAAGAGGTGTAAAACTTTAGCTTGAAATCTGGGGTGAAATACCTTTTAAATCATTTATGTTTAACTCAGATGGTGTAGGAGTTGTGATCAGTGTCTTAAAAATATTCATAATATGCTTTTGTTGCAATGAGGGGTGAATAGGAGTTTTACCCCTCGTTTGGGGTGAAAGCCCTTTTGACCATTTTCATCATGGTGACTTGGTGCTTTTCTTCTCATTTTCTCTTCTTTAATCACCCCAAAGGGAGGTGAATGGGATTTTTGCCCCTCCCTTGGGGTTAAAGCAATTTTCATATCATTTTGCTTTCAAACGTTTTCTTTTAAAGTGTTTTTCGCCTGAAGACTTGCAAAGATTATATCTCCTTCTTTCCCCTACTCCTTTGATTCTGACAATAAATCATTTTTAACCTTAAAGCCCTCATATACCTGATAATAATATTACAATAAAATAATTAATTCTACCTGAAATCATAATGTGTTATCTGAAAACTATTTTTGGGTAAAATCAATTTTGAGAGAGAGAAAGCATTTTAAAATAATTTGTGTTTCTTGAGGGTAGCTCTGTACCTTTCTAGCGGAGTCAACTTCATCTCCATTTTTTCTTTTTTTCTTTTTTCTTTTTTTACTCATATTTTAATAAAACAATAAAAATACTGTCAAAAAATTAAATCTGTACATATTTACATACTCACACCCCTAATCATGTTACTAAAAATAAGCCTTCATATGAAGGCCATTAACTAGAATTGGAATATCCCAACCATCCATGTCTTGAAGATGATATGCATTCATCGAATTAACCCCTGAGACTTGAAATGGATCTTCCTAGATTACGTCAAACTTGTGGTGCTTTCCAAGATTAGCTTTATTCTCATTCCACTTGAGGACTAGGTCTCCAACCTAAAACTTGCATTTTGTCGTCTTCTTACCAAACCATTTTTCATCATTTTAGCATGTTTGGTGAAAGCAACATATGCCTTTTCTCTTTCCTCTTATAACTACAAAATTTGGGCTAACCTTGCACTCATAGGATCAGAATCATCATCTTCATATCTAAATAATTACAAAGTTTGGAGGACAGGGAGCTCGATGTGGGTGGGTAAAACTGCTTATTTTATATATACCAAGGAGTAAGGAGAAGCTTTAATAGACTTCTTAACTAATATATGATCTAACCATAGAGTCTTATTTAATAATAGATGTCAACTCCTTTTGATGTTGCCAAGCATTCTTTTCAATATCTGAAGTAGATTCTTATTTGTGGACTTGGCTAGGCCGTTTCCCTATGAGTAATAATTGGAAGAAGTTTTCAAATAAATCCCATACCTACTTGTAAATTTGATGATATTTACCCCAATAAATGGAGTCCTTTTGTCTATTACAATGGCTTCTGGTACACCAAAATGGATAATCAATCCTTCGAGGAAGGAGATAACTGTATCCTGGTCGACATTCTTTTTTGGAATGGCTTCTACCCACCAAGTAAATTAATCGATCATTTTTAGAATGCATTTATGCTCAGTGTAGGAATGAGCATCAATAACTCCAATGAAATATAAGACCCATTATTGAAAAGGATCTTCTACCTAGATCGGATGTAGGGGTAGAGATGCCCATGTACTTTTTCCAATGTATCGCTTATAGTTATCATAATTCTGGCTCACTTTGTGTGCATCTACAAAAAGGATAGGCCAAAAGTACCCAAATCAGATGATCTTCAAGGCCATAGGCCTTCTTGCATAGTGCCCACTGGATAAGCCAAAGTGGAACTCTTCCAAGATTTTTTGCTTTTTTGACTCTTTCACACATCTGAGGAGTACTCCATCTATGTTTTTGTGGAATAATCCACTTGGTAATAGGATGTACCTACATGCCTATTGCCTTGAATCTTCACCTTTGTGATGTATTAATATGTGATGGACATTTTCTAAATGTGAAGAATTCAACAAGGTCCTCTGTCTAGTCATTATCATCTGTAGCTTGATTAGCAAGATTGCTTTTGTTGATGGCCTCATCATGTAATATTGCTAATGAATGAGAAGCTACACTTTTAGCCAATTTTTGACAGAGTGCCTGACCATAAACCAACTTAGTAAATCAAATTTCCACGTCATATTCCTAAAAATATTTGAAATACAACCTACTCTTTTATCATCCATATCTCCTTGAATGATGAAATGCTTGACATCTGGATGGATAACATAGACAATTGTCCTACTCTCTGAAATAAAATAGAATTTCTTTAAAGACTTCATGACTGTGTATACCTACTTCTCAATGAAGTTACACTTTTCCTGGAGTGCTAAAATAACCTGACTTAGAAAAATGATCAATTTTTCATCTCCATCATATTGCTTCTGCGTGAGGACAACAACATAACTTTCCTGCTCACCCATTGCGTAAAGGATGAAATATTTCAAAAAATCTAGATTGATTAACACTGGTGCTTGGGTGATTCTTTCCTTCATCTCACAGAATGCATGTCTTCTTACTTCTATCCATTTGAATTCTGCATTCTTCTTGAGGAGATCAGTCATTGGCTTTACTACCTAGGCAAAATCAACAATGAATTTTTGAATGAAGTTTATTTGGAAAAAGAATGATTGCAGGTCCTTCTTATTGACTGGGAGTGGCAGTTTTAAGAGAGATTCAGCTCTTGTAGGATAAATTGCCAGCCCTTCCTATGAAATCACATGTCCCAAGAGTTTTTATTCTTTGATAGTGAAAGTATATTTCTTCAGGTTAATGGAAATTCCAAATTCTTGATACTTTTCGAACACTTGTTTCAGATGAGAGACATGCTCCTCCCTGCGATGTGAGAAAAAAGTCATGTCGTCAAGGTAAATTACAATAACTTGATTCAACAACTCGTCGAAAGTGATATCCATAGCTCTCTGAAAGGTAGAACCAATATTTGAGAGGTCAAAAGGCATTCTATGATAGGTAAAAGTGTCCCACTTTATAGTAAATGTCATTTTGTGTTGGTCCTCATCCTTCACCCAGATCTAATAATAGTCGGATAAACCATCAAGAAAAAAAAATCTCTATGCTCCAATGACTACATGCAAAATTTGATCTATCTACAGTAAAGGATAGTGATCCTTCAAATATGCTTGGTTTAGATTGTGAAATTCTACACAAAGGTGAATATCTCCATTTTTCTTCTGAACTAGAACCATATTTTCCACCTATATTGAGTTCTTGATCGAAAAAATTATTTTTACCTATAGTATTTTTAGCAAATATGCTTTCATAAGAACTTCAATTTTTAGATTAACAAGTTGTTGTTTCTTCCAAAAAGGTTTCACCCCTTCCTAAAACTCAATGGTGTGTTGGATTACAATTTTTTTATATCCTTTCAGATCATGGTAGCTCCATGCAATAATATTAGGAAATTCGTAGCACAGATTCTTGATGTCTTCGAGCTCCTTGGGCATACAGTCTATTCTAAATTTAATGTTTTTATCAGGTTCCAACTATATTTTCTTTTAATCCTTTGCTTCCACCTTGATATTGTTTTTCTCTACCATGTCATTTTGATCAAACAATCTCTCAAGTGAAATCAGCCCCCTAGGAATTTGGTTATTCTTCAATTGAATCATCCCTTCTATCTCCTCCTCGGTCAGTATTCATTCTTCTGCGCTATCATATTATTTAATAAAGAAATTAACAATATGTTCATCACTATTTAACACCTGCCAATAGATATTTTTATCGAGGATCAAAGGTCTATAGATTACTCTCACAGTATTTGGTCTCCTGACCACTTGCTCTATGGGAGAGAAATTAGCACCTAGGGAAGCCAAGATGTCTGTAATATTATTATGTTCTCACAAAATAACTTGAAAATTTTATTTAGAGCTGTAAAAGGCTCAAAAAAATCCCATACCTTATTATGGTAGACCTTCAAATAGTGTTGCTTTGATACACATTTGTTTGTGATATGATTAACAATGAGCTTGAAATCTCCAAAAATGTACAACTGTTTGATTCCCAACTTCTCTGATTTCTTCATACCAAGGCATAATGCTTCATATTTGGTGGTGTTATTCATGCAGCACCAATTAAATCAATAGAAGTAGGTTTTTTGTAAGCTCGAAGGAGAAATAATAATAATTCCAGATCATGCACCATTTTTACATCTTGCACCATCAAAATATAATTTCCATAATTGATCAAAAATCAGGTCTTGGGAGTTTGAATCTTTCGCTTTAATCTGTTTGGGCTTGGTTATGGTGTAACAACCAATATTAATTTCCACAATTGCATTGAAATCCATTAATGAGAACTCATCTTCTATGTGGAGCTCACCAAGAGCTTCCTCCATAAATTCTACTTCCTACACTTCTTTCATCATCATATTAACTATGCCTGTGGGCTTCTCTTCTTTCTAAAGTCTTTCTATGTGAAAAGTTGGAGGATTTTCATTATAAATCTAGATTCTCCTACCCTTAAAAGTAATCTCCAAATTTAAATAATCCAAAGAAAGGTATCCTCTTAGCTTTGCTATAAATTCCCTTGAAAGGCACATACTGAAGTATGGCTCCAGGTCAACCACCACGACTTCTTGGATAACAGTAATCTATGGCATACTGTGTAGAACAAAAGGAATATCTTTAATTACATACACCATATTAAATGGGGTCCCATACAATTGTAAAACACCTAGACTACTCCTTGTGTACTCCATTCCCATGACCTCGCATACTGCCTTTGGTATGATAGTAGTTGCAACACAGAAGGCGATCATACAATTATGCACGATCCACCCTTCCATCCTGAGAGAATTATAGAATGGGGATGGTCTATTCTTACCAATGATAGAAGTCATCAATGTCTGCACTAACACCATATGGGTGGGGCTTTCTTTTTATCCTTCGTAGATTTGAGAGATTCCTACAATAGGTTAACCTACCTAGGTAACTGCAATGCATCATACAAACTCACCTTTGCAGAGATCTTTTTTATCTCTTCAATAATGTTATATCAAAAGAACCAAGGACCTTTTCTTCACTGGTTGGTTCATATTTATTCCAGTATTTTTGAGTAGATTCTACACTTTATTATTTGGTCAATGATGGGTACTTGAGGTGCTCTTTAGCTTGTTATTTTGCTTTAGTTTGTACTTAAGTGGCTGCAAGCTGTGGAGTTGATGCTTTCACGTACAAATTTTCTTGAGATTGCTTAGGCAATAGATACTTCAACAATATAGGATCTTGTTTTTTAGTCATTGTACCATGTACTTTCACCTACGGTTGTGCCTTTTTATTCTGTACCTTTTACTTAGTAGGAACTTTCAGAGGCTCCATTTCTATTGGATTAATAGTTACCAGCTTTTTTCCAACCCTTGTAAGAAATAAAACTTGCTCCAAGGAAGGGACCATGAAATTATGATCAAATTTAGTTATCATATTGATTTAACCTCTAGTAGAACTTTCTACTAATGTCTGCACATAATTCAAATGGACCATGCACATGTCTTCACCATGAGGATCATTACAAGTGGAACACCAATATGCCTACTCTGATGTACTATCTTCTTCGTTGACTAATACAGTTGTATTTCTGTATCGCTCCAAATTTTTCACACCCTTACCTTCAGGCTATAGGATCCGTGCCCGAAAGGGGGATGTGAAAAGGATGGCGCGGTACCTCGGACTGAGAGGCCTTGCGAAGGTCCCGCCTCTCGGGGGAGGTGTATTATGGTGATTTTTCGACGGATGGTGGGTTCACCAGGAAACGTTTGAATGGCGGTTTCCACGCCTAGGTTGGGAATGTGTTTTATGTGTTCAGTTTTATCCTTAAACATTCAAGTCCTAGGTTTGGCCAAATGAATCTAAATTGCTCTATATGAAGATGCAGATTAAATGAATACGAGAAGAACAAATTAGGACAGAAAATAGAGAAAGTAAGCAAGATTAAAAAGTCATACCTGATCCGGATGTCTGATGAAGATTCTGATTCTTGAAGCAGTCAGGATCGCCTCTGATTTGACAGGATCGTCTGCTATCAGACAAGATCGTCTGAGATTTGACGAATTCGTCAGACAAATTCGTCAGAGACCTGCAATCAGAGAAGTAGACACAAAATGCAGAAAATGCAACTATTCTAACAGAGGGCAATGATGTAGAATAATAGGAATAACATTAAAATGATGATAATAAACAAAATACGAGTGTACTACAATGACTTAATGACAATTGGTGACTTAATTATGCATTTAAAGCTACATGGGTGAACTCCAAAATGCAGAATAGCAAAAAATAATAAATAAACTAGCTAATTGCAGAATAAAACAGCAGATTGAAAAGAGGAAAATGCAAACTTTGGGCACTGATTGCCCCCAATGATGATTGCAGTCGAAATCGTCTCTGATTTGACAGGATCGTCTCCGATCTGAACAGGATCGTCTGCGACGATGTAAGCTTGCTCCGGCTGAAAAATGACAAGGTTCCTGCAAGAAAATTGGATGCAACAAATGTAGATGGTAATACAGATTATTCTAATGCGTGTGAAGGTCGATTTACAGGAAATTTCAGCCAGGGGGATGCTAAGGGGAGGGCCTAGGATTAAATAGGCTTAGGAGGGAGGTTAGGAGGTTGGAGATCATCCCTATTTGGGAGATCTCCAACGGGGAGGGTCTCTAACGACGTAGACACGCTTCTGCCCGGATTAGAGACGCCGTTGGAACAGAAGCTAATTGTGAAAAATCAGTTTTGGGACAAGATCGTCTGGACGTCCTAGCCTAGACGAAATCGTCCGATCTGAGGCGATATCGTCTGATCGGCGACGATATCGTCAAACGGTCAAAACAAACTCTAAAAATGGCATGGGAAACGAGGAAACGGATTAAGCGGCGGTTTGGGAGCGGTTTTGGAGGTTGAAATTTGAATTTGAATTATTTACTAGAGTAAGTGTAATTATTAAGGTTTTATTGCGCCAATTTTAGGGTGCTACATTTTGCCCCCTCTTTAGCGAATTTTCTGAAGAAAATGCGTTAAAGATGAGTTCTTCTCGATCTACGAGAAAGCAAAAATTATTCCCATTTTTAGGCGACGATTCTTGGTCGAATCGTACGACAGCTTACTATGGTGCCCCCTCAGTGTTTTTACCCAAATCGAACGTTTGAGGTAAAAACGCGAAAAAGCAAAATTTTAAAATGTTTTTAATTGTGTTTTGAATAAAATTAAGAAAAATAGGGTAAAACCCTAATTCATTATTACTGTTCATTTTTCTGGTTTTTAGAGCTCTGCAAGCAAAAATGGTCGAGACAGCGCACAGATCGACAGAGGTCCGACGCGGGCTACGGGTAAGAGTCTAAACTTAGCTTAGAATGGTTTAAGTTGAATTTACATGCTTTTTAGATTGATTTTAAATAAATTTTGAGCATCGCGGCCATTTTTGGGCCGTCGACGTCGTCGGGACGAAATCGTCCCGATTTCGATGAAATCGTCTCAAGTTCGCCGATTTCGTCTAAGGCGAAATCGACGAAAGGGGACGATTTCGTCAAATAAGGGACGATTTCGGCTTGCGAAATCGAAGACGATTTTGCTCAAATTTGGGACGATATCGTCCAATAGTGGACGATATCATCATTTGTATAAAATTGAACTGATTTTACTTGCATTATTAATCACTTGAGTTTTTATTAATGATTTTTTGTTGTGTTGTTGTTTATGTTGCAGAGAGGTTTACTAAAGAGCAGAGAATGGAAATACGACGGGTTGAGAGATGACTTGGCCGCTCTATCACAGGCAGAGCGGGATCAACTAGCTCAAGCCGACTTACTACATGTGGCGGAGATGCCACAAGTATCCATAGATATGGGGCTACTGACGGCCCTAGCAGAGAGGTGGTATCCGGGTTCTTCCTGTTTTTGATTACCCATAGGGAGATGACTCCCACATTGGAGGATGTATGGAGGATTTTGAGGATCCCCATACAAGGACGGTTGATCACTCCTACGGCCAATCAGGGCCATGCTATGATGCGGTTGTGTGGCGATTCGAGCTTCGCCCTGGAGAAGGGCGGAGTGAACATCGAGGCGCTGCGTCAGATGCAGGGCATCCAGACTCACACAGGTTTTGGCCGGAGTGGTGGGTGGACTTCTACTGTGCCACCAGAGCGGGTGCAGGGTACCATGGGTGCTAGCAGATGTGATCTGCGACATGCGTGACCATGGTTACAGGTTCTCTTGGGGTAGCTTTGTTCTATGCCGATTGTACAGGATCCTGCATGGGGTCATGTACAAGGGCGGCCGATGTCTGGTTATGACATCGCTACTACAGGTTTGGTGTTGGGAGCACATTGTGGTGCGGAGGCCGGTAGGGCTTCCTTTGATAGGGATTGATGGGGAGAGGCCTCGAGTTTTCTACTGGTGGCTCCGGAGAGGGGCACAGTGGCGGATTGATCTGTCGATGTCTCAGAGACTACTGGATGACCTTGTCCCGGACCAGATCACCTGGAGGCCTTGGAGGGATCATCCAGGGTGGGCCGAGGATGGACAGGAGCTGGCTCGCATCAGGCGAGCCTCTGGCTGAGGATGGAGAGGGGAGAGGTGGAGCTCCATCGCTACGACCGAGTTTTGTGATAGTTCGGTCTACAACAGGGGATCCCATCTCTCAGGGATTACGAGTTTTCTCGGACTGTCCGGGATAACACTACGGTCAGCGGGGCTCTAGATATGCAGCGCTTCTAGAGTCAGGACGCAGATGATGCCCCCATTCAGCCAGTGGATGGGGACGACGCTAGAGTAGCCGACGGCTATGATGCCTAGTACGCAGGCATCCACCCTCCTTGGATGACAAGGGCTCGGGGTCCGATTCATGTAGTTGTGCATCAAATGGGGAGGCAGTGCCAGGCGGCCATTGAGGCAGCACGGGGTCACGGCGGGAGAGAGCAGAGGAGACCACGAGGCTCAGCAGAGGCCATGACAGTGGGAGAGGAGGGAGGAGAGACCCCCTTCTCCATAGAGAGAGAGGCCACCATCGCTCGATAAGGGCAAGGGTGTTGACACTAGGGAGAGCAGCGAGACAGTGACTCTCTGAGGCGAGGTTGCCCGCCTGCGGGCTCAGGTGCAGACATTGCAAGATGAGGCTACACGGCTTAGAGCTCGGGGCAAAGGAGCGAGCACTCGGGATTTAGCATGCGCTATTGCCCAGGTTACATTCTATCAGGCTCTATACTACCGGGCGGTGCCGACAGAGCGAGAGGGTGCCATTACCAGCTCATATTGCAGAGCCTATCGTGATGGGGTCATCTAGGACATCATCACGATCGGCATCCAGGACTCATGGCACCACACGGACTACGATGGGGCCACCTCCTCCACCTCGGGGGGGGGAGGAGATGAGGCTGAGAGCTCGAGGGGTTCTCGAGACACTGCATAGAGGATATATGATTGAGAGGATTGAGTATGCCAAGATGTAGATTGTGGCATACCAATCTATTTTTGATATGATGTACATATATTTGATATATATATAGATGAGATATTTTTTGATCATATGACTTGTCTTATGTATTTTTATGATGCTTTTAATGTTTTGATTGATTGATTTGATGATTCATGTAATTACGTCGTTGGAAATATTATGGTTGAAATGTCATGCTTGAAAAATTTAAATGAAATAATCTGATAGAACAAATTGGTTGTTTGTGATGTGATGATAAAAAAATAAAAGGGGACTTTTAACAATAATTTCAAAGGACATTGTCGCTATTATAGACCATTTCATGGAGTCACTCGCTCACTCGGTCGTCAAGCTAATCCCGGTATAGAAATATTGCTAAAAGTAAAGGAGTGCTTAAGAGTCTGTCTTAAGACTTTGGTGCAATGGTGCAAATGATGATGATGATGGTTTGTTTTCAGATTTTCATAAAAATAGTATGCATGAAATAATGTTAAAATGATTTTTGCTAGGCATAAATTCCTAAGTGTGATAAAATTTTTGGATAATTCCCTAGGAATTATACCATCATTGCAAAATTGAAGGTTGACATAATGACATGAAATAGTGATAATGTGCATGCTTTTTGTCAAAAAACATAATTGTATAACATAATGATTTAAGTCATATGGTTTTCATGATTTTTAAATAAATGGGGAATAAAAATTGGTACAATGGTTTGCGCTAGGCATAGAATATGTAGGTATAGACTTATACCATCATCGCGAAAATCCAAAAAGAGATAGTTTTATTGCATGGTTGATTTGTAATTGTTGAAAAGAAATAGAAAATATGAAGAGGAGGACTTGCGCTAGGCATAAAATTCCAATTTTGGTTTTGGAACTATACCATCGTCGCGAAAGTCGACAATATATTTTTTTTTTTTTTTTTTTTTTTGTGTGTGTGTGTGTGTGTTTTTTTGTGTGTGTTTTGATTGTATGGTTTTGAAAGAAATTTTGATTTTTTTGTGTTATGTATGTAGTTGTCTTTATACTAAACAACTGTACTTTAAAGAAGAAAATGAATTTATTCCAGACAATTTGCAAAAAAATATTTCAAAGTATCTTAAAGACAAAAGTTAGATTTATAAGGAATCCCATGTGCATATGTGAGTTCATTTCCAATCTTGATTTATCATAATGATACACAAAATCTCTCAAATACAAAATGTGTGTGCAATTGCTATGTTCATTTACCAGTTTTGAGCAAGATAATATGATACAAGTGATTTGAATGAACCAAATAAGTGTTCATTAACCATGATGTAGATGCATATAACCATACTAGACTACTATGTAAGTCGGATTATCAAGAGCTAGCTAATCCATAAGCGGACATAGGTCTGTACAAAAGAAGGTCGCTAATGTGACAGACATATCGCCACGCTAGGAGTTACCCAAGGCCAAGCGGGTTGGGCACAAACCACCTGTTATGGGGCTTACCTCACGTTTTCGAATAATTGAGAATTCCAGGGATTCAAGCTCATCAACCCTTCTTTTCTTTTCAAAGGGTAGGGAAAGGGATTTTATTGCTTTTGCTTTTGCTTTCTTTTGCTTTCTTTTGTATTTTTGCTTGATAATGCTTGGAACATTTTGTAATGATATAAAATAACATTTTTCTTTTTCTCTTTTTCTTGAACTTTGCTTTTTCTTTTTGTTCTATGCTAGGGATACTTGCTCGGATTAGTTGTAGAGCAAGGGATTTTTATTCCAGGTAGGGGTGAGCTTGTCCTTTTGCCAATTCTCAAAGATTCTAGACCATGTGCATGATAGGATAGCAGGGGAAACTTTTCGCTCAAGAAACCACTTCTACTATGTAGCAAAGCATGGAAATTACAAATATAATCATTTTATTGTGAAAGGATGTGCTTGGTTTAAGTAAATAACAAGATCAATTCTCTGTGCTCAAACTTTATTTAATTGAATTTTGTGGACTTTGATATAAGAGAGATTAGTAATCATGCCAGATAAAAATCAAGATATTTATTTTTGTGTTTGTGAAAGTGAGGGATTCCAAATAAATGCTAATTTATCCAAAATAATTTGAAACATATAACTGCAACATTTGTAAAGAAGATATATATAAATACTTTTTGAGAAGTTTTGAGAATGTTGACTCTCTCTTTCTTCTTTATGTTGTTTTGGTTTCGAAAGAGTCAAGAATATTGTTGTTTTTATTTTTATTATTATTATTTTTTGTTTTTGAAAGAATTAACAAGTGCCATAAATAAATACAACAAATAGTTTTGAATATTTTGATGATTATGAATGTTTTTGGTGTTTTTGAATTTATAAATTGAAAGAAATACAAGATAGTGATTTTGAAATATTTTAAACAAATATATACAAGGATGAAATGACCAAATTTATACATAGTAACGTTTAAGATGCAAAATGTTCATGGGTTCTTTAAGTTCTTTACCATCTAAGGTAGATAATTTGTATGCTCCCGATTCAAATTTAGTAGTGATAATGTATGGTCCAAGCCGGTTGGGCTCAAATTTACCTTTAAGGTCCTTAGTTGCATTAGTATTTTTTGATTTTCTTTTAAAACAAGGTCGTCGATCTCAAAGGATCGATGACGAACTTTTTTAGCATATGATCTTTTAAGCTTGTTTTGGTAGGCACGGAGATGCTCCAAAGCATTGATGCATTTTTCATCTAGGAGTTCCAGTTGACTGAGTCTGCCAGCTCGATATTCATCTCCTACTTCGGTATCTTGAAGTAGTAGAGCCAAAGAAGGAACTTCTAATTCAAAGGGAAAAACGGCTTCAGCACCATAAACCAAAACAAAAGGTGAAGTTCCAGTGGGGGTTCGAACACTAGTTCGATAGGCCCACAAGGCTGGATATAACTGAATGTGCCAGTCGCGGCCAGTTTTATTGACCAATATTTTGAGAATTTTGATTAAGGTTTTGTTAGATGCTTACGCTTGACCATTACCCTGAGGATAATAGGGAGTGGACCAGCGATGTTGAATCTTATATTTTTGGCATAATTTTTTAACATCTTTATTTTTGAAACAAGTTCCATTATCGAGAGATGAGATTTGCAGGAATTCCGAACCTACAAATGATTTGATTAAAAATAAATTTAGAGACTTGTGTGCCGGTGCGGGGAAGCTAAAGGCATAGCTTCAACCCACTTCGTGAAATACTCGGTGGCGGTTATGATGAATTTGTGTCCATCGGATGACACGGGATTGATTTTGCCAATAATATCTAAACCCCATTTTGAAAAGGGCCAAGGAGATGAAATAGCCTACGGTTCTTGTGCGGGCGCATGGACAAGGTCGGCATGTTTCCGGCACTTGTCGCAATGGCGCACATAATCATGTGCATCATTCTCCATGGTAGGCCAAAAGTATCCTATCCTAAGGAGCTTTTTAGCAATGACACTACCACTGAAGTGTCCTCCACAAGATCCATCGTGGGCTTCACTCAAGGCTGATTTGGATTCTTCTAAATTCAAACATCTTAATAGGATACCTTCAAAAGATCTCCTATATAAAGTATTGCCAATTATTACAAATCGACTTGCTCGTCTACGTAATAACCGACGTTGGTTTCTATTAGAATTGGCAGGGAAAGTCCCATTTTGGAGAAAATCAAATATATCCGTATACCAAGGTTCAGGAGTAGTTTCATTGATTAGAAACACATCCAAAGGTTCTAAGCATGACTTATTTGAAGCGGGTTCCTGGAGTCGACGAATAATGATAGTGGCATATTCGTCATCTAACTCCAAGGGCAGGAGAGATGCAGTTGCGGCCATAGCATCAGCTGCACGGTTGCAAGTTCGAGGAATAGCTTCCAAGGTAACTTGATCAAATAGAGACATTAATTGTAAAACATAGGCTTTATATGGGCGCAGTTTATCATCTATGGTCTGATAAACTTCATTAATTTGGTTTATAACAAGTTGAGAATCACCAAAAACTAACAGATGTTTAATTTTTAGCGCCAAGGCAGCTCGTAATCCAAGGATTAGAGCTTCATATTCAGCAGTATTGTTGGTGCAAGCAAATGTTAATTTGAAGGACGAGAGGAATAAGATGTTTTTGTGGGGATATTAAAATAATACCCGCACTAGCCCCACTCATGCATCGAGCTCCATCAAAGTATAAGGACCATTGTTCAATATGGTCTGCCTCTAATTGAAGGCATTCATCTGGAAACTCAATGATGAGGGGATGGGTAGACTCTAAGGGTGCAGCGACTAATTGATCTGCTATGATTTGACCCTTAACAGACTTTTGTCCTATGAATGTGAGGTCAAACTCACTTAGAGCAAGAACCCACTTGGCTGTGCGACCCGATAAATAAGGTCGACTCATGAGATACCTCAAGGGATCATATTTAGCAATGACATAAGTTTTTTGACTAAGCATATAATGGCATAATTTTTGCGTAGCAAACATGATTGCTAGACATAGTTTTTCTAATGTTGTGTAGCGGGTTTCATAACTGATGAAGGTTCGGCTAATATAATAATTAGCACGTTCTCTCTTTTCATCATCAAGCTGAGCTAACATAGCTCCTAAGGCAGAATCTGAAGCTGAAATATACAGGAGAAATGGGCGATCAGGTCTAGGCGGTGAAAGCACAGGTGGGTTAAGGAGGTATTGTTTGAGAAGTTCAAAAGCTTCTTTACATTCGTCATCCCAATTAAAAGGGACATCCTTCTTAAGAAGTTTAAGAAAGGGACCGGTTTTGTCCTCCGACTTATCGATGAAGCGACGGATGGCTTGAAGCTTACCTTGTAAACTTCGTAACTCAGATATATTAGTAGGTGCGGGCATATCAGTGATAGCCGCAATCTTGAGAGGGTCGATTTCGATACCACGTAAAGAAACTAAAACCCCTAATAGTTTACCGGACTTAACTCCGAATATGCATTTGGCTGGATTTAATCGAATAAGATATTCTCGTAATCGATTAAAAACTTTTCTCAAATCATCTAAATGATTATCTTCATTAATAGAGCGAGCTATAATATCATCTACATAATCATGTAGGATATCATGCATCATATCATGAAAAATATAAGTCATAGCTCGTTGATAGGTTGCACCTGCGTTCTTTAAGCCAAATGGCATCACTTTCCAACAAAAGGTACCCTGAGGGGTAATAAAGGCTGTTTTAGCCTGATCTTCAGGAGCTATCCTGATCGATTATAACCGGAGAATCCATCCATTAAGGACATCATCCCACTCTCAGCGAGTAAATTCAATGATTTGATCCATGTTTGGAAGAGGAAAATCATCTTTAGGGCATGCAGCGTTAATATCTCTAAAATCTGTGCAAACCCTAACTTTGGTGGCTTCTTTCTTGGTGACTGGAACTACATTTGAGATCCATTCAGCATAATCAATAGCTTGTATAAAAACAACATTCAGGAGTTTTTCTAACTCCCCTTTGACTAGCAAAGCCACTTTGGGATGCATTTTTCTAAGTTTTTGTTTAACAGGTTTAGCATCCGGATGGACCACTAGGTGATGCATGACTACAGAAGGGTCTAGACCTGGCATATCTTCGTATGTCCAAGCGAAGACATCTTCATATTCTTTAAGGAATGCAATGTATTGCTCTTGTTTTTCTTGACTTAATTCTGATCCAATATTGATTATGTGAGGACTATCCTCAGTTCCAATATTAATTTTAATGACGTTTTCTACCTCCATGTGTAGATCTCTTTCAAAATTAGGTGGGGCGGGTGAAACGCCCAATTCTTGTAATTCTTGTAAGGTTAAGTTGGATAATTCATCTTGAGGATTAGTGGTCTCAAGTTGGGCTATAGTTGGTATAGAACCATCAAAATAAAATCCATTGTGTAACATCTCTTCAACGGAGACATCGTGGAAGATATCTCCTTCCAACTCCTCATCGGAGTTTGCAATCATTTCGGGGTAAGCTATGGATAGCATGTTACATGTAAATGGCTGATTTTTTAGAGGCAAATCATCACGCCTATCCAAATAATCTTGATAACATATGAGTTGATCATCATCTTCAAAAGGAAAGGGTTGACCCTTACTAGGAAATAGGCCCACACCACGGCGGGCGGGCCACGGTTCTACCTCGAAAGGTTCTTTCATGCCATTTTGGAAAGGTCCCAAGCCTTTCCCTTTATATCCCATTTTAAGCATTATGGGTTTAGCTTTAATATATTCATTGGTAAAATAACATCGAGCATATCCCTCATGATGAGTTTTGATATTTCGAGGGATTCTTCCCCAGTCATATCCTTTATAAATGAAGGCACAACTCCCGACTTGGTAAGTACTTCCCATAGGTTGTGGGAGGCCCAAAGTACGAGGAGATGGCGGCAAGTTATTTAAAAGAATTGAATCTTGCATGAAAGCATTTGTTTTTTCTGATATTAAGATTGTGGATAAATCCGGTAAAAGTTCATCGAGAAAGAGCATAAGATGTAGAAGGATCATTCCCTATATCTTTAGATGTGGAAGGTATGATAGATGTTGATAATGTGGAAGTGTTAAGAGATGGGTCTATAGGTTTTGAAATTATAGGGATAGAACATGAAGGATTGGTTGTAGATTGAAGATCTTTTTGAGGTTCTAGAGTGGTTTGTTTAGAAGATTGTTGATCTATATATGAGGATGAAATTAATGGAGGGGAAATAGGTGAAGCTATGGGTGTGTGTTTCATAGTTTTAGATGAAAAATAAGAATTAGGATGTGTGGATGACAGAGCGAGGGCAAAATTGCACTCCAACAAGTTCTGCCAAAGCACACATATCAAAGGGTCTAGGATCACCATGGATAGTGACCAACTGATTTTTAAATTCGAATTTAACACATTGGTGTAAAGTTGATGGGACAGCCCGCATTGCATTGATCCAAGGACGACCCAAGAGTATATTGTACGATGCGGGGCAATGTACAATAAACATGGTGGTATCTAGAGTTCGAGGACCAACTTGCAATGGGATGGTAATAACTCCACACGTTTCTTGTGTTTCGTCATTGAAAGCTTTGATAATCATGTCAGTTTTCTTCATTTCATCACTTCTAAAGCCAAATCGTTGGTAGAAGTCAAAAGTGCAAATGTTTAGAGATGAACCATTATCAATCGGGACTCGTTTAACAGACTACATCTCCAATTAGAGCGGTAATATATAAGGGATTATCCTTATGTAAAGCTGTGTTGTGGGATATCTTTATCTCGAAAGTCAATACAATCAACTTCTCGAGTGATGATAGTATTGGCCATGGCTTCAGGTTGAATATTTTGAGGTACCATCATTTGGCTTAATGTAAGCATCAACTCATCCCTATGGGTAGGAGAAGATCTTAATAAATCCAAAAGGGAAATTATGGCTATAGTATTGGATAATTGCTCATTAATATTGTAAGGGGGTTTAAGTTGAACATTGGAAGCATGATTCCCTTTATTGGGATTTTTCAAAACGAATGGAGCTGATCCATCATTCTGGTTTGGTTCTTGTTGAGAATTTTGAGCATGTTGTCGGGTAACGACTCCAATGGTACCTACAATGTTATATTGAAGACGTTGAACTGGTCTCGGTTGAGCATTTATGGCTTGTTCATTTGGGAGGAATTGATTAGAAGAGGGTCGAGTAGTAACTCTTCTAGGAAATGGTTCTTCTGGAACCATAGCATCTGTGATGGGTTGAATAGGATCTGATTCATTTTCAGAACTATTCGATTGGTTTGAAGTGATGTCTATTTCACTTTCAGTATCTGATTCTATATCACTAGGATCTGGAGTTTGAATATTATGTAGGGGCCTGGTCGTAACCATGGATAAAGTTGTGTCAAATATTTGAGGATCATGATTAAGTAAATGTCCACTAATGGTTCCTACATATCGGGTAGGAGGAGGAACATTATGATGTTCGATTTGATTGGCCACCTCTTTACCATGTCTTGGTAAAGGGTGTTGAAATATGTCTAATGATTGATTAGCATTTTGATTTTGATTTTGGGGAATGTTCTTTTGAGGATTATTAGGAGCATTTTGTTTAGGTTGGAAGGCTTGCACCTCCATTTCATTATTATCAATCAGATCCTGTATTTTATGTTTCAACCTTTTACAAGCGTTGGTAGAGTGTCCAGGCCCTCTATGGAAATCACAGTGTAAGTCAGCTCTGTATCCGGGTATAGTTGGATCAGGTTCTCGGATAGTCGGTAATTGGATCAAACCTCTTTCGAGTAATTGAGGTAAAATAGTTGATAATGGTTGATTCAATCTAGTAAATTCTCGAGGAGGCTTATCGAGCGGTTTCAATATAAATTTTTTTGTTGTTTTCGTTGCATTGATATTAGCAACATTTTTCTTTGTCGGTGACTCAGTCACCTACAACTTGTTTGTTTTTATATTGATTTCTGGATGTTTTCTCATCATCCTTCTTCCTAAGTTGGCCTCTCCTAATGAGGGCATCTTCTACTCTTCGAGCTAAATCTATAGCTTGATCGAAGGTAGTTAAAGTAGCAGTTGATAGCTCATAAGATATTTGTTCTTGTAAATTATTAATAAAAATGTCCAACATTTCCCTATAAGGTAGCTAAGAAATCGGCAAAACATTCATCCTTGTCTTCTTTTAAGTTGTATAAATCTTTAATGGTTACATGCCTCTCGATGTAGGCACTAAATTGATGGACAAAAGATTCAGCTTGTTTCTTCAAAGTTTCTCAAAGAATGAGTGGGCAATTGATAGTACCACTCTAATGCCATTCCACCTAAACTTTTTGGGAACATTTTTAGTAATAGCAAGTCATCATGTGATATATCATGACATGCTATCCTAAACATGCGAAGATGCTCTATGGGATCTTCGGTTCCTTTATATATAGGCAGGATGGGCATGGGAAAATGCTTAGGGTACGGTTGTGCTACAACTATGGGATCCAAAGGTTGACTACATATCTCTCGATAATTGTACGAGGGACGGTAAGGATCTATCTGGTCCATACGCGAAGCTAAGCTGTTTCACCATGGCTTCCAGATTACTAGTTTGCCCACCATATTGGTTCGGTAGGGCATTGATATGGGATTTGTGAGCATATGATGGAGGGACATGAAGATTAGATGCTATGTTGCTATTGTGTAAATTGTTGGTAGGAAAGGTGTTATGAAGGAATTTTGAAGTTGTATTATGTTGTATTCCAGATTGTTGAAAATTGGTGTTTGGCTTCATTTTAGGTTTTTGTTTACTTGAAGCATATTGATCAATAGTTTGGCGAAGTAAAGCGGTGAAGGAAGTTTTCTTTTGTGTGGGAATGATTTTAGGCTCAATAACGAGGTTCCTTAGGAGGTTGGGTAACTTTGTTGTTTTGGCATGTTCTGAATCATAGTGACCATATCTCTATTGGATGGTCCTAGCCTTATCACTTTCTTGATCAATGAAAGACAAGGGATTAGTGTGCACATCAAACATATGTTCCATGGCTGCTTGAGTGTCACTAATTTGCCCTTTATCAATACGAACTGCCATATTAAGAGCGCCAATGTTATTATTGAAAAATTTCTAGAAATGATCTAAGTTGTCAAAAGCAATAGTTCCATCTGGAGCTACTCTAGGGGATGAGGATCCATCCTCTTTAACATTTTCTTCTTGTTCATTGTCTTCACCTAGGTCATATTTCGGTTGATCTAGAGTTTCTCCTTCCGAAATTGGATCTTCAGGAAGGACATTTGGGTTTCTAGTTTTATCTTCTAACCAATCTTCTTCTTCTCCTTCAATTTGTTTACCATTCCTAAGTTTAGGCATTGTGCTTAATTTAGATTTCAGCAAATATATATATATATATTTATATATATATATATATATGCAACAAGCTTAAGAGGTATATATTAATTATATACCTACTACAATATTTAAAATGAAATGTTTTGGTTTTTGTTATGTTTTTTAGTTTTTCTTGTTTTTGTAATAATATTGTAAAGATAACAAACAACACAATAAATGCAAGAACTAATACTGAAAGTAATGATCTAGTTTTCTATAAACAATTTATAAATATCATTAATGGGCTCGAGTTCTTCAGGAGTCATGAAGTGTTCTTCTTCAAATTGAAAATTTTCTTTCAAAAATTTAATGAAAAGAGCTATAGTGATATTATCTGTCTCAGATTCTGGTTGATAGAAGTAAAGCTCGTGGCAATACTCTCGATATAACACAGCTCGAGGAACTCTATTCCATATTTCCCTATCCGTAAGAACAACCTCTTGGTCTTCTACACGACCTAGGAACTGGTGTATAATGGCTACGTTCTCGAGGTATTCCTCGAAGGTGAACAATTATGAAGACACAAGAGCTCTCCTATAAGCTAACCATCTATGGCAGGCTCTCCGAAGTTCATGATAAAAGACGAGTTGATGAGGATCCAGGATTCTATCTAGGACAAGCCTCTTGATTTGTTTAAGTTTTGTTGACCTAGATGAAATGACACTTAGTCTTCTATCAAGTTCGTCCCACAAAAGTTGATTTCTATCTGTTTCAGGCACACTAAGCACATAATTGATTTCTATGGCTGCTAATTGGTTTTCAACATTTATAGTAATTGCTAATATTTTCTTAGGAGCTACCATCTAAACATGATATGCAACTTATTAGTTTTAAATGATTTGAAATGCATCTATGTTTTGGTTGTTTTATTTTTTGTTTTGTTTTCAAAAGGTTTTAAATGCATTCACGTCGGGTTCACCAAAATGTATCGCTCCAAATTTTTCACACCCTTACCTTCAGGCTATAGGATCCGTGCCCGAAAGGGGGATGTGAAAAGGATGGCGTGGTACCTCGGACTGAGAGGCCTTGCGAAGGTCCCGCCTCTCGGGGGAGGTGTATTATGGTGATTTTTTGACGGATGGTGGGTTCACCAGGAAACGTTTGAATGGCGGTTTCCACGCCTAGGTTGGGAATGTGTTTTATGTGTTCAGTTTTATCCTTAAACATTCAAGTCCTAGGTTTGGCCAAATGAATCTAAATTGCTCTATATGAAGATGCAGATTAAATGAATACAGAAGAACAAATTAGGACAGAAAATAGAGAAAGTAAGCAAGATTAAAAAGTCATACCTGATCCGGATGTCTGATGAAGATTCTGATTCTTGAAGCAGTCAGGATCGCCTCTGATTTGACAGGATCATCTGCTATCAGACAAGATCATCTGAGATTTGACGAATTCATCAGATGAATTCGTCAGAGACCTGCAATCAGAGAAGTAGACACAAAATGCAGAAAATGCAACTATTCTAACAGAGGGCAATGATGTAGAATAATAGGAATAACATTAAAATGATGATAATAAACAAAATACGAGTGTACTACAATGACTTAATGACAATTGGTGACTTAATTATGCATTTAAAGCTACATGGGTGAACTCCAAAATGTAGAATAGCAGAAAATAATAAATAAACTAGCTAATTGCAGAATAAAATAGCAGATTGAAAAGAGGAAAATGCAAACTCTGGGCACTGATTGCCCCCAATGATGATTGCAGTCGAAATCATCTCTGATTTGACAGGATCGTCTCCGATCTGAACAGGATCGTCTGCGACGATGTAAGCTTGCTCCGGCTGAAAAATGACAAGGTTCCTGCAAGAAAATTGGATGCAACAAATGTAGATGGTAATACAGATTATTCTAATGCGTGTGAAGGTCGATTTACAGGAAATTTCAGCCAGGGGGATGCTAAGGGGAGGGCCTAGGATTAAATAGGCTTAGGAGGGAGGTTAGGAGGTTGGAGATCATCCCTATTTGGGAGATCTCCAATGGGGAGGGTCTCTAACGGCGCAGACACGCTTCTGCCCGGATTAGAGACGTCGTTGGAACAGAAGCTAATTGTGAAAAATTAGTTTTGGGACAAGATCGTCTGGACGTCCTAGCCCAGACGAAATCGTCCGATCTGAGGCGATATCGTCTGATCGGCGACGATATCGTCAAACGGTCAAAACAAACTCTAAAAATGGCATGGGAAACGAGGAAACGGATTAAGCGACGGTTTGGGAGGCGGTTTTGGAGGTTAAAATTTTATTTTGAATTATTTACTAGAGTAAGTGTAATTATTAAGGTTTTACTGCACCAATTTTAGGGTGCTACAATTTCTTTCAGGACCTTTTCTAGTAGTCGGTTGCTCTTTGGTAATTGTAGTGTTTGAAATCTTCTTAACCAAAATTCAGCTTCATCTTACTTCATCTTAACCATCGTAATTTCATTCAACATCATCCTAACTATCAAAATGACAAACTTCATCTCCTATAATAATTTTATATAGGTATCAGTATTTGAGGGTGTAGGAGGTGCTAGCAAAGGTAGGAGCATTGGTGGAGTAGGTAATGCCAATAATGAGACTAGGGTTGGAAACTTCGGAACAACCGATGCGGGTAATTGCAGAATACTTGGAGTGGGATGTTGTGGAATCAAAATCGAAGCAATTTTAGGTGGACATAAACTCCATGAAGGAATGAGATACATAGAAGACATAGGCTATGAAAATGCAACATGTCAAGATTTCGTGACACTTTTTCCCTTCGACCGAGATTTTGCAACATGTCGCGATATCGTGACACTTTTCCTCTTTGGCCTCGATGATGCATCATGTCGCGATTTCGCGACACTTCTTTTCTTCTGGCACCAACCTTGCAATTTGTCGTGATATCGCGACACTTCTTCTCTTCTGGAAGCAACCTTGCAACATGTTGTGATATCGCGACACTTTCTCTCCTTCGGTTGTGATGCTGCTTATTATCGTGATTTCGCAACATCTTTTCCTCCTTTGGCTGCATCGGTGCAACATGGCGCGATATCGCGACATCTTTGTAACTGGTCGCGATATCGCGACACCTTCCCTCATGTGGTGTTTTGCTTTCTCTTTGATCTTTAGCTCTTGGGCCTCCTCGGTCGGCTTGGAAAACATGTAAAAACCTCTTGTACAAGGTTTAGGGACCTTTCAACACCCTTTCAACCAATCAAAAAAAATGCATTAAAGTACATATGCTATGGAAGATCAAGAAGAATGTGCATTTTTACCTTTGGGGGAAACTTACCAATAGTAATCAGATCTACCTCAGTCTTCTACACCTACGTGTATAACTTTTGGAATGTATTAACATTGGCTTGTCAGATGACCATACCAATATCAGAGTTGAAGGCTCAGAGATAGTAAATCACAGCTTGCTCATGAGTGGGCCTCGTTGTGGCTGCTCCACAACGTACCCCAAAAAATTGGGGACCCACCTTTTTTTGCATGTGTTCTAAGAAGACCGAAGTGGCCCATAGGCTAAAGTTCAAAGAAAGAGAAAAAAAAACGTTGCGATATCACGACATGTTGCACCATCGTGGACCAAAAAGAAAAAGTGTCACAATATCGCAACATGTTGCACCTTCATGACCCAGAAAGAAAAAGTGTCACGATATTGCGACATGTTGCACTGTCATGGCCAAAAGACAAAAAGTGTCATGATATCACGACATGTTGCACTGTCACGGCCAAGAAAAGAAAAAGTGTCACGATATCGCTACATGTTGCACTATCGTGACCAAACGAGGAAAGAAAGAAGAAGAAAGAAAAGTGTCACGATATCATGACATGTTGCATTTTCATGACAAAACGAGGAAAGAAAGAAGAAGAAAGAAAAGTGTCGTGATATCGTGACATGTTGCATTTTCGCGACCAAACAAGAAAAGAAAGAAGAAGAAAGAAAAGTGTCACGATATCGTGACATGTTGCGTTTTTGCGACCAAACGAGGAAAGAAAGAACAAGAAAGAAAAGTGTCGCAATATCATGAAATGTTGCACCATCGCGGCCAAAAAGAAAAGTGTCACGATATCGCGACATGTTGCATTTTCACGGCCAGAAGGAAAAAGTGTCGCGATATCGCGACATGTTGCATTTTCGTGATTCAAAGCAAAGAGAGAGAGAAGAAAGAAAAAGTGTCGCAATATCGCGACATGTTACATTTTTGCAGCTAAAAGCAACAAAATATGGAAGGGGCCAAAAGTGTCGCGATATCGCGACATGTTATATTTTTGTGATTCAAAAGGGGCAGGCAAACAGAGAAACAAGAAGCGTCACAATATTGCGACATGTTCCATTTTTGCCAAGGTAACAGACCTGCATAGTGACGTGGACATAAGGACAAAATCCAATGAATAAGACAAGCGTTACATAAGGAATATTTAATGATTTGAAATCATTTAAGATGGTCATTACACACGGAGGGAAACAGATGCAAGCCCATGTGGAGAAAACGCAGCGAAGGGCCACAAAATGGAAAGCAAAGCACACGCATACAAGGGAAGGTGAAATGAACAGTCAGGGAAGGTGAAACGAACAACCATCGGCAAATGAAATGAACCGTCAGGGAAGGAGAAACAATGTTTTCATAAGTTTAAATATGCCAGAAGGGGGGAGGAACTTTTCAGAGAAGATTGCAGTAATGAAGGCAAGGCCTTAGCACTAGGTTTCTCTGGATATTTTCTTCTACATTGGACTGGTTTTTCTTCTTCCATAGAAAGTTTTGGAAACTATTGCGAGCAGAGTTGCAAAGCTGAAGGCGAGAAGGCCATTCTGGGCCTGTTTGAGTTGTTTCTCTTCTATAGATGGGTTTGGGAAAATCATAAATTTTGCTATTGTAAAATGACACATTTTTAATGCAGAATTTTTCAGAAATTTGCATCTTGTGGGCAAGAAAGAAGGAAATTTTCTTTGCATGCTATGGATTTAATGTTTATTCTTTCACCTTTTCAGATTTTGAATTTATAGATAATGTTGATGCCATTTCTTTGGGTTACATTAGGCGAATATTTGAAATCTGAATTTTATTTCGTACCCTAGGAACCAGCACTTAGCCTATGGGGATTGTGCTTTTTTGGCAAGTCCAATAGGTTAGGTTGCATGCATGGAGACCTCACATATTTGGTTTTGTCGAAACAGGATAGCATCACACTGAGTGCATTTTATTTTCAGTTTTCTACATTTCATTTTCATTTCTCTGCATTGTATATTTTTTCCAGAAATTTTAACTTTTCAAGGCATTAAAATAAACATTTAAAAAAATATCAAAATCCAAAAAAAAACAATGAACAATCACTAAAGTTTCATGGTGAAATAAACCAACATTGCCCCTTGTTTACAGTTACTTGCAATCACTAAGGTGTTCCAAGCATTCAAATTGAATATCTTATATTTGAGATTACTAATACACATATGCAAATGCTAATACAGTGGAGACCTTGGAGAAGTTGTTTGTTTAACTTCTTTGCAAGAGGGGATTTGGAACCCAAATCCTAAAGGAGAGTGTACTTTCACAACTGGGTGAAAATACCACTCAACAAATTGGTGCTAGAAGGAGGGCCTGAATTGTTTTATTTCAGAGTGATTTAAATGCTATAGGGATCTAAATTTTGAATATTTCATGCCCTATTGATTATCATCTTTAGCCCTCTTTTAAAAATACAACCTTGTATTATTAAAATGAGGACATGAATTGCTATGCATTGTTCTAACACTTTTGATTGTTCATATAGGAATAATGTGTTTTGATTCGATTTAAAAAATAAAAAAATTGACTAACGAGGTTGTCTCCATGTAATTAATTTCATTCAATTTTAATGGATACACCTCTTGGTTGATGCTAACATGATTATTCATACGTTACATGTTTGATATTTTCTAGTCATTTCATGCTTATTTTTAAGGAATTATTTTGTCTAAAATGTATTTGTTGTCGGTATTATGCTCTTCACCTGTGCGTAATGCGATCTTGTGAATCAGAAAGCCTACAAAACTAGGAGTATGCTCTTCACTTGCGCATATGCGATTTGGTGAATCAGAAACTTACATTTTTAGAATACTGCTTTGTCAGGGTTCCTTCTTTTATTCATGACTAACAAATTTATTTTAAATTTATTCTTTGAATTCCATTAATTGCAGGATTTTTTTGTGTGTCGCAGGTTTTTTGTGAGGTACTGAGAGTTTTGTCAGGTTCTTGTAGGGTTACCATCATTGATTTTTAATAAAATGGCCCAACCCCCACCAGTTCCTTGGTACGGAGCCAATAACATTCCTTTGAATATTACAGGGGATATTCACGAGATCCCTAAGAATATAGAGAGATTTTTGCCCAAATATAAACCGAATGGCCCAAGGACCGTAGAAGAACATATTCAGGCCTATATGGATGTTTTGATAAGATTGCACGTTCAACATGAAGATGTGGCTTGTAAAATCTTCCCCATGAGCCTATACCAAGTGGCTTACGAATGGTATATTTTCTTACCTACTGGTTCCATTACGTCATGGACACAAATGGAGAATGCTTTTGTCAACCAATTCAAGTCACCATTAGATCCCACAATCATCTATAATCAGTTCATTACCTGCAAAAGAGGCTAGGATGAGCCAATCCAAACTTTTAATCAGATATTTTAGAAGTGCTATAATAGAGCAATTAAAAATTTTGCCATTAATCCCATAGTAGCTTTGCAAATATATTTTGGGGCATTGGATCCTATGATGACAATGTTTGCAAGGCAAAATCCTCAAGTTACCACGCTTGCTCTAGCCTACAATGAAGCTATGACCATTGAGCAACAAATGACACCATAGAGTTATGGGTTTTCCTAGATGCCTATGGTAGGACAATATGGTCCATATGGTCAAGCTCCTATGATGAATCAAATCATGGCACCACAAATATCAGGCATAAATGCTTTGCCTTATCAACAACCATATTCATCAACACCCGCTTACGCACCCAGTCCAATCCCGATTCAAAGTGTGAATCCCTATGCAAATCAAGTGGTTCAAAATTCAACTCAAATGTTAAGTCAAGATCTCACCAATTACACAAATCCTATTGGAACTAGCAAGAACATAGCTCAACCAAAAGATATTTATTCAGAGGTTGAAGAACTCAAAAATATGGTTCACAAATTGAGTAATGATTTGGTTAAAAAATAGAAGTATGAATCCCATGCCCCTCACCCAAATCGAAATTTCAACGATAGAGGGAGACAATGGAATACGAAGCCAAACAACGGGGGTGTACCTTCCCCTATTTCTAATCAGATAGATACTTCTATAGGACCAAGTCATTCTAGTTCCATTCTTAATCTTTCTAATTTTGCGTGGGAGAAAGGGTGTAGATTGCATAATACAAAGGAGCATAATGAAAGGAATTGTCCCAAATTGCTATGTATACCCATTGTCTCCAAGCTCAAGTGGATGATTTGGAACTTGTGCCAAATAAGGGTCCACCCCAACATCATCAAGGAGTGGATAACATTTTGGTTGTGGAAACTCTATATCGTCAAGAGAGTGATGACCAAGAGGATCCACACCTTCCAAATTGTGATAAAATTGAATCATGGGTTACAAATTTGGATTATGATAGCTTTACCAATTTGAATTCAATAAATAACCCACTTTTGGAAATAATTGGACCATCTATGGAAGGTGAAGATGAATCAGATGAGGAACAGGTTGATGAATCAGAAGATGAAGAAGTATTTGAGCGTCACAGCTTGAACTTGGAAGGTGATTACTATGATTATCAATCTGAATCTGCTAACAAACTTGTTGCATCAATTAATATGCAGGATAACTCAATTGCTTCCTCACATGAGGATACTATAAATCCTGTACAATTTGAGGATGTTTCGGAAGAGGGTTTCAAATCTCATCAAATTTTGGAAGACTATAATGATCCTATTACCAAGGAAAAATAAGAAAAGGAATTGACAAATGAAGAGATACCATGGATAGTCAACAAAGAATTGGAATTAAATGACAAGGTGGTTGATCTATTAGAAGAAAAACAAGTGATTGGTCATGAGGATGAGTTACTTGACATACACTTTGACCAAGAATATTTGAGGGTCGAAAAGGATGGGCATGTTTTCAATTAGGTGCCCAATTTTGGTATGTTTGATGAACAAGTAATCAATGAAGAATATGAAGACCATGAGGTGAAAGAGGGAATTGCAAATCCTCACCAAGTTTTGGTAAATGAAAATGTGAAAAAGGTAAAATCTAAACCTTTGTGTCCAAACATCCAAGATTTAGGTGAAGATTTGTATAATTCAAATGATATTTATGATGAAATGCCATTGAATGTGAATGAAGAACAAGGATTAATTTCTAACCACACCTTTGATAACATTATTTTAATGAGTTAAAAGGATCTTGATGCACTTAAATTGCTAAATCAAATTCATCAACAATTAATTCTTGAATCTAGGATAAAAACTCTTAATGATCCCCATTTAGTAAATATCCTAGATGCTTGTAAATTGTTGCACAATTTTGATTGGCCTAAGAACATGGAAAATGAATTAGCTTTGAAACTTTTAGAAATAGGCTCTTGCTTACAAAATTTCATTTTGAATAAAGAAATCCTAGTTCTAAATCATGAATGGGATTATGAATTTTGCACCTTAAAGAATAGACAAGAAAGAATTGAAAATCAACCATTGTCTAATCAATCTGATAATTTAAATCTCACCTATGAGAATACTAATGGAACTAAATCTAATTGGTGGGGTGAGAGAGGAAAGTTGAAGTTGGTTGCATTTTTTGGTCTAATCTTGTTTTCATTTGATTCCTTCCACATTCGGCATGTGTATCATATTATATGTCTTTTGGAATGCTCTAATCAGGTTTGGGATCCGGGAAAATGATAATCCAAATTTTTGCATCATCTTGTATTGTATTGTATATACTTTTGGTTTTCGTGTTTTGGTTTTGGATTAGACCTCATTTTGGTTTTAATTTTTGTGTGTTGGTCCTTTGGAAATTTTTGGTTTGTTAATTTAGGTCCTTATGAATGTTGACCAAGACTAGGAGAATATGAAACATCGAAATTGTATTGTAGAAAGCTCCACGAATTTCACAAACACATTAAAGAATATCGTTTGGAACTTATGATGAAAGAAGTTGTCAATTTTATAAATTATGGTAAAGTAGGTGGTATACTTCATCCGCATTTCAAAAGGAGCAATGCATTCATATCTCATGTACATTTCGCATTGCATATACATTCCATCTCAGTTGCATCTTCATTTCATGTGCAATCATTGAAAAGGTGTCGAATCCTCTTAGGGTTATTACATAACATATTTTAAAAGGATCCTAAGGTTGGGAACTGATGCCCGAACTATCTTGAACCAAGCACGTTCTATGCATATTAAAGAGAATCTTGAGTAAAATGGTCAAAACCATACTTGGAAGAAAAGGTGAGGCAAAAGGAATATTTCGTGTATGTCCTATCATGCAACATAATCCTTAAAACAGTGGTTTTTACCACTCCCATAATGCTTAAAGCCTAAAATCAGAGTAGTAAGGATAGGGTTAAATCCTCATCAAACTTAGGTTGAGGATCCAATTCCCCAAAGCTCTGATTTGAACTTTGTGAAGTAGTAAGGATAGGATCTAATTCTCATCTCATTTAGGTTGAGAATCCGATTCCCCAAAGCTTCTATTTTGCCCACTCAAGAACTTGAAATTCCAAAGCAAATATTTTCATTTATTTATTAATATTGGATCGGAAGGATCGTACTACATGTCCCTTGCAAGGATGGGTAGTCATCCCTAAGGTCCAAGAAATTAAAAGTAGAGCCAAATCCTGGATTATGGGGTTGATCTCCATCGGGGCTATAGACGCTCGTCTAGAAGTGGAGTATGCTCATGCGTGGCAACATGTCTTGTCTAAAAGCAAGACCAGTGACTGCTCAAATGGATAGGCTAGCCTGATAGTTTCATCCATAATAGGTTAAATCATTTTGTTCAAGATGAGGTAATAAACTCCATATCATAGTAGTAAGGATAGGGTTAAATTCCCATCTCGCTTAGGTTGGGAATCCTATTCCCCAAAGCTCTGATTTCACTTACACTTGCACATGGGTTCAAGATGGTAGTGAAGCATAACCAACTTTGGGATCTAGTAAATTAATTCAGTATACATATATTTGGTCCTAAGAGGGTTTTATAGTTTTAATATGTTTGTTCATGATACTAGAAGGTCTGAGCCTTTGCAAAGTAGGTTGTTATATCTCTAGCATCTTCATCATACATCAAATCCTACACAAATCATTCATAGCCTTGCATACGAATCATAAGTGAAACTGACAATGGAATGTTGATCAATTTCAAATGAAAGGGAATGAAGCACATTGCACACATCAAGTTGATGCTTAATAATTCTAATATTTCATGTATTTCTCATCTAGTTTCATTCTTAGGATATTTTCTAACGCTTGTATTTGAGTCTATGTGTTTTTAGGTTGAGTTCTCATGAAAATGCTCAGGAGCATTTCCTAGCAGAGTCGCCATTTGTTGTGGCTGCTCCACAACGTACCCCAAAAAATTGGGGACCCACATTTTTTTGGCATGTGTTCTAAGAAGACCGAAGTGGCCCATAGGCTAAATTTCAAAGAAAGAAAAAAAAAGCGTCGCGATATCGCGACATGTTGCACCATCACGGCCCAAAAAGAAAAAGTGTCACGATATATCGTGACATGTTGCACCATAACGGCCCAGAAAGAAAAAGTGTCACGATATCGTGACATGTTGCACCATCACGACAGAGAAAGAAAAAGTGTCATGATATCGCGACATGTTACACCATCATAGCCTAGAAAGAAAAAGTGTCGTGATATCGTGACATGTTGCACCATCGCGGCCCAGAAAGAAAAAGTGTTGTGATATCATGACATGTTGCACTATCGCGAACAAAATACAAAAAGTGTCGTGATATCATGACATGTTGCACTGTCGCGGCCAAGAAAAGAAAAAGTGTTGCGATATCGCTACATGTTGCACTGTCGCGACCAAACGAGGAAAGAAAGAAGAAGAAAGAAAAGTGTCGTGATATCGCGACATGTTGCATTTTCATGACCAAACGAGGAAAGAAAGAAGAAGAAAGAAAAGTGTCGCAATATCGCGACATGTTGCATTTTCATAACCAAACGAGGAAAGAAAGAAGAAGAAAGAAAAGTTTTGCGATATCGCGACATGTTGCATTTTCACGACCAAACGAGGAAAGAAAGAACAAGAAAGAAAAGTGTCACAATATCACAACATGTTGCACCATCGCGGCCAAAAAAGAAAAGTGTCACGATATCGCGACATGTTGCATTTTCACGGCCAGAAGGAAAAAGTGTCCCAATATCGCGACATGTTGCATTTTCGCGATTCAAAGCAAAGAGAGAGATAAGAAATAAAAAGTGTCATGATATCACGACATGTTACATTTTTGCGGCTAAAAGCAACAAAATACGGAAGGGGCAAAAAGTGTCATGATATCACGACATGTTATATTTTTGCGATTCAAAAGGGGCAGGCAAACAGAGAAACAAGAAGCGTCGCGATATCGTGACATGTTCCATTTTTGCCAAGGTAACGGACCTGCATAGTGACGTGGACATAAGGACAAAATCTAGTGAATAAGACAAGCATTACATAAGGAATCTTTAATGATTTGAAATCATTTAAGATGGTCGTTACACATGGAGGGAAATGGATGCAAGCCCATGTGGAGAAAATGCAGCGAAGGGCCACAAAATGGAAAGCAAAGCACATGCATACAAGGGAAGGTGAAATGAACAGTCAGGGAAGGTGAAACGAATAGCCATAGGCAAATGAAACGAACCGTCAAGGAAGGAGAAACAATGTTTTCACAAGTTTAAATACGCCATTCAAAGAGTCGAGAAGGGGGGAGGAACTTTTCAAAGAAGATTGCAGTAATGAAGGCAAGGCCTTAGCACTAGGTTTCTCTGGATATTTTCTTCCACATTAGACTGGTTTTTCTTCTTCCACAGAAAGGGTTGGAAACTGCTGCGAGCAGAGTTGCAGAGCTGAAGGCGAGAAGGCCATTTTGGGCCTGTTTGAGTTGTTTCTCTTCCACAGATGGGTTTGGGAAAATTAGAAATTTTGCTATTGTAAAATGACATATTTTTAATGCAAAAGTGTTCAGAAATTTGCATCTTGTGGGCAAGAAAGAAGGATATTTTCTTTGCATGCAATGGATTTAATGTTTATTCTTTCACCTTTTCAGATTTCGAATTTATAGATAATGTTGATGCCATTTCTTTGGGTTACATTAGGCGAATATTTGAAATCTGAATTTTATTTCGTACCCTAGGAACCAGCACTTAGCCTATGGGGATTGTGCTTGTTTTGCAAGTCCAATAGGTTAGGTTGCATGCACATAGAATAGGATAGCATCATACTGAGCACATTTTATTTTCATTTTTCTGCATTTCATTTTCATTTTTCTGCATTGTATATTTTTTCCAAAAATTTTAACTTTTCAAGGCATTAAAATAAACATTTAAAAAAATATCAAAATCCAAAAAAGAACAATGAACAATCACTAAATTTTCATGATGAAATAAACCAACATTGCCCCTTGTTTACAGTTACTTGCAATCACTAAGGTGTTCCAAGCATTCAAATTGAATATCTTATATTTGAGATTACTAATACACATATGCAAATGCTAATACAGCGGAGACCTTGGAGAAGTTGTTTGTTTAACTTCTTTGCAAGAGGGGATTTGGAACCCAAATCCTAAAGGAGAGTGTACTTTCACAACTGGGTGAAAATACCACTCAACAAGGCCGAAGACCATTAGGAACTCTCTACCAAATTTGAGTGAACCTAACATTGAAATCCACTATCTCCTCCTATAGATGTCTTTGGATGTTCATGAATTGGTGTAGCAAATAAAAAGGGTCAGCCTGCTCATGAAAATTCTTGATCAAAAATTATACCAACTGGTCCCAGATGGTAATAGTAGCAGGCGACAAGGACCGGTACCAATACAGTAACTTTGCTTTGAGAGATAATACTAGCAATATCACCATAATGTCTTCATATGCAATCTCGTGTATTGTTGCCAAAGAAGCCACATCTTGGATATGCTCATAGGAAATATTACCTGTACCATCAAATGTAGGCAAAGCCTTCAATGCTACTTAGGGACTAGATTTTGTGCTTGTAGATTTAAAGCTTCTGAGGAATTCCATGTCAAAAACTACCTTGGTGCCTGCAATGGCAGATTCTGAGCGATATTAACTGAAGGTGGAGGAACACTAGTAGTAGTACTAGATGGACTTGAAGGGATAGAGAACGCACCAACTATCTATGAATATGTTACGGGTGATGTAGGAGTCGGCGTAACTAGTCTAGGGTGTTCTAATTTTTGGGTGTCAAGTTTAAAGAACTCAATGGGGTTTTCAGAAATTTTGGTCTTTGATATTGTGATCATGAAGTATAGCTTTTAATATCTTCACATTCAGAGGCTTCTGGGTATAAATGAGTTTCTAGATGTTCTATCTTAACAATACAAAGGCAAACATCAAACCTCAATAGTTTTGAAAGTGGAACTTTTAAACATCCCATTGGGCGTGCCAAAAATTGTTGGTCAAATATCTACGTAAAATACAAACATATGTTTGTGCATCCTAGACATGACCAACATTGAAAGGTTGGAGGAAAGAAATGTCCTCCGGGCCAATCTCTAGAGAGGGTTGGCTCCCTTACTAAATCCTACACCGATTTTAAGTTTAGAGTTGCAAAAAATAAATAAAATGGAAATGAATGGTAAATATAGCCACATGCAAGAGGATGTATGATTGGGGACAGACTAGTAGCAAGAATTTAAATCAAGCATTTGAGTAGCATATAACAGAAAATAAGGCGAAGAAGCCACTTACAATTTTGTAGAGACAACTTCTAGAGTTGCATTCTAGTACTCACTCCCTTACCAGTAGTGTTCAAATGTAGATGCAAAATTTAAATCTTGCAGATAATAAATATGAAAATAAAATAGAAATTCTTTAGAGTAGAAAGGAATCATACACAAAAATTGCTTGTAGAATCTGAAGTCAAATTCCTTCTATTTACGAATAAAACTTGAAGAGTTTTTCTACAGAGTGTCTATCCTCCCCTTTTTTTACATTGGAAAAGTTGACTATTTATAGAGGTTTTCACCTCTATTCATTAATATATAAAAAAAAAAAATACCCCCAGATTAGGAACTGATAAGAGAAATTTTCTCATCGAAAATCTTCCCTTTGTGGCAGCGATCTAGCCTCTAAGGGAAATTCCTGGGAAATCAGCAATTTTGGGTGTCGATGCACATAAACTACAAATATGGTCATTGACTTGGCACCTCCACTATGCCTTGGAAATTCAACCTTTGTCAAGAAAGTCTACCATACCTGAATTTCACTTTGAAAAGAGGTGAATTAAATAGGGAATGTCTTGGAACTTCATGAAAATCATTTTGTGATATTAAATCATGTGCCCTTTTAGCATGAAACTAGCAAATTCAGTCACTCTTCACCTCAGTCATTAAATTCTCATTATTTTTCTGATCAAAGCACATTTGAAAAGTCTTCTTTGATGCTTGAAATGAACTTCGTCCAATACAGAGTGATGGGTGAAAGTGCTCCATTTATTTTTTATCACTTCCTCCTTATTGCACTTCCAGGTGGAGAGAGCACCCACAAAATAGAAACCTTTATAATTTAGCTCAACCTATGCCTCTAAGCCACACTTTGTGCCATTCCATATAATTTCATCCAAGGGAGAAGTAAAATATTTTTTTCACCATTAAATCGTAGCTTTAGGTTCTTACATTATTTTACCCAATGCACAACCCACAACTTGATTTATTTTAAAACCAATTGCATCGTGTGCACCTCAAAAACATGACAGTGATATTTCTTGAGAAAATATATATGGTACACCTTATCATACACATTTTTTTTTTTGGTGCTTTTAATAATATTCATATAGCTTCACCTCGGGGAGAGGCGAATGGGACTTTTGCCTCACACGGGGTGAAAGCGCTATTGGTTGCTTTCTTTTAAAAAATATTCTACTTTCAACATATACATTCACTCCAAGGAGAGGTGAATGGTATTTTCACCCTTCACTTAGGGCGAAACCATTTTAAAATTCTTCCAATACGTGCCACTGTGGGGCCCACAATGTTCTTCTTTTTCATATGCTTTCATCTCAAAGAGGGGCAAAAGGTAGTTTCACCCCTCTCTTGGGGTGAAAGAACCTTGACATTTTAATGTCGTATCTTGTCACCTTGACACCTTAGTGGGACCTATGGTGCACACTTTTGACTTCGTTGTTATTGGGTTGTCACCCCAAGGAGGAGTGAAAGGGAGTTTCGTCCCTCACTTGGGGTGAAAGTCTAATTGACTTTTTCATGCGCTGACTTGGCAAGATGTTCACTTATTTTGATGATGTTCAACCCAAAGTGGGGTGAGTGTTGCTTTCATCCCACATTTGGGGTGAACATACTCCATTTTTTTGCCATCATTCCTCAACTTCGGGCTCACACGAACCTACTCATGTAGATGTGTTTTCACCCCAAGGAGGTGCAAAAGGGGTTTTTGCCCCTTACTTGGGGTGAAAGTAATTTTTCCAAACTTAACATTTTTTTCTCTTTTTTAAACTTACATTCATCCCGAAGTGGGGCGAATGCATTTCTTTCTCTTTCCTTTGCTTGGTGATGAGACTTTTAGGAAAACAAGGACGTCTTCGAGAAATTTCCATTACTTTCACACACAATTTTCATTATCCCCTTTTACAATCATTTTACCTTATAACACCCATTATTCCGACATGAAAATTAGAAAGAATATTAAGACACAAAAAATGAACTACAACACATTATATTGGCCAAAATACTGCAACATAGATTCAATATATTTTACCGCTTTTACAATAAAAAATATTCAACAAAATTTCATCAAAAATTTAAATGTGGCATGGTGCAAAACTGCCAACAGTTATAAAAGAAGTATACTCTTTAAAAATATTTTTAATTTTACCTTAAACAATGTTTTCCACTCCTATTTTTGACAAATATTGATTGTTGTGTTAGAGTGATCAAAATTGTCAGCACTCTCTCCTCAAATGGCATTTCAATTTTCTTTGAAACATTACATTTGTACATGTTAAAATTTATCTGATTTGGAAAAACGTGTTTGTTTTATTTGAGAATAATTATCTTCAATATAATTCCTATGACCTTTACATGCTTTCCTTTGGTTAAATATGCCAATATTCATCTGAATTTTCAAAACTAGATTGACTTTGTTAGAGCATTTCCATTTCATCTAGTACACTAGTTTTAGAAGAAATTATTCATTATGGAAAAGGTCTACTTCAAAATTTCAAATGAAATCTTCTTTACTAGGAACCAATAATAGCCCGAGGTTCCTCTAGCAGCTCTCACCCATTGGCTCTTAATTTTTTAATGAAATCAAATTTCTTTCTTTGGTGTTGAATACAAATTTTTTAGTGCTTTCTCTCAGGTGCTGGTCCTTAGGATCAAAAATACTTTGACCAAAAATACTTAGTAGCAATGGATTTTTTAGGATACCTTGGTTTTTGTAGGTGCTTTAATTTGAATACTTCAATATTTTATAGGTTCTTTTAAATGCTTCAATATTTTCTTTGAACACACCAGGCTCTAATAAACCTTTTCTTTCTTTAATGTTTTCTTTGGACATCTTCAAATTTCTTAGGTTCCTTCTTTATTTGATTGCATCAATGGGCATCAACTTGGACGACTCCAAATATGTCTATTTTGGATCTTTACTTTAGGGAACTCAATATCTTAGTTTCTTAATCTCTTAAAATCTTTATCAATGCAAACAACAATGCTTTCTTGGACTACTATTCACTGATTTATCTAGGTAGTATCCATTATGGTATTTTGACTACTATTTTCTATGTTTGGATGGATCTCACCCTCAAATGGCTCTCATCCTCTCTACTTATCTTATTTTCTTTTGAAAACTTCTACAATCTCTAATTATTTGGCTCTTGGTGGCTCCTAAAATGTCCACTCCTCAATTCATAGTCAAAGACTTTTCTTGATGCCTTCAACCATGCTTCAAAATTTGATTTGATTTCAAAATAGAATATATCAATATCTTCCAACATTAATTTATTCTCAATAATATTATTTTATATCAATTTACAAACTCTTGATTTCTAGTAATCAATCAATATGGGCCTACGTTTCCTTCACATGGTCCTATCCAAATTTATGTTTTCTATGATGCTAGATTCTAACCTAGAACTTATCACTCTATATTCCTTAAAATATTCACACCAAATTTCTTCTTTGATGCTAGATTTTTATTCTACAACTTTTATCTTCAAATATTTCTCACTCAAAGTGAGAATAAATGTGATTCTAGTAGCATAACTGTCCAAGTTTTATCTTTATTTGAATGTCAATCTGTTAGATGGTTCTACCTAAATCTTCTTGCTTGGCATGAATGTAAATTTTGTAGACTATTTTCCAATATACTTGGTCTGATTGTAGCTATCTCCACTCAAGGTGAAGTTGATAGAAACTACTCATAGTAGCTCTAATACCACTGTTGGTTTTTTATCTAAGTTAACACATGTTCCAATATTTAGGATCATATAAAATATATATGAATACTTTAATTACATAATAATATCAATGTATACAAATCTCATATAATATAAATCAACATAACATTAAATAATATAACAATATTACTGAATGAAAATGCCCAAAATATTATTGATGAGTCAAATATACAATCTTGATATTTGCTCTATATTTAGATATATTACATGGAACTTTGTCTTCATAATATAACCTTACAAAGGTGACTCTTGGAATCTTTGTCTATTGTTATCCTTACATATCTAGGAGATGCATTCTTTCCTATTCTACACATAAGAAAAATCTCTCATGTCATTTTTATTCTCTTATTTCTACTTGTATACATTATCTACTTGCACATTTTATTCTATGACACCTGCACACTCCTATGAAGAACACAAGCTTATACTGAGAGGGGGGTGAACAGTATAAGACCACTTTTTACTTTTTCCTTCGATCTTTCAAATTAATATTATGCAGTGAATAGATAACAATATCAAAAACAGAAATCAAAGCAATGCACAGAATATCATCCACAATAGAGACACAACAATTTACGTGGTTCACCCAACGCGGGCTACTCCACGGATAAAATTTTTCACTAAATTTTATCACCTCTAATTTTGGGAAACCTTTCCGCATTACAAAGTTTATGGGCACCAACCCAAAGGAGATACCTTCCCCTAGCTCTGCTCTAACTGGTGATCCTCTAGAAGACCTCTGTCTCTACTGCCCTTAGCAAGTGGAACTCTATCCATAGAAGACACCTGTCTTCCCTGCTCTGGTTGGAGACCTCTATCCTCAACTCTTTCACCTCCAAAGTTGGTCCTCTTATCTGCACCAAACACAGTCCTTCGGTCTGGCACTAATGTCCTCAAAATTTGCACCTCTATGCAATTACAACACTCGATCAAACATCCACTTATGCACCTCTATGCAAACACAGCAGCACTGTCTTCGCACACTCTGCTCCTCGATGATCGAACTTCTCCCCGCACTCTGCTTCTGTGAAAGTCGCACTTCGAACGCACACATCGATCGATAATCAAACTCTTCAAACAGCCCTCCTTTTATAGCAATACTTTTAAGATCAAAACTTTGATCTTAGTCGGTTGTTATGCAAATGCAAACCCTAACTCCATCGGCTACATGCCCTAATTTACGTCGGCCCAGATTTAACTTTGTCGGCTCAAAGTTAACTTTGTCCTTCAACCGCCTCTAGAACTCACCTGTAGCTTCTACCGTGAAACTACAACATGTCGCGATATCGCGACATTTTTGTAGCCATACACTTTCTTTGGCTATTGTCGCGATATCACGACACTTTTGCTTTTGTCTACCTTGACAACGTCCTTGTCGCGAAATCGTGACACTTCTAACTTTTGCTGACGTCATCTTCACTCCTGTCGTGAAATCGTGACACTTTAGTCTTCATTGCCTTCTTCTCTACTTTTGTCATGAAATCGTGACACTCCTACCTTTGCCGATGTCATCTTCACTTATGTCACGAAATCACGACCCTTTGTCTTCATGGCCTTCTTCTAGGCTTGCACTAGCGAAAATGGAACATGTCACAAAATCATGACACTTTCGTTGCCTTAAGCTTTTTCTTACCAAACACGTGCCTAAATAAGAACATGTCATGAAATCATGATGCTTTCGCCTTCGAGCTCTTCCTCCTTCAATTCGTCGTGAAATCGTGACGCTTCTTCTATTGAAGACTTGCTTACTATTTTTGTCATGAAATCGTGACACTTTCTCCAACTCAATGCTGCCATCTCAACCTGTCGTGAAAATGCGACACTTTTTGCATTCGCAAGCTTTCTCTTCAACCTATCACGAAATCGCGACACTTTCTACATCCGTACAACTTCTTTGTAGCCTGTCGCAAAATCGTGACGCTTCTCATTTCAGACTCTTCCCTTTGCTGCATGTCGCAAAATCATGACAGTTCTCACTTCGAGCTTTTTAGCATGTCACAAAATCGTGACGCTTCTTAATTCAACTTTTGAAGCATGTCGCGAAATCGTGACACTTTTCCTCCTTAGCGCTTTTCTTTTCTTCGGGTCACGAAAACCCGACATGTCACGAAATCGTGACACTTTCCACCTTGCTTTCTTTCTCTGCCAACATGTCACGAAATCGTGACACTTTTTCAAAAACTTTCTCTCTCCTGCCTAAGTCGTGAAAATGCGACATGTCGCGATATCGCGACACTTTTTCAAAAAGCTTTCTCTCTCCTTCCTGAGTCACGAAAATGCGACATGTCGCGATATCGCGACATTTTTCCAACTTACTGATTTCGAACTTGTCAAGCCGAACCTTCATCAAAAACACATTATTTTACATCAAATCAAATTCTTTCAAAAACTCTTTGACATCAATGACAACTTATTCACTTGAGCAAATGCAAAGTACTCAAAGTACCCAAAATTGCCAACAATCTCCCCCTTTGTCATTGATGGCAACCCTTTACTAAAAACACGTCTTAAGAGCCAAAACTGAAACCAACTGAGTTAACAGCTAAGAAACTTCGCCCATAATTGAGACTCTGCCTTTGAAGTTTTGCTCCCCCTGACTTGAAGCTTTCCTCTTCACATTGAAGCTCTCCCCCTTACTCATATCTCTCCCCCTTACTCAAATCTCTCCCCCTTTGTCATCAATGGCAAAGGGTCACCTTTGGGGCTTGGGACTAAGAATGAGCTTCTTAGCTTAGTCCCTCCCCCACCTCCTCGATGAGGTGATTAATTCTGGGGTGGGAGTACAACTCCCAATTTCTCCCTTAGATACTCAAACGTATCTCTTGGAAGAGGTTTTGTGAAGATATCTGCAATCTGCTCTTTAGTAGACACATATTCTACCTTGACCTATTTGTCTTGCACTTTCTCCCTTAGAAAGTGATACTTGATGGAAATATGCTTTGTCCTTGAGTGCATTACCGGATTTTTGGAAATACTTATGGCACTTGTATTATCACAAAATATGGAGATGGGTTGTTCATGCTTGACTTTGAAATCCTCCAAGGTGGTTTTCATCCATAAAACCTGTGTACACCCCGCCACTGCTGCTATGTATTCAGCCTCTGCCGTAGATAAGGAAACTGAAGGTTGTTTCTTACTTAGCCAAGAGACCAGACTCTTTCCCAGAAAGAATGCTCCACCACTGGTGCTTTTCCTGTCATCATTACTGCCTGCCCAATCTGCATCTGTATAGGCTGTGAGAGTGAAATCATCACCTTTGGGATACCAAAGCCCAAAGTCCATAGTGCCCTTCAGATATCTGAAAATCCTTTTAACTACTGTAACATGAGAATCTTTAGGAGCTGCCTAAAATCTGGCTACTAACCCAATAGCCTGCATGATATCTGGTCTAGTAGTTGTAACATATAATAAACTGCCAATCATTGATCTGTACAACCTCTGATCTACCGCTGCAGATTCATCATCTTTACTCATCTTGCACCCCGTAGTCATTGGAGTACATACAGGTTTGTTGTCCATCATCCCAAATTTTTTTAACATTTCTTTGATATACTTTCCTTGAGAGAGAAATATACCATCTTTTGATTGAGCAATCTGAAGACCTAAAAAGAATGACGACTCTCCAATCATAGACATCTCAAATTCCTTCTGCATGGTGTTAGCAAAGTCTTTGCACAATCGAGTATTATTTCCCCCAAAAATGATATCATCAACATAGACAACTACAATCAGCATATCATCACCTTCATCCTTAATATACAGATTGCTATCTGCCACACCTTTCCTGAAGCCTTGCTCATGAAGGTACCTGTCAAGTCTTGAGTACCAAGCCCTAGGAGCTTGCTTTAACCCATACAAGGCCTTTTTCAGTTTACACACATAGTCTGATTGATCTGAGAGAGACACGCCTTCTGGCTATTCTGTGTAGACTTCTTCATCCAACACTCCATTTAAAAAATCTGACTTTACATCCATTTGATACACCTTGAATGCTTTGAAGCTTGAAAGAGCCAAAAACATTATGATAGCTTCGAGACGAGCAATAGGAGCGAACGTCTCTTCGAAATCCACACCTTCTACTTGAGCATACCCTTTGCAAACCAACCTAGCTTTGTTTCTGACAATATTTCCATCCTCATTGAGTTTATTTCTGAATATCCATTTTGTGCCAATGACATTCTTGTCCTTAGGTCTTGGAACCAAATCCCAGGTTTCACTTTTCTCTATTTGATTTAGCTCTTCATCCATTGCTTTTACCCAAAATTTATCTGCACAGGCTTCACTGAAATATTTTGGCTCAATCTGAGATAGTAATGAAATATTTGTAGAATCGTGTGAAGGAATGACTCTTCTTCTAGTTTTCCTGTTGTTTGGATCACCAATGATCAAATATTTGGGATGATATTTCTGAACATATCATGAAGGAGTTTTGGGAAGTAGTTGTTGTCTTTCCTCTTCTTCATCTGAAACCTCTCTGAATTCTTCTTGACAAATTTCATCACTGATTTCCTTGACAGGTTCTCTCATCCCTGTCTTTTCATCAACTGTTACATTTATGCTCTCTACGATAGTATGCGTTCTTTTGTTGAAGCATCTGTAAGCCTTGCTTCTGTTGGAATAACCAAGAAAAATTCCCTCATCACACCTAGGATCAAACTTACCCAAATTCTGATCTTCCCTTCTGATGAAACACTTACTCCCAAACACTTTGAAATGTTTTACTGTAGCTGGTCTTCCTTTCCACAACTCATAAGGAGTTTTATGATGGTTGACTCTAAGTTGGGCCCTGGTGATAATGTAGACTGTTGTACTGACTGCTTCTTTCCAGAAACCATCTGAAAGTTTTGACTCATTTAACATAGCTCTAGCCATATTTTCAATAGTTCTATTTTTTCTTTCAACTACTCCATTTTGTTGAGGAGTCCTTGCTACTGAATATTCTCTTTTGATTCCTTGTTGCTCATAGTATTCCACAAATTCATTAGACGTGAACTCTCCTCCTCTGTCCGATCTTAAGCATTTGATTCTCTTGTCAGTCTCATTTTCAATCATTTCTTTGAACGCTTTAAATTTTTCAAAAGCTTCAAATTTTTCTTTGAGAAAAGTAACCCAAGTCATTCTGGAATAATCATCTATAAACAACATGAAGTAGCTTTCTCCCTGAATGCTCCGAGTTCTGGTGGGGCCACATAAATTAGTATGAATAAGATCTAATGGTTTTGAAGAAGTATACCCTTTTGATTTAAAACTGGTTCTGGTCTATTTTCCATGTTGACAAGGACCGCAAATGGTGTTATGGGGCCTTTTTATTTTGGGCAAGTCTCTAACTGCTTCCTTGTTACTAATATTGACAAGATTATCAAAGCTCAAATGCCCCAATATTTTATGCCATAACCAACTCTCATCTTCTTGGGTTAGAAAACACTTTTCCCTTTTTATCTCACTTAGCATGTAAAGATTGTTTGGAGTCCTTGTAGCACTAGCAATGAGTTTTCCATTTTTTTCTTTACGTATCTCACATCTATCTGAAAAGAAAGATACTATGTGTCCTTGATCACAAAGTTGACTCACACTTAGAAGGTTATGTCTTAGGCCTTCTACATAAAGCACATTTTCTGTTTTGGATTTTCCATCCAAACTAAGAGTCCCTTTACCATAGATTTTAGTTGACCTGTTATCTCCAAAACTAACTGTTCCTTTGCTTGTGTTTTTTAAGACCAAAAACTTTTTCTTTTCACCAGTCATATGTTTTGAACAACCACTATCAAGATACCATTTCTCTACTTTGTCTTGAGCATGAAAAGCAGTTTGAACTATCATTGACTTAGATTTGATCTCATTTCTCTTTCTAGTGAACTCAAGCCTAGATCTATCCAAACTGCACATCCTTGCTATATGCCCAAAATTCTTGCACTTGTAACACATGACATTTTTATCCATAAGAGGTGCAAAAGAGTTAACATTTTCCTTACTATGGCTATTCACGGAATTATTGCAATGCATAGCTTTGTGACCAAATTTCTTGCAAGAAAAATAGTAGCCATGGAAAGTATTATGTAACCTATTTTGATGCCTTGGATGATTGTTCTTCTTGTGACCAACTGGAATCCATCGTTCTTCAGGATGAAGATTGATCTTGTTGTCTCTTCTTCCTATCATGATGCTTGAGAATAGAACTCTCTTCCCTGAAATTTCTTAAAGTCCAGAAGAATTCACTTTTGAGATCGAACTTAACCTCTTCATCCTTTTTTGAATCTGTATGTTCTTTTGATAGATCCTTCTCCAAGTTGTTAGGCTTTTTCTGGAGAGACCTGCTCTGATACCAATTGAAGAACACAAGCTTATACTGAGAGGGGGGGTGAACAGTATAAGACCGCTTTTTACTTTTTCCTTCGATCTTTCAAATTAATATTATGTAGCGAATAGATAACAGTATCAAAAACAAAAATCAAAGCAATGCACAGAATATCATCCACAATAGAGACACAACAATTTACGTGGTTCACCCAACGCGGGCTACTCCACGGATAAAATTTTTCACTAAATTTTATCACCTCTAATTTTGGGAAACCTTTCCCGATTACAAAGTTTATGGGCACCAACCCAAAGGAGATACCTTCCCCTAGCTCTGCTCTAACTGGTGATCCTCTAGAAGACCTCTGTCTCTGCTGCCCTTAGCAAGTGGAACTCTATCCATAGAAGACACCTATCTTCCCTGCTCTGGCTGGAGACCTCTGTCCTCAACTCTTTCACCTCCAAAGTTGGTCCTCTTATCTGCACCAAACACAGTCCTTCGGTCTGGCACTAATGTCCTCGAAATTTGCACCTCTACACAATTACAACACTCGATCAAACATCCACTTATGCACCTCTACGCAAACACAACAGCACTGTCTTCGCACACTCTGCTCCTCGATGATCGAACTTCTCCCCGCACTCTGCTTCTACGAAAGTCGCACTTCGAACGCACACATCGATCGATAATCAAACTCTTCAAACAACCCTCCTTTTATAGCAATACTTTTAAGATCAAAACTTTGATCTTAGTCGACTGTTATGCAAATGCAAACCCTAACTCCGTCGGTTGCATGCCCTAATTTACGTCGGCCTAGATTTAACTTTGTCGGCTCAAAGTTAACTCTGTCCTTCAACCACCTCTGGAACTCACCTGTAGCTTCTGCCACGAAACTACAACATGTCGTGATATCGTGACATTTTTGCAGTCGTACACTTTCATTTGGCTATTGTCGCGATATCGTGACACTTTTGCTTTTGTCTGCCTTGACAACGTCCTTGTCATGAAATCGTGACACTTCTAACTTTTGCTGACGTCATCTTCACTCCTGTCATGAAATCGTGACACTTTAGTCTTCATTGCCTTCTTCTCCACTTTTGTCATGAAATCATGACACTCCTACCTTTGCTGACGTCATCTTCACTTATGTCACGAAATCGTGACCCTTCTGACTTCATGGCCTTCTTCTAGGCTTGCACTAGCGAAAATGGAACATGTCACGAAATCGTGACACTTTCATCTTTAAGCTTCTAATAAAAGACACTTCAAACCGCTTTCGCCTTCGAGCTCTTCCTCCTTCAATTCGTCATGAAATCACGATGCTTCTTCTGTTGAAGACTTGCTTACTATTTCTGTCATGAAATCATGACACTTTCTCCAACTCAATGCTGCCATCTCAACCTGTCGTGAAATCGTGACACTTTTTGCATTCGCAAGCTTTCTCTTCAACCTGTCGCGAAATCGTGACACTTTTTGCATCCGTACAACTTCTTTGTAGCCTGTCGCGAAATCGTGATGCTTCTCATTTTAGACTCTTCCCTTTGTTGCATGTCACGAAATCATGACAGTTCTCACTTCGAGCTTTTTAGCATGTCGCGAAATCGTGACGCTTCTTAATTCAACTTCTGAAGCATGTCGCGAAATCGCGACACTTTTCCTCCTTAGCGCTTTTCTTTTCTTCGGGTCACGAAAACCCGACATGTCACGAAATCGTGACACTTTCCACCTTGCTTTCTTTCTCTGCCAACATGTCACGAAATCGCGACAGTTTTTCAAAAATCTTTCTCTCTCCTGCCTAAGTCACGAAAATGCGACATGTCACGATATCGCGACACTTTTTCAAAAAGCTTTCTCTCTCCTACCTAAGTCGCGAAAATGCGACATGTCGCGATATCGCGACATTTTTCCAACTTACTGATTTCGAACCTGTCAAGCCGAACCTTCATCAAAAACACATTATTTTACATCAAATCAAATTCTTTCAAAAGCTCTTTGACATCAATGACAACTTATTCACTTGAGCAAATGCAAAGTACTCAAAGTACCCAAAATTGCCAACATCCTAATTGCACATATTTTTACATGACATATGTGCACATCCTACACAACCCTTACATTAAGAGGAAATATAAATTTCATTTCTAAACTATAGACTTACAACATTGTACCATAGGTACCATGGGAGTACACTAGCATGTACCAAATATTGTAATATTCTCCAACAAATAAGCATTGATTCAACACCAACACAAACTTGGTGATAAGATATGGATTCTATTATGGTACCTAGGTATAGGTATACTAGGATATGATATTATTTGTATATGTATTTTATGGATAGTTGACATAGGCCACTCATAACCTAAGGTTTATTGTATTATAATAATCAGTTGGATAAGGATTTAGTAATCAACTAGGGTTAGGGTTGTACCTCCCTAAATTAGCAAGTAGGATTTTGTAAGGAATTGTTGATAATTTAAAATATTTCTTTGTAATCATATTTTCCCACAAAGTGGACCTCTCATATTGGGAGATCTTGTGAATATATTTATTCCTTAAGGAGTATTATTGGTGTTTCCCTACCCTAAGGGTATTAGCTCTTTGTATCATTGTATGGATTTTTATTTGTGGATGAATTATTTGATATTTTAGTATATTGTGAATGACTTATGTTTATGGGAACAAAGATATATAACAAATGGTATCAAAGTAATGATTTGAGTAAAGTTGGGAATTATTTTTTTGGATTAATAGAATTTGGATAATTATTTTGAAATGTCTCAATTTCCATGAGCCATATTCTTGCATAAAGGTGTATGATTCAAGTGTGTTTTACACCATATTTTTTAAAATTTAAAAATATTTAAAATGAGTGGTCATATGATGGAATTCAAGAAGTATTGAAGGGTATATAACTTAACAAGTTAGTCATATAGAAAAATAGTAGTGACCTCTTTTCAAATTGCATTTTTTAAAGAATGAATTGTGAGATATATTTCAAGATGGCTAAGTAAATTAATTATATTTTGTTGTGTTTTGAAGGAAATTATTGGGTCTACTTTTCTAAATGGAAATATATATTTCAAACATTGAGGAGGTATATATTTGTAGGAAATCCTAGTTTCACTAAACCCTAGTTTACACTATCATTATGGGGTTTGAGCCCAAAGTTTTTGGAGAGGATGACATTGATGATAAGAAGAGGTTAAAGAAATATAAATTTTATTTTTCTAGAGAATATTTTTTGTGATATAATATTTATTATGCTTTTTAAGGGGAATATTTATATTGGTGAAAGGATTCCTTTTCTATTTAGCAAGGTCATAGGGAAGAAATTGAACAATCAACTTTGGGAAAATGGGGACTTGGAAATAAAGAGGTGTAGGTGTAAAATTTTTGCACCCCTTTCCTTCAGGCTGATGGATCCATGCCTAGAAGGGGGATGGGAAAAATATAGGTCTACACCTCAGAGGAGAGGTACTTGAGTTCGTACCCTCTTATGGTGATTTTTTGACGAATTGGTTTTGAGTTCACCAGGAAACTTTTATGGCTGTTTTTGAGCCTAGGTTTTGGGATTTGTTTTGATGGGTTCTTTTTAATCCAATATCATACAAGCCTAAGTTTGGCCAATATGCAAACTAAACTAAACTACATGGACTTTTAACTTCAAATGTAGGCAAAAGAATATAGAAAACAAAATGTATAAATTTATGCAATGCCTATGAAGAGATTTTAAACCTTACCTATATCCAGATGTCTGATGTAGATTCTGAAAGTTGTATGCCTTCCAGATCATACACTACAGGTCGATATCATATTACGATTCACATAATCGTATTATGATCTGCAAGATCATGCTATGATCAAAGACAGATTATTTTGATTTTACCAAAAACCTATTGATTCATAGGTAGAGAATAGGAAACAAAAAATAAAACATGCTATGGACTTTATTGAACAGATATTGGCTCCTATATGATTTATTGAATGCAATATTAATGGGAATTAACATGTATATGATCTGAAACTATGCAAATTATGCAATTAGATATGAATTTGGTGAACTCCAAGGATGATGATGTGCAAATACTGATCTAAATGAAGTAACAAATGATAAATGTAAGGTAAAATGCAAATTGAGAGCTAGAAATATGCAAAACTAGAGCTTGGGTTGCCCCCAAGTATATTTTAGTCAATATTGTAGAAACAGTAGCGATATCATAGCCTGTAGAACAATATTGTATCGAACACAACAATATCGTATAAAAAAAAGCAATATCGTATCAAAAATAGCAATATCGTATCAAAAATAGTAATATTGTATTAAAACAACGATATTGTATCAAAAAACAATGATATTGTATCAAAATAGCGATATTGTATCAAAAATAGCAAGATCATATGAAAAAATGAAATATTGTATAAAAATAGCAATATCGTATGAAAAATAGCAATATTGTATCTTCCTATATCGTTGATCGTATCCTCAGATCTTGCAACAAAGTCCTTCAATCCGCAACAACGTTCTTCGATCCTGCATGTAACAACAAAAAAACAAAAATTCTAATTCGAAGTTATTCTAATTAGTTAAGAGGAATTCAAAGGAGGGGATTCTGGTTAAGTAGGTTGAGTAGAGCAACCAAAATAGGGGAGGAAATAATTTGGTTGTAACTCTCTCCAAACTAAGCATGATCAAGTGAATCTAATCTCGTATTTGTTGTACAGTTGCGCAGGTAAGAACATAATAGGTTATGCTTGCTTTTATCATTTTTTTTTTTTTTTTTAATTTTGTTTTGTGCAAGATTGTATTACGATTGGCGATATCGTACGCCAATCACAGATATCATATGCCAAAATTGTATTACAATTTTGCTGATCGTAGTATGATCTGGTCAGGACATGTACTTAGTTTTTTGGTAGTTTGAGGGGTCAAATGATGTCAAATTTAAACATATAGTATACCATTGGAAAGCTCTTTTCGAGCCCTATCAAATGGTATACAATGTGAAAATAATTGAGATGAATTGATAAGATAAAAGTTATCTTGATTATGACCTTAGTTTTCTAAGAGGAAAATGCGTCAATTTTTCATGTCTACTTTTTGCCCTCTCTTTGGCGTATTTATGAACAATAAATGCATCAAAGAAAAGTTTAGACACTTGAGTAGAAATGATTATGATTTGACATGGGTAAAAATGGAGTAGATGGTTTAGGATTAATATTTCATGTGAAATTGATGTTTTAGAAGAATAATTACTAATTTACTTGACTATGATGCCCCCTTGAGTTTTTACACCAAATTCTATGTTTGGTGGAAAACTCAAAATTTCTGAAATATATATTGATCTTCTTTGTTTTATATGAATTTTTATGATTTATTGGACAATTTATTACATTTGCTTATGATGGTTGTGTTACATAATTTCTTGTAGTCATGTTTTGATTTTTAAACATTTTGATCATGCTTAACATAAAAGGAAAATGATTTTGTAAAGTGTGTTTTGAGAAAGATGTTTTTGTGTGATGATAGATTTGAGGGATTAGCAATTAACCTCGAAGGATGTTGTATTTTTATATGACCGTTGGTGGAGGTCGATGCTCGCTAGGTCATGAAGTTTATCCTCTTGTGAGGAATTTCTGTATTGCTAATACCAAAAGATTGTGTGCTTAAGAATAATATTAAGACTTTATGATGAAAGAAATATTTGATGTTGTTTTGGGACAAGATGTTTGATAGATGTGAAAATGTATTAATTTAAGCATGAAAATTTTAAAAGATGATTTGCGCTAGGCATAGAATTCCTAAGTGTGAAGTTTGAGAGAGAACAATTACTAGGAATTATACCATCATCATGAAGTCAAAAATGTAATGCATGATAATGTATAATTTTGAAAATGCAAGTTGTATTTTGAAAATAAATCATTGTGTCACATGTTGGAAAATTTTGAAGACAATATATATCTTGTATGTGCTAAAATGAAGTGAGTTGTGGGGATTAATGCAAATGGTTACAAACTTATGTTTTATAGCAAAAATCAAAGAAAATTTTTAAATTATTTCAAGGATAAAGTCAAATTTATCAAGAACCCAGTGTGTGATTGTGTGAGTTCATCATCCATTTTGATTCATCATAATAACATAAAATATCTCAAGGATCAAATGTGTGTGCTTTTTAATGTTCATTTACCAATTTTGAGTAATGAAGTGATGCAAGAAAACTTGAATGAACCAATGTGTGTGCAAGTGAAAGGTTCATTAACCATGATTTTGTACATGAAACCATACCAGACTACTACGTAAGTCAAGTCACCGAAAGCTAGCTAATCCACAAGCAAACATAGGTCTGTACAAAATAAGGTCGCTAATGTGACAGACATGTCGCCATGCAAAAAGGAATTACTCAAGTCCAAGCGGGTTGGGCACAAACCACCTATTATGGGGCTTACCTCATGATTTTTGAATAACTGAGAATTCCAAGGATTCAAGCTCATTCACCCTTATTGTCTTCACTTTTAAGGGGTAGGTATTTTGTTCATTTTATTTTGAACAAGGGGATTTTATTGCTTTTCTTTTTCTCTTTTCATTCTCTTTTTGATTTTTTTCTCTTTCTTTTTTCTTTTGATTTTTGACTTTTTCTTTTCTTGATTTTTATTTTGGGATACTTGCTTGGATTGGATGTAGAGCAAGGGATTTTTATTCGGGTAGGGGTGAGCTTGTCCTTTTGCCAATTCTCAAAAATTCTAGACCATGCGCATGATAGGATAGCAGGGGAAACTTTTTGCTCAAGAGACTAAGACTACTATGTAGTATCATTTTTTGAATTTGCAACAAATAATTTTAATGTGTAAAAGTGTACTTGGTTCAAGAAGTAGCAAGATCATTTCCCAAAACTCAAAATATTATTTAATGAAATAGTGATCTTCGATACAAGAGATATTTATAATCATAGTGATAAAATCAAAATAATTAATTTGTGAAATTAAGTGTATGGTTCAAGATAACTTCTAAATTAATCCGAAATAAAGGAAAATATAGCTTAAAAATTTTGAAATACAACAATAAATAACAATGCAGAATGATGAGAAGGGTCCACGGGACGAACGCGAGGGCTCTGGCGATTTGGCGAGAAAATTTCTATGACGGCGTCTGGTGTTTCTCGAGGGATTCTGGCCCGAAGATCTTGCCTGCGGCTTGGGGGGGTTGATTTTGAATTCGTCTAAAGGTTAATTCGTGGTCCCGGGAGGGCCCGATGGGGTCTCCTCCAGTTTCTCCTGCTGGAAGAAAGACTTCATATGCTGAGAAGTTGAAAGATAATCCCTCGCCTTCCATTGATGGAGCTCAGTGGAATGCTTTTCAAACGATACTCAAGAATTTTGGCAATGGCCCAAATGCTCACCGTGTTAATGGATGCCTCCCGCAATCCATTTCCAGGCCTAATATTGTTATAGAACCAATGTTGGTCGAAGATACAATCGTCTACCGAGCTAATCACGACTTGATCTACAAATTCATGGGCATCCGACCCACACTAAATTTTTTGCATACCTGGGTTCGCCAGAACTGGGAGCCACACGGTGAGTACTCTTTATGGCCTATAAGCAATGGGTATTTCATCATTAGTTTCTCTTATTTAGCAGATAGAAACAGAGAATTTGAATCAGAAAAGAGAAACCATGGACCAGCAGGGTTATTTGTCTAACCCTGGAGAGTGGGTTTCGACCCCCGCATCGAACCCACGGTTGTCCCGGTCTGGATTCGGTCGTACGCTCTCCCGATGGAGTTTTGGGGTGAGCAGGTGTTGGAACTAATAGGTAATTCCCTAGGCAGATTTTTGGGAGTCTCCAAAGATACCATAGAGGGAAATACTATTGTCTTTGCTAGAATATGTGTAGAGATGGACATTAGTCAGCCTCTACCAGCTGAGGCGGAACTTGAGCTAGCAGGAGTACCCTGGATCCAGCAGCTAGACTATGAGGCCCTACCTTTCAGGTGCCGAGTATGCCATAAGCATGGACATTTGGCAAGGTTCTGCCCAAACATATTGAGCACAAAAATGGAGGCTCCGAGCGGAATGTCAAACCGCCCTAGAGAGGGTAAGTCCAGTCCTGTCAATGAACCTTCTAGCAATTCTCCAGGTCCTGATGCTCAGCAGGATGGCTTTGAACAGGTGAAACGAAAGAGAAACAAAAAGAAAAATGGCAAGGAGCAGGTGCAGCTCAAGCCAAACAATCGATATGAAATTTTTAAGTCATTAGTGGATCAGGAGGACCAATCTATGGAGGGAGTGGATGGGAATGGTGTGAATGACAACACTCCACATCTTGTTTCTCCTTCCTTCACTCCTGTAGTAGAACAGGTGACTGTGCCAGCTGAGAATCTATAGTCAGAGAATCCAGGGGCATTGGTTATACACTCAGCAGCACAGCCTCGGCTATCAAAGATGTCACCATGGGAAATGCAGATAAAAATAGAGAAAGGCCTGCTTTAGGGATTACCCAGGTGGAGAAGAGATCTAGAAACAATAACTCTCAAGGAGCGGGAAGAAAATCCAATAAGGAACTACTAACAGCGCAAGGAGATAAGCTAATCAATGGAGGATTGGTGAGGACCATTGATTCTTACTGCTCTCAAGGTTTTCAATGATTATTCAATCTTGGAATGTTAGGGGTTTAAACAGTAGAACCCATCAATCTGCTGTTCAAAGACTCTTAGAAAACCGTAAAACAGACTTTTTGCTTCTTCAGGAGACCAAAATGTCTTTAGATATTATGAGTAAAACTGCTACTAAAATCTGGCGGGGAGCTGGGCATATGGATGTGGCTGCCCAAGGAGCTTCAGGTGGAATTGTTACCCTTTGGAACCCTCTGGTCTGGACTGCTTTAGAACATATAGCTTGCAGGGGTGTTCTTACTTCTCTCTTCAGAAATAACTTCAATTCTGAGCAGGTCCTAATCACCAACTTTTATGGGGCCCAAGACCTAGATGGCCAGAGGCTCCAATGGGACGCTGTTCACAACATGAGGGCATACAGGGAGTGTTATGACTGGATTATTGCAGGGGATTTTAATGCAAAATTATCTGTTCGTGACCAGGAAGGTGGCACCCCTGTTTTGGATCCAGGGGAACGACTTCTGATTGCCCAAGTTCAGGCCTTTCATTTAGTGGACGTTCAAGGCCCTAGTGTTTTTTTCACTTGGAAAAACAAGAGAAAGGAGCCACATAGCAGGAAGGTCAAGTTAGATCGCTTTTTGGTCTCGGAGGAGGCTTTTGTTAAATGGAATTTTAAGTTCTAGATTTTGGAGGGCCCTATTTCGGATCATTTTCCCATTTTTCTTGAGGGAGGGACTTCGAGAGGGCAGCACCATAGGCCTTTTAAATTTGAGAATTTTTGGTTACAAAAGGAGGACCTTCGACAGAAAATTACTCAATGGTGGACAGAAGGCCGTCCACATTTTGGGACAGCAATGTTCAAATTTCATAAACAGCTTCAATTTGTCAAAATTCAATTGAAACAGTGGAGGAAAGGAAACAAGTCGGATTTCCAGTCCCAAAGGGCCCCCTTGGTGGCTAGATGGGAGGAGGTTCAGAAACTTTTTAGGGAAGGATCAATTACTGAGCAACTCAAATTTGAAGATGATGAAATGCGTAAAGCGGTTGAGGACATTGACAACCAGGAGGAGATATACTGGAAACAGAGGGCTAGGAATACTTGGTTATTAGAGGGGGACAGAAATACCAAATTTTTTCATCGGTCAGCTTGTGCTAGGAGACAGATGAACAATATGGAAGTTCTCAAAGATGAACATGGAAATGTCTTCGATACTCTTCCCGGCATGCATTCCCATGCTATCGATTACTTTTCTAAACTTTTTAAGGAAATTATGCAGCAAGATGTTGAGGCTCAGAACGAAGTTCTTAATGTTATTCCTTCTATTATCTCTGAAGAAGACAATCGAGCCCTGCTTAGACCCATTGAAAGGGATGAACTGAGAAATGTGGTCTTTGGTATGAGTACTGGAAAATCTCCTGGTCCAGATGGCTTTCCTATTGAATTTTTTCAAGCTTTCTGGGACACCTTGGGGGAGGATGTTCCGGTCATTCTCGAGGAATCCAGATCCAATCGAAGAATGCTCAGGGCGATCAATCACACCTTCATAGATTTAATTCCAAAAGGGGAAGCGGGGACTCATATCTCTGATTTCAGGCCTATTGCTTTATGCAATGTGATTTACAAAATCATCACTAAGATAATGGCTGAGAGGCTTAAACCCCTTCTTCACAACATCATTTCTCCTGAACAAGGGGGCTTTGTTGAGGGAAGACAAATCTTGGATGGGGTGGTTTTGGCCCAGGAGGCCATCCATTCAATGCAAACTTCGGGCAACAAAGGAATGTTCATTAAACTGGATATGTCCAAGGCTTATGACCGGGTGGAGTGGTGCTTCTTGTCGAAAATGATGGCTGCCTTTGGCTTTTCTCAAGAATGGATTGATTGGGTTATGAGTTGTGTTTCTTCTCCCTCTTTTTTTGTTCTCATCAAGGGCCTTCCCTCGCATCCTTTCGGTGCCACTCGTGGTCTCCGCCAGGGAGACCCTTGTTCTCCCTATCTCTTCCTTCTCTTGGCTGAAGGTTTGGGCAGACTGTTTCTGAGGAGAAGGCAACAAGGTCTGCTATCTGGTATCAAGGTTGGGGAGGAAACTCTGACTCACTTGCAATTTGTGGACGATACTGGCCTGGTTGGTGCGGCCACTCTTCGAGAAGCTAGAGGAATCATAGATACTTTGAATTTCTACCTAAGGGCTTCAAATCAGGTTCTAAATGACAGGAAGTCCAAAGTGGTCTTTTTCAATCTTAACCAACGGCTACAGGAGCGTGTTATTGAGATCCTGGGCTTCACAAGGACTTCTCTTCCAATTGTTTACCTGGGCGTTCCCCTTCATTTCAAAAAGTTAAAAATTGACATCTGGAAGAATCTGTTGGCAGGCATCAAAGACAGAATGAATCATTGGGCCCATAAATGGCTAAGCTACGGGGGTAGATTAACCTTCCTGAAGTCAGTTATACAGGCTTTTCCGATCTATAAATTCTCAATACTGGCTACCCCTCATACCATCTGGAAAGAGCTGGACAAAATGGCTAGAAGATTTTTATGGGAAGGCGCAAAAGGGAAGAAAATATGGGCCTTGGTTGGGTGGGAAAAAGTTACCCAGCCTAAGGACAAAGGAGGGCTGGGCTTGAGAAGTTCTATGCTTAATAATGAGCTTTGGCTGGAAAACTGTATTGGAGGTGGATTTCTCAGCCAACCTCCCTCTTCAGCAGAATTCTTTCTAGTAAATATTTGGGGCATGTTCATCCCAATGAGGTGGGTCGCTTTCCCTTGGAAGGTACTGGATCCTTAGTGTGGCAGACTCTCAAGCTTGGGTCCCAGATTATCAAAGATCAATTATTTTGGAAAGTGGGGAGAGGAGACAAGGCTCGTTTCTGGACTGACTCTTGGGACCAACATCCGCCCATTATTGTCATGTTCCCTGAGCTACAACCAATCATGACCGCCTTAGAAGCCCAGGGCTGGATCCATATTGATAATTATCTACTTACCAGTCAATTGGGGGGGTATAAATTTAAAAAGTTTAAGCGGTGGGAGGAGTGGCCAATTACTGTCTATCCGGAGTTGGCGCCCATCCTACAAAAAATCTTGTCAGAAAGGTTCCTCATGGGGAGGGATGAGGAAGATGAATTAGCCTGGGGCTATGGAATCCTTGGGGTCTACTCAGTTAAGGCTGGATATGAAGAGATCTTCCCTGAGCCTCCCCCACACTCTTTTTCGGTTCAGCATTGGAGAAGGATTTGGCATTCAAAGGGTTAGCCGAAAGTGAATTTCTTTGCTTGGCAACTTATGCATAATGGTCTTCTCACCTTTGACAATCTCAGACGTAGGGGTTTCAATGGCCCCTCTCAATGTGCTTTATGCCTCCAATATGAGGAAACTACAGATCATTTGTTTTTTGAGTGCCCTTTTACTCATCAGATTTGGGAACGCTTGGTTCTCTCAATTTAAACTCCAGGCTAATGGTGTTTTCAATCGTACCAATGTTTGGGAAAAATGGAAAAGGGGCAGGTTCAATTCCATAGCTCTTCGAACTGGCTGGCAGTTAAGCTTTCTCTTCATTTGGTGGCAAGTTTGGTTGGAGAGAAACACCTGGATCTTTAGAAACACTTTCTCCTCGATTGACGGCGTTTGGCAGGTCATCTGGAGCAAAGTCACGTAACCGTTGCTATTTATGTTGATGAAGAGAATCGAGTCGCTCTTGGGCATCTTGAAGAGGGGGTTGATGGACATGAGAGGCAAGGCAGAGCATGCTGGAAACCTCCCCCTGTTGGCTGGATCAAGATCAATACTGATGGGGCTGCAAAAGGCAACCCGGGCAGCGTAGGAATTGGTGTTGTTTTTTGGGATCACTCGAGTGCGGTTCTTTACTGGGAATTGCAGGGATTGGGTAGAGCCACGAACAATGAAGTCGAAGCCTTTGCCATTAAGTCTACGTCTATCTGGGCTATTAAGCAGGGTTACCAGAGGATAATTCTTGAATCAGATTCTCAAGTCCTGATCGGCGCTCTAGATTGCTTGCAGAATTTCTCATTAAAAGCCTGGAGACTATGGATTTTGATATCCCAAATCAAGGAGTTATGGAGGGAGTTAGATGATGTTATCCCTGTGTATGTGAGTAGAAATTTGAACATGGTAGCTGACTTCCTTGCGAAGATGGGTGCTGAGAAAGAGGTAGGTGTTCAGCTGCACAGTGATATGCCTATGATAGATGAAGAGATTCGGAGTGGTCTGGAACGATCCCTGCATCCATGAGCTCAAAAATGGCTAAGGTTAGTTTTTGTCACGATATCGCGACATATTGCGCCGTCGCGACCTTGTTTGGAAATCTGTCGCGATTTCGTGACATGTTGCTCTGTCGCGACCTTTCTTGGACAACTGTAGCGATTTCGCTACCCTTTTTGTTGTCGCGGCCTTGGGAGGAAAATTGTAGCGATTTCGCGACTTGTTGCGTCATCGTGGTCTTTTATGAGAAGGTGTCGCGATGTCGCGACCTTTTTTGTTGGTTCTACTGCTAGATGAAAAGCGTCGTGATATCGCGACGCTTTGAGAAAAATTGCGTGAAGGGGAAAAACCGTCGTGATATCGTGACAATTTTTGTGAAAAGCTACTCAAAGGAAAATTTGTCACGATTTCGTGCCTTTTTTGAGGAAAGGACGCAAAGGGGCAAACCTGTAGCGATTTCGCGACGCTTTGAGCAAAATTGCGTTAAGTGGAAAAATCGTCGCGATATCGCGACATTTTTTGTGAAAAGCTTCTCAAAGGATAACCTGTCGTGATTTCATGATATTTTTAAGGAAAGGAAGAAAAGGGGCAAACTTGTAGCGATTTCGCGACAGTTGTGGAGAACAAACTGCATGAAGGATAAACGTCGCGATTTCGTGACTAGTTTAAGAAAAGGGCACCATGGGGGAGAACATGTCACGATTTCGTGACACTTTTGTGGAAGGGGCACCCATTGGAATTCTTGTCACGATTTCGCTACACTTTCGGCCAACTGGGGCTTTAAGGAAAAGCCATCGCGATATCGCGACACTTTCTCAAAGTTGCTGTTTAAAGGAGAACTCGTCGCGATTTTGCGACAATTTTGGGGAGTAGGTGCCTTCTGGATTTCTCGTCGCGATTTCGCGATGTTTTTGGTGTTTGGGTGCTTTGGTGCTATGCTGTCGTGATTTCGCGACATTTTTTGAGTGTTGTGGCCTCGGCGCTGTTTTGTCGCGATGTCGCGACATGTCGTGATTTCGCGACATGTCACGTTTTCGTGACCGGTTGTCGTGGCACGACGGTTGTTAGGTTTGGTGTCGCGATTTCGTGACTTGTCACATTTTCATGCCCTTTGTTCTTCTGGTCTCTTTGCTCTTGGTTGGGATGCCCTTTCTCCCTCTTGTAACTGTAATTTGTTTTAATGCAAGCTTTTTTCAAATTTTTTCAAAAAAAAAAACAATGCAGAATGATTTGAAATAATTTTGAGATTTTGATACTTTTTTATTTTTTTAGTTGTTTTATTTGATTTTTATTTTTTTAATTTTTTACTTTTGATGATGGAATTGATGGTTGTAGACACCAAAACAACACCAATCTTATTATGTGACTACAAGCACTGACCGAATTGGCATACATACCCCCTAGGGCAACCTTCAGAGGTTAAACAGTGGTCCTAACCACTCCCAAATTAGTTTTGGGAAGGTCAGAGGTCAATTTGGCACCTTTTAAGCACTTTGCTCCCTATTCATCCCACCCTAGGATGATTAGAATCCTATTCATCCCACCCCGGGATGATTAGCAACAATCGTCCCAGGGTGGGATGAGTAGCAAGTTTGACTAGCAAAAAGTCAAGCCTTGATAAATGGCAGCCTAGATCCACCATCCAACTTTGCCTTCAGAGCATGCAATTGTGAGGAATGATTTCAAATTGAAGAGAGGGACTTTATTTAAGCATGCCTTGATCATGAAGGCCTCATGCAAGGAGGCCCTAAATTAGAGAGGAATCTTCTCTCCCCCGAGAAAGGCATGGTGAGCCAAGTGGCGCCCTCGCATGCGTATTCAAAGGATACCCCTGAGGTCTATAAAAGGGTGAGCCTCCTCACCCCAAGGAAGAAAGAGAGCTAGAGCATTTGGAGCAATGGAGTGCTGCCAAATTGTACCCCCATTCCCTTTTGTGTTTCCTACATCCATAATTTCTCTTTTGGAAGAGAGGTTATCAGGTGAACACTAGGAACGCAATCCTAACCCAAAACCCAAGCAATCAGCCACAATCCCACACCAAATTTGTTGACACAACCCCCTAGGAGGTTTTGGACCCATCCCACTTGGATTGGTGCCAAAACTAAGCCCCAAATGATGGGTGTCCTGCCCCCGAGCGCCCCCACACTACTGCAGTCCTAATCGTCCCACCCTAGAGTGATTAGAAATATGTGAAGGATTTATCTACTATTATTTTTGAATTCTTTCATATTTCATGTAATTATGCTGCTGTTCAAGTTTCATGTTATTCTGACTTGATTTGACCAGGTTTTTATTATTTCATTTGTTTACTAACATACAGGGAGCGCTTTCAGATACAAGACAATCTGGGTAGAATATACAAAATATGACCTTCTGGGTCATCCCAAAATACCCCTTTTATCCTAACCCCAAGTTTTTAGGAGTTTTGTAGGCCTCTGGGTAGGACATTTGCAAGGTTGCTCTTGCATGTTTTGTGATAGTCCTAATCGTCCCACCTCGGAGCGATTAGAAATCCATGCATGGTTTCCTAAATTTTCTTTTTGCAATGGGTCCTTGATGATGTATTTATGATTTTTCAAAATTTGGGTTCATTATGACATGTTTTGACCATCGTTTCATTCTTTTTTACATTAACCAACCGGAGGCTTTGGGGATTGCATGTTTTCCTAATATCCGCATATGCTATTAACTATTTGTTGTTTTTCTGTATGTAGGATATCACTACCAGGAACACCATAGGGTCATAAAGGAATGATGAACACATGAACAAAATCAGCAAAAATGTTTTGCCCACACATTTTGAATGTGGGCATGCGAAAGACATCGGAAGTGTACCATCCATTGATGTAACGAACTGTATAAAACGTCCTGAGCCCCATATGGGGGAGATGTATTATAACTGGATTGAAAGAAAAATTAATAAAATAGGCCCCACTTTTTTTTTCTTACATCTTATTTTTGTTTTATTTCCTACATGCATTTGTTCATAGCATTTGTAGTATTTAGCATCTACCTTATATCAATTTCATTTGCATCATAATCTGGTATGTCGTCACTCTGCATTCGGCTTTCAGTGGCGATCATGGTGGGAACCTATCCCCTACTATTGGGATCAATTTTCTAATCAAAATTTTATGGATTCTTTGCAGGTGTTACTCATTCGGGCATTGGACTGCTACTCGTGCCACCATGTGACGAATACAGACCTGGCATTTGTTTTACCTCAAGACGAATATGTATTCATTCCACCTTGTGACAAATATAGACCTGCTATTCATCCCACCCTAGGAATAATATATCTCTATGCATTTTTTGAGTAGAAACTCAGAGGCATCTGGTTTGGACAGAGAAGAGGTAGGCCTTCTGAACATCCTCTGTGTTTTTCTATTTTCTATTTCTGCAATTTTTTGTTTTCTTTGCTTGCATAGAAAAGTTAAGTAGTTTGTTTTCCTTCTTGCAATAAGAAAAATAAAATAAAAACATATAGAAAATTACATGGAAGGAACATAATTATGAATGTATTCTTCTCTGGTTTTCTTGCATGATACTTGCACCAATGGCAAGTCCTCATCATAGGTGTCAGTTCTAGGTAGGTTGTGATTTCCCTTTTGTTGCTAATTGTTTCTGAAAGATAAAACATACTTTAAAGTAGTGCATTAGTGAAAATCATCTTTTGTTGTATGTTTTCTTTCTTTACATGATTAAAAGGAACCACACACACACCACCTAATAAAATTAACATCAAGGAGTTGGTCTTAATACCCCAACACTTGATCAAGACCAATGGTGGATTTCATCACCACCTTGGCTTGGATTTTGCATACATTTACCCTGATTGCAACTGTTGCTAGACGTAAATCCTGATGAAAGTTGACCAAGTGTAACAGGGGTGATTCCTCATGCATGAGTATAAGTCTTCTATGGTAGGTGTCAAAAATAGGGTGATCCCCCTTTCGTACCACCTATGTTCCACGTACTGTTCTGCTCTCATGTACCAATAGTCTCCCTCACGTAAGGGCGGGTATATTGAGAGGTTTAGTATAATGGCCTGGCAATGGTATATTAAATGGGTGACCATTTTTGAGATACAAGAGCCCTCATTTTGCATGTATAACAAAGTTTCCTTTACAAGATTCACACAACAAAAATCAAACACATTAGACCAGATCTAGGGCACACATTTAATCTGTAAATGAGATAATCATTTCTTTGCTTGTGTGGTACCCTTTTTTTTGGTATAGCATAAAAATCTATAAATGAGATAAAAATATACATATATTTCTAGAAAGACCACCACCATGGTGTATACCCGTAGCCAAGACCAATCACGGGAAAAAGCTACAAAAAGTATACAAGGAGGCACAAGTCACCTCTATTATAGCCCTAAGGACTTGGTTATACCACCTTGGCAGCCTAACCCACAACGTAGTCCACACTATGCCACTATAGAAAAGGACTATAGAGGCACCCCTTTGAGGGGCACTACCATTCAACATAGACCCTCTCAGGAGGAGTACCCACATGGGAAGGCTCCCTTAGACACTCATTATGAGTGGCCACTACGTGATGAACTGCTAGAGCAGCATAGGGTTCATAAGGATGGACCACATGATTATATCATTCCTCCTCCACCCTCATTACTGGTAGGACTAATAGGCCAAATCTAGAGTGCAAGGCTCTTCAGATAGGATGAGCCAACTCTAGCTATCCCTTTCACACGTATGAAAGGGAGCACAAAGAAAACTAGTATATTCATCAAGAGCAATACACCACACGAGAGCAATGCACCTCCGCACCTTCTAATTATCAAGATCACCTATTGAGGCCAGAGCCTCAGATGAATGCCGCTAACCTTGACAGAGGAAAGTGACCCATAAATATCTCAGATAATTTTGACTGAGATAGATATGTAGGGGAGGCATCTAGGCCTCCTAGACCTAGGATGGTGGAACAAATTGACTTGGCATTTTCCAAATAGGTCGCCTGCAAAGCGCAAATCACGTAGCTTAGGCAAGATCAGTAATAGTTAGAGCAACTGCATCATATTAACAAAGAGCGCATTTAGAACCAGATAGATGAGTTGCTCTAGAACACTATGCATGAGAGGATTCCAACCCCTCACATGCATAGGACAAAAATTTATGAGAGGCACAACCCCTTAGTGCGAGACAGGTCTCCACGACCTTATCAAGCATTGCCTCCAAGACCTTCGAGACCTGAGCGGGAGGCCACCCCTAGAACCAATGATGGGCGCCTTCCTTGGGCACCCGTCCATGTTTATAGGTCACACCCAAAAACTCCCCAAGAAGCCTATGAGGAATTTGAGCAAGAAGAAGAGCGGGCTGAAATGCCCTACCAAGGCAGGGGAAATGCTACCCGGCTACCCCACCATAGGCCTCAAGTTCCTCACAATTCACAATGGGAACAAACCAAAGAAGAGGAAATCAAATCCTTTGATGCATACAAAATGTTGTTAGAATGCTTAGAGTCTATGGATACCAAGACTTCACGGCCCCAAAATCCCACCTTACGCTAGCTCCATAGTCACCCTGTGCATCCTTCAGTTCTAGCACCCCATACCCTAACCACTTCAAAATGCCTCAATTGGAAATTTTTAGAGGGGATGAGGATGCCCAAGAGCACCTAACAAGGTTCCTGAGTCAATGCTTTGGCATTCAAGACAATGATGCATTGCTTATGAGAATGTTTATAACCACGTTCATAGGTCCTGCCTCAGACTGGTTTATCTAATTGTTGAAACATAGCATCAACAATCTAGACCATCTAGTGGACACGTTACTTGAACATTTTGCCTTCAACACCAAGAAGAAGGCATCCGTAAGTGACCTAGCTGGACTTAAGCAATATGATGATGAGACCATAGCCACTTATGTAAATTGGTGGAGGACATTGCTTTCAAAGCTACCTTACCTCCCTCCCATGGCCGACATGACTCAGATATTTTCAAAGAGTTGCATAAGGTCAATCTCCATGCATCTGAAATATGCCACCCTAGAAGAAGCCCTGGTGCAAGCTAATATAATTGAGGAGATCAAAATTCAAGACGATGAGATTTCCAAGCCATGCAAGAAAGAGTGGATGAAAAATGCCAAAACTGGGCCCACGCAACCAAAACCTGTCACGTTCAATCAGGTTACCATAACTGTACCATCACCTGCACAAATGACATAGCCCCTAAAGGCTAATTATTAAGCAATTACTCTTACTAACTATGAAAATAAAAACCACAAACAAGATCAAAATTAGTAGCGTCACCCTAAGCGATAATTCACATAATTCACGGAGTCTAGAGACTCCTTGTTTGATCGCTTTTTCACAAAAAAATTGATAAACTTATCAGAAATTCAACCCATAGACCCCAACATGCCAAAACCCAAGGGCTATAGGGAAGATTTATTTTGTATATTTCATTGAAATAAAGGACACAACATCTTTACTTGTTGGAAATTCAAAAACTTAGTACAGGACTTGATAGACAACAAAATGCTCATGGTGGATAATCATGTAGCGCTAAGAAACCAACAGATGGAATTCTTCAAAGACCCCCTGCCTGCCCATGATGCACAGGCAAAGACTTTACAAGTGAATGAGGTAACACAAAACTACCCCATGCAAGGGTACGGGGGGATGATAAGCATCGTGACATGGAACAAAAGATACCCAAACACGGCTGCACCCGCTGTAGCTACAGGAGATGTTCCATCAATGTTGCAATCTCCATAATGCTCGATGCAACCTCCCCCACCTAGACCAGTGGCCATGATTCAAACTAAGCTTACTCAAAGTTTAAGGACCAAGTCAGCTAGGCTCTCCATTTATGAGCTCATACAAAAATCACCACTGCATCAGGAGGCTCTGATGGAGATACTCAAAGCCATTGAGCTACAGCCCCATGAACCTAATTCTTTCAACAACTTTGTGGGACATGTGAGACAATGCACAGAATTGGTCATAACCTTCAAGGAAGATGAACTGAAATTGGTGACTAGTGATATGGTGGATCCACCCCTGCATGTCATCACACAGGTCAATGGGATTCCATTCAATAGGGTGTTGATGGACACTGGCGCGTCCAGAAACATAATCATGACAATGGCATTAAAACATCTTAAGTTTCCAACATCCCACATTGTGGCATCCACCTACACTCTTTGAGCATTCAATGACGCATTATGCTCGATGGTTGGCACAATTGTCCTACCCATCCAAGTAGGACAAAAGACCATTCCTACATTGTGTCACATCCTTGAGGGTGATATGGCCTACAATATCCTGCTAGGCCGACCTTGGATTAGGGACATGAAGTGTGTCCCTTCAATAGCCCATCAATGCCTCAAATACACATACGAAGGGCAAGTACATGTAGTCCTAGTAGACTTAGAGCCCTTTAAGTTTTGCAATGTGGTGTAGTTGATGCCACAATCGACCCTCCCATCGATGCATTTAGACTTTCAATTGAATTCATCCACTCAGGGTCTAATTCTACCTACATCCCCATTTTTGAGTCCCTCAACTAACCAACCTGGCCCATATTCATCATCTATCCCTTCACCAACAATGCCACCTATGGTGGTCACACCGAAGGACAATGAGAAGAAACCCCTAGAGGAGGCACCACCATTAGTCTCAACCATATCTATCGAGGAGTTGCCTAGCCAAATGGGAGTCGAGACACCTGATTCACCCAATATGGAGTGGACTCAGGGAGAAATCCTATTCCCTCCCCCTCAACCATCGATTATTACCATTGAAATGGCCAATACGGGCCTATGGGAGTACCTAGTGCAGAACATTGTGGCAACACCCACACTCGAATCCATGCAAGACATGGGGAGACCTCACCCCTCCATCGACACTATCGTCCCTTTAGGCTATCCGCCAAAATAGACCAACTTTGTATATGGGGGCCTCAATAATAGCCTTGAACCCTACCTACAAGAGGAAGAGGATGAAGAGCCATTTGCTGAGAATATTGACTATCTGTCCAACCCGGACTTCACCTTGAAATACCTAGACCAATGTAATTGGCATGGATATGGATTGGGTAGATATGAACAAGGAATGTGTGTTCTTTGTCAACCAAGATACCATATTCCATATGATAAATTAGGAGTAGAGTTCAACCACCCTTTGCCCCTTGACATCTTGGTAGAAACCATGCGATGCTTAGGTCTAGGCAATAGGGATGGGTTGGCCCAAGATCCATATGCCAATCCCAACACTACATACACATTGGGGAATTATTTTCCATTGTTAGCAACAAACCTTGTTGACCTCAACAACCCCTCCCCTTTGATCAAGGAAGGGGAAATTTCAAGAAGTAGCCTCCAAGAAAGATATGAAAAAAATCAAGGGAGCTCTTTGGAAGATGAGTCGGATTATGAGGTAGCACCTTGGGACCCATTTGAGTCTGATAGCAATCACTCGTAGGTTACGCCCATCGACGATTATCAGGACTTCATGGCAATGTTCCCCATTAATGTTCCAATTGGGAAATTGCCACCTCCAGAGAATGTAGCCCTTCTATAGAGAGTGAAACAACCTATAAGGGACCAAATCAACATGCTCAAACAAAATGAACCTCCCATACCAACCATAAGGCCAAGTGATCAAAAAACACCTAGTGGGAGGTGTAGACACCAAAACAGCACCATTCTAATTAAGTGACTACAAACACTGATCGCATGCACATACATAGCTTTCAGGGCAGCCCTTAGAGGTCAAATAGTGGTCTTGGCCACTTGCACGATAGTTTAGAGGGTCAAAAAATGAGCGGTGCAGAGTTGGTCGTTTTGTCAAAACCTTTAACAAACTTTAAGCCTTTAGTCTAAAGCAGCCTTCAAAACTTCACCAAACTTCAAGCCTTAAGCAATCCAAAGCAAAGTCTTCAAAAGCAAACAAGCCTTAACAAAAAAGGGGAACCTAGCCTTAGACGTCGCGAAATCGTGACGTCGCGATTTCGCGTGTCGCGAAATCGCGACACCTTTGGCCCCGAGGGGAGCCTCGGCCAAAGGTGTCGCGATATCGCGACACCTTTGGCCCGAGGGGAGCCTCGACCAAAGGTGTCATGATATCGCGACACCTTTGGCCCCGAGGGGAGCCTCAGCCAAAGGTGTCGCGATATCGCGCGTCGCGATATCGCGACACCTTTGGCCCCAAGGGGAGGCCCTGTCGAAGTGTCGCGATATCGCGACATCGCGATATCACGACACTTCAGAATTTTACGTTTAGAAGGCATACTTGTGATAATCAAAGGTAGACTTTGATGTGGCCACCACATCCAAGGGATAACCACCACGTGGCACCCTTACGTGCCCCTTTTTAAAGAAACCCCGTGGGTCTGCAGAACGGCGGACTTTAATGAAACAAGCGGTTTCAAAACAAATTCGATCCGAGGCCACGCCTCATAACTTCTAATGTCAGTGTGAGCCATGTCTCATAATGACCTTATAGGGATCAAATCTGAGCAGCCCTTGCGGATTTAGGGTTTGACATTAATGCTCCAAGAGGCGAAAACCTCTATAAAAACTAGCTCGATACGAAGTAAGAGACACGAAGTATTTTTCTGAAACACAACGAAGTGCTACAAAACCAGAGGCTCATTTACAGTCTTCTCGAACTCATTCTTCTGTACTTTTGAACCAGAAATTGGACACAGTATACTATCAATTTGTCGACAACACATTATCCTGGATTTTGAGCCAATTCCTAGTGGGTTGGCATCGAAGTCGGATTTTAACAGGGCGGCCCGCTTGGGCACCCTACGCATGTTCATAGCTAATTTAATATATGCTGTCTTCGGATATTTTAAAATAGTTTATGTCTTTATGTTTTCGAATGTAAATTGCTTTCGAATGTTTTAAAACAGTTTATGTTTTAAATACAAACGTTCTATTCACACATTTAATCAGCCATTTATATGCAGTTTTCATTGCTCTCTACAGTCAAACGCTCTACCCTTTTGCAGCAGGTGCTATTAATGTGTTTACTATTTCTTTGGTCATAGGAAAGAACAGCAACAAGCAAATTTTTATCAACATAAGCGACGGTGGCACTGCAGCCCGCCCATTTTACATGTGGGAATGCGGAAGGAGATCATTGTTCATCTGTTGTAACTGAGAACACGTAACTGAAGAGACATATTGTAACCGAGTGGAATTACATTAATAAGAAGGGCTGTACTCCTATTTTTAATCTAACTCTATCCATGTTATTTTATGCATCAATTTAGTTCTATTTTTATTGCATCTTTAATACTGTTTTCCATTTCGAAATCTCATGCTTTCAGTGGCAATCATGGTGGGACCCAAGCCCACAGTTTTTATTTTTAGGTTAAGTGACTGATCTAAAATTGCTTTTTTTCTATAGGTACGGTATTCGTCTCTGCAAGTGATGATTACAGAGTGCTATTCATCTCACCTCGGGACGAATAAACTATTCGTCTCACCCAAAAATGATTACTGTTCTGGTATTCATCTCACTCCGGGACGAATAAGCTATTTGTCTCACCCTGAGACGATTGTCGTTCTAGTATTCGCCTCACCCAAGGATGAGTGTAGTTCTGTGCAATTTTTTAGAGTGAATCAGAGACATCCTGTTAGGCAGAGAAGAGGTAGGGGTTTTATAGCTTCTGTCAAATTGCTATTTTTCTGTTTTCTGATTTTTTTTAAGGTAGAAAAAATTTCTGTAAATTTAAAAAAAAAAAAAAATCTTTTTAAATTTTGACTTGCTGTTTTCAGTTAGTATTATCTGTCTGGCATAGGGAAAGATTTCTTTTTCAGTTGCCTGTTTCAATTTTTTGCAAAGTAAAATGAACCCCACACACCACGTGGTATTTTAAACCAAGGCGTTGGTCGTAAAATCCCAACCCTTGAGCAAGACCAAAGGTGGATTCCATTATCACTTTGGGGCCCGCTTGGGCACCCTACGCATGTTCATAGCTAATTTAATATATGCTGTCTTCGGATATTTTAAAACAGTTTATGTCTTTATGTTTTCGAATGTAAATTTCTTTCGAATGTTTTAAAACAGTTTATGTTTTAAAGACAAACATTCTATTCACACATTTAATCAGCCATTTATATGCAGTTTTCATTGCTCTCTACAGTCAAACGCTCTACCCTTTTGCAGCAGGTGCTATTAATGTGTTTACTATTTCTTTGGTCGCAGGAAAGAACAGCAACAAGCAAAGTTTTATCAACATAAGCGGCGGTGGCATTGCAGCCCACCCATTTTACATGTGGGCATGCGGAAGGAGATCACTGTTCATTTGTTGTAACCGAGAACACGTAACTGAAGAGACATATTGTAATCGAGCGAAATTACATTAATAATAAGGGCTGTGCTCCTATTTTTAATCTAATTCTATCCATGTTATTTTATGCATCAATTTAGTTCTATTTTTATTGCATCTTTAATAATGTTTTCCATTCTGAAATCTCATGCATCCATTACCTCGATCGCGACTGTTGCTAGACGTAAATCCTAATGAAGGCTGACCAAGTGTAGCTTGGGGTGATTCCCAGCACGCGAGGATAAGTTTTCTATGGTAGGTGTCATAAACAAAGCGATTCCCCTTCCGTACCGCCTATGTTCCACGTACCATCTGCTCTCACATACCTATAGTCTCCCTCACGTAAGGGTAGGTATATAGAGAGGTTGGTATATCGGTCCGGCAATGGTATATTGAAGGGGCGACCATTTATGGGAGTCATATGAGCCAAAATTATGCATTTAAACGTTCTTCCAAAATTACAAAAACAAAACGAAACATCAAAATGCACTAAACCAGTTTAGGACACACTATTTAATCCGTAAAAGAGATAATCACGGCTTTGTGTATGTGTGTGTGTTCATTTTTGCTTAGTGTGCACAAAAAGACAAATCATCATAAAACAAGATAAAATCTGCTTAGAGAAACACTACAATGGTGTACACCCGTAGCCAAGCCCAATCAAGGGCAAACGCTGCAGAAGGTGCACAAAGAGAGGGCACTAGTTGCCTTCGCTTTAGCCCTGAGGATTTGGCCATACCGCCTTGGCGGTCTAGCCTACAAGAGAGTCCATATCAGACCCCATCAAAAATAAATTATTGGGACCCCCCTCATTGGGGTATGCCCATTCAACATAGTCCCTTTTGGGAAGATGCTCTACATGTAGGTCTCAATGTCTGTAGACAACCGCCTTTTGAGGCTAGATTTGAATGGCCACAGCGCGATGAAGCGCTAGATAGGCATACTGTTCATTTGGAGGGGCAACGTGGATATGGCATCCCTTCTTTACCTCCCATCAGAACAGAAAAACAACATCCAGAGTGCAGGGCTCTTTACACAGGGCAAGCTAACTCCGCCCGCCCCTTTCACACCCATGAAAGGGAGTACGAGGAAGATCATCACATTCCTAGGGAACAACATACAGCGTGAGAACCTTGTGTTTCTGCACCTGTCAGATATCATGATCACACATCAAGGCCAAAAACTCAAACAAATGTTGCCTACCCCGACAAAGGGAAGCAACCCATTGAAATTTTAGACCATCAAGATCGAGGCAAACACATAGGCAAAACATTCAAGCCTCCTCAACAAAAGAGGGCAGACCCAGTTGACCCGGAAGTCACCAGACATGCCGCTCGCCAAGCTCAAATCACGTAGCTTGAGCAGGGTCATCAGGAGTTAGAGTATTTATATCGCTTGAATAAAGAGCGCATGCAGCGCGAAGCGGATGAATTGCGCTATAAGCTACCTGATAGGGTGCCAACCCCTCGCACCCACAGAGAATAACAATATGAGAGGCACAATCCCTGGGTGCAAGACAGGTCTCCGTGACCTCGTCAAATTTTTGCCTTCGAGACCTTATAGACCTGAGAGGGAGGCCACTCCCCGAAACAATGATGGGTACCCCCAACGGGGACTCAATCAAGGTCATAGGTCTCGCCCAGGGACTCCTCAAGAATTTTATGAGGAGTTCGAACCAGAAATAGAATGGGCCAACATGCCCCATCAAGGCGGGAGGGCTGCCAATCGACCACCTCCCCATAGGCCTCCAGTCTCCCTTGACCCACAACGAGAGCAAACTAAAGAAGAAGAAATAAAAGCTTCTGATGCATACAAAGCGCTATTAGAGCATTTGGAGTCTGTGGAGATAAAAGCTTTTGGGCATCAAAATCCCACACTACGTCAACTCCGTAGTCATCCGGTGCATCCCTCAGTACCCATACCTCTTTACCCTGAACATTTCAAGTTGCCACAATTGGCAGTCTTTAAAGGTGAGGAGGATGCACAAGAACATGTCACGAGGTTCCTAAGTCAATGCTTCGGCATCCAAGACAATGATGCATTGTTGCTTAGAACTTTCATAACCACATTTGTGGGCCCTACCTCGGATTGGTTTACACAATTTTCCAAACACAGTATCAACAACTTAGATCAACTAGTAGATGCGTTTCTTGAACGCTTTGCTTTCAACACAAGGAAGAAGGCGTCACTAAGTGATCTGGCCAGCCTCAGGCAATATGAGGAGGAAACAATAGCGACATACGGGAACCGATGGAGGGCTTTGCTTTCCAGGCTACCCTACCGTCCCCCTATGTCTGATCTCACTCAGATGTTTGCATGAAGTTGCTTAAAATCAATCTTTGGGCTATTGCTGCTGCAGCAATACGACAGCTTAGAAGAAGCTTTGGCGCAAGCCAGAGTCATAGAAGAGATTAAAATAGGCAAATGCACAATTGCCAAGCCTAAAAAGAAAGAGTGGAATAAAACCACTAAGACTAGGAATACGCAATCACAACCCACAGTGGTTAATCAAGTTGCAATCAATGTTCCCAAGCCTGCGCAAGACACGCAGCCTCAAAAGGCCAATTACCAAGCAGTGCCTCCTAGTTATGAGAAAGATAATAAGAAACAGGAGTAGAATCAGCAGCGTCGCCCTAAGCGACAATTCACCCCTTACACGGAGTCTAGGGACTCCTTATTTGACCGCTTGTCAGCGACAAATTTAGTAACCCTTCCAGAGATCCCGACTATAGACCCTAACGCTCCTAAACCTAAGGGATATAGAGAGGAACTATACTATAGATTTCATAGGCGAAGGGGACACGATTTGAATGGATGCTGGAAGTTCAAAGGACTAATCCAAGATTTAATAGAAAATAAAACATTGGCCGTGGACAACCCCATAGCGCCAAACAACCAACAAATGGGGGTATTCAAGGACCCCTTGCCTACCCACGAGGCACAGGCAAAACCTCTCCAAGTTAATGAGGTGCACCAGAACCTTCCCATGCAAGGATTTGTGGGAATGATCAGCATAGTGACGAGGAATAAAAAATACTTAGCAGTTGCCCCTGGGGCAGCCACAAAGGAAGTTCTGACAACGTCACAGCCTCAACAACACCCTATACAGTCACCTCCGCCTAGACCAAAAATCATGATACGGAGCAAACTCACGCAGAGTTTGCAGACCACATCGGCTAGGCTGTCCATTTACGAGCTTATTCAACAATCAACACCTCACAGGGAAGCTCTTATGGACATTTTAAAAACCATCGAATTACAGCCCCAAGAAGCAAATTATTTCAACTTCATGGGACAAGTAAAACGATGTACTGAGCCGGTCATCACCTTCAAAGAGGATGAAGTCAAAGTAATATCAAATGACGCGATAGATCCACCCCTGCATGTTGTTGCGCGGATCAATGGGATCCCGTATAAGAGAGTGTTGGTAGATACTGGCTCGTCCAGTAATATTATTACCACTGCAGCCCTAAAACATTTGAAGCTGCTAGCCTCTCATATCACAGCCTCCATGTACACACTGCGAGCTTTCAATGATGCAATATGCTCGACAGTCGGCACAGTTGTTCTACCTGTCCAGGTAGGACAAAAGACAACACCAACATTGTGCCATGTGTTAGAAGGCGAGATGGCCTACAATATACTGCTAGGGCGGCCTTGGATTCGGGACATGAAGTGTGTCCCTTCCATCGCTCACCAGTGCTTAAAGTATGCTTTTGAAGTAGAAATACATGTAGTCCCAATGGACCTGGAACCCTTCAAGTATTGCAATGCGGTACAACTAATGCCTCGATCGACCCTCCCTTCAACACATTTGGATTTCTAGCTAAATCCATCTAAAAAGGGTTCAACACCGCAGGCACCACTGGTGACCAAAACAGCAACATCCCAGCCAGGTGAACCCTCATCATCTATTCCTTCATTACTAACGCCACCTATCATGGCTACACAGAAGGACAAGGGAAAACAAATCATGGAAGAGGCTCAGCACTTAGAATAGGGGTTGCCAACAATTTCAACGATATCAACAGAGGAAATATCCAGCACAATGGAAGCCGAGACTCCAAACCTACCAAACATGGAATGGACTCGGGGAAGGACTCCCGTTCCCTCCCTCCGAAGCATCAACAATCATCTGTTGAAATGGCTAGTACAGGCCCGGGGGAGTACATAGTGAAGAATGTTGTGGCAACGCCCGCATTAGAGTAAGTCCAGGATATGGGAAGACCTCGCCTTCCCATAGGAACAGTTGTTCCCCTAGGTCACCCACCCAACCAGAAAAATTTTATGTATGGGGGCCTTGATCATGGTCTTGAACCATGTCAGCAAAAGGAAGCAGACGAAGAACCTTTTGTTAAAAACATCAATTATCTGTCAAACCCGCAATTTGCCCTCAAATATCTCGGCCAATGCCATTGGCATGGATACGGGCTAGGCAAATATGAGCAAGGGATGCGTCTCCCTTGCCAACCAAGATATCAGATGCCATATGACAAGTCAGGAGTAGGGTTCAACCACCCCCTGCCCTTGGACATCTTGGTTGAAAATATGCAAGACCTAGAAATAGGCAACAAGGGGGTATTGGCACCATATCTCTATGCCAACCCAAATACAGAATTTACATTGGGAGATTACCTCCCATGGTCACCAAACACCCTTGGTAACAGCAGTAATCCCTCTCCTTTGCTAGAGAGAGGCGAAAGTTTGGATACTCATCCCTAAAGAAAATATCAATGGTGTCTGGACATCTTCTCGAAGCTGTTCCCCTTAGAGATTCCAGTTGAGTCAGTAAAATGTCAAGAGAGTCAGGTCCCTCCACCAAAAGTGGAACAACCACAATGGGACCAGATTAACGTACTGGAACAAGGAGAACCATCAATGTCGCAAGCAATAGTTGCTGAAGAGAATGAATATTTTCGGATCTTCGAAAGTGACTCAGAAGATGAGACTGAGATGGACTATCTCAGACATGCGCGATGACATTATCTTGCTTTAACTCATGAAGATCTAATGGGACAGATGGGCATAATATTAGGGCATGAATGGTGAGTCGACCCAGCAGGGTGGGACCTGATCTTGGATCCATGGCTCCACATTCACGATGAGCACCGTCCACCTCGAGACCCTATCATAACAACAGTGCCGAGGGAAGACCCCGTCCTCCATTTTGCACATAGGGCCGATCCATTCATGCCCGTTCCCCTAGAACCAGATCCAGAGTATAGGGGGCATCTAGAAGAATCAAGTTATCATCCCCACGGTAATGGAGACCAAATTCATTCCATCCACATGATCTCCATTGATTTGACCGCACCCATCCGCAATCCGGCCAATCCAGCATGGTCATTGCATCTAGACATAGATGCCATCGACTGGGATCGTGTCAATTCACCTCTATCACCAACAGAGTACTGGCCTTTCGATGAAATGCCTCATTTACCCTAAGGACAACTCAGGATATTTTTCAAGCTAAAGAGTAACCTGAGGTTCCAAGCATAGATCTAAATTCAGCTAATGATATCCATTTGATCCTAAATCCACATCAGTTGGAGGACGGATCCCACATGTCAGTCGAGGAGACGACTGACGTAGTCATCGGCACAGATCCAATGAATCCATAGATTCTCAAGCTAGGGGTAAGTCTTTCCCCCGAAGAGCAAGCCGACTACATTGCCCTTATCAAAGAGAAGAAGGAGGTTTTTGCATGGTCGTACAAGGATATGCCAGGACTAGACCCACGACTAGTCATGCATAATTTAACGCTTGATCCGACAATCAAGCCTGTAAAGTAAAAACTACGTAAGATGCACCCAACAGTGGCCTTGATGGTCAAAGACGAATTGCAAAAGTTGTTGGACGCATAGTTTGTCATCTGCGTGGATTATCCGCCATGGCTGTCCAACATGGTTCTCGTCAAGAAGCCCGATGGGAGGATTCGCATATGCACCAATTTTTGAGACCTAAATAAAGCGAGTCCTAAGGATGATTTCCCCTTTCCAAGCATCGACGCGTTAGTAGACGCTCCAGCAGGTCACGAAATGCTCTCCCTAATGGATGGTTTCTCAGGATACAATCAGATTCGTATCAATCCTGAAGACCAACTAAAAATGGCATTCACAACGCCTTGGGGGACATTTTGTTATAAGGTCATGCCTTTTGGCCTTAAAAATGCTGGTGCCACCTACCAACGTGCCATGACATATATCTTCCATGATTACATGCACAAAAATTTGGAAGATTACATGGATGATTTGTTAGCCAAGTCTCTCTTGTGCTCAAATCATATCGCTGACTTAGGCAAGATCCTCGATCGCCTCATGGAGCATAAAGTTAGACTAAACCCCAAGAAGTGCGTCTTCGGCATCACATCTGGAAAACTCTTGGGTTTCATAGTCTCAAAATGAGGAATTGAGGTGGACCCAAAGAAAGTCAAGGCAATCCTTGAAATGGTTCCCCCAACTACAATCAAGCAACTCAGGAGTCTACAGGGAAAGGTCGCATCGATTAAACGCTTTATAGCGCAATTATCTGACAAGTGCCGACCCATGAACAAACTATTGCACAAGGGAGTTACATTTCATAGGGATGACGAGTGCCAGTCAGCCTTTGACGAGATCAAACAATACCTAGTTTCACCGCCAGTATTGGCACCACCTAGACCAGGAGTGTCGTTCTACTTATACATCTCAGCTACTGAGGTGGAACTATGCGCCATGCTAGCCCAGAAGAATGAACTTCACAAGGAATAGGCTACATATTATCTTAGCCGCACCCTGGTTAGTTATGAACTTAACTATGCATACGTTGAGAAACTCTGCTTGGTAGTGGTGTTTGCTACCAAAAAGCTACGCCACTACATGCTGAGCAACACTACGTATGTTGTGTCTAAGGAGAATCCATTGCGATACATGATGAGTCATACTTATCATAGTAGTCGCACGGCGAAATGGATCATGTTGTTGACGAAATTTGACATAGAGTTTATTGGACAAAAATCTATCAAAGGACAGGTCATAGTCGATCAACTAGCAGAGGCTCCTCTTGAAGACGATCAGCCTCTAGTCATAGAACTACCCGATTATGGGGTCTTCCATGTCTCAGAATCGCCAGATGTTGATGAGCCTGAGTCACAGGCTGACATAACCCTATTCTTCGATGGTTCTAAGTGTGAGCAAGGTGGTGGTGCGGGAATTGTATTCTTCACACCGCAGGGTGCTCCAATGCCCCTGTAATTTAAATTAAACTTCCCATGCACCAACAACAATGCAGAGTATGAAGGTGGAAGTGCACGAGCTGAGAAAAAATTAGGAGGTGCTCTGAGGAGAAGGGATTTCTGAGATTTTTGGAACAACATGAATGGCTTTGCCTGGAGGTACCCAATGTCGGAATAATGTCTCGTTTAAGGAAGCCCTTCGTGGCTCAGGCTTTTCTTCTGTTTGGCATAATGCAGAGGGTAATTCTTCAGGCCCAAGTAATTCTTCTTTGGAAGGAGGGTTTCATGCAAAGCGAGTTAATGGATGCTTGGAAAGGGCTGGGGAGCGGCCTGTTCTTGTGATTCAGCTTGAGTCAATTGCAGATGATGTTGAATATATGCAAAATCATGCTTTAATATGCAAATTCTTGGGTATTCGCATCCCTTTCTTGGCATTTGAAAAGTGGGCCAGGAGTACTTGGAACCCGGTCGGTGATATGGAGATCATGATGGGAGCTAATAATTTCTTTCTCGGTGGTGTTTTCTCGCTTGCGTAGCCGGAATAGGGCTTTTGAGGGGGGCCCATACTTTTACAACCAGATTGGCCTGTTTATTAAACCCGGCATATGGGTTTTAATCCGACTGAGGAGATTCCTTCTAGGGTTCCAGTGTGGGTTTGACTTCCATGGCTACCTTTGGAGTTTTGGCGGACGGATATTTTGCACATGATTGCATTGGTGTTAGGCAAACCGGTGGGACCGTCTCAAAAAAACTTCAGACAAAAAGGTAGTCTCATGTGCCCGTATTTGTGTGGAATTGGATTTATCTAAGCCTCTACCTGATTCTATGCAAATATGTGTTGGCTCTTTTTCTTGGGTTCAACAATTAGACTATGAAACTATTCCTTTCCGTTGTCGGTTGTGTCATGAGTACGGGCATCTTCAGCATAAATGCCCTAAAATGCCTGAAAATAAATCATTTGGTTCTAAAAATCCAAATCTACAATCTCAAGGTGGGAAGTCGCTTACACAAGAGGCTCGGACTCGGACAGGGGAGGGCTCCCATGGATGTTAGTGGGGTAGACAAAGAAGGCTTTGTTCCAGCTTAAGAATCGTAATAAGGGAAAAGGGTTGAAGCGGACCTTTACTGCTAGACAAATGGATGGCCTGTATAATAAGTTTGATGCCTTAGATGAGTTGGTATCTCCCGATGAAGGAATGAATGGTAATTTGAATATGGATACTCAAAATGTAACTGAGGTGTTGAATCCTAATGGGCAACAGGAAGTGACAGATTCTTCTTTGAACACAGCCCTGGCAATTGTTCCTATTTCGGAGGGGCAACAGGACGGTGTGAAAGGGGATGACCCTCTTTTGGCTGATTTGCTGACTTCTAGTAGAGGAAAGGGTTCTTGGCCTAGTCCTTCTCTAGGGTTACTCCAACGTAACTTTAAAAAAGAGGCCCTCGCGAAGCCGATTAAGGTGGGTAGAAAGAAAGATGCACATAAACCGCATATGGAGGGAGAAACATTGGTTGAGAGTGGGGTGGTTAAACCCCTGGAGTCTCACTTTTCTTCTCTCTCTAAATGATTGTTCTTTCTTGGAATGTGAGAGGTTTGAATAGCTTACCTCGTCAAAAATCTATTCGGGATTTGGTTCATGCACATAAGCCGGATGTTGTTTTTCTTCAAGAATCTAAATTATCGGTGGAGGGTCTATTTAGTATTGCTTCTAAACTCGGCCTCGAGGTCTTTGTCAGTGTGTTGGGGCTGTGGGTAGTGCTGGGGGGCTTGTTAGCCTTTGGAATCCGTAGAAGCTTACTCCTCTTTGGTGGGTATCGAATAAGTCATCTCTTTCTATGATAGCTTCTTGCCATGAGTCTGGAGAAGTGGTTTTGTTCACTAACATTTACGCCCCTCGGATCTTGCTGGGAAGGTGCTGCTGTGGAATCATATTCAAAGTGTTCGAGCCTTGGTTCCATTCTATCCTTGGATTATGGCTGGAGATTTTAATGTTGTATCTAGTATTGATGAGAAGAGGGGTGGTGTGGGTACTTTGGGGCCTGCCTCTAGACTCCTTAATGATAATATTCAGCTTCTTAATCTGGTGGATATTAAGCCAAAGAATGGTGTGTTCACTTGGACGAATAAGCGGTGTGGTTCTAACTCGATCTCTGAGAGGTTGGACAGGTTTCTTACTTCTTCATTTTGGATTAGCAATTCTTGGGTTACTAACTCAACGATTCTTGACTCGGAGGGGATCAGACCACTGGCCTATTAAACTTGTTATCTCTCGACAAGAAATGGATCATCATCCAAGTTTTAAATTCCAGTTAATGTGGCTTAGGGATCCCTCTTTGTACGAGTTGATGAAAGTCTGGTGGAGTCAGGGCTGTCCTTCCCACGGTACTGCTATGTACTCTTTTGTTAAAAGACTCCAATTTGTGAAATATCAACTCAAAAAGTGGAACAGGAAGTGTTTCGGGAATCTATTTCAGGCTAAAACTTTGGCCCAAAGAAGGCTTGATGTTATCACCAGACATATCATAGATCATGGGTTAACAGAGCAGAATTTGCAGGAGGAGTCTGAAGCTTTGCATGAACTTCAAGAATGGGAGCTTCGGGAAGAGATTTTCTGGAAGCAAAAGGCCAGGGTGGAATGGTTACAAGAAGGAGATCGAAATACAACTTTTTTCTTTAACACTGTTAAGGCTCGAAGACACGGTAATGGTATTTCTTCGATTATTTCTTCTCAAGGTATTCAGTTGTCTGCTTCTCGAGATATCTCTCGGGAAGTCGTTCGATTTTTTTTCTTCCTTATATTCTGAGGATTTTTGTGGGGATCATGTTGATGATCATACTATTTTGCGTTGTATTCCTTCCGTTATTTCAGAAGAGATCAATGCATGCCTTCTTCAACCTATTTCCATTGATGAACTAGAAAGGGTAGTTTTCCTTATGAAGATCGGGAAAGCTCCGAGGCTTGACGGCTTCCCGGTTGAGTTCTTTCAACACTTTTGGGAAATTATTAAATCTGATCTTTTGAGGGTTGTTCTTGAGTCCTTTCATAACCATCACTTGTTGAAAGCTTTGAATTCCACTTTTTTGATGCTAATTCCTAAAAAGGAGGGTGCTAGCTCTTTTGATCAGTTTCGGCCTATTGCTCTTTGCAATGTGGTGTATAAAATTATTACTAAGCTGATTGCGGAGCGTCTCAAGCCTTGGCTGGATAGAGTTGTTTCTGATGAGCAGGGTGGCTATGTGGCTGGTCGACAGATTCTGGATGGAGTGGCTATTGCTGCCGAGGCGATTCATTCTATGAGCACTTCTAAGAATAAGTTTATGTTTATGAAGTTGGATATGGCGAAGGCTTATGACAGGGTGAAATGGTCTTTTCTTCACAAAATCCTCTTGGCCTTTGGATTTGATCCTTCTTGGATTGAGTGGATTATGAGTTGTATTACAACTCCCTCATATTCTGTCCTAATTAATGGAAAGCCCTCTCCTTTGTTTCATGCTTCCCGGGGTCTTCGGCAGGGGGATCCTTTATCTCCGTACTTGTTTATAATTATGGCTGAAGGTCTGGGTCGCTGGCTTAAAGATCAGGTTCACCAGGGTCTTATTCATGGATGGAAATGGGAGAATAGTAGGCCAGCCATTTCCCATCTTCAGTTTGTTGATGACACTGCTCTCTTGGGTGTAGCTTCTATTTGTGAAGCAACCAACTTTAGACATGCTTTGGACTTGTATTTGGCTGTCTCTCGGTCGGAGATTAATGAGCACAAGTCTATTATTTTATTTTTCAATACAGATCCCATGGTTCAAGCTAGAATTGTTCAGATTCTCATGTTTCAGGTTGGAACTCTTCCTCTTACATACTTGGGGATTCCCATTTCTGTTGGTCCTCTACCTAGGGCGGTTTGGACTAACATACTTGACAAATTTCGTAGTCGAGTTAGTCATTGGACTCATAGATGGTTAACTTTTGCTGGTCGGGTTTTACTTTTGAAGTCAGTTGTTCAGGCTTTACCGTGTATAGATGCCTTATTCAGATTGCTCCAACAAGTTTTCTTCATGACCTGGATTCTCTTTCTAGGCAATTCCTATGGGCTGGCAATCTTGGTTCCTCAAAATGGAGTCTTGTTAAATGGGAGACTATTTGTCGACCAAGGCAAGCTAGGGGGTTGGGTCTTCGTCTAAGCTTTCCTTCTCGGGACTGCTTTGGCTGCTAAGATGTATTGGCGTTGGTGTAGTAATCAGGAGCAAACTTGGGCCAAGATTATCTCCCACAAGTATCTTAGGGGAGTGGAAGGTTCATAGATTCCTCGATACAGCTTGACTGGTCGAGGATCATTTGTTTGGAATACTTTGAAAAAGGGAGCAGAGTTGGTTAAGCAGGGGGTTATTCTGGATTTGTTATACCGGGTCTCGGGCTCTTTTTTGGCAGGATTCTTGGGATGGCTTTGCTCCTCTTCTTAGCGAGTTTCCACATCTTCAAGATCTTGCTCAATGCTTTTGGGATGCTGGATGGTTGAAGGTGGCAGATTTCAAAACTGTTAAGTCCTTTGGTCAGATGGTTAGTCTCCAGTGGAAGGATCCTCGAGAATGGCCTGCTGGTGGCACTATGGATGCGAGGGCAGAGCTGGCCCGTATTCTCGCTAGCCGTCCCTGCTCTTCTCTACCTGGGGATGATGTGCTAGCATGGGGAAGAGATAATAGAGGGATATTTTTGGTTGCTGCTGGTTATTGTGTTTTGGATCGGCAGCGGTTTGGTGAGGAGGAGGTTCCGTGGTGGAAGCAAGTTTGGAATAAGTTTATTTGGCCGAAGTGTAGTTTTTATGGGTGGCAGGCTACTCATAATCGTTGTCTCACTTGGGATAATTTTCAAAAGCGTGGGTTTGCTGGCCCCTCTTTATGCTATAACTGTGGGAAGGCTAAAGAATCTGTTGGGCATTTACTTCTCCAATGTGACTTTGCTCGACAAGTCTGGCATTATTGGTGGGGAGTATGGAATCACCCTTGTTCGCATGCTTCATCAATAGTTGATTTTTGGAGGAGTATGGGGCGGCCTCCTGCAGCGGCTTTCTTTTTACAAGTTGGATGGAGTATTGGTCCTTCATGCATTTTTTGGCAGATTTGGCTTGAACGGAACCGTCGGATTTTCCAAGGTAAGGAGTTAACTACTTCCCAGGTCTGGCAGAGGATTTTGCGAATGATCCAGGAAACTGTGTCTGCAAAATGTCAGATTATTTCTCCCGTGGACCATGCGGAACGTCAGATCATGGAAATATTAGGCTTGATGGTTAATGGTCCTGGTCCTAATGTCTCTTGCAGACGGATGGGTCAGAATAATCGGGTGCGGAGGGCTGGCAAATGGAATCCGCCTCCTCCGGGAGTGCTGAAAATTAATACGGATGGATCTTCCCGGGGTAATCCGGGTAATGCTGGTATTGGTGGTGTGGGGCGGGATAGTAGTGGTACTATCCAATTTTTTTTCTCTTGCTTTAAGGGACATCATTCTAATAACTTCATGGAAGCACTCGCAATTTTATATGCTTTGGAGCAAGGGTATGCTTTGGGTTGGCGTCGGATTGTTTGTGAATCTGATTCTCAGATTGTTATAAATTTGTTAAATTCTGGAGATAGTCTTCATGGTTGTTGGCGGTTGAGTTGGGTTGCTCGGAAAATTCTTAATATCTCTGCTCACTTGGACTTCATTTCTTTTGTGCATATTCCTCGGGAGTGGAATAGGGTAGCGGATTTGTTAGCTAAATGGGCTTCTAAGTTTCAAGATGGTTGGGATGTTCAAAATTGGTCTCAACTTTCTTCTGATTGCTCTCAATCTCTCTCTTCTTTATTGAGAGCTGATATGTCTGAATAGCTTCTGCTTTTTCTTTGTATCATGAATGTTTTGCTGAGTTAATAAATTTTTACCCTCTTTTAAAAAAAAAAAAACAATGCAGAGTATGAAGCCTTGCTCCTAGGTCTTCAGACAGCAATCACCATGAACATCAAAAGACTGAACATCTTTGGTGATTCGTTGTTAATAGTCAATCAAGTCAAAGGGGTATATCAATGCAAATGCCCAGTTCTGAAGGCTTATAAAGCCCTTGTGGACAAATTCTTGGCAAAACTTGAGTGGTATGACATCGAGGCACTCCCTCGATCATCGAACCATTTTGTGGACACAATGGCCTCCTTGGGGTCACTACTTTTGCAGGACCTTTCCGGTGATATGACAACCATTCAAGTCAAAACCTTATCGCAATCCACGATGGAGCATGCAAGCTCAGACTTGATGCCAGGAATCCACATGATCCAAATTGAACCATCCTCGGATAGGTTCTCTCGAATCCGAGATCATCTGAAACACTCCAACTGGGGGTCCTTGTTCTCCCCTACTCCCATTAGTAGCAACACAACACTATTATTGCAGGTTCTATCCCATTTAGCATTTGCTAGGGATGAACTTCAGGAGGGATTGGCTGTTCATACTGTCGAGGTTTCTAATCAACAGGACTGGTATTTACCCATCCGAGACTACCTCAAGTTAGGTAGTCTCCCACTTGATTTGACTCATGCCGCAAAACGAGCACTCAAGTAGAAAGTGGCTAAGTATGTCTTGATAGGAGACATCTTGTATCGTCGCAGCTATGAAGGAATCCTCCTTCGTTGCTTGGACCAGCAAGAGTCCACTTGGGCAGTCGCCCAAGCGCACGATGGTATGTGTGGTGGCCACTTCAGTGGAATGGCCATCGCAAAGCGCATTATTTGCATGGGCTATTATTGGCCATCTTTAGAGCGAGATTGTTGTACCTATGTCAAGAAGTGCGTGAAGTGTCAACATCATGCCAATCTAATGCACGTACCTTCTCAGGCCTTGCAGACAGTCCAGTCTGCTTGGCCGTTCTCGTAGTGGGGCTTTGATCTAATTGGAAAGATCTCCCCTACGTCGTCAGTCCGTCACACGTTTATCATAACGGCCACAGAGTACTTTACCAAGTGGGTGGAAGCAATTTCGCTTACCTCTACGAAAGGACCCCGCATTGTGGAGTTCATTTTGCATAACATCATATGTCGTTTTGGTATTCCATCCAAAATAGTCTCGAATAATGGGACACCTTTCAAGAACAAAGACGTGCGTGCTTTGACCACAAAGTACAAGATTCAGCATAGCTTTTTGACACCTTATTATCCGCAGGCGAATGGACAAGTAGAGGCGTCAAACAAAATGCTAGTCGCCATCCTTAAAAAGACCATCGCAGACAGTCATAAGGATTGGCACATTCAAATCCCACTTGCCCTATGGGCCTATCGCACTAGCATTCGGACACCCACTGGGGCCACTTCGTTTTCACTCGTGTATGGCTTCGAGGCAGTCATGCCTCTAGAGTTGGAGATTCCTTCCCTGTGCATATCAATGCATGAGTTCATCGATGATGATTCTGTGCGGCAAGCTCGGTTAGACCAGCTTACGTTGCTTGACGAATGATGCGTTAATGCTCTCGAGCATTTACGCATTTATCAAGAGCGACTTAAGAAAGCTTACAACATGAAAGTTCACCTCAGGGACTTTCACGTTAGTGATTTGGTTTTGAAGGAAAATCAACAAAATTCCAGTTTGCCATCCCACATAAGGGACAAGTTCGCGGCCAATTGGTTAGGTCCGTATGTCACTAATAGAAAAATCGGACCCGAGACATACCGGCTAGCTTCTCTTGATGGTATCAAGGAAACAGAACCCTTGAATATCAGTCATTTGCCACCATTTCATATCTAAAGAGAGCCATATCCCAAAATGCTCCAAGGATTCTTGTAATCGCTTGGTCAAACCAAAATGCTCCAAGGATTATCACAATCGCTTGGTCAATCCCACAAAGGCTCCAAGGATTCTTGCAATCACTTGGTCAAACCAAAATGCTCCAAGGATTATCACAATCGCTTGGTCAATCCCAAAACGCTCCAAGGATTTCCACAATCACTTGGTCAAAAATCAAGAAAATTCAAAAACAGCAAAAATCATCAAAAACAACAAAAATTTGCATCTCATTTCTAGGCATACTCAAATTCATCAAATCAAGAGCTCTTCTCGCACATCATATTCATATTCACAAACATCAATCCATCAAAAATACAAAAATATGTAGCTGCATTAAGCATTGAATCCATACATTACATATTTGTGGTCGTATAGGTCAAAGGCACCATAGGCTGTAATTGCTCTGCTAGTCCATCTCGTTCCACACTGTTCCATTTTACAAAAACAACAAAAACACCATGCATTTTACCACACTAGAGTCAGTGGTCTTTTAATGTATCAAGAGTTTTTCATGATTCAGTCATCATTTTGCTCTTTTAGCAATGTAATGTATCAAGTCAAATATATTTTACGAAGGTAGAGTTACACTTGCAATACACCTTGTTACGTAACATCCCAACACAAATTAAAACACATAAAAATTCCCGAGTTGTGTGAACGAAGGATGAAATCTGCACAGTAATCCAGGTTACCATAAGCGAAACGGTTATCTTGCTCATCCCCCTATGCGAATGACCCCAAGAATGTTGAGAGTTGGCAAAAGGAAAAGCATCCTCCCTACCCAATTCCCTAAGAATCCCAAAGTTGCAAAACATCAAAAATTTGCAAATGTCAAAGCTCCAAAATTTGACATCCTACAATGCATATATCAAAAGGCACAAAGCATAGTGATTCTCGTCACTCCATATCCAAATCCCTTGCTCAAGAGAAAATAAAAACAAATCAAAATAAATAGTGATTATTATCACTATAAAGAGCAAGTATCCCAATACAATTGAAGAAAAGAAGGGAGTTGACCTTGAATCCCTGGAACTCTCAGCATTCTGACAGGTCATGAGGCAAGCCTCAGTATCGGTTTGGTTGATAGCCTATCGATCACTGGCGGTAAACTTCTCGCATGATGATATATCTGTCACATTAACTTGTGTACAGATCAATATTTGCATGTGGATGAGCTAGCTTATGGTATCCTGGATAACACCACAGATTAATCTAACTACATACAACAAAGGAGTTAGTGGAGCTAATTAGGTGATCCTCAGTACATATTCGGTTGAAAGCCCATCTGGCACTGGCGGTATCCTGACAAATACCACATACATGAACTCAATCGCACACACAGGGATGTGAAATAGCTTGGTCAAAAACAAGTCCGATTCATACCTTGTTCAAAAGTCTTGTAAGATAAAATACAATCATGGCTAGTAAGTTAAAACCGTCTGAGTCTCAAAAAACCTTTGCTACATTTCTAAACCAACTGCGCTACTTTTCATCCTTACAATACCACCAGAAAATACAAAAAAGAAACACCACATTTGTACATAGAAAAATAATGGAGATCTAAAACAGTCTATGGTGCCATAGTCAAACATCACAAAGTTCATCCATCCATCTTATTTCCGCATATCACATGCCAATCAAAAACATTTGCATCCATCATGCATCATGCATCCATCAAAATAAATCAACATACAACATCGGTAATTATCATACCATATGCATCCATCAATATAAAGTAGCATGCATCCACCAACATCAACCATTGTGCATAAAATCATGACATATACGCAAAGAAAGAAAATCAAAACAACAAAACCATCACAAAAAGCAACACAAAAACATAAGCAATAAATTGTCGGACACAAGTGCTCTTGCACTTAACCTATTGGCACAGAAAATCGATGTCGGGGCCCAAATTGTCACCCTCCTACTTCCCCAATAAGGCTACCATAGCTGGACCGCTCCACGAGAAGATGGGTTCTTGATGATTTCACCCCATTATGGCATCACCAAAAGGGTTAACACCCACCAAAAATAGGTCCAAATGTCGAGAAATCGCATGTGCTCAAATGGTAAAACATCCAAGGGCACCCTAACCTAAGTCATCTTGGGTCAAGCGACTCGTCACTTTTCTCGTGAAGGTCATTCCCTCATCGATTCGTCGCTTGAGGGGGTAGTCACACTTAGTCACCAATCAACAACCACACACCCAATCAAGGCAATGACATGCATTCAAAGAATCATTGACAAAGACAATCACGCTCCTGCTTGGGGCAGTAAACAAGAAATCATTAAGTTGATCAAATACTTGGCATTTTCGAAGCATGAACACAAGGTTTCCCCTGTGGATAAAAGGTTGCACCCTTTGCCTAATCATGACTGATCAATGTCCAAGCTCAAGTCACACCTCACCAAAATAGGTTAACACTTGAAATCAAATTCCTTAACTCGTCAGAAGCAAGGATTCAAGAATGCATGCCCTTTCCATACTTGGGGCATCAAAAGTTGGTTAGGTTACCAAGAAACCCTAATCATTAGTGCTTTGGTTCTCTATTTTTGCTCGGCGCTGTGCCATGCACAGCGCTTCCCAAAAAGGGGCATCTGTAGACACCAAAACAGCACCATTCTGATTAAGTGACTACAAACACTGATCGCATGCACATACACAACTTTCAGGGCAGCCCTTAGAGGTCAAACAGTGGTCTTGGCCACTTGCATGACAGTTTAGAGGGTCAAAAAATGAGCGGTGCAGAGTTGGTCATTTTGTCAAAAACTTTAACAAACTTTAAGCCTTTAGTCCAAAGCAGCCTTCAAAACTTCACCAAACTTCAAGCCTTAAGCAATCCAAAGCAAAGTCTTCAAAAGCAAACAAGCCTTAACAAAAAAGGAGCCTTAGATGTCGCGAAATTGCGACGTCACGATTTCGTGTGTTGATATTTCACGACGTCACGATTTCGCGACGTCACGAAATCGTGACACCTTTGGCCCCAAGGGGAGCCTCGGCCAAAGGTGTCACGATATCGTGACACCTTTGGCCCCGAGGCTCCCCTCGACCAAAGGTGTCACGATATCGTGACACCTTTGGCCCCGAGGGGAGCCTTAGCCAAAGGTGTCACGATATCACGCGTCGTGATATCGTGACACCTTTGGCCCCAAGGGGAGGCCCTGCCGAAGTGTCGCGATATCGCGACGTTGCGATATCGTGACACTTCGGCATTTTACGTTTAGAAGGCATACTTGTGATAATCAAAGGTGGACTTTGACGTGGCCGTCGCATCCAAGGGATAATCGCCACGTGGCACCCTTACGTGCCCCTTTTTAAAGAAACCCTGTGGGTCTGCAAAACGGCAGACTTTAATGAAACAAGCGGTTTCAAAACAAATCCGATCCGAGGCCATGCCTCATAACTTCTAATGTCAGTGTGAGCCATGTCTCATAATGACCTGATAGGGATCAAATCTGAGCGGCCCTTGCAGATTTAGGGTTTGACATTAATGCTCCAAGAGGCAAAAACCTCTATAAAAACTAGCTCGATACGAAGTAAGAGACACGAAGTATATTTTTGAAACACAACGAAGTGCTGCAAAACCAGAGGCTCATTTACAGTCTTCTCAAACTCATTCTTTTGTACTTTTGAACCAGACATTGGACACAGTATACTATCAATTTGCCGACAACACATTATCCTGGATTTTGAGCCAATTCCTAGTGGGTTGGCATCGAAGTCGGATTTTAACAGGGCAGCCCGCTTGGGCACCCTACGCATGTTCATAGCTAATTTAATATATGCTGTCTTCGGATATTTTAAAACAGTTAATGTCTTTATGTTTTTGAATGTAAATTGCTTTTGAATGTTTTAAAACAGTTTATGTTTTAAAGACAAACGTTCTATTCACACATTTAATCAGCCATTTATATGCAGTTTTCATTGCTCTCTACAGTCAAACGCTCTACCCTTTTGCAGCAGGTGCTATTAATGTGTTTACTATTTCTTTGGTCGTAGGAAAGAACAGCAGCAAGCAAAGTTTTATCAACATAAGCGGCAATGGCACTGCAGCCCGCCCATTTTACATGTGGGCATGAGGAAGGAGATCACTGTTCATCTGTTGTAACCGAGAACACGTAACTGAAGAGACATATTGTAACCGAGTGGAATTACATTAATAAGAAGGGCTGTGCTCCTGTTTTTAATCTAATTCTATCCATGTTATTTTATGCATCAATTTAGTTCTATTTTTATTGCATCTTTAATACTGTTTTCCATTTTGAAATCTCATGCTTTCAGGAGGCTATACCAACCAAAGGGGCACATAGTTGTTAGAGCCAATGAAGGCCTATGGATCTTCGATAGTGACTATGAGGATGAGACTGAGATGGCATATCTCAACCATATGAGGCAACATGAATACCCCATAGACATCGATGGTATGTTTGAACATATGAATATGGTACCAAGGCATAGGTGGCATTTAAACCAATTACAGCTAAACCAAGTGCTCCATAAATTTAGGCATATAGAGAGCACCTCCCACCTAGAGACCCTATAGGGCCACCAATGCCAAGGGCAGACCCTATCCTTCTATCCACACATAGGGTCGATCCTTTTGTGCTAGTACCCATAGAGCCAGATCTGAGGCACAAGGATCACCAAGAATACCCGAATCAACACCCACGTGGTAATGGAGACCAAATTCATTCCATAAACATGATCTCCATTGATCTAACCACCCCCATCCACAACCTAGCTAATCCAACATGACCATTGTATCTAGACCTAGATGCCATAGACTAGGATCACGTCGACTCACCACCATCCCCATCAAAGTACTGGCCTTGCGATGAGATGTTTCATTTCGCCCCAAGACAGACTCAAGATATCTTCCATGCTAAAGAGGAACCCAATGTTCCCAACGTAGATCTAAATTCAGAAAATGATATCCACCTGATCCCGACTCCACACTAGTTGGAGGACAAATCCCACATGTTAGTCGAAGAGATGATTGATGTAGACATCAGTTTTGATCCAATGAATTCACAAGTCATCAAGCTAGGGGTAAGTCTATCCCTCGAAGAACAAACTGAATACATTGCCCTTCTCAAAGAGAAGAAGGATGTTTTTGCATGGACCTACAAAGACATGTCGATACTAGACCCGCAGCTAGTCATGCATAATCTAACACTTGATCTGACAGTCAAGCCATTCAAGCAAAAGCTACATAAGATGCACCTAATAATGGCCTTAATGGTCAAATATGAGCTACAAAAGTTGTTGGATGCACAGTTTGTCATCTGCATAGATTACCCACCATGGCTGTCCAACATGGTACCTATCGAAAAGTCAAACGGGAGGATTCGCATATGCATCGATTTTTTAGATTGAAACAAAGCGAGTCCCAAGGATGATTTCCCCTTGCCTAGCATCAACACATTGGTAGATGCTACAACAGGCCACGAAATGCTTTCCCTCATGGATGGTTTCTCAAGATAAAACCATATTCATATCAATCTCGATGATCAACTAAAAATGGCATTCACGACGCCTTGGGGGACATTTTGTTATAAGGTCATGCCCTTTGGCCTTAAAAAATTTTGTGCCACTTACCAACGTGCTATGACATACATCTTCCATGATCACATGCATAAAACTTTGGAATATTATATGGATGATTTTTTGGCCAATTATCTTTTACGCCAAAATCATCTCGATGACCTATGCAAGATCCTTGATCACCTCATCGAACACAAGGTTAGGCTAAACCCTAAGAAGTGCGTATTTGGTGTCACATCTAGAAAAATCTTGGGTTTCATAGTCTCAAAATGAGGCATCAAGGTAGATCCAAATAAAGTCAAGGCAATCCTTGAAATGCTTCCCCCAACCACCATTATGCAACTAAGAATATTGCAGGGTAAGGTCACGTCGATCAAGCGCTTCATAGCGCAGTTATCCGACAAGTGTCGACCCATGAATAAATTATTACATAAGGTGGTAGCATTTCATTGGGATGACGAGTGCCAGTCAGCCTTCAATGACATCAAACAATACTTGGCTTTGCCTCCAGTATTAGCACCACCTATACAAGGAGTGTCATTCTACTTATACACCTCAGTTACTGAGGTGGCACTGGGCACCATGCTAGCCCAAAAAAATGAATTACATAAAGAACGGGCTAATTATTATCTTAGCCCACCCTGGTCATTATGAACTTAACTATGCATACATTGAGAAGTTATGCTTGGTAGTGGTATTTACCACCAAAAAGCTATGCCATTACATGTTGAGCAATACAATGTATGTTGTGTCTAAGGAGAATCCATTATGGTACATGATGAGTCATACTTATCATAGTAGTTGCATGGTGAAATGGATCATGTTGTTGACGAAGTTTGACATCGAATTCATTGGACAAAAGTCCATCAAAGGTCAATTCATCATCGATCAACTAGCAAAGGCTCCTCTCAAAGATTATCAGACTCTGACCATAGAGCTACCCGATGATGGGGTCTTCCATGTCTCAGAATCGCCATATTCTAATGAGCCTGAGTCACAGGTCGACATAACCTTATTTTTTGATGGTTCTAAATGTGAGCAAGGGGGTGGCGCAGGAATCATGTTTTTCACACCGCAAGGGGCTCCAATGCCTTTATCATTTAAACTTGATTTCCCATGCACAAATAACAATGCTGAATATGAAGCCTTGCTCATAGGTCTTCAGACAGCCGTCACCATGAACATCAAATGCTTGAATATATTTGGTGATTCATTGTTAATTGTCAACCAAGTGAAAGGGGTATTCCAATGCAAATGCCCAGTTTTGTAGGCCTACAAAGCCCTTGTGGATAAATTCCTAGCAAAGCTTGAATGGTACAACATCGAGGCACTCCCTCGATCATCGAATCATTTTGTAGATACTATGGCCTCCTTGGGGTCACTAATCCCGCAAGACCCTTATGGTGAAATGACAACCATTCAAGTCAAAAAATTATCGCAATCCGTGATGGAGCGTGCAAGCTCTGACATAACACCAGGAATCCACCTGATCTAGATTGAACCATCTCAGGATAGGTTCTCTCGAATCCATGATAGTCTTAATCATGCAAAATGGGGGTCTTTGTTCTCTCCAACCCCTCTTAATAGCAGCATAATGTTATTTCTACAAGTTCTTTCCTGCTCAAAATTTTCTAGGGATGAAATTCAATAGGGATCAGTCGTTCATACCATCGAGGTTTCTGATTAGCAGGATTGGTACACACCCATAAGAGACTATCTCAAGTTAGGTAGCCTCCCACTTGGATTGTCACACACTACAAAAAGATCATTCAAATAGAAAGCGGCAAAACATGTCATGTTAGGAGACATTTTGTACCATCGAAGCTACGAAGGGATCCTCCTCCATTGCTTGGACCAACAGGAGTCCACTTGGGTGATCACCCAAGCGCACGATGGTATGTGCGATGGCCACTTCAGCGGTATGGCCATCGCCAAGTGCATTCTTTGCATGGGCTATTATTGGCCATCTTTAGAGCGATATTGTTGCACATATGTGCAAAAGTGCGTGAAGTGTCAACACCATGCTAACTTGACACACATACCTTCTCAGGCCTTGCAGCTGATCCAATTGGCTTGGCTATTTTTGTAGTGGGGCTTAGATCTCATCGAAAATATCTCCCCTACATCGTTAGGTCGTCACACATTTATCATAATGGCCACAAAGTACTTCACTAAGTGGGTGGAAGCAATTATGTTTACCTCTACGACTGGGCCTTGCATTGCGAGGTTCATTTTACATAACATCATATGTCATTTTAGTATTCCATCCAAGATCATATCGAATAATGGGACGTCATTTAAGAACAAATATGTGCGCGATTTGACAACAAAGTACAAAATTCAGCATAGTTTTTCAACACCCTATTATCCGTAGGCAAATGGGCAAGTAGAGACGTCAAACAAAATGCTAGTTGCCATCCTTAAAAATATGGTCACAAATAATCATAAGGATTGGCACATCCAAATACCACTTACCCTATGGGCTTATCGCACTAGCATTCGGATGCCCACTGGGGCAACTCCATTTTTGCTAGTGTATGGCTCCGAGGTAGTCATGCCTCTCGAGTTGGAAATACCCCCCTACGCATATTAATGCAAGAGTTCATTGATGATGATACTATGTGGTAAGCCTGGTTAGACCAGCTTACATTGCTCGATGAACGACACGTCAATGCTCTCGAGCATTTACGTATCTATCAAAAGCGACTAAGGAAAGCATACAACATGAAAGTTCACCTGAGGGACTTTCAGGTTGGTGACTTGGTCTTAAAATAGAACCAACAAAATTCTAACTTATCGCCCCATTTAAGGTACAAGTTCATAGCAAATTGGTTAGGTCCTTATGTAATCGATAGTAAAATAGGACCTGGAACATACCAGCTTGCCTCTCTTGAAGGAATCAAGGAACTAGAACCCTTGAATATCAGTCATTTGAGTCCATTCAACATTTAGAGAGCCATAGCCCACCCCAAAAGCTCCAAGGGTTTCCACAACCACTTGGTCAACCAAAAATGCCCCAAAGGTATCCATAATCCCTTTGGTCAAATCAAAAGCTCTAAGGATTCCAACATTCGCTTGGTCAACCCCAAATGCCCCAAAGGTATTCATAATCCCTTTGGTCAAACCAAAAGCTCCAAGGATTCCTATAATCACTTGGTCACCCCAAATGCCCCAAAGGTATCCATAATCCCTTTGGTCAAATCAAAATCTCCAAGGGTTCCCACAATCGCTTGGTCACCCAAAATTCCCCAAAGGTACCTATAATCCCTTTGGTCAAAACCTCCAAGGATCCGTAAGAATCACTTGGTCCGTACCCATTCGGGTTAAACCACCATAACGAATATTCAAAAACAATAGATAGTCAAAAATAACAAAAAAATTACATCTCACTTTCATGCATATTCTTGAAAATCGAAACACAAAAAAAGAAAATAAAAGTTGCATTAGGCATCGCATACATACATTGCATATTTGTTGGTCATACGTGTCAAAAGCACCATAGACTGTAATTACTCAGCAATTCCATAATTCTCCAAATTCAGTCCATTTTGTAAAAATATCCATCAAAAAAATAATAATAACATCCTTCGCTTTGCCATAGCATAGTCAGTTTTCTTCTAATTTCTTTAGGGTTTTCGTCATTCAGTTGTCTTTAGATTTCTAGTCAAATGTTGTACAAAGTCAGACTGATTTTTACAAGGTAAAGTTTTACTTGGATCACGCCTTGTTACATAGCATCCCAACACAAGCTTAAAACACATAAAAATTCCCAATTTGTGTGAACGAAAGATGAAACCTACAAAGAAGTCTAGGGTACCATAGGTGAAATGTTATCCTGCTCATCCCCCTATGCAAATGGTTCAAGAATGCTAAGAATTGACAAAAGTACAAGCTCTTCCCCATCCAATTCTCCATAATAAATAGTGGTTTCCACCACCATAAATAATCCCAAAACACCCTTTGAAGGACACAAGCTTATACTGAGAGGGGGGGTCAACAGTATAAGACCTCTTTTTACTTTTTCCTTTATACTTCAAAACAGTAAAGCAATATACCCAAAGCAATATCAAAGCAATGCACAATATCATCCACAAAGTGACACCAATTTTAACGTGGTTCACCCAAAATGGCTGGGCTACGTCCACAAAACTTTTCTCTAAAAGTTATCTCAAAGTTCTTTGGGAATCCTTCCCAATTACAATGTTTATGAGCCTTGGCCCAAAGGAGATACCTTCCCCCAATAAAAATTTATGAGCCTCTGCTCAAAGGAGATACCTTCCCCTCTGCTCTGGAAATGATCCCTCAGAAGATCAATAGCCTCTACCTCTTTCCAGCACGTGGAACTCCTTTCCACCGAAGACCTCCTGTCCTCAATGCTTAGCGTAAGAGACCTCTACCTTCTATGATCACGTCCACAGCAGCTCAGCAACCTGTACCAAACATAGTCAGTAGGTCTAGTACAAGTCTTCCTCTATCTATCAGATCTGTCCAACACTTAAGCTTTAACAAATCAATCCTCTGCACACAAGCCTTCTCAAAGACTTGCCAAATCTGTCCTCAGGTTCTTCTCAAAGAACCAATGCACCTTTGTCCTCAAGTTCTCTGATAGAACTATCAAACTCAGCTCACAAGTCCTCTGCTAGGACCTGTCCAAATCTGCTCATAAGTCCCCACCGGAACCTATCCAAAACTGCTCACAAGTCCCCATCGGAACCTGTCCAAGACTGCTCACAAGTCCCCACCGGAACCTATCCAAAAACTCAGCAAGCTCACCAAGAAAAAAAACTTTCTTAGTAGGAAATCACAAGGTGAATTTTTAGATACCCAATGTTATTTGTCAAACTCATAGAAGCATAAAGAGAATTTTTAGAGACTCAATATGTTCTATACTCAACTCCCAATCTCAAAACTCAACTCAAATCAACTTAGCTCAAACTCAATCTCAAATCTGAAAACTCAACTCAATATTTGAAATGGATAGGATAGACTTTCTTTCAAGAACATGAAACCCCAACAATTGCCAACTATGCAAAGAATCACATAAAAATGATACTCATGTTCTTTTCACCATCAATTAGGGCTTCAACAACAATGCTCATCAAACAAGGTTCAATCAACACCATTTAGCTCAAAACACAACCTTGAAGCATTTCACAATCAACATCAGAAAAGGAAACAAGTAGAACTCCTTTTCTCTCCAATATTGTTTGAACAAAAAGCATCCACCAACTCAAATCAACAAGAGCACACACAACTTTTCAAATCATCAACAAAGGAGTAAGCCCAACACTTTAACCAAGTAAAGAATAGCTTTATTATTACCAATTTAATGAAAGCAAATGTCAATCTCAAAGCTGCCCACTTAAGGTTTCACAAATTCACACAAGAAGCAATTTTAACCTTAAAACATCATGCTTTTATTACCATAATCAACCAAAAGCACTCTCAACATTATAAGAAAAAATTATCCCTTATACACCTTATTTCTCCCTTATAGTCTTATAAAAAATAAAATTTATCTCTCATAAGAATGCAATAATATATTTCAAACAACACCTTCAAAAGAATATTTTATCAAAATAAAACAAGATTTAAACTTCTTGTAACTCCTAAGCTATTTTTCCCTCTAATAAACTTCCTCCATCCGCAAAATACACTTAGCAAAAATTAATTTCGAAAATACCTTGGCCAACATAAAAAATCATGCTATGGAGAAATTGTGCATGAATTCTAACACCACCCACTGCATCCACTTCACGATGTAAAACCCATTCGCGTTATCCGAATGTGGAACCTCCCGTTTGGGTAGCGCGCCAACAGCCTAGCCGCTACCGGTGCACCAAAGGTGCTCGGTGAGGTTTAAACCTCACATTGTTAGCCTTGTTCCTTTTATGCCAAGGATTAAATAAAACAATAGTGCCTCCCTTTCTTCTGACATGAACATGAAGACAAAAAACCTTATGGTGGATTTATGACAAGCGACGAGTACAAAAAATGAACAGCGGATTCATGAAAACGACGAAGACACAATCGAACAGCAGGTTACAAAAATAGTGAAGACACAGTTGAACGATAGGTTTACAAAAATGGCAAAGACACAATCGGAGAAGAAATCCGAACAACGGATCACGAAATCACAGCGAGGAAGAAATCGAATAGTAGATCACGAATTCACAGTGAGCAACTCTTTTCAAAATGCGGATCGGATGATTCTTGATTTTCATCAAGGGAGATTTATATGCATTTTTACCATAATCTCTTGACGTCGATGAGGAGTTTAACACGTCGGCGGAGGTCTTGGCTAGCGCCCACAATCTTAAAGCATAGCGCCCACATATTTAAGACATTTGCGCCATGGGTTAGGAGAACCCATTGCAAACAATAATTTAATATTTATTTAAAAATAATTAAAGGGAACCTTAACAAGGTTTTTAATTATTTAAATAAATACTTCCTCCTGGACCCAAATGCATTAAACTAATGCATCCACCTGTAATCTTTAAACCTGCCAAATTGGGGTTTACAAAAGACCTTTGAAACTATCATGCTGGAACCTCCAAGAAACCTTTTATTAAAGCAAAAATTTTGACATCAAACAAATTCCTTCAAGAGCTTCTTGACATCAATGACAACTTATACACATGATCAAGGGCAATGTACCCAATCCAAAATTGCCAACACCTTTGATCCCAAAGTCGTAAGGATTCGTACTACACGCCCCTAAGAAGTATGGGTAGTCATCCCCAAGGCCTAAAATATCAATGCCATTACAAGAAAAATCCCAAAAGTCCACCATCAAGAATCCCAAAACATCTTTGATCCCAAAGTCGTAAGGATTCGTACTACACGCCCTTGAGAAGGATGGGTAGTCATCCCCAAGGCCTAAAATATCAATGCCATTCCAAAGAAAAATTTCCAACCACATTTGGTCCCCAAATTCGTAAGGATTCGAACTACATGCCCCTAAGAAGGATGGGTAGTCATTCCCAAGTCCAAAAGGATCAATGTCATTCACAATCCAAAACCCCTGAGCTCAAATTTGAAATCAAAATTTAAAATATAAATCCTCAAAAGGCAACAATAAAAAAAATAATAATAGTGGTTATCACCACTACTCAAACCCCTTGCTCAAGAAAAAAAAAAGTTTAATAAACAGTGATTTTCATCACTATGTATAAGAGCAAGTATCCCAATAAGTTGAGCAACCAAAATGCCTGAGCTTGAATCCCTAGACTTCTCAACATTTGAAAAATTAGTTAGGTGATCCTCATTTTGAGTTTGGTGGATAACCTACTTGGCAATGGCGGTATCCTAAACACATGATGATATGTCTATCACATTAGCTTTGCATGTGAGGAGAACAATTTTTGCATGTGGATGAGCTAGTTTATGGTATCTTAGATTACCCCGTGGATTAATCTTACTAAATACAACAAAGGAGTTAGTGGAGCTAATTAGGTGATCCTCAATACAGTTTTGGTGGACAGCCTACCTAGCACTGGCGGTATCCTTACAAATACCACATAAATGAACTCAATCGCACACATAGGGATGTGACATAACTTGGTCAAACTCAAGTTTGATTTGTACCTTGTTTGAAAGTCTTGTAAGATAACGTACAGTCTTGATTAGTTAGTTAAAACATTTGAGTCTTAGAAAAACCTTAACTACATTCTAAAACAATTATTGTACATTTCATTACTTGCATCACCATCCAAATATACAAAACAAAAATTACAAATGCAAAGTTATTCCATAAAGCAATCACATAGTACAGAAAGCCAAGTAAATCATGTACAGTCTATGGTGCCATCGCATGTATACCAACAAATCATTCCATCCATTCCATATGCATACATCTATATCATATAAGTCATAATAGCATATGCATACATCAACATAAATAAAGGTGCATAAAAAAAACAATAAACCATGACAAGCATATCATCAAACCAAAAATGAGTCATGTATATATATTGAGTCAAAATGTCCTCAGGCTACAATAATAAGGTTCTCTGACCTCATAAAAACCAAAAATTCAAAATCCCCAAAGCCTAGGGATTCGGCCACCATGATCACACAGGATCGGTGCAACTGGAACTACCCCCAGTAGTATGAGTCCTATGGGACCTCTTAGGGCGACTGCTGCCAGTCCGTGCACCCTGCCCACCAACGCTACCCTCATCCAACCACCTGCAATGAGAGGATGCAGACTGCTTAGTCTCACTACCTCTTGTGTGGCACGATGAACCACCTCCATCAAGCTTAGGTAATTGCCCATCAAGGTGGATGACCTTTGTCTCTAACTCCACCTGATACCACCCTCACTTAGCATCTCATTGGCAATACACAGCCAATGCGTTGTCTCGATATGCCAACTGAGCCCATAGGATATCCCTCTCCTACAATATGTCTCTATGCTCCTCATATTGTCTTTGTAAGAGATCCTCCAATCGTGCTATCTCAGCATGAAACCCAGCCTTCGCATCCCCTAAGATATCCTAAGGCGTGGGCACCTTCGGGACGGCCACTGCTTTGGGACGTCCTGTACATCTGGCTGCTTTAGAACCCCCGCATCACCTCCATCGCCAGTGAAGTCATTGACCTCCACCATGTTTACATCATCAAGTAGAGCCCCCCAACCTTCCATCGATGCCTCTTCACCCCCACCTCCTACTGCTGCCATATCCCTGCCTCCTAGAGGCCCCTCACCTCGCAATCATCGCATAGTCCACCATCGGTCATACTTTGTAGTTACCCTGACATTATCCACATCGAATACATCAATAACTACATCATACCCCTCACCCAGTGGCTTAATGATCAGCAAAACTAGGGTCCTCTCGTCCTCGCACCGTCGATAGATCAAGGGATCGCCAGGCAATCCCTGGTGCACCCTAAAATGTTGTCACTCAGACATACGGGAATTACTCCTACTCTATCCCATGCTACCCAATCAACCACCTACCCCTGTGTACCCACCAGAGCCACTCTCCAGCCTCAAGCCAGGTTGGACAGTCTCGATATGATCACCAAAAAACTTGCTCTGGAATGAGATGTGAAGAACACAAGCTTATACTGAGAGGGGGGGTGAACAGTATAAGACCACTTTTAACTTTATCTATCAATACAACTTTCAAACCATTAACATGCAGAATAAGATAGCAGTAATAATGACAGTAAAACAATGCACAAAATGCAATCCACAAAGAGACACAACAATTTACGTGGTTCACCCAAGGTGGGCTACTCCACGGATAAAAATTTTCTTCTAAAAGTTGTATCAAAGTCCTCTAGGAATCCTTCCCGATTACAATGTTTATGAGCCTCAGCTCAAAGGAGACACCTTCCCCTAATTCTGCTTTGCTGGTGATCCTCTAGAAGACCTCTATCTCCTTTGCCCTTAGCAAGTGGAACTCTATCCATAGAAGACACTTGTCTTCCCTGCTCTGGCTGGAGATCTCTGTCCTCAACTCTGTCATTGCAAAGCTGGTCCTCTTATCTGCACCAAACACAGTCCTTCGGTCTGGCACAATTGTCCTCTTCCTCTGTTCTTTTTTGCACTTGGTTGAAAACAACTTTTCACTGTCTACGCAACTACAGCAGCACAGTCTTCTCAAATTATAGCAGCACTATCTTCTCAACTTCTGCGCAAACACAGTAGTGCAATCTTCACAAAATGTAGCAGCACTATCTTCTCAACTTAGCTTCTGCTCCGTTGCACATCCACCACAGTGCAGTCTTCGCACACTCTGCTTTCTTTACACAGTCTATGTAAATACTACAGCACTCGATCGCACAGCAACTTATGCGCCTATGTGCAGCCACTACAACACCCTCTTCGCATAGTCTGCTTCTCCTCGATCGAACTTCTTCCTCCACTCTGCTTCTATGAAAGTCACACTTCGAACGCACACTTTGATCGATTCGATATGACTGCTCTTTGTGCACAGCAGACTTCACTTGCACAAATTTGACACACACATTCGACACTTGAAACTCGAAAATAGTCCTCCTTTTATAGCAATAATTCATGATTAAATTCTTGATCTTAGTCGGTTGTATATCCTTAAAACAATCGTCGGCTGCACAACCTTACACTTCATCGACAAAGGTTAACTCCGTCGGCTTCAACCGCCTCTGTTGTTCTATAGCTTTTCTAGCGCGAAACTCAAACATGTCATGATATCGCTATGCCTTTGTCTGTCGTACACCTTGTATTACTTGCTGTCATGAAATCGTGACACTACTGCCTGTTGTGCGCCTTCTTTGGTTTGTTGTCACGAAATCGTGACACTACAGCCTGCCGTACACTTTCGCTAGCTTGTTGTCACGAAATCGCGACACTGCAGTCTGCCTTACACCTTGCTTTAGCCTGTTGTCATGAAATCATGACACTCCCTGACTTTGCTGATGTCATCATGATTCTTGTCGCAAAATCATGACGCTTTAGTCTGCAAGGCCTTCCTCTCTGCTCTTGTCGTGAAATCATGACACATCTGCTTTTGCTGACATCATCAGCAACTCTGTCATGAAATCGTGACACTTCTTGCTTCTTCAACCTTTTCTCGGTTTGCACTAGCGAAAATGGAACATGTCACGAAATCGTGACGCTTTTGCTGCCTTAAGCTCTTTTCACCAACTGCTCGTGAAACTAGAACATGTCGCAAAATCGCGACGCTTTCGCTGCCTTAAGCACTTTTCTACCAACTGCTCGTGAAACTGGAACATGTCACGAAATCACGACGCTTTCGCTGCCTTAAGCTCTTTTCTGCCAACTGCTCGTGAAACTGGAACATGTCACGAAATCGCGACGCTTTCGCTGCCTTAAGCACTTTTCTGCCAACTGCTCACGAAACTGGAACATGTCACGAAATCGTGACGCTTTCGCCACCTACAAGCTGCCAACTCAACCTATCATGAAATCGTGACACTTTCTGCATCCGTACAACTTCATTGAAACTTGTCACAAAATCGTGACACTTCCTACAACTCAACTCTGCCAACTCAACTTGTCACGAAATCGCGACACTTCCTGCAACTCAACTCTGCCAACTCAACTTGTCGCGAAATCGTGACAGTTTTGCCTAAACTTTCTCTCTCCTCAAACATGTCACGAAATCATGACAGTTTTGCCTGCTTCGTCTCTGCCTTCCAGCATGTCACGAAATCATGACAGTTTTGCCAAAACTTTCTCTCTCCTAAAACATGTCACGAAATCACGACAGTTTTTCCAGCCGCCTGCAAACTTTTTCTAACTTATCTTTTTCTTGATCTTTTGCAACTGGGCTACTCTGATTTTCTTGGAGACTTACTGACCAGTTGAAACCTTCATCAAAACACATACTTAGACATAAAAACAAATTGCTCCAAGAACTCCTTGACATCAAAGACAACAACTACCAAGAGCTCCTTTGACATCAATGACAACAACTATACTTGAGCAAAGGCAATGTACTCAAGGTACCCAAAATTGCCAACAATCTCCCCCTTTGTCATTGATGGCAACCCTTAACTAAAAACATATCTCAAGAGCCAAAACTGAACCAACTGATCCAACAACTGAGAATCTATATTTGAAGTTTTTGCTCCCCCTGACTTGAAGCTCTTCTCTTCACTTGAAGCACTTCCCCTTACACATATCTCTCCCCCTTACTCAAATCTCTCCCCCTTTGTCATCAATGGCAAAGGGTCACCTTTGGGGTTTGGGACTAAGAATGAGTCTCTTAGCTTAGTCCCTCCCCCACCTTCTATTAAGGTGATTTAAAACAGGGTTGGGAGTGAAACTCCCATTAGACACTCATCATCATTAATGTCTACTATTTCTTTGTCGGGCCTTCTCTTGAATTCTTTTTCCACATTGTTGTTCTTGTTACTGTTTTGATCCTCGGACCTGTTCATACTACTATTCCTGTTCCTTTCATCATTCCTGTTTTTCTCCATACCTTGATCCTTGAACCTGTTCATATCACTTTTCCTATTTCTATTGTCATTCCTATTCTTATCCATGCTTTGATCCTTGGACTTGTTCATACTGTTGTTTCTGTTCCTGTATCTCGGAAGATCAGCTCTACACTGTCTAGCTAGGTGACCTTCATTGTTGCACTTATAGCAGGTAACAATATTATTTCTTTCAGGCATGGTTGTTCTTTGAATCCGCCTGTTCTGACTAACCCAGTTCCTGTTATTTTCCTTGCAAAAAATTGCCTTGTGCCCGAATTGTTGACAAGAGTAGCAATACCCTTGAAAGAAATTACGTCTCCTGAAACTATCATTTACTTTCTTCACTTGAGTCATGCAATGTACAGCCATGTGACCAAATCTGTGACATGCAAAACATGTGCCGTGAAATTTTCTTTTATTCGACTTCATGGGTCCCGAAAACTTCTTCTCAATCTGAATATCGTTTTCTGTTTCTGCGTATCTATCACTTACGAACTCATGATCTGAAATACTTTCTTCAACAGAACTCTCTTCCTTTTGAAATCTCTTGCTAGATTCCCCAACCTGTTCCTTGTGCGGCTCAACAAAATCGAGACCTGTTTTATCTGTTGGTTTTCTTTGTCCTTTGATGAGAAATTTAACCTTCTTGGAGCTATCCTGAAATCTGTAGAGCTTATCCTTGTACTCTTTATTTTCTTCTTTCAAAGAAGCCATTTCCTGTTCTAACTCACTATACTCCAGAATTTTAGAATCCAACTCATTCTTGAGTTCTTGTGACTTAGCCATAGAGACTTCAAGATTTTCTATAAGTTCATCTCTCTCCATACAACATTCATCTAATTTAATCTTGAGTCTATCATTCTTCTTTCTTTCCTTTTTCAAAACACTAAGAGCATTATTGAGTTCACATTCAAGATCCTCTATTTGATGGCACTTTGAATTATCACGGCCTTTTTCAGATTTCTTATCACTAGAGGTGCTACCTTTTTCAAAAACCATACATGCATCTTCATTGTAGTTTTCTGAAGCATCCTCATACATACTAGCAACCAAATCATTATTTTTGCAATCATCCTCAAGGTGCCCAAAATTTCCACATCTAAAACATTTCATGATAATGAATTTATGTTTCGATTCTTCCTCTTTTTCTGAAATGAACAACATCTCATTTTCATCATCACTAGAAGAACTTTCACTATCATTGCTAGAACACTTACTTGCTTTGTCTAAGTAGAAGCTCTTCTTATTCTTGTGAGAATGCCTCTTTCCATGATTGTTGTACTCATCTTTGCTTTTCTTGTGATTGTTGTACTCATCTTTGCTCTTTTTGTAATACCTGTACTTTTTAGAATCCTTGCTCTTAACATCCTGTATATCTTCATCACTTTCATTTTTGGAAATAGTACAGTCAGTAGCATAATGACCAAATTTCCCACAATTGAAACATCTTATATTTTTCTTGCTTTTGTGCTTTCTGGAAAACTTGCCTTTCTTGTTGTAATATGCCTCTTCCTCACTAGAAGACTCATCACTTTCTTGAATCTGTTTGCCCTTTGATTTCTTGGTAGCTTTGAAAGCTGCCTCTTTCTTTACATCAACTTTCACTTGAGTTCTCAACTCAAATGCTTGCAAGAATACTATGGAGCTCATCCTTTTTCAATTTATCTAAATCTTTAGCTTCCTCAATAGCAAAAATATTTTCACTAAATCTATTAGGAAGGGATCTTAAAATCTTATCACACACATCATTTTCAGCAAGTTCAAGACCTAAGTCTTTCATAGAATTAACAACTTCATCCATCCGGAGCATGTAGTCACTAATATTTTCATCATCATTCATCTTGAGTTGTTCAAACATACCTTTAAAATGTCTCAACTTGGCCTTTCGAACATTTGCATCACCTGTATGAACAACCTGCAATTGTTTCCACATTTCACTAGTTGTCTTGCAGTGAATAACTTTGGTGAGATCTGCCTTTTGTAAACCCTTCAGGATTGCATTCATGGCTTTTGAGTTGCTGTGATGTAGAAGCCTGTCTTCTTTAGTGTAAGGACCATTTGCAGGAATGGTGTACCCATCTTCAATAACTTCCCATACCTCATTACCAAGTGCCATTAGATAGACTTTCATTCTTGCACTCCACAGGCCAAAATCTGATCCGTCAAGAATAGGTGCTGCATTGCCACTTGAGTAGTCCATTGTGTTCTTTGCAAACTTTTCCTTCAAGCTATTAAACTTTCCGAAGGCACTGGCTCTGATACCAATTGAAGAACACAAGCTTATACTGAGAGGGGGGGTGAACAGTATAAGACCACTTTTAACTTTATCTATCAATACAACTTTCAAACCATTAACATGCAGAATAAGATAGCAGTAATAACGATAGTAAAACAATGCACAAAATGCAATCCACAAAGAGACACAACAATTTACGTGGTTCACCCAAGGTGGGCTACTCCACGGATAAAACTTTTCTTCTAAAAGTTGTATCAAAGTCCTCTAGGAATCCTTCTCGATTACAATGTTTATGAGCCTCAGCTCAAAGGAGACACCTTCCCCTAATTCTACTTTGCTGGTGATCCTCTAGAAGACCTCTATCTCCTTTGCCCTTAGCAAGTGGAACTCTATCCACAGAAGACACCTGTCTTCCCTGCTCTGGCTGGAGATCTCTGTCCTCAACTCTATCACTGCAAAGCTGGTCCTCTTATCTGCACCAAACACAGTCCTTCGGTCTGGCACAATTGTCCTCTTCCTCTGTTCTTTTTTGCACTTGGTTGAAAACAACTTTTCACTGTCTGCGCAACTACAGCAGCACAGTCTTCTCAAATTACAGCAGCACTATCTTCTCAACTTCTGCGCAAACACAGTAGTGCAATCTTCGCAAAATGTAGCAGCACTATCTTCTCAACTTAGCTTCTGCTCCGTTGCACATCCACCACAGCGCAGTCTTCGCACACTCTGCTTTCTTTACATAGTCTGTGTAAATACTGCAGCACTCGATCGCACAACAACTTATGCGCCTATGTGCAGCCACAACAGCACCCTCTTCGCACAGTCTGCTTCTCCTCGATCGAACTTCTTCCTCCACTCTGCTTCTGTGAAAGTCGCACTTCGAACGCACACTTCGATCGATTCGATACGACTGCTCTTTGCACATAGCAGACTTCACTTGCGCAAATTCGACACACACATTCGACACTTGAAACTCGAAAATAGTCCTCCTTTTATAGCAATAATTCATGATTAAATTCTTGATCTTAGTCGACTGTATATCCTTAAAACAATCGTCGGTTGCACAACCTTACACTTCGTCGACAAAGGTTAACTCCGTCGGCTTCAACCGCCTCTACTATTCTATAGCTTTTCTAGCGCGAAACTCAAACATGTCACGATATCGCTATGCCTTTGTCTGTCGTACACCTTGTATTACTTGTTGTCACGAAATCGTGACACTACTGCCTGTCGTGCGCCTTCTTTGGTTTGTTGTCATGAAATCGTGACACTACAGCCTGTCGTACACTTTCGCTAGCTTGTTGTCATGAAATCGTGACACTGCAGTCTGCCTTACACCTTGCTTTAGCCTGTTGTCATGAAATCGTGACACTCCCTGACTTTGCTGATGTCATCATGATTCTTGTCACGAAATCATGACGCTTTAGTCTGCAAGGCCTTCCTCTCTGCTCTTGTCATGAAATCGTGACACATTTGCTTTTGCTGACGTCATCAGCAACTCTGTCGTGAAATCATGACACTTCTTGCTTCTTCAACCTTTTCTCGGTTTGCACTAGCGAAAATGGAACATGTCACGAAATCGCGACGCTTTTGTTGCCTTAAGCTCTTTTTTGCCAACTGCTCGTGAAACTGGAACATGTCGCGAAATCGCGACGCTTTCGTTGCCTTAAGCACTTTTCTGCCAACTGCTCGCGAAACTGGAACATGTCACGAAATCGCGACGCTTTTGCTGCCTTAAGCTCTTTTCTGCCAACTGCTCATGAAACTGGAACATGTCACGAAATCACGACACTTTCGTTGCCTTAAGCACTTTTCTACCAACTGCTCACGAAACTAGAACATGTCACGAAATCGTGACGCTTTCACCACCTGCAAGCTACCAACTCAACCTGTCACGAAATCGTGACACTTTCTGCATCCGTACAACTTCATTGAAACTTGTCGCAAAATCGTGACACTTCCTGCAACTCAACTCTGCCAACTCAACTTGTCACGAAATCGCGACACTTCCTGCAACTCAACTCTGCCAACTCAACTTGTCATGAAATCACGACAGTTTTGCCTAAACTTTCTCTCTCCTCAAACATGTCATGAAATCGTGACAGTTTTGCCTGCTTCGTCTCTGCCTTCCAGCATGTCGCAAAATCATGACAGTTTTGCCAAAACTTTCTCTCTCCTAAAACATGTCGCGAAATCGCGACAGTTTTTCCAGCCGCCTGCAAACTTTTTCTAACTTATCTTTTTCTTGATCTTTTGCAACTGGGCTACTCTGATTTTCTTGGAGACTTACTGACCAGCTGAAACCTTCATCAAAACACATACTTAGACATAAAAACAAATTGCTCCAAGAACTCCTTGACATCAAAGACAACAACTACCAAGAGCTCCTTTGACATCAATGACAACAACTATACTTGAGCAAAGGCAATGTACTCAAGGTACCCAAAATTGCCAACAAGATGAGAGAAGGCATCAGTATAGTGACCTACGACACCTAACCACTGCTGACTTTGTCCATGCTCCTCTGAGCACTACCATATATTGGCATACCCAATCTCCCAATCCACCATCTCACCTTGGGTGGTCTAAGGAAAACCTTGTGGCTGCTCCACAGCTATGTGTTGCCACCCCCAGCATTGCAAGAGATAGATGCACCCGATCCCCTTCTACCTCTGATAACGGACCTCATACATCTTGGTGTACAGCTGTGCGAGCAATGTCTGACCCCATCTCATAATAAGTGGAGTTGATGTCGGACACTCCACCAAAGTGAAAACCAACTCCAGCAGGTTCTAAGGGAACCTCGCACCTGAGCGGTCCAGAAGATGCATATTGGAAATGAGGGCCATGAGTAAAGCATGCCTCACCCCCAATACGCCCTTCTCCATCCACCACCGCACTAGAATACTGCCTATCTGGTAGTCAGCCTTAGCCCTCTCCATAGCCCTCTCCACCTCCATCTCCTTCGCCTACCCAAAACACCGTGTAAGTACTACTATCCGTTGGTCCCGATGGGTCGTTTGGATAGGAAGCCCATCTATCAGAATCCATAGAATCTAATACACATCCTCCAGAGTCACCGTCATCTCCCCTATTGGGAGATGAAAAGTGTTGGTGTGGGGATCCCATAGATTGATCAGGATAGTCAAATATGCCCGATCCCCCACCACAGGCTCCAAACGCGTCACCTGCTTGAGCCCAAGGGCATCAAGCCACTCCAAATCCCCAACTATCAAAGCATCCCGGGCATCATAGAAAATTTTCGACTGGCGGTACTGACTCTTCACAACTTGAAAAATAATAAAAATCAAACAATATTAAGTACATACTTAATACAAACAAAAACAAATCCATAAAATTGTATAGAAGCATTCAAAACAAACTATACAGCAATGACCACAGACATAAAAATATCTGTACAAAAACAAAAAAAACAAAACATAAACAAATAAATCATCCTAGGGTTTCAACCTTAAGGTGAACAAAAAACAAAACATAAAAAAAAAACAAAAAATCATCCTAGGGTTTCAACCTTAGTATGAACAAAAAAAACAAAAAAAAACACAAAACAATTAATACTAGGGTTTCAACCTTAATATTAACGCAAAACAAAACAAAAAATAATAAAAACAAAACATATATTAGGTTTTCAACTTTATATACGGATAAAAAAAAAATAAAACACAAAACAATTAATACTAGGGTTTCAACCTTAATATTAATGCAAAACAAAACAAAAAATAATAAAAACAAATCATATATTAGGTTTTCAACTTGATATACGGATAAAAACAAAATACCGCAAACAAACATTTATATGCAAGTTTAACTTCATATAAAACAAAAATGAATAATAGGAAAGGAGAAGGAACATCATACCGGTCTCACCTCGGCTCCTCTACTCGAAGATCTGGTTCTCGCACTCATGATGTCCATGAAATTTTGGCAGCGCTCCGCTACGCACACTCGCACTCTTCCCCCTCACTGCTCCAAATCACCAAGAAAAAAATGTTGCAAATGAGCCCAAAACCTAGTTTTGGTCCTTTTATAAGTTGTTAGGCCTGTAATCGTTCCACCTTGGGATGAGCGCTCTAGTTAGCACTCGTACCACCCTGGAACGATTACAAAATTGGTATTCGTCCCACCCTGGGACGATTACAGAGTAAGAAATAAAGCAACAAAAATAGAATCCAAAAAATGAACCAAAAAAAAAAAGCAATAAATCTATCGGACAAAGGTGCCTTTGCACCTAACATTCATGGCATGAAAAACCACCGTCGGGGTCATGAATGATTACAATATTACTCCCTAAGAAAGCTTGCATAGTTGGACCACTCCACGTGAAGAAATATTTTTGATAATTTCTACCCCAATAGGCATCAACAAAATGGGTCAAAACCCACCAAAAGTAGGTCCGATGCTTGGAGAACTGCATAAGCGTTAAACAAAAACAACTGAAGGCACCCTTACAAACGCCATCGTGGGTCAAGTGACTCATCGCTTTTCTCATTTTTTGTTCATTCCCTCATTGATTCGTCGCTTGATGGGGTAGTCATACTTAGTCACCAAATCAACAAATACACACCCAATCAAGGAAATGGCATGCATTCAAAGAATCACTAACAAAGACAATCATGCTCCTACTTGGGGCAACAAACAAGAAATAATCACAAGCTAAACAAACACTTGGCATTCTAGAAGCATGAAGACAAGGTTCCCCAGACAAAAGGTTGCGCCCTTTGCCTATTCATGACTGAACAATGTCCAAGATCAAGTACACCTCACCGAAAAAGGTTACACTTGAGTTAAGCTCCTTAGCTCGTCAAAAGCAAGGATTAAAGAATGCATGCCCTTTCCATACTTGGGGCATCAAAAGTTGGTTAGGTTACTGAGAAACCCTAATAATTAAGTGCTTTGGTTATCTATTTTTGCTCAGCACTACACCACACACAATGCATCCCAAAAATGGGCATCTGTAGACACCAAAACAGCACCAATCTGATTATGTGACTACAAGCACTGACCGAATTGGCATACATACCCCCTAGGGCAGCCTCCAAAGGTTAAACAATGGTCCTAACCACTCCCAAATCAATTTTGGAAGGTCAAAGGTCAATTTGGCACCTTTTAAGAACTTTGCTCCCTATTCGTCCCACCCTGGGACGATTAGAATCCTATTCATCCCACCCCGGGATGATTAGCAGCAATCGTCTGAGGGTGGGATGAGTAGCAGGTTTTACTGGTAAAAATTCAAGCCTTGAAAAATGGTAGCCTAGATATACCACCCAACTTCACCTTTAGAGCATGCAATTGCGAGGAAGGGTTTCAAATTAGAGAGAGGGACTTCAGTCAAGCATGACTTGATCATGAAGGCCTCATGCAAGGAGGCCCTAAATCAGGGAGGAATCTTCTCTCCCTCGAGAAAGGCATGGTGAGCCAAGTGGCATCCTCACATGTAGATTCAAAGGAGACCCCTTAGGTCTATAAAATGGTGAGCCTCCTCACCCCAAGGAAGAAAGAGAGCTGGAGCATTTGGAGCAACGGAGTGCTACCAAATTGTACCCCCATTCCCTTTTGTGTTTCCTACATCCATAATTTCTCTTTTGGAAGAGAGGTTATCGGGTGAACACTAGGAATGCAATCCTGACCCAAAAACCAAGCAATTGGCCATAATCCCATACCAAATTCATCGACACAACTCCCTAGGAGGTTTTGGACCCATCCCACTTGGATTGGTGCCAAAACTAAGCCCCAAACGGTGGGCGTCTTGCCCCCGGGTGCCCCCCGCACTACTACAGTACTAATTGTCCCACCCCGGAGTGATTAGAAATCTATGAAGGATTTCTCTACTGTTATTTTTGCATTCTGTCATATTTCATGTACTTATGCTGTTGTTCAAGTTTCATGTTATTCTGACTTGATTTGACTAGGTTTTTATCATTTCATTCGTTTACTAACATACAGGGAGTGCTTTCGGATACAGGACAATTTGGGCAGAATATACCAAATATGACCTACTGGGTCATCCCAAAATGCCCCTTTTATCCTAACCCCAAGTTTTTAAGAGTTTTGGAGGCCTCTGGGTAGGACATTTACAAGGTCGCTCTTGCACGTTTTGTGACAGTTCTAATCGACCCACCCCATAGCGATTTGAAATCCATTCATGGTTTCCTAAATTTTCTTTTTGCAATGGGTCCTTGATGATCTCTTTATGCTTTTTTCAAAATTTGGGTTCATTATGACATTTTTTTACCATCATTTCATTCTTTTCTACATTAACCAGCCGGAGGCTTTGGGGATTGCATGTTTTCCTAATATCCGCATATGCTATTAATTGTTTGCTACTTTTTTGTATGTAGGATATCACTACCAGGAACATCGAAGGGGCATTAAGGAGTGATGAACACATGGACATAAGCGATAGCAACATTTGGCCCACCCATTTCGAATGTGGGCATGCGAAAGACATTGGAAGTGTACCATCCGTTGATGTAATGAACTGTATCAAACGTTATGTGTTGGAAATTTTGGGTACCTTGGGTACATTTCATTTGCTCAAGTGTTTAATTTGTCATTGATTTCAAGAATATTTCAAAGTAATTTGATGAAGGAATTTTATTTGATGTCAAATACTTTGTTTTGATGAAGGTTTCGGCATGACAGTTTTAAAGGTCTCTGGCAAACTCCAAGCTGACAGGTTCGAAAGAAAAGTGTAAGTTGGAAAAATGAGTAAGTTTGAAAAAGTGTCACGATATCACGACATGTCGCATTTTCATGACCTAGGCAGCAAAGAGAAAGCTTTTAGGAAAAGTGTCGCGATATCGCAACATGTCGCAGTTTTGCGACTCATAGAGAAGAGAGAATGTTCGGAGTCATAAATGTCATGATTTCGCGACACATTGCAAAGAATATTGTACGGACAAAAAAGTGTCATGATTTCATGACATGTTGCAGGAGAGGAAGTCCGAAAGAAAAAGTGTTGCGATTTCACGACATGTTGCCGGAGAGAGAGTCCGAAAGAAAAGTGTCGCGATTTCGCGACATGTTGCAGGAGAGGGAGTCTGAAAGGAAAAGTGTCACGATTTCATGACATGTTGCAGGAGAAGGAGTCCAAAAGGAAAAGTGACATGATTTTGTGGCATAAAGTATAAGAGAGAGTCTGAAATGTGAGTTGTCGCAATTTCGTGACAAGTTTGAAGAGAGAGAAAGTAGCAAGATAAAGTGTCATGATTTCGCAACATGCTACAGAAGTCAAACTGAGAACTATCATGATTTCGCAACATGCTACAAAACTCAAAGTGAGAACTGTCATGATTTCACGACATGCAACAAAGGGAAGAGTCAGAAATAAGAACTGTCACGATTTTGCAATAGGGTGCAAAGAAGACGTATGGAAGTTGAAAGCATCACGATTTTGCGACAGGCTGCAAAGAAATCGTACGGATGCAGGAAGTGTCACAATTTCGTGATAGGTTGAGATTGCAGCATTCAGTTGGAGAAAGTGTCATGATTTTGTGAAAAAAATAGGAAGCAAGTCTTCAACAGAAGAAGCGTCATGATTTCTCAACGAATTCAAGAAGGAAGAGCTCGAAGGCAAAAGTGTCGCGATATCGCGACATGTTGTAGTTTCACGAGAAAAGCTACAGATCCACAAAGGCGGTTGAAGCCGATAGAGTTAAAATTGAGCCAACGTAGTTTAGGGTTTTGTAGTCGACGTAGTTTAAGGGTAACAGCCAACTAAGACCAAGGTTTAAATCTTGAATGTGTTAGTATAAAAGGAGGGTTGTTTGGAGAGCTAAGGCATCGATTTTTAAGTGTGCATTCGAAGTGCGACTTTCACAGATAGAGTGCAGGAAGAAGTTCGATCACCAAGAAGCAGAGTGCAAAATTCGATAGCAGTGTACAGAGTGCATTTCATCAAATCTTCTAAGTGAGTGAGATTGCAAGGAAGCAGAGTGCGCAAAGACTATGTGGCTGTGATTGCACAGAGGTGCAAAGGTCGAAGTTTGATCAAGTGCAGCTGTGCTTGCACAAAGAGAGCGAAGGACTGTGTTTTTGTGTAGACTAGAGAAAGAGGACAAGGACATTTGTGCCAGACCAAAGGACTATGTTTAGGTGCAGATCAAAGAAAGAGATCGAGGACATTTGTGCTAGACCAAAGTACTATGTTTAGTGTAATTTCAAGGACCAGCTTTGGAGGTGATAGAATTGAGGACGGAGGTCTCTAGCCAGAGCAGGAAAGACAGGTGTCTTATGTGGATAGAGTTCCATTTGCTAAGGGCAGAGGAGGCAGAAGTCTTCTAGAGGATCACCAGCCAGAACATAGCTAGGGGATTGGTGTCTCCTTTGGGTTGGTGCCCATAAATATTGTAATCGAGAAAGGTATTCCCAGAATTTGATTTGATAAAATTTAGTGAAATATTTTATCCGTGGAGTAGCCTGCATTGGGTGAACCACCTAAATTGTTGTGTCTCTATTGTGGATGGTGTTTTGTGCATTGCTTTGATTATTGCTATTTATACTGCTTTCTATACACTGCATAATATTAAATTGAAAGTTGAATTGAAGGAAAAAGTAAAAAGCGGTTTTATACTGTTCACCCCCCCCTCTTAGTATAAGCTTGTGTTCTTCATTCCGAGCCCTAGAGGGGGAGATGTATTGTAACCGGATTGAAAGCAACATTAATAAAATAGGCCCCGCTTCATTTTGCTTACATCTCACTTCTGCTTTATTTCCTACATGCATTTGTTCATATCATTCGTAGGATTTAGCATCTACCTTATATCAATTTCGTTTGCATCAGAATCTGGTACGTCATCACTCTACATTCGGCTTTCAGTGGTATATACAAGATGATCTATATATACTATATGAGATGATTTGTGTATAGCATGTCTAAGGTGGCTTCAAAATCAAAAGAGGTTTTGAAGGATAATGTGGTTGTAGTGTATGTGGTTGAAGTTGATTGGTTTATAGTTGAGATTGTTGTGATGAAGGATGATGATCAGATATAGATGAAGAAAGATGATGAATAAAATGTGATAAATAGGAAAAGAATAGAAAACTTGATGTGACAATAATAAATAAAAAGAGAATGAAGAAAAAAAGGTGATGAACAAAAGGTGGCAATGATGATAAAGAGGAAGAGAATAGATAACTTGATGTGATAATAATAAAAAAATAAAGAATGAAGAACAAAATGTGATGAATAAAAGGTAGCGATAACAAAATATTTGTTATAATGTAGAATAATGTAGCAAAAGATTTGACTTTTATATGTGTAAAATTGATCATGTTAAAAAACAAAATTTCAGAAGGATAAGAAGGTTCTTCATTATTATCACTATATTCCAAGTCTTGATAAGATGGAAGGAGCATATGTGAAATATATGCATGGGTGTTATTTTGGTAAACGAGGATGATCGGATATGGATGAAGAAAAGTAATTGATAGGAGGTAATTGTGACACTAGAGAATGTATAGAACTTGATGTTTCAACCATTAAAGATTCTTCAAATGGTGTTGGATCACCATGTATGGTAACAATTTTATTTGCAAGTTTAAACTTCAAACATTGATGAAGAGTGGAAGGGACAACCCTCATCGTATGAATCCAAGGACTTCTAAGAAGTAGGTTGTAAGGTGAAGGGCAGGATGCTACATAAAACAAAGTATCCAGGATGTTGGGTCCACTCTTAAGGGGAATAATTATAGTACCTCGAGATTCTTGAATTTCATTGTTAAAATATTTTATAATAATATTTTATTCATTGAGATCTTCTTCCTTTAATACGAGTTTTTGGAATAATTGATAAGTGCATAAATTAATAGAGGAGCCATTATCTGCCATGATAGATTTAATAGATGTTTCTTTAATAAATCCTATAATGTAAAAAGAGGAGTCTTCTTATGGAGTAGAGGAAGGAATCTCCTCATCATAGAATGAAATATGGTTAACCTCAAGAAGGCTTACACCATTAATTGTGTTCTTAGAGAAAATATCATGAGGAAAAAATTGTTGGCTAAGTATCTTGAACAAATTTTCCCTATGAACATGAGAACTTTGTAATAATTCTAAAAGGGATATCTTTTCTTGAGGATTAATCACTTGTTTTTGGATATCAAAGTGGATTATAGATTGATATTTTGATGCTAAATATAGTTTTGAAGGTTTGTCAAATGAGGAATCCATCTCTTGAATATCAAATTGAGTTGATTGAACTTGAGGTTGCTCATTTTTAGTTTCTATTACAATATTAGCGATATCATTGTGATGGGACATATTAAGATGCAATATTTGATTGGTTTCTTGTTGTTGATAATTGAATAGGGTTTCTTGGGAGATCCCCATGTCTTTATTGATTATGGGATTTTTTGTGTAGGAGTTTGATTGTTTATTGGAGATATATAATCAGTTGTATATTGTAATTCCTTTATAGTGAAAAGACCCTCATCAATAAAATATTGAATTGCACATCTTAAATTTCTACATTTTTGTGTCATATGTCCATCCATTCTATGATATTCACAATGTAGCTCAGGATTATACCAATCTGCTGTGGTATCAGTTTGTCTTATGGGAGGGAACTTAATCCTATTTGTATCAAGTAAATTCTTGAGAATTATATCCATTGGCTGATTGAGCTTAGTAAATTTACGTGGTGAAGGTTTTCGAGAGGCTTTTGATAATAGGCTTAGGAATTCAGCCATAAAAGGACTTAATGGTTTTGTTGTGGTTGATCCACAACACACCCCAAAATTGGGGACCCACCTTTTTGCAGGCTTGCAGGGAAGAATCTCGGTGACCCAGATGCTAAAATTGAAGAAAAGAGGAAAAAAATGCCTAAGTGTTGAAAGTGTCGCGAAATCGCGACATGTCGCGCCATCGCTGCCGGAAACAGGAAAGTGTCACGAAATCGCGACATGTAGCTCCATCGCTGCCGAAAAGGAGAAAGAAAAGAAAAATTGAAAGTTGTCGCGAAATCGCGACATATCGCTGAGAAGAAAAGAAAAGGTGTCGCGAAATCGCGACATGTCGTCGAGAAGAAAAGAAATGGTGTCGCGAAATCGCGACATGCCGTTGGAAAAGAATGAAAATGGTCGCGATTTCGCGACGTGTTTTGCGAAGCGTACGGATGATGAAAAGTGTCGCGATTTCGCGACGTGTTTTGGCAAAGCGTACGGGAGGAAAATGGTCGCGATTGCGAGTGTTTGGAGATGGAGGAGAAAATGGTCACGATTTCGCGACGTGTTTTGGCAAAGTGGCCTGAAGGAGAAAGCGGTAGCGATATCGCGACGGTTGGGAGAAGGTCCGAAGGTAGCGATTTCGCTACGGTTGTGGGAAGGAGGCTCAAGATAGAAAACGGTAGCGATTTCGCTACAGTTTGTGGAAAGGAGGCTTAAAATAGAAATCGGTAGCGATATCGCGACAGAAAGCGGCATGAAGGTCCGAAGGTGAAAAATGTCGCGATATCGCGACAGAAAGCGGCATGAAGGTCCGAAGGTGAAAAACGTCGCGATATCGCGACAGAAAGCGGCCGAAGGCATACGAACGAGGAGGGCGTCGCGATATCGCGACATGTCACGATTTCGCGACATGTCACGTTTTCGCGGCTAGGAAGGTGAACAGGCTGCATGCAGTTTTTGTCGTGATTTGCACAGGAAAACGTTACAGAAGGCACAGAAAATGCAGGACACGTGGCGTACAGATGTCAGAGTTGCAGAAGCGTTACATGCAACGAAGGATTTCAAAGGTCTCGGCATCGAGTGAGTCAAAAGCAACGAAAAGAAAGGGAAGTTGAAGGGTCACATGCAGGAAGATGAAACAAAGCGACACAGGGAGAATCGAAGAGCCGTTTCCGTTAGTATAAAGCCAGAAGTGCAGATTGAAAGAGGGGTTGGAAATTGCCGATTGCGAGTTGCAGAGACAAGAGCTTCATGCTATTCTGGGCCTGCACTTGGGCAATTTCCTTCTTTTGTTCTGGAATATTTATGCCTGGAACATTCTTTGAATGTAATTGACATATCATTTAATACAAAATACAGAGAGTTGGCATCTAATTGATGAGAAAGAAGGAGTCATTTTTTGTATGCATGATTTAATGTTATATCATTCATTTCAGATTTATAAGGCTTTTAGGTGAAGTTTAATGCAAGTGCTCTTGGTTGCTTCATGCGAATGCCTGAATCTGGAATTACAGATAGAAACCTTAGAAGCCCGCACCTAGCTTATTTGGATTGTGCGAGTTTGCAGGTTCATTAGGTTAGGTTGCATGCAGAAAACCTCATTATCTTCGGTTTCATCGAATTGATGGCAGCATTCTGATCGTAGTTTAGTTTCTTTTTCATTTACTTTTCTTTATTGTTCAAACCCTTGCTTTATTTTCTCGCAGTTTAATTATCGTATCCAAATAAATAACTGAAAATCCATCAAAATCCAAGATTAAAGTACAATTATTCACTTTGAGTCCACTGTAAATTCAAATTATATAAACCCCAGTGCCCCTTGTTAACATCCACTTGCAAACCCTAAGGTATTCCTAGCATTTCACTTGAATAACATCATTGGTAGACAAAGAATCAGCATAACAGGAACCTTGGAGAAGTTACCTTCTTTGCAAGCAGAGGATTTTAGGACTCGGATCCTACGGAGAGTGTGCTTTCACAATTGGGTGAAAACACCACTCAACAGATTGGCGCTAGAAGGAGGGCACGAATTGGTTTATTTTATTTTGATTTTCATACATGAGCAATATATTTTTGATCTAATTTCGAAATCATTTATTAAATCTCACAAACGGCTAAACTGCAGCATTTGTTTTTCTGTTGCAGGTTTTCTTGATGATAATCGAGAGTTTCGTCAAGGAGGGCTGAAACGGTTTATTTTATTATGATTGCTATGCACTGTTCTTAACGCTTTGATGGTTCATACAGGAATAATATGATTTAATTTGATTTAAAAAAATATATATATATATATATATATATATATATATAATAATAAAAATAATAATAAAAAAAAAAGGAATTTTTGGCTATTAAAGTTATATTCTTTAACATTCACGAATGGCTATGTTTACACCGTGGATGACAGGTAGCCCATTGAATATACCGGGAATTCAACATTATTTGCCCGTTGGTTTTGAGAGATGTCTTCCTCAATTTTTGTCTAATGGGACAAATATTGCAGAAGAACATATTCAAGCATTCAAATTTGTTGTGAATCACTTGACGAGTTGGTATGATGATGTTGCGTGTAAAATGTTCCTTTATACCTTGGACAAAGTGGCATATGATTGGTTTACAAGTCTGCCTTTAGGGTCTATCACTTCTTGGGCTCAGCTAGAGGCAACATTTCTCAATCAATTCAACAAAAAGCAAGTTGACCCAATCCTCATGTACAATCAGTTAGCCTATATTAGAAAAGGACCAAGTGAAAATGTGAAGTCATTTTCTCGAGAGATTCTTTGGATTATATGCTCAATTAGTGACATTTTATGCTCTTCAAGAAGAAATGGCTCTCCAAATATACATCAATGCTCTTGACTCACCCATGTCCACATATTTGCGAGGGATGCCTCAAATCACATCTTTGTCACAAGCCTATACTCAAGCAATGGCAATTGAGCAACAATGGAGTTGTCAAAATTATGGTGTGGGTTTTGGATCATGTAATCTTCAATCATTTAATAACTCCTTTACCCACCCAATGATTTATCCATCACAACCAAGTTCAAGTGTGAATCAATTTCAGAATCAACAATCATTCCCATGCTTCAATCAAATTCAAAGTCCTCAACCTACTTTGCAAGATCAACCATCTTTCTTAAGTATGAATCAACTTCAAAATACTCATCTTGATTCAAAAGATGTTGCTAAAATCAATTTCAATGATTTTCATAGGAATATGATTTTAGGCAAGGGAGGAATACTAGATCCAACTCGTATGGAAACATGTGATAGATTGGAAACCCTTGACTCACCAAAAGATGAATTCTATGAGGATGAATCTGATTCGGATGACACATTGGATGACATTGTTGAAAGTAATGGCATAGGAAATTCACACCTTCCAAATCATGTTAAACGTGAATCATGGGTTACACATGTGGATTATGATAGCCTTATCAATTTGAATGCAAGCAATAACCCAATTTTGGAAGTAATTGAACCATCTAAGGAAGGAGAAGATAAATTTGATGAGAAACATGTTGATGAATTAAAAGATGATAAAGAAATAGTTGAGCATCACAATTTGATCTTGAAAGATGATTGTTATGATTCTTGGGAAGAGTATGCTCACTCCAAACCTTCTAATGGAGTTTATGTGCCTATTGATATGCAGGATAATACAATTGCCCTTTCATATGAGGATATTACAAGTCCTGCACAATCTGAGAATGTTTTGGAAGAAGCCTTGGAATCTCATCAAGGGTTGGAGAAGGATAATGATTCTACTACCATGGATGAAGAAGGAGAATCAATTGTTTTTGTTCCCCTTGGGGGGCAAGAAATCAAAAATCTTGATCCACCTATTGTTTCTACAATGTCTATGCCATCTCAAAATGATGAAATTACAAAACCTAAGTGGTGTGGGTTAGATGCTACTGATGATCCTAATGAAAATATGGAGTTTGGGGCAACTCAAGCCATTGATCGGGGAAAGGTGTCACGTGACATATATCTTGAAAAATTAGGCTCTTGTTTTGAAAAATATGGACGCATGTTTGATTGGGTGCCTAACTTTGGTGTTTTTGAACAGGTATTGGATGATGAAGAAGACAAAGAGAAAAAAGAAAAGGCTACTAATACTCATCAAGTTATGATAAATTTTAATCATGATGGGTTGAGTATGGATGACAAGGGGAAATCTGTACCTTTGGTAGTAGCTACAAAAATTTCAAGTGATAGGTCACATGATGTCCCTTTGGATGCTAACATCATTAATGAGGAAATGCCAAACTTTGTTGATGCTTGTCAAGTTTTGAATGATTTTGATTGCTTTAAAATCCTGGAAAATGATTTGAAGTCAAGATTTTTAGAAATAGGCTCTTGTTTGCAACATCTCACATTTGAAAAAGAAAGCCTACTTCTAAATCATGAAGGGAACGATGAAACTTGCACTTTAAAGAATAGACAAGATAAAATTGAATATCAACTATTGTCTAACCAATTTGATTTGAATCTCACCTATGACGTTGGTAATAGAACTAAATCAAAGTGGAATGGTGAGCATGGCAAGTTGAAATTTGTTGCATTGCTCGGTTTGATCTTATTGTTGTTGGATTCCTACAAAATTTGGCATGTGTATTGTGTCATATGTTTTTTGATATATTCTAATCATGTTTGGGATCCAGGAAAGTAATAGTCCAAGCTTGGCATCATCTTGTACAATAGTGTATATAATTTTTGGTTTTTTGGTGTGGGCTTTCAAGTTTTTGTTTTTGGGATTGTGTTTGGGTTTTGGTTTTGGTTTGTGTTTTTCAAATTTTATTTTTTGGATCCTTAGTTTAATCATGATTTAAGTTGTGTGTTTGATTTCAATTGGCATGCTTTGTTTGTTTTTATAAAAAAATAAAAAATAAAATAAAATAAAATAAAATTGAGATGTCAACTTATGCTTAAGACTAGGAGAACATGAAATATTGGAATTGTCTTGTAAAAGCTCCACAAGTAACACAAGCAATTTAATTACATCGTTTGAAACTTGTGATGCATGAAAGAGTCGGTTTTGCATGACAAATCATTTCATTTGCATTTCAAGAGATAATGCATTCATGTTCCATCTCACTTTACATATATTTCATCTTAGTTGCATATGCATCTTAGGTGCAAGTCATTAAAGTATGTCAAATCCTCTTAGGATTGTGTTATAACATAAATATAAGAAAAATCCTAAGGTTGGAAACCGAGTCTTGAGATATCTAGAACCAAGCACGTCTCATTCATTAAAAAGGATCTTGAGCAAAATGATCAAAACCTAACTTGGAAGAAAAGGGTTGGGCGAAAGAAGTATTTCATGTCTATCCTATTTATGCAGCATGATCCTTAAAACAGTGGTTTTGATCACTTCCATAGAGCTTAAAAGCCTAAAATCAGAGTAGTAAGGATAGGGTTAAATCCTCATCGAACTTAGGTTGAGGATCCAATTCCCCAAAGCTTTGATTTGACCCACATGGAGTAGTAAGGATAGGGTATAAATTCTCATCTCGGTTGGTTGAGAATCTGATTCCCCAAAGCTCTTATGTCTCATTTCATAATCAGTCTTGGATTGTAAGGATCGTACTATTTGTCCTCTACAAAGGATGAGTAGTCATCCCCAAGGTCTAAGCAACAAAATTAATATTTTCCATTTACACCTAAAATTTGGATTGTAAGGATCGTACTACGTGTCCCTAGCCAGGATGGGTAGTCATCCCCAAGGTCCAAGAAGTAAAAGAATAAATTTTTCCCATATCATCTTTATTTTGGATTGTAAGGATTGTACTACTTGTCCTCTCGCAAGGGATGGGTAGTCATCCCCAAGGTCCAAAGAAATGGAGATAAGTTTTGGATTGTGGGGTTAGATATGCCCATGCATGGCATCATGTCTTGCTTAAAAAACAAGACCACGGATTGTCTAGAGGGTTAGACTAGCATGACCATTTCTTCCATAATTGGTTTAATTATTTTGCTTAAAGTGAGGTAATGAACTCTAAATCAGAATAGTAAGGATAGGGTTAAACTCTCATCTCGGTTGGTTGGGAGTCTGATTCCCCAAAGTTCTGATTTCACATTCACTTGCACATGGGTTCTAGATGGTAGGGACTCATAACCAACTTTGGGATACAATAAGGTAATGAATTAGTGGATCCTAAGAGGGTTTGGCAATCTTGAATGCTTGTACATAATAATAGAAGAAGGACCATGCCTTTTATGAAAGCAAAATCTCCTTGCACATTCATTAGGGTACACAAATCATTCACCATCCCACATATGCATTCATGCAAAACTGATAATGGAATGTTGATCAATTTCAAACGATAGGGAATGAAAACACATTGCACACACTCGAGCTAATACTTGATGATTCCGATGATTCATGTACTTTCCGATCTTTGGGCATTTGTTATTTTGCTTATGTGCTAACATATGTTTGCGAGTTTGTGATATGTTTCGAAGTTGGGTTCTTACTAAAATGCTCAAGAGCATTTGACAGTAGAGTCGCCATTTGTTGTGGTTGATCCACAACACACCCCAAAATTGGGGACCCACCTTTTTGCAGGCTTGCAGAGAAGAATCTCGGTGACCCAGATGCTAAAATTGAAGAAAAGAGAAAAAATGCCTAAGTGTTGAAAGTGTCGCGAAATCGCGACATGTCGCGCCATCGCTGCCGAAAACAGGAAAGTGTCACGAAATCGCGACATGTAGCTCCATCGCTGTCGAAGAGGAGAAAAAGAAAAATTGAAAGTTGTCACGAAATCGCGACATATCGTGAAAAAGAAAAGGGTGTAGCGAAATCGCGACATGTTGCTGAGAAGAAAAGAAATGGTGTCGAAATCGCGACATGCCGTTGGAAAAGAATGAAAATGGTCGTGATTTCGTGACGTGTTTTGTCGAAGCGTACGGATGATGAAAAGTGTCACGATTTCGTGACGTGTTTTGGTAAAGTGTACGGATGTGAAATGGGATGGTCGCGATTTCGTGACGTGTTTTGGGCAATGTGGATTTCGATGTTTGGAGAGAAATGGTAGCGATATGAGGGAAAGCGGTAGCGATATCGTGAGATTGGGAGAAGGTCCGAAGGAGAAAGGTAGTGATTTCGTATTTGGAAGGAGGTCAAGATAGAAAAGGTAGCGATGTATCTGGTGGAAAGGAGGCTTAAAATAGAAATCGGTAGCGATATCGCGACGTAAAGCGGCATGAAGGTCCGAAGGTGAAAAACGTCGCGATATCGTGACAGAAAGCGGCATGAAGGTCCGAAGGTGAAAAACGTCGCGATATCGCGACAGAAAGCGGCCGAAGGCATACGAACGAGGAGGGCGTCGCGATATCGCGACATGTCACGATTTCGCGACATGTCACGTTTTCGCGGCTAGGAAGGTGAACAGGTCGCATGCAGTTTTTGTCGTGATTTGCACAGGAAAACGTTACAAAAGGCACAAAAAACGTAGGACACGTGGCGTACAGATGTCAGAGTTGCAGAAGCGTTACATGCAACGAAGGATTTCAAAGGTCTCGGCATCGACAGAGTCAAAAGCAACGAAAAGAAAGGGAAGTTGAAGGGTCACATGCAGGAAGATGAAACAAAGCGACACAGGGAGAATCGAAGAGCCGTTTCCGTTAGTATAAAGCCAGAAGTGCAGATTGAAAGAGGGGTTGGAAATTGCCGATTGCAGAGTTGCAGAGACAAGAGCTTCATGCTATTCTGGGCCTGCACTTGGGCAATTTCCTTCTTTTGTTCTGGAATATTTATGCCTGGAACATTCTTTGAATGTAATTGACATATCATTTAATACAAAATACAGAGAGTTGGCATCTAATTGATGAGAAAGAAGGAGTCATTTTTTGTATGCATGATTTAATGTTATATCATTCATTTCAGATTTATAAGGCTTTTAGGTGAAGTTTAATGCAAGTGCTCTTGGTTGCTTCATGCGAATGCCTGAATCTGGAATTACAAGAGAAACCTTAGAAGCCCGCACCTAGCTTATTTGGATTGTGCGAGTTTGCAGTGTTCATTAGGTTAGGTTGCATGCAGAAAACCTCATTATCTTCGGTTTCATCGAATTGATGGCAGCATTCTAACTCGTAGTTTAGTTTCTCTTTCATTTACTTTTCTTTATTGTTCAAACCCTTGCTTTATTTTCTGCAGTTTAATTATCGTATCCAAATAAATAACTGAAAATCCATCAAAATCCAAGATTAAAGTACAATTATTCACTTTGAGTCCACTGTAAATTCAAATTATATAAACCCCAAGTGCCCCTTGTTAACATCCACTTGCAAACCCTAAGGTATTCCTAGCATTTCACTTGAATAACATCATTGGTAGACAAAGAATCAGCATAACAGGAACCTTGGAGAAGTTACCTTCTTTGCAAGCAGAGGATTTTAGGACTCAGATCCTACCGGAGAGTGTGCTTTCACAATTGGGTGAAAACACCACTCAACAGGTTTATTACCTCTTTTTTCTTTATTATGGATAGAATGATGATAGGAATATTGTGAAGTATGATGTGAGTGCATGGTAGTATTGGAAGAAGTTTTTTCTTGTTGAAGTGGATGTGTTGTGTTGAAAGAAGAATGTTGAAATGGTGGAGAAGGATTGTATGTGGATCGATAGACATAATATGGATATGTGGGAGAAAATATAATATTTTTATGAAGAGAATTGGAAAAGGGATTTTATTGTCAGGGTAAGGATGAAAAATGAGAAAAGTGTAATAAAGGTGATGTTGAATATGGATGAGGTTGGTCATAATCAAAAAATGCATTTGGCTGAATTTTCCCAACATTACTGATGGGCTCATATTGATTTGATTTAAGACTCATGGTTTCTTTAGTACTTCTAAAAGTAATATTTGGTATCTACCATTTAGAATTGAATCTAAAACATATAAATTTGAAATGATGATTTTGTTGTTTTTTTCTTGTATATATTTTTTGTTTTTTTATTTTTTTTTATTTTTGATGTTTTTGAATCAGAAAGATGCCTATGTTATTCACGTTGGGTTCACCAAAGAATGTAGGTCTAAAATTTTCACACCCTTTTCCTTTAGGCTGATGGATCCATGCCTAGAAGGGGGATGGGAAAAATATAGGTCTACACCTCAAAGGAGAGGTACTTGAGTTCATACCCTCTTATGATGATTTTTCAATGAATTGGTTTTGGGTTCACCAAGAAACATTTATGGATTTTTTCAAGCCTAGGTTTCAAGATTTGTTTTGATGGGTTCTTTTTAATCCAATATCATACAAGCCTAAGTTTGGCCAATATGCAAACTAAACTAAACTACATGCAAAATAACTTCAAATGTAGGCAAAAGAATATAGAAAAAAATATATATAAATTGATGCAATGCCTATGAAGAGATTTTAAACCTTACCTATATTTGGATATCTTATGTAAATTCTGAAAGTTGTATGTAGTCCATATTATACGCTACAGGTCGATGTCGTATTATGATTCTTAGAATCGTATTGCAATCTATAAGATCGTACTATGATCAGAGACAAATTGTTCTGATATTACCAGAAACCTGTAGATTCATGGGTAGAGAACAGGAAACAAAAAATAAAACATGCTATGGACTTTATTGAATAGATATTAGCTCCTATATGATTTATTGAATGCAATATTAATGGGAATTAACATGTATATGATCTGAAACTATGCAAATTATGCAATTAGATATGAATTTGGTGAACTCCAAGGATGATGATGTGCAAATACTGATCTAAATGAAGTAACAAATGATAAATGTAAGGTAGAATGCAAATTGAGAGTTAGAAATATGCAAAACTAGAGCTTGGGTTGCCCCCAAGTATATTGTAGTCAATATCGTAGCAACAATAGCGATATCGTAGCCTAAAGAACAAGATTGTATCAAAAATAGCAATATAATATCAAAAAATAGCAATATCGTATCAAAAATAGTGATATTGTATTAAAACAGCGATATTGTATCAAAAAATTGTGATATTGTATCAAAATAGTGATATTGTATCAAAACAGCGATATTGTATCAAAAACAGCAAGATCATATAAAAAACTACAATATTGTATAAAAATAGCAATATCGTATGAAAAATAGCAATATTGTATCTTCCTATATCGTTGATTGTATCCTCCAATCCTACAACAAAGTCCTCTGATCCGCAACAACATTCTCTGATCCTGCATGTAACAACAAAACAACCAAAATTCTAATGCAAAATTATTCTAATTAGTCAGGAGGGGAGTCTGGTTAAGTAGGCTGAGTAGAGCAACCAGAATAGGTGAGGAAATAATTTGGTTGTAACTCCCTCCAAACTAAGCATGATCGAGTGAATCCGATCTCGTATTTGTCGTACAATTGAGGAGGTAAGAAGAGAATAGGTTACGCCTAATTTTATAATTTTTCTTATTTTTAAAAATTTTGTTTTGTGCAAGACCATATTACGATCGACGATAACGTATGTCGATTGCAGATATCGTATGCCAAAATCATATTACAATTTTGTTGATCGTAGTATGATCTAGTCAGGACATTGACTTAGGTTTTTGGTAGTTTGAGGGGTCAATTGGTGTTGAATTTGTACATATAGTACACCATTAGAAAGCTCTTTTCAATCCCTATCCAATGGTATAAAATTTGAGAAGAATTGAGATGATTTGATAGGGTAAAAATCTATTGAATATGACCTTAGTTTTATAGGAGTAAAATGAGTCAATTTTTCATGTCTACAAGATGATACAATATTTAGATTGAAGGCTATCATCCAAAGTGATGAAGAAGAAATAAAATGGATTTAGGAGAAATAGAAAAAATGAAAATGATATTATAAAGTTTCAAGAAATAGATAGAAGAAATTAATAGGTATGATAATGGGAAGGCTAAGGTAATCACACCTTTGAACAAAATGGTCAAAGGGTTTTTATTCTAACCAAAATTTATTTTATAGTTTCATGGATTCGTTTAGAAGAAAAATTTGATTATTTTTGTAAACCCTAATGGTGGGTATAATTTCATTAGCATTTATTTGGCTAAAATGTTATAGGTTTAATCAAAGTAAATTAAGGACATAAAACTTGAAGGTGAGAATGTTCATATTTTTGAAGATTTGAATATCACTATGGATAAATATTTTTTATATTTTTATTTTCATGGTATAGTTATAAATGATGTGGATATTTTCCTTGGTTATCATTAGTTGGAATCATTGGATATTATTAACATAGATGTATAAAATAAGTTCATGAAGTTGTGGTATAGGAAAAAGAAGATAACAATGTAGGATATTTCTTAGCTTAAGGAGAAAGGATCCCAAGAAAAATAAAAATCCATTACAAGGATACATATTAAAGAACCAATAGATGAATTAGAAGCACAAATAGAAGTAGAGTCTAAGGAAGAAGCAAAATTAAAGTACAATAAAGTACCATTAAAGTAGAAGGATGAATGAAAACAAGAACATAAGAAAGAAGAGCATGAGCAAGAATTTAAAATAGTGGAATAAAATATTGAAGATTCAAAGGAAGCAAATCGTCTTCATAAGGTTGTATCATATCACCACTTACACCACCATAAGCAACAACAATCATGGAGATATGGCATAGAGAATTAATATTATTATGGACCTATAGAGAGTCCAAAAGAAATCAAGTATAGCCATGCATGATAGAAAATAGTAGTAATTATGGATGTTAGAGTGATGTCATGACATGGCACCAAAGGATCAATTAGTATGGATATCATAGTGGTATAATGAACACAAGATACTAGAGGAGCATTGTAGGATATTAGAGTGGCACGATAATAGCATGGAATCATAGAATACCATCATCATTCAAGATTTCATTTGGATGAATTAATGATCAATATCGGTACTAGTTATAAGCAATGGTTAGAAGATCATATCATTTGGTTTCTTCTCATGTTTGATGATAAAATAATTTTAAGAGGGGTGGAATGTTATGACACCTAGGGATAGGTATATTAGGATATAATGTTATATTGTATATGGGTGTTATAGATAGTTTATATGGACCACACATAACCCAAGGCTTATTGTATTGTAATATTAGAAATTATAATAATGAATTGGATAAAGGTTTAGGTGTCAACAAGTGTTATGGTTATACCCTCCCAAAAGTAGCATTAAATTATTAGTATATAAACAAGTATTATTTTCAATGTAAGGAATGGTCAATCATATCAAGTATTATTTTGTAACCATCATTGCCTATGGAGTGGCCCTCTCATTTTTGGGGATATCGTAGAATTATTCCTTCTAAGTAGTATTATTATGTTGTTCTACCCTAAGTGTATTATCTATCTCTATATCAATGTGTGGATTATTGCATTGTGTATTGTTATTTATGGATGAATTATTTGTTATTTTAGTATATTGTGAATGATTTATATTTATGAGGACAAATTTTTGTGATAACTTTATATTTTAAAAATAAAGATTAAAAAGGACCAAAAAAAATTTAAACCCCTACATCATTACTAAATAAGTGGGTGATAATATTCTATCATATTTAGAATTACATCTTCTATTTAATATGGAGTTTTTTTAATCATATTTATTGCCTCTATTGGCACATCAAATTTATTACCCTAATGTTGAATGATAAACTATATAATTCCATCCATAGTATATTAGATAGTGGATAATTGAATCAAAGGTACTCAATGCATATCATACCATTATTTCAAGGTATTAAACCAAGTCAACTTATTGATCAAAAGATATAGTATGGCCTAATATAAGCAATTAATATAGTTTGGTAGTTCTTATGGATTTTTCAAAGGCCATAACCATTTGCTCTACCCTTTTGAAAACCAAAAAATCTACCCTACAATTTTAAATTTATTAAGTTTTAGTCCATTTATTTATCCCTCAATTGGACCTTGAATCTCACTTTAGGGAGCCCTAACTTTAAATTTTAAATTATAACCCTACTTTGGGCATATTTTGTAGCCAAGCTACCAATTTCTAACTTATTTTTTTAATAAAAAAGTTAGGTTTTGAAAGAGTTCCCTTTTCCTTTTATATCAACTTAGTCACATCAAGCTATATAGCCTAGTTGGTGCCACCAAGATTTTAACCTTGGTATGATTTATGTCACCCATATGTCTTAACTTGATCCATACTCACCCATTAACTATGTTGTTCGAGATCCTCAAATATAAATCTCGTTTATTGAATTTTATACTTGAGAAGATTTACAAAAATATAAAATCAATTTACTTCTTAGATCTATGCTAGGATAATGTACTTCTATTGCTACAATATTTCTCCCTTTGTGCTTTTGCTCTTTTGGCTTCCAAATTTGAGCTTTTAAGTCTCTCTACTCAATTGTGGTTGCTAGATTTGGACTCCTAGAATTCTCTCTTGGAATTATCTTCAATTTATTTCCTCCCATACAATAGGTGCCTCGCACCCAATATATAGACATCTTACATGTCAAAAACAATATGAATTTTCTATATTTGTTTCACCTTACTTTTCTTTATTTTTTAATTCTATTTTAACATTCACCCATTTATAATTATGGGCTAAAAAATATATCATCTTTTAGGAGTCATATCTTCATGAAGAGTTATCTGATTCGACTGATTCTTGGACCAACCTGTGCAGAATTTGAATAGCATTAAAATAAGTGATAATATGCAAAAAATTGAGGAATATTGAGGGAGATACGATCCTGTGAAGTCAACCATTTGAAACTAGGGCATTGACAATTTTTCAAATCACGAAAAGCAAAATTGCAAAGTGCAAAGGATTAGGGTTTTTTCCTAAAAAATGTCTCATATTTTAGGAAAAATATCCTTGTGAATATTTATTTGATTTAGTGGATTATTGGATCAACTTATGCAAAATTTGAATATATTTAATATGAGTGTTCATATGTAAAAATCTGAGCAATATTGAGGGAGATATGATCCTATGAAGTCAACCATTCGAAACAAGGGCAGTGACAATTTTTCAAGTTGCAAAAAATGAAATTACAAATAATTGCCAACTAGGGTTCAAATTATGGGAAGAACAATGAAGGGCTAAGACTTAAGTGAGGCAAGACATTCTATCTATAAAAAGAGTTTTTTAGCTTTTTATTTTTTCTCTTTCTTTATCTTAGAAATTGTGCATGAAAAATTTATAAAGTTTTTATCAAATATTATATTTGCTATAGGATTTTCAAATAAATTTCAATATATTTTGAGATTTAGTTTCCTTTCCATTGATAAATTTATAGTTAAATCCTTAGAATAATATCTATTGGTAGAGCTTAGTGAGTGTTTTTAGCTTTTGATACAGTGGCAATGGGAGATAGCAATCACAAGATGCAGAATAATATGAAAGAAAGTAAATATGTGAGATGAATGAAATATGCTATAAATAGAAATGATAGAAATGAATACAATGTAGCTATGGAGGAAATGGATACTCCATGAATAAAGCTATTGGACTACATTATATCAATCACCAATATATGGTTATCTACACAACACTATGCTACTACCTACGAATATGCTCTAATCTTGTATATCCTACATGTTACAATGAGGCCCTTTTTATATAGGAAGATAGATTCCTTGGCCAACATTATACCTAGCTATGCAAGGGACATCTTGCACATATACAACTTGTACATTGACACTTGTGCATTTATTACATTGCATGAAGTAACCAGATAACTTTCCCCTAAAGTTATCTAATGTCCTAAGTATGTACCTAGGAAGGTACATTTACATGACCAAAATGATGTAATATAATCTAACCCTAACACCCCCCTGTATTACATTATTTGGGTACTGAATACTTTAGTCTTTAATGTGGATCTTCTTCCTGATCTTGAGATTCATATTCTTCTTCTCTATTTTTTGTAACTTGTTCAAGCATAACCTATCATTCTTGTTGAAAGAGCTTTGACTTCATAATCATCTGTAGATTCTTCTAGTTCTTCAATTTCTTCTATCCTATGATCTAGATGTCCTTTTTTATTTATTTTTTTATGATCCAATTTGGGATAATTTTTTGGACACTAAAATTATTGCTAATGAGGATTTTGATATTTTCAAGGCTAAAATCGGTTCCCATTGTTCATCTAATTTCCTCGACTCCAATTTTTTGGATTGAACCTACAATAGCTAGTACTATGGCCTTTTCTCTTGTATGTCTAACAATACCTATTGTACCATGGTTTTCATCATTTGATAAAGAAGTAATATTTACCTGTGTATTATCTTTAGATGCCAATGTAGTGTTAGTAATTTCATATTTAACTATATTTTCCACCTCATATTCCTATAGAATATTGACTAAGTCATCAAAAGATGTAAATTTACTTAGAACTTGTAAATATGTTACCAAATGCTTATAGTTATCTGGAAGTTCTCTCATGGTTACTTGAGTAAGAAGGTCATCCTTAACTATTTCTCCTAAGGCTAATAATTCCCTTTAATATCTTCTACCTTCCTTAGGAACAGTTTTATGCTTTCTCCACTATTCATATTTAATGAGTGAAGTTGAGTTTAAAGATAAGAATAGTTACCTTATTCTTTCCTTCAAATATTTTCTCTAGGCTTGTACATAAATCTGAATATGTTTTTTCTGAATGGATATAGGGTTGTATCTCGTCAGTGATAGCAAATGTTATTATCATTAGAGCCTTTGAATCATTTTTCTCAAACTTTAGGATTTTAGTATCACCTGTGGTAGGTCTCTGTGTTTTACCTTTGACAATATACTAAAGTTTTTCATATACCAAGATTGCTTTCACTTTATTCTTCTAGGAGAAATAATTAGGACCCTTGAGTAGTTGAGATTCTACTAGGAAGAATTTTTTTGATGCCATTTAAATTCCCTAATATCAATCCTTGTATTTTGTGGACTTCCTTATGTCTCCCTAGTAATGAGAGTATATAAGATGAATATAGTGCTTTTGTAAAATGTAGTTCAATTTTGGTTGATTTTGTAATTTTTTGTAAATATAAAATCAACTTTTCTAACACCTTATTACTCCTATTGAACTAAGCACTTTTCCAATTTTTAAGAGGTTTTAATGTTGGATTTATTTTTTCCATTTTATGAAAATTTGAGAAGAATATTATAAATTTCCAACCTTAGAAATTTTTTGATAATCCCCTTTTAATAGACCTTCAGGATTTAATTTTAGTGTATCTAATTTCCAATAAATTAATATGATGTAGTAACCCTTATAACTCCAAAATTTTGGAAAATTAAACCAAAATAATATTTGCAAATATTTTAAAAATAGTTTCCAGTAGAAACCCTTATTACTCCTAAGTTTAATATTATATTGATTTGATAAATTATTCCCTTTGAGATATGGTTTTCAATATGGTTAAATTCTTCTAATCTTAACCTTTATTTATCAATATTATAACTCCCTAAAAATGAAAGCACATTTAAAATGGAAATACATCTTACCTTGCACTGTATAAAGACCACAATAATCAATGCTAATTTTAGGTGTGGAAGGGCTGCAATATTAACATCTCTTCTTTGGTTGTTCTCTGCAATAGAATACTTGGAATCCTCATTGGATTTAATACTCCAAATATGGTGCCTTTAATTTTTGCCTTTGACCTCCTTTGATCAGATCATTAAAGGCTCTTCCACCTTGCTTCTACGCTGCAACTAGATCCTGTGCATGAATAATACAGAGTGTTGAATGTGGATGCATGAATGCTTTTGAATGCTTGGCCTTTGAAACCCTTAAAATGGAGGAAAATATTGTATTAAGTGCCAAGTGGCACGTCCATTTTCTTCCTGAGTATTTGAGGAGTAGAAGATGTTGGAAAACACTTGTATCATCCTTTGATCAGTATATGAACGTTACATTATTTAGTGGAGTACTTGGTCTCTTTGTGGACAAGTGTCTCATATTCTCAATGCACCAACCTATTGTTAGTAACTTCTTTCTTGGTCAAGATGAGCGCTCGCGTGAGGAGCATTAGGATTTTTCCTCAAGTGACAAGTGTCACTCCCTACTTGTGCATGGATGTCTTCTCTAATACTTCTTCAATGTACCATTTGGAGGTTCTTTAAACCCTATAAAATTTCTAGCTCCTCCTTCATTCAATGGTACTTTCTTGTGAGTTGTTTCCATTTGGGATGAGGAGCAATTATTTGGAGGCTTGAGCATCAATTTTGAGCAATGCAAATGTGGAGTTTGAAACACTCCAATGGTGCTTTATTATTCTTCTTTTCACACCTATTATATGTCTTTTTGTAGATAAAATTTCTCTTTAATATAATGTTGTTTCTCCCTTTGTTTTGTGCCTTGTATTTTGTAGGTTAGGTCATCCAAGATATGAGGAGTATGAGCCCTTAGAGTGGACACTTTTTCTATGAGTGGAGACTGCTACCATTTGATTGTCTTTGGATTGTTTACCCTATGGATATTGTACCTTTGAGGCACATTCAAATATATCCTATTTCATGTATAAACCATATTAATATAGTGCAATACAATGTAATAAATTTGTGTATAAAATAACCTTTATTGCACCTTCTTTTGCATTCCTTTTTCAGGTCTGAATTTCTGGTTTTGTGGCAAAAATTTTGAATGCAATGTAGGTTTTTGAGGTTATATCTTTAATTAGACACCTTACCCTTTTTACTTGTATACTTTTATGATAAATACAAGCTTATATAGAAGTAGATAGAAGCACATTTTTTAAATAAAGGGGTAAAAATTTATTGATAAAAATTTTGGATTATAGAGTACAACTAAGCTTCCAACCAGGACTCAAATAAATAGCCAAACAGGCTAAAACCACTAGACTAGAATGACACCCAGAAAAGACAACAAGAACAAACCACATTAATTATGTACATCCTTGTGGATCAACTCCCATAGGCGTTGAGATTCCCTATATGGGAGACTCTCCCAATTATCGATACTCCAAGGATCCAGCAGCTCATAAGCCCTTTTGGCCAGGTAATCAACAACCACATTCCATTCCCTTGGAATGTGCACAAAGGATATAAATTTGAACTCTTCACTCATTCTAAGAATCTAAATGGCTATAGATGCCAACTGCCAATTAACTTCCTCCACCTTTTTATTGTTTAAAATATTAACCACAATTTGAGAGTCAGATTCACAGATAATCCTATGCCAGCCAAGATAAAACCCCCTCTACAAGGCCTCAATAATTGAAAGAGCTTCCATAAAATTGTTGGAGTGAACACCTTTATAAATGGAAAAGAAAAAATTGACACCACCAGTAGAATCTCTCCCAACATCGCCAATGCCAGCATGTCCAATATTACCCCTAGATGATCCATCAGTATTAATTTTTAAAACTCCTCTAGGGGGTGGCCTCCACCTACCATATATCCTAACCTTCTTACTAAGTTGAGGAACCCTACTAGGGCTAGAATATTTCACACCATCCCCAAAGATACCAAGGGCTTGATGTACCTTCTCCTCCTTAGAATCCAAAATAGGGTCCACATCACATTTGCTATGGATGATTTCCTAAACCATATACAGGATCCTTTGCCAGATATGTTGAATAGCCAAATAACTGCCCTGAAATATGTGTTGGTTCCGTTTGAGCCAAATTTTCCAAATGATGCAAGAAGGGCCCAAATTCCAAGCCACCCGAAGGAAGGGGGCCTTGGACGGAGGTCTACCCAGACTACTCCAAAACTCCACCAGGGACCTCACATGAAAACATGGATGGTTCCAAGCACTCCACAAATGGTGCCAAATGTCTTTGGTAAAGGAGCATTGGAAAAATAAATGAGAAGATTCATCCTCATTCTTACTGCAAAGGACACAAAAAGAGGGACCTTGAAATCCCTTCTTCCTCACATTATCCCAAGTGAGGCATTTATTACGAGCTACCAACCAGAGAAAGAAGTTACATTTTTGCCAGGAAAATGTGTTCCACACCTTTTTCCACCAAGTGACAGGAAGACTCCCATACTTTTGCTTATCAAGAACCTGATAACCATAGGCTACCGAGTAGGTTCCCTTAGGATCAGGGTTCCAAGCCATAATATCTTTATCCCTGTTGTGGCTGATCCACAACACACCCCAAAATTGGGGACCCACCTTTTTTGCATGCTTTCAAAGAAGATCTCAGTGACCCAGATGCTAAAAATCAAGAAAAAGGCAAAATTGCACAAGGATGAAAGGGTGTCGCGAAATCGCGACATGTCACGAAATCGTGACATGTCACAAAATCACGATCGAAAATGAAAAGGTGTCGCGAAATCGCGACATGTCGCAAAATCGCGGTCAACGCAGTCAACGACAACAGGTGGGAGAAAAGCGTAGCGAAATCGCGACGTGTTTGATTTTCGCGGCCCAGAGAGGAGAGAGAAAGATGAAGCAGAAAAGCGTAGCAAAATCATGACATGTCGCAAAATCATGGTCAACGTAGTCAACGGCAGCTAAGCAGCCTGAAGTGGAAAAATGTCACGATTTCGCGACAGGTTGCAGCGAAGGTGCATGAAACGAAAAAACATCGCGAAATCATGACAAAAACGAGCCGAGGCGTATGGAAGGAAAATATGTCATGAAATCGTGACATGTCACGTTTTCGCGGCCAGAAGCAGCTAAATAGTACGGACTGGAAAAAGGTCACGATTTCACGACAGAAAGCCGCAAGACAGCTCCGAACGAAAAATCATCGCGAATTCGCGACAGGTTGCAGCCCAGTTGTACGGAATGAAAAAGGCGTAGCGATATCGTGACAAAAATCAGCGAAGGTGCCCGAGGTGGAAAACGTCACGATTTCACGACAGGAAAGCAGCGAGGGCGTACGGAGGAGAAAAGCGTCACGATTTCGTGACATGTCATGAAATCGCGACATGTCACGTTTTCGCTGGGCGTGACGGCAAGAAAGGCTGCTGACAGGAAAACGTCGCGATATCGCGACATGTCACGATTTCGTGACATGTCGCGTTTTCGTGGCCAGGAAGACGGACAAGGCTGCATGCTATTTTTGGTCATGATTTACAAGGAGCCGTTACGAAAGATGCTGAAAGTGCAGAACACGTGGCATACATGTATAAGGGTTACAGAAACGTTACATGCATAGAATATTATCGAACGTTTCAGCATTAAACATAAATTCAAGAACAATTCGAAAGGCGGGAATATGAAACGAATCGATCGGGAAGATGAAACGAAGCATCACAGGCCGAAACAGAAAGCATTGCCATGCTTTAAAAGCGGAAGCACAGGGCAGATACAGAGGTCGGAAACCGCTGGAGCAGAGTTGCAGTGCTAGAGGCCAAAGGGTCATTCTGGGCCTGCTTTGAGGCCGTTTTCTTCCTTTTTTCTGGTTTTGAGAAAACCGAGATGTTCTCATTGTTGTAACAGGATTTATCTATAATGCAAGAATATTCAAAAATTTGCATCTTGTTGGCAAGAAAGAAGGAGTTATTTTCTGCATGCATGTTTTAATGTTTATCTTTCCCTTTTTCAGATTTCTAGGCTTATAGATGAAGTTTAATGCAAGTTTCCTTGGTTGCTTCATGCGAATGCCTAAATCTAAAAATAACAGTAAACCCCAGAGACCAGCACTTAACTTATCTGGATTGTGTGTGTTTTGCAGGTTCAATAGGTTAGGTTGCATGCATGGAAATCTCATTATCTTCGGTTTTGCCAGGACGGGATAGCATCAAACTGGATGCAATTTTAATTTTCTTTTCTTTCACATTTTATTTTCTTTTTGCTGCATTTTATTTTCAGAAGTTCCAACTTTATTTTTCAAGCTTTAAAATAAAATTAAAAAATTAAAAAACTTCAAAACCCATAAATAATTCCATTCATGTTATGGCATTTCATTAAATTTTATTTTGAAGTTACAGCATGGTCATTTAAGGATCAAATCACATTTACTTTATTAGGGTTCAAGGAACAATCATTAAATTTCACAGTAAAATAAACCACAGTGCCCCTTGTTTTCAGTTACTTGCAACCACTAAGGTGTTCCAAGCATTTTAATTAAATATCTTTCATACACAGATGCAAAATGCTAACATAACAGGAACCTTGGAGAAATTGTTTCTTTGCAAGCAGAGGATTTAGAACCCAAATCCTATCGGAGAGTGTGTTTTCACAATCGGGTGAAAATACCACTCAACAGATTGGCGCTAGAAGGAGGGCCTGAAATGTTTATTTTATCGTGATTTTTAGATGCTACGGGTTTTTAATTACTTAAGAGCTTTACATTGCTAAATATTTTAAGTACATTTTATTAGCATCTTCGGCCTCTAACACCACTCAACGGATTGGTGCTGGGACGGCCGAACGGGTTTATTTTAGTGTTATTGAAATTTAAATTTTTTATGCTTTAATTCTCTAACACTCAGCAGGCTGTAAAAGGACGGCCTGAATTGGTTTATTTTATTCTATTTTAAGCAATTCAGGTATGCTGTAATATTTTTCTGATTGTTCATACAGAATTAGGGTGATTTGATTTAATTTTTTAGAATTTTGGTCTCATGCAATTACTTTTCATTTGATTTTAATGAGTACATCTCTTAGTTGATGCTAACTTGATTTTTTATTTTTTATTGCAGGTTGAATATTCAACAGATTTGGTTCTAAAATTACATTTTAAGTTTCACTAATGGCAACACTTGAGGAGCAAATGGTATCCCTAAGAGCTGAAATAACATCTCTAAGAGAGAGAATGGTATTAATAATGGAGGATTATTATGAGGGTTTACATGTGATACCCTATCATATTCCTACAATGTTATTGGATTTTTTACGGTGTTTTAATCAAGAGGTGCCACTAGGATACTTGCAAAAACTGCATGTCTACAAGGATACATTATGTAAATTCCAGATTTTTTATGAGGAGGTAGCTTGTAAGTTATTTGCATACATTTTGGATGATAGACCATTCTTTTGGTATAGCCAACTACCCATGGAGGTTAGGACTTCTTGGATACAACTAGAAGCAGCCTATCTTTATCATTTTGGTAATCAGGCTGACTTAGAAATATTGAAAAATCAGTTTACCTCCATATGTAAAGAGCCTAATGAATCCTTGAGTCAATTCAATGGAAGATTTCGTGAGTTGCACTCCCAAATGTGGGAAAATTTTAACACATTAGAAGAGGAAGCCATGGAAGTATACCTAGGAGCCATACACCCCACACTTGCTTCACTCATTGAGGAAAAACTGAGTGGTTTGTCCCTAGAGAAAATCCATGAGGTCTTAGAAGAGATAGAACGACAAGGTCTTGAAGAAGAAAAGGCACAACATGTTCATATGAGAGATTTTTCTTTTGATGCCAACCTACACCAACCATCAAACATAGCACCCTCCACTCCAATGATACCTAAGGTAAATGATCAAGGGGATGAATTTGAATACCCAAATTTTATGACCACCTTAGATGTAGTCCACGAGGAGGTGCAAATTGATAAGCCAACATCCACTAGTGAGGATTATGCAGAAATGATCTCATTCATAGAGATACACGATTATCTAGATGAAGGGGTTCTAAATCCAACAATGTTTGATATATGTGAACGGATGGAACCCACCATGGAATTAAATGAAGTGGTTGAAAGTGAAATTGGGAGAAAACCAATAAATGAATTTGGAGACATGATAGAATTTCACCACTTGTTCTTGGAAGATACTATTGATGAGATGTGTAAAATTAAGGATCAAGAAATTCTTCACCCTCCAAATTATGATAATGAATCATGGGTTACTAATTTGGACAATGATAGCCTTATAAATTTGAATTCAAGAAATAACCCACTTTTTGAAATAATTGAACCATCTAAGGAAGGTGAAGATGAATTTGATGAGAAACACATTGATGATTTGGAAGATGTTGAAGAAATAGTTGAACGTCACCACTTGATTTTGAAAGGTGATTATTATGATGCTTGGAAGAAGTGGGAAGACTTCACTCTTTCCAAAGCTACTAATGAAACTTGTGTGCCAATTGATATACAGGACAACATAATCGCCTACTCAAAGGAAGACCTTACAACTCCTGTACAATTTGAGGATGTTTTGGAAGAGGGTTTCAAATCTCATCAAATTTTGGAAGATTATAATGATCCTATTGCCAAGGACAAAGAAGAAAAAGTATTTATGAATGAATCAAAAGATCATGTCACAAATACCATGGAGTTTCATCCCACAAGTTTGGAAGATAATTTTTATAATGGTTGGGGAAGATATGATAATGCATTCTTTTCTCACATCCCTATAAATGAAACTCATATTTCACTTGATATGCAGGATGTTGAACCTTCTACATCATACGAAGATCTCATATTCACAGGATTTGAAAAGGTGACAAAATTTGATCATGTTGAATATAAATTCATTGAAAGTGTGGATGCAAGTTTGCATGATGATTTGGAGGATTCAAATGAAGAGATACCATGGATAGTGAACAAAGAATTAGAACCAAATGACAAAGAGATTGATCAATTGGAAGCAAATCAAATGAAGGATCATCAAGATGAGTCATGGGACATACACTTTGACCAAGAGTGTTTGAGGATTGAAAAGGATGACCATATTTTGAATTTAAATAATTTGAATGATGAAATGTCATTAAAGGTAAATGAAAAACAAGGTATAATTTTTAATCACACCTTTAATAACATTGTTTTAATGAATGGAAAAGAAGTTGATGCACTTGAATTGTTAAACCAAATTCATCAACAATTATTAATTGAATCTAGGATAAAAACTTTTAATGATCCTAATTTAGTAAATATCCTAGATGCTTGTAAATTGTTACACAAATTTGATTGGCCTACAAATTTGGAAAATAATTTGGCTTTAAAATTTGTAGAAATAGGCTCCTACTTACAAAATTGCATATTGGAAGAAGATAGCCTAATTCTAAATCAAAGAGTAAGTTTGGAAATGGAAGTTTTAAAGAATAGACATGATAAAATTGAAAATCATTTATTGTCTAATCATTTTAGTAATTTGGTGCTCACCTATGGGAGTATTATTGGAACTAAATCAAATTGGTATGGTGAGCATGGAAAGTGGAAGTTTGTTGCATTGTTTGGTCTTGTCTTGTTTTTGTGGGATTCCCACAACATTTGGTATGCATATCATGTTATATTTTTGTTGAAATGTTCTAACCATGTGTGGGATCCAGGAAAGTGATAAGCCAAGCTTTGCATCATCTTGTATTATAGTGTACATTTGTATATAGATTTTGGTTTTTGGTTTTTGGTTTGTGTTTTCAAATTTTCATTTTTGGGATTGCAGTTTGGTTTTGGATTGAATAAGTTTTAATTTAAAGTTGTGTGTTTATTTGACATTTTTTGTTTGTTTATATAAAAAAAAAAAATGTGATGAAAAAGTTGCCTTGAGATGCTAACTTATGTTCTAGATCGGGAAAATATGGAACATTGGAATTGTCTTGTAAAAGCTCCACAAGTAACACAAACAATTTAATAATATCGTTTGAAACTTGTGATGCATGAAGTAGTCAGTTTTATATGGCAATATTTCATCTGCATTTCAAAAGACAATGCATTCATATTACATCTCACTTTGCACATACATGCCATCTTAGTTGCATATGCATTTCAAATACAAATCATTAAAGTGTGTCAAATCCTCTTAAGGTTATGCTATCACATAAATAAGAAGAAAATCCTAAGGTTGGGAACTGAGTCTTGAGATATCTAGAACCAAGCACGTCTTATACATTAAAAAGGATCTTGAGCAAAATGATCAAAACCTAACTTGGAAGAAAAGGTTGGGCGAAAGAAGTATTTCATGTCTATCCTATTTATGCAACATGATCCTTAAAACAGTGGTTTTGACCACTTCCATAGAGCTTAAAGCCTAAAATCAGAGTAGTAAGGATAGGGTTAAATCCTCATCGAACTTAGGTTGAGGATCCAATTCCCCAAAGCTTTGATTTGACCTACATGGAGTAGTAAGGATAGGGCATAAATTCTCATCTCGCTTAGGTTGAGAATCTAATTCCCCAAAGCTCCTATGTCTCATTTCATAATAAATCTTGGATTGGAAGGATCGTACTACTTGTCCTCTGCAAAGGATGGGTAGTCATCCCCAAGGTCTAAGCAATAAAATTAATATTTTCCATTTACATCTAAAGTTTGGATTGGAAGGATCGTACTACATGTCCCTAGCAAGGATGGGTAGTCATCCCTAAGGTCCAAGAAGTAAAAAATAAATTTTTCCCATCTCATATTTATATTGGATTGGAAGGATCGTACTACTTGTCCTCTCGCAAAGGATGGGTAGTCATCCCCAAGGTCCAAAGAAATGAAGATAAGTTTTGGATTGTGGGGTTAGATATGCCCATGCATGGCAACATGTCTTGTCTAGAAAACAAGACCACTGATTGTCCAAAGGGTTAGACTAGCATGACCATTTCTTTCATAATTGGTTAAATTATTTTGCTCAAAGTGAGGTAATGAATTCTAAATCAGAATAGTAAGGATAGGGTTAAACTCCCATCTCGATTAGGTTGGGAGTCTGATTCCCCAAAGTTCTGATTTCACATCCACTTGCACATGGGTTCAAGATAGTAGGGACTCATAACCAACTTTGGGATCTAATAAAGCAATTCATTATACATATAGTTGATCCTAAGAGGGTTTGATAATCTTGAATGTTTGTGTATGATACTAAAAGAAAGACTATGCATCTTATAAAAGCAAAATCTCTTAGCATATTTATTAGGTTACACAAATCATTCACAATCTCACACATGCATTCATGTAAAACTGACGATGGAATGTTGATCAATTTCAAACGATAGGGAATGAAACACATTGCACACACCGAGCTGATACTTGATGATTCTGATGATTCATATATTCCTGATCTATGGGCATTTGTTTATATTTGTTTATGTGCTAACACATGTTTTCGTGTTTGTATACTTCCAGGTAGGGTTCTCACTAAAATGCTCAAGAGCATTTGACAGCAGAGTCGCCATTTGTTGTGGCTGATCCACAACACACCCCAAAATTGGGGACCCACCTTTTTGCATGCTTTCAAAGAAGATCTCAGTGACCCAGATGCTAAAAATCAAGAAAAAGGCAAAATTGCACAAGGATGAAAAGGTGTCACGAAATCGCGACATGTCGCGAAATCGCGACATGTCGCAAAATCACGACCAAAAATGAAAAGGTGTCGCGAAATCGTGACATGTCACAAAATCACGGTCAAGAATAAGGAAGGGGAGAAAAGCGTAGCGAAATCGTGACGTGTTTGATTTTCGCGGCCCAAAGAGGAGAGAGAAAGACGAAGCAGAAAAGCATAGCGAAATCGTGACATGTCACAAAATCATGGTCAACGCAGTCAACGAAGAAGCAAAGTGAAAAATGCACGATTTCAAAAGGTGAGCGAAGGTGCATGAAACAAAAAACGTCGTGAAATCGTGACAGAAACGAGCCGAGGCGTATGGAAGGAAAATATGTCACGAAATCGTGACATGTCGCGTTTTCGCGGCCAGAAGCTAAATAGTACGGACTGGAAAAAGGTCACGATTTCACGACAGAAAGCGAAGACGATGAACGAAAAATGTCGCGATTTCGCGACAGGTTGCAAAGGTACGAATGAAAAAGTCATAGCGATATCGCGACAAAAATCAGTGAAGGTGCCCGAGGTGGAAAATGTCGCGATTTCATGACAGGAAAGCAACAAGGGCGTACGGAGGAGAAAAGCGTCACGATTTCGTGACATGTCATGAAATCGTGACATGTCACGTTTTCGCTGGGCGTGATGGCAAGAAAGGTTGCTGACAGGAAAATGTCGTGATATCGCGACATGTCACGATTTCGTGACATGTCACGTTTTCGCGGCCAGGAAGACGGACAAGGCTGCATGCTATTTTTGGTCATGATTTACAGGGAGCCATTACGAAAGATGCAGAAAGTGCAGAACACGTGGCATACATGTATAAGGGTTACAGAAACGTTACATGCATAGAATATTATCGAACGTTTCAGCATTAAACATAAATTCAAGAACAATTCGAAAGGCGGGAATATGAAACGAATCGATCGGGAAGATGAAACGAAGCATCACAGGCCAAAACAGAAAGCATTGCCATGCTTTAAAAGCGGAAGCACAGGACAGATACGGAGGTCGGAAACCGCTGGAGCAGAGTTGCAGTGCTAGAGGCCAGAGGGTCATTCTGGGCCTGCTTTGAGGCTGTTTTCTTCCTTTTTTCTGGTTTTGAGAAAACCAGATGTTCTGCTGTTGTAACAGGATTTATCTATAATGCAGGAATATTCAAAAATTTGCATCTTGTTGGCAAGAAAGAAGGAGTTATTTTCTGCATGCATGTTTTAATGTTTATCTTTCCCTTTTTCAGATTTCTAGGCTTATAGATGAAGTTTAATGCAAGTTTCCTTGGTTGCTTCATGCGAATGCCTAAATCTAAAAATAATAGTAAACCCCAGAGACCAGCACTTAACTTATCTGGATTGTGTGTGTTTTGCAGGTTCAATAGGTTAGGTTGCATGCATGGAAATCTCATTATCTTCGGTTTTGCCAGGACGGGATAGCATCAAACTGGATGCAATTTTAATTTTCTTTTCTTTCACATTTTATTTTCTTTTTGCTGCATTTTATTTTCAGAAGTGCCAACTTTATTTTTCAAGCTTTAAAATAAAATTTAAAAATTAAAAAACTTCAAAACCCATAAATAATTCCATTCATGTTATGGCATTTCATTAAATTTTATTTTGAAGTTACAGCATGGTCATTTAAGGATCAAATCACATTTACTTTATTAGGGTTCAATGAACAATCATTAAATTTCACAGTAAAATAAATCATAGTGCCCCTTGTTTTCAGTTACTTGCAACCACTAAGGTATTCCAAGCATTTTAATTAAATATCTTTCATACACAGATGCAAAATGCTAACATAACAGGAACCTTGGAGAAATTGTTTCTTTGCAAGCAGAGGATTTAGAACCCAAATCCTATCGGAGAGTGTGTTTTCACAATCGGGTGAAAATACCACTCAACAATCCCTTAATGAATAACAAGGCCTCCCCATAATAATAAGAGCAAGCACCTCTCTATCCTTGGATAGTCCCCCCTAGGGCCATTCTCCTTGTAATTAACCCTGTAATGCTTTGGATTTGAGACTCACCAAGTCTCAATATTTGAAGCTTCTATTTTTTATTTTGGTTAGTTGTCTTCTTCTACATTTTTTTAGAGGATTTTAACTTGTTTTTGGTGGCTTCACTTGGCCACTATGTTTTGTAAATTTTTGTGCACTAATAGTGTCTTTAGACACTTTGTTAAATTCTTATTTTTTGCCCTTCTCAAGAACACAAACAATAATCTTTTTGAGAGCAATAGAATAGTGTAAATGAATCTAATAATATTTCACTTTTAATGCACTAAAAATTTCACCTTATCACTCCAATAAAATTTTAAAATAATGCACTTAATTAATTTACTACAACTAATCAAGAATAATTTGAAATGAATCTTCAAGATTTATTCTGCAATTAATATTGTAGGACTTAGTCTTCTTTTTCTTTTTCCAAATTAGATGATAGGTAGTTGATAGATGTAATTCTAAAATCTAATCAACTCTTAACTAATTTGGAAATGAACCTTAAAAGGAACTTTTCTATTTTTGCACTTTTGAATACTATAATCCAATTTTCCTTCTTGCAACTTTAATCCAAATTAATGTGCTTTAACAAATCTGATAAGTAATCCAATTAATGAATCTACTTGCACCAATAGTTTCTTACCTTTTTTTGAAAGCTTTTGTAGAGGATGTAGATTTTGTAGAGGATGTATATCTTGGTGTCTAATATCACCAAGTTGTTTCTTCAAGTATGATCTTGCAGCTCTTTGTAGGTTGTCCTAAATAACTCCTTCCTCACCAAAAGATGATCTCAAACTTTATTTCATGAGCCTAGTATTTGGTGGCTTGTTCTCCTCTTGTAGTATCCTCCTTTTTGTTGTAGATAATTTTAAATTCTTTATCTCAGCAAATAATGCCTTCTTGTTGTGAGAGGTAATATTCAAATATCTTAGATTTGGAAAGTTTCTTCTATCTTCAAGTATTCTTATTGAATTTTGAATTCAAGTAGGATCTTCTTCTCAAGATTTTATTATCTTGATGTCTTCTGATATTTAGCACTCCTTGAAAAATTCTTCTTCTTATTTTGGCCTTGTTATCGAATGGCAATAATTATCCCAATTGTAGTAAATTTTTACAATGAGTTCTCCTTTGATGATTGCTTCAGTAAGGCTCTCCAAGCCTTTTACTAGATTCTCGTTGATACCTTCCCAAGGTCTTTGATATTACAACTTATTTTGGTCTTCCTTGAGATCTTTTCTTCAACCTTCTACTCCTGGAAGTGTTGGTGGTGAGATCTTCTTTTGAATTTATTATTTTCCTGCTTCTGGATTCAATTAGGACTCTCCTAGTCCTTTTTATTCTAATACTGGAAGTTATTCAATGAGATATTCTCTTGATATCTTTAACTTCAATTTTTCTTCAAGTGCTTGATTGATTCTGAAGAAGATACTTTTCCTAAATTTCTTGTAGGAAGTTTCCCAACTCACTGAATCACCTTTACTTGCAATAAATTATTAAACTAAAATCTTAATCTACTTCTAAATCAGATACTCTCTTTTGGAGTCTTTTTTAGGATCAAGGCTTTTGTGGCCTTTTTTCAGTACCAATGCTTCTGTGGCCTTTTTTCAATATCAAGGCTTCTATGGCCTTTTCTTCATTATCAAGGATTTTATGGCCTTTTCTTCACTATCAAGGCTTATGTGGCCTTTTATTTTGGATGAAGTCTTTTATGGAATTTTCTTCTGGAACAAGGCTTCTATGGCCTTTTCTTTTATATCAAGGTTTCTATGTCCTCTTCTTCTATGAAGTTATCAATCTAGCAAAGGAGATCTCCAGTATTCTAACTTCACCATGACTCTTCTCCAAAAGTCTTCTTCTATCATATTCTTTTCTTGTACAAGGAACTAATCTTTGTACTATGAAGGCACACTGACCTTTAGGTAATGAAGTTGAAGTCTCCTATATTTATATTGTAGGAGGTGTCTCAATCATCTAAGAATTACTTTTATACAACAAACGAAACTTTGTGAAGAACACAAGCTTATACTAAGAGGGGGGTGAACAGTATAAGACCACTTTTTACTTTTCTTTTCGATTCAATATTATGTAGTGTATAGATATCAGTATCAATAGCAGTAATCAAAGCAACGTACACAACACCATCTACAAAACTGATACAACAATTTACATGGTTTGCCAAATACGGGCTACTCCATGGAGAAAATATTTTGCTAAAACTTTCTCAATCAATCTCTTGAGAATCCTTCCCAATTATAATGTATATGGACCTCTGTCCAAAGGATATGATGATCCCCTAAATCTCAAGTTCATGGATCTCTTCCATAGGAGAACTCTTTCTCTTTTTGCTTTGGCTAGTGATATTCTAAAAGACTTTGTCTCTCTATTGCATTGACTTGTGGATATCTCTTCACTTGAAGACTCCTCACTAAGATATATCTTCAATTGTCCTTGTTGTTGGATATCTATCCATTGAGACTCTATCCTTTATACTCTCACCTCCAAATCTCTATCAATAGGTTCACTCAGAACCTCTCAAATCTGCTCAATAGGTTCACTCAGATTCTTCTCAAATATACTCAATAGGCTCACTCAGAACCTGCTTAAATATGCTCAATAGGCTCACTTAGAACCTGCTCAAATTTGCTCAATAGGCTCACTCAAAACTTGCTCAAATCTGCTCAATAAGCTCACCTAGAACCTGCTCAAATATTTTGAACAAGCTCACTCAGAACTTGTCCAAATCTTCTCAACAAGCTCACTCAAATCCAAATCTTCTCAATAAGTCCTCTCTAGGACTTGCTCAAATTTGCATAGCAAGCTTTCAAAAAAGCTTACTCAAAATCAATCCACAAGCCTTCTCAAAGACTTGCCTCAAATTAGCTCAACAAAATCTCAACTCAATCTCATAGAAGCATAAAGAGAATTGTTAGAGACTCAATATGTTCTATACTCAAATCCCAATATCAACTCAAATCAATCTCATAGAAGCATAAAGAGAATTTTTAGAGACTCAATATGTTCTATTCTTAAATCTCAATCTAAAATTAAACTAGAATAAAGAATAATTTGTTTCTTGGAACTTGAAAAACCACTTGCATCCACTTGACTAGGCTCAATCAACTCAACTCAACCATTCACCACAAGGAACAACTCTTTCTTACAAACCCTAGTCCAAGCATGTATCAATCAACTCAAAATGTTCCCAACAATGCTCAACAAAAAATCTCACATAACAATGATACTCATGTTCTTTTCTAACTCAAGTTCAAGTTATTTGCACAACCAATGGCTTCAACAACAATGTTTATAAAACAAGGTTTAATCACAACACTCAAGCCAAAAAACCTTGAAGTATTAACTCAACCACTTTTGAAAAGGAAACCACAATTAATCCTTTTCACTTCAATGATATTTTAGAAATCAACCACCCAAATAAAATCAATGGATAATATTGCTCATACCTTTTTGATGCCTTATTTGTTGTCCATAAAATTTGTCTCACTCAAAACACTTTCTTTTTCAACTCTCAACAAGGGTTAGAGTAATAACACAACAAAAATATCCAAGTAACACCTTATTACTCCTACTTTATTTTAACATCCACCAAAGTTATTTTATGCAAGAAATAAACCCTCAATAGAATGGATCAAACTTACTTTTGGAAACTCCTTTACAAAACCTAAAATATCTTCTTACACAACCCTTATTTATCCTTCTAAGAAATTTAATTAAATAGCTCTTGAAAAATTCTTTCCAACGATATATAATATGCTAGTGGGATTCGATCCCCTATCACTGTCCAAGCACCGCTCTAATTGTGGTGCCACTAACCACATGATCCAACTGCTCACATGAAATTGTGAGTGTAGTCACTATGCTTTCCTTCCTCCAAATGTGCCCCAGAAGACACATGCACCAAAAGGTGTACTTCCTTTCCACTTTGCAAAAACCAGCACCGATGGGATTCAAACTTCGGATCTCCTGGTGCTCAACAACTTGACTGCCTCATTCTTTCTACTAGGCCACAAGCACCTACAGTGTATGGCTAGGGTCCTCCCTTCCTTCTATTTATCCCTTTCTTCATAGGTTTTGATTGCGCTAAAAATATTTTTTCTATTTGTTTGAACGAAACTCACACACATTTGAATTATTGCCAAATGATTTTTTGGTAATGGTATTTATACATATTGCTTTGAATTTTCATACGTTGGCCCTTAATTGAATTTGATGATGTCGACATGAATTTTCTCTTTGGAAATTTAAATTTAAATTTTAAAATATTAAAACTTAAACTTCAAAGTTGAATAACTTTGTCACTGGGACTCCTTTTTTGATGAAAGAAAAAGCCAACCTAGATTTTAAGAAAAACCCATTTCAAATCTGCCATCCATGGTTTTAAATAAAACCTTTTGCTAAGATTTCCTTGAAGCTTATTTTTGGAACCAAATGCCATGCATCCCTTATTAAAACTTTGATCAAAAACCTTTGCTTCTACACAAACATAGTGTTAGCTTACATAGATCCTTTTGACATAAATGACAACTCTTAGCTTAGGAACTCAAAATGTCCAAAAATCTCCCCCTTTGTCATTGATGGTAACCCATATCCTTTTAATAAAATCTAACCTTCTTTTTTGATCCCCCTGGGACTTTGCTCCCCCTGGCCCAAAGCTTTCTCAAATATCAAATCTCTCCCCATATCAAAACTTTCCTTAATATACACAAATCTCTCCCACTTTGTCATCAATGACAAAGGGTCACCTTTAGGGCTCAAGGTTAATAATGAACCTCTTATTTTAGCCCCTCCCTCACATCCACATGAGATGGTTAATTTTGGGGTGGGAGTATTTCTACTCCTTGAAAGCACTGCTCTTTACCTTTATCTTTCTCTCTTCCTTTCTGAGTTTTTTGAATCCTCTTACTGTTTATTTCCAATTCATCATCCCTATTTATGTCATCACTTATGTTCCTATTACTTTTCTTTATCTCATCCATGTTCTTGTTCTAGTTCATATTTTTTTTCTCATCCATGTTCCTATTCTTGTTCAGACCTACTTCTAGAATATTTTCTCTACACCATCTTGTTGTGTGTCCATCATTATTGCACTTATAACACTTAATGTTATTATTCCTTAGAGGTGCAAATGTCTTAGGATACCTCCTAGTGAAACCATATCCTCTTCTGCCATGAACCCTATAATTTATTGCTTTGTGACCATACTCATTGCATGAGTAGCAATACCCATGGAAAATTTGTCCTTCCCATATTCCTGTATTTTATATGACCTGCACTGTGAAGCCATGTGACCAAACCTGTGACAAGAGAAGCATCTCCCATTGAAGCTTCCTTGCCTATACTCATTGGTCTCCTATTTTGAGTGTTGTTCCATATGTATCTTCTTTGTGCATTGTTCCTATTTTTGACCCTTTTTTTGTCCAAATCATCCTCGGATGTCTCATTTACACTTGAAGAACACAAGCTTATACTGAGAGGGGGGGTGAACAGTATAAGACCACTTTTAACTTTATCTATCAATACAGCTTTCAAACCATTAACATGCAGAATAAAGATAGCAATAATAACAATAGTAAAACAATGCACAAAATGCAATCCACAAAGAGACACAACAATTTACGTGGTTCACCCAAGGTGGGCTACTCCACGGATAAAACTTTTCTTCTAAAAGTTGTATCAAAGTCCTCCGGGAATCCTTCCCGATTACAATGTTTATGAGCCTCAGCTCAAAGGAGACACCTTCCCCTAATTCTGCTTTGGCTGGTGATCCTCTAGAAGACCTCTACCTCCTTCGCCCTTAGCAAGTGGAATTCTGTCCACAGAAGACACCTGTCTTCCCTGCTCGGTCGGAGATCTCTGTCCTCAATTCTGTCACAGCAAAGCTGGTCCTCTTCTCTGCACCAAACATAGTCCTTCGGTCTGGCACAATACTGTCCTCTTCCTCTGTTCTTTTCTTGCACTTGGTTGAAACCAATATTTTACTGTCTGCGCAAATACAGTAGTTCTCGATCAAAAACACAATAGCATAGATTTCGCGTATTCTACGTATACACAGCAATACAGTCTTTGCAAAATACAACAGCACTATCTTCGCAAATACAACAGCACTTCCTTTGCACTCTTTGCCTAAATCACGATAGCACTGTCTTCGCAACCTCTGTCTAAACACAACAGATGCTCAGGCTTCTACTTATGCACTTCTATGATCGATCTTCTCCCCGCACTCTCTCTGCGCAATTCGCACTTCGAACGCACACTTAATCGATGATCAAACTATTCAAACATCCCTCCTTTTATAGAGTAAGATCCATGGTCATTACATCCAAACTTAGTCGGCTGTTATACTTCCACTACGTCGGCTGCAAAACCCTGTGCTGCGTCGGCCCATATTTTAACTTTGTCGGCTCAAAGTTAACTCTGTCCTCAACCGCCTCCCTGTAGCTTCTAGCACGAAACTTCAACATGTCGCGATATCGCGACACCTTTGCCCGTCGTACACCTTCTATAGCTTGCTGTAGCGATATCGCGACGCTTTTGCTTTTGACTGCTTCCTTTGCTCTTCTATCGTGAAATCGTGACACTTTTGCCTTTCGCTGACGTCATCTCACTTCTGTCGTGAAATCGTGATGCTTTAGACTTCAAAGCCTTCTTCTCCGCTTCTATCATGAAATCGTGACACCTTTGCCTCTTGCTGACGTCATCAACAACTCTATCGTGAAATCGCGATGCTTTAGACTCCAAAGCCTTCTTCTCAGCTTCTCATGAAATCGCGACACCTTTGCCTCTTGCTGACGTCATCTACAACTTTGTCATGAAATCGTGACACTTCTTGCTTCTTCAACCTTTTCTCGGTTTGCACTAGCGAAAATGGAACATGTCGCGAAATCGTGACGCTTTCGCTGCCTTAAGCTCTTTTCTGCCAACTGCTCGTGAAACTGGAGCATGTCACGAAATCGTGACGCTTTCGCTGCCTTAAGCTCTTTTCTACCAACTGCTCGTGAAACTGAGCATGTCGCGAAATCGCGACGCTTTCCTTAAGCTTCAATCTCGACCAACTAGAACATGTCACGAAATCATGACGCTTTCGCCAACTGCAAGCTACCAACTCAACCTGTCATGAAATCGTGACACTTTATGCATCCGTACAACTTCTTTGAAACCAATCGCAAAATCGCGACACTTCCTCCAACTCAACACTGCCAACTCAACTTGTCGCGAAATCGTGACATTTTTGCCTAAACTTTCTCTCTCCTCAAACATGTCATGAAATCGTGACAGTTTTGCCTACTTCGTCTCTGCCTTCCAACATGTCGCGAAATCATGATAGTTTTGCCAGAACTTTCTCTCTCCTAAAACATGTCGCGAAATCGCGACAGTTTTTCCAGCAGCCTGCAAACTTTTTCTAACTTATCTTTTTCTTGATCTTTTGCAACTGGGCTACTCTGATTTTCTTGGAGACTTACTGACCAGCTGAAACCTTCATCAAAACACATACTTAGACATAAAAACAAATTGCTCCAAGAACTCCTTGACATCAAAGACAACAACTACCAAGAGCTCCTTGACATCAATGACAACAACTAAACTTAGGCAAAGGCAATGTACTCAAGGTACCCAAAATTGCCAACAATCTCCCCCTTTGTCATTGATGGCAACCCTTTACTAAAAACACATCTTCAAGAGCCAAAACTGAAATCAATCTCTTTGAAGTTTTTGCTCCCCCTAACTTGAAGCTTTCCTCTTCACTTGAAGCTCTCCCCCTTACTCATATCTCTCCCCCTTTGTCATCAATGGCAAAGGGTCACCTTTGGGGCTTGGGACTAAGAATGAGCCTCTTAGCTTAGTCCCTCCCCCACCTCCTATTGAGGTGATTTTAAAATAGAGTTGGGAGTGAAACTCCCATTAGACACTCATCATCATCATTGTCTACAATTTCTTTGTCGGGCCTTTTCTTGAGCTCTTTGTTAATGTTTTCGTTCTTGGCACTTTTCTTGTTCTTGTTCTCATCTCTTTTCTTGTCCACACCTTGATCCTTGGACCTGTTTATACCACTATTTTTGTTCCTGTACCTTGGAAGATCAGCTCTACACTTTCTGTCCGAGTGACCCGTATTGTTGCACTTGTAACAAACAACATTATTTCTTTCGAGCATAGCTGTTCTTTGAATCCGCCTCGTTTCGACTAACCCGGTTCCTCGTTATTTGAATTGCAAAAAATTGCCTTGTGCCCGAACTGATTACAAGAGTAGCAATACCCTTGAAATAAATTACGACTTCTAAAATTATTGTTAACCTTCTTCATTTGAGACATGCAATGTGCAGCCATGTGTCCAAACCTGTAACACGCAAAACATCTACCGAAAAATATTCTTTTAATCGATCTCTTGGGTCCCGAGAACTTCTGTTTCACATTCAAAAATCTGTTTTCTATTTCTACGCATTCATCACTCACAGACTCATGATCTGAAGTACTTTCTTCATCAGAACTTTCTTCTTTTTGAAATCTCTTGCTAGATTCCCCAACCTGTTTCTTGTGCGGCTCAACAAAACCGAGACCTGTTTTATCTGTTGGATTTCTTTGATTTTTGATGAGAGACTTAACCTTCTTGGAGCTATCCTAAAATCTGTAGAGTTTATCCTTGTAATCTTTATTTTCTTCTTTCAAAGAAACCATTTTCTGCTCTAACTCATTATACTCAAGAATCTTAGACTCTAACTCATCCTTGAGTTCCCGTGTTTTGGCTATAGAGAAGTCGAGACTTTCTATAAGATCGTCTCTCTCCATACAACATTCATCTAACTTAACCTTGAGTCTATCATTCTTCTTTCTTTCCTTTTCCAAAACACTCGAGAGCATTATTGAGTTCACATTCAAGATTCTCTATTTGATTGCACTTTGAATTATCAAGACCTTTTTCTGATTTCTTATTACTAGATGTGCTACCCTTTTCAAAAACCATACATGCATCTTCCTTATCATTTTCTGAAGCATCCTCATACATACTAGCAACCAATTCAATATTTGTGCAATCATCCTCAAGGTGCCCAAAATTTCCACATCTAAAGCATTTCATGACCGTGAATTTATGTTTCGGTTCTTCTTCTTTTTCTGAAATGAACAGCATCTCATTTTCATTATCACTGGAAGAGCTTTCACTATCACTGCTAGAACACTTACTTACTTTGTCCAAATAGAAGCTCTTCTTGTTCTTGTGTGAATACCTCTTTCCTTGATTGTTGTGTTCATCTTTGTTCTTTCTGTAATACCTGTGCTTTTCAGAATCCTTGCTCTTAACATCCTGTATATCTTCATCACTTTCATCTTTGGAAATAGTACAGTCAGTAGCATAATGACCATACTTTCCATAGTTGAAACATCTTATATTTTTCTTGCTTTTGTGCTTTCTAGAGAATTTGCCTTTCTTGCTGTAATATGCTTCTTCCTCACTAGAAGACTCATCACTCTCTTGAATCTGTTTGCCTTTTGATTTCTTGGTAGCTTTGAAAGCTGCCTCTTTCTTTATATCAACATTCACTTGAGTTCTCAGCTCAAAAGCTGCAAGAATACTATGGAGCTCATCCTTTTTCAACTTATCTAAATCTTTGGCTTCCTCAATAGCAAAAATATTTTCACTAAATCTATTAGGAAGAGATCTTAAAATCTTATCACACACATCATTTTCAGCAAGTTCAAGACCTAAGTCTTTCATGGAGTTCACAATCTCATCCATCCGAAGCATGTAGTCACTAATATTTTCATCATCATTCATCTTGAGTTGTTCAAACATACCTTTAAAATGTCTCAATTTGGCCTTTCGGACATTTGCATCACCTCGTATGAACAACCTCGCAATTGTTTCCACATTTCACTAGCTGTCTTGCAGTGAATAACTTTGGTAAGATCAGCCTTCCGTAAACCTTTCAGAATTGCATTCATGGCTTTTGAGTTGCTGTGATGTAGGAGCCTGTCTTCTTTAGTATAAGGACCATTTGCAGGAATGGTGTACCCATCTTCAATAACTTCCCATACCTCATTACCAAGAGCCATTAGATAGACTTTCATTCTTGCACTCCACAGACCAAAATCTGATCCATCAAGAATAGGTGCTGCATTGCCACCTGAGAAATCCATTGTGTTCTTAACCAGTTCTTCCTTTCGACTGTAAAACCTTTTCGAAGGAACCCGCTCTGATACCAATTGAAGAACACAAGCTTATACTGAGAGGGGGGGTGAACAGTATAAGACCACTTTTAACTTTATCTATCAATACAACTTTCAAACCATTAACATGCAGAATAAAGATAGCAGTAATAATAAAAGTAGAAACAATGCACAAAATGCAATCCACAAAGAGACACAACAATTTACGTGGTTCACCCAAGGTGGGCTACTCCACGGATAAAACTTTTCTTCTAAAAGTTGTATCAAAGTCCTCCGGGAATCCTTCCCGATTACAATGTTTATGAGCCTCACTCAAAGGAGACACCTTCCCCTAATTCTCGCTTTGGCTGGTGATCCTCTAGAAGACCTCTACCTCCTTCGCCCTTAGCAAGTGGAATTCTATCCACAGAAGACACCTGTCTTCCCCGCTCTGGTTGGAGATCTCTGTCCTCAATTCTATCACAGCAAAGCTGGTCCTCTTCTCTGCACCAAACACAGTCCTTCGGTCTGGCACAATACTGTCCTCTTCCTCTGTTCTTTTCTGCACTTGGTTGAAACCAATATTTTACTGTCTACGCAAATACAGCAGTTCTCGATCAAAAAACATAGTAGCATAGATTTCGCGTATTCTATGTATACATAGCAATACAGTCTTCGCAAAATATAGCAGCACTATCTTCGCAAATACAATAGCACTTCCTTTGCACTCTTTGCCTAAATCACGATAGCACTGTCTTCGCAACCTCTGTCTAAACACAGCAGACGCTCAAGCTTCTACTTATGCACTTCTGCGATCGATCTTCTCCCCGCACTCTCTCTGCGCAATTCGCACTTCGAACGCACACTTAATCGATGATCAAACTATTCAAACATCCCTCCTTTTATAGAGTAAGATCCATGGTCATTACATCCAAACTTAGTCGGCTGTTATACTTCCACTGCGTCGGCTGCAAAACCCTGTGCTGCGTCGGCCTAGATTTTAACTTTGTCGGCTCAAAGTTAACTCTGTCCTCAACCGCCTCCCTATAGCTTCTGGCGCGAAACTTCAACATGTCACGATATCGTGACACCTTTGCCTGTCGTACACCTTCTATAGCTTGCTGTAGCGATATCGCGACGCTTTTGCTTTTGACTGCTTCCTTTGCTCTTCTGTCATGAAATCATGACACTTTTGCCTTTCGCTGACGTCATCTCACTTCTATCATGAAATCATGATGCTTTAGACTTCAAAGCCTTCTTCTCCGCTTCTGTCATGAAATCGTGACACCTTTGCCTCTTGCTGACGTCATCAGCAACTCTGTCATGAAATCGCGACGCTTTAGACTCCAAAGCCTTCTTCTCAGCTTCTGTCATGAAATCGTGACACCTTTGCCTCTTGCTGACGTCATCTGCAACTTTGTCGTGAAATCGTGACACTTCTTGCTTCTTCAACCTTTTCTCGGTTTGCACTAGCAAAAATGGAACATGTCACAAAATCGCGACGCTTTCGCTGCCTTAAGCTCTTTTCTGCCAACTGCTCGTGAAACTGGAGCATGTCACGAAATCGTGACGCTTTCGCTGCCTTAAGCTCTTTTCTGCCAATTGCTCGTGAAACTAGAGCATGTCGCGAAATCGCGACGCTTTCATTGCCTTAAGCTCTTTTCTACCAACTGCTCATGAAACTAGAACATGTCGCGAAATCATGACGCTTTCGCAACTTGCAAGCTGCCAACTCAACCTGTCATGAAATCGTGACACTTTCTGCATCCGTACAACTTCTTTGAAACCTGTCACGAAATCGCGACACTTCCGCCAACTCAACACTACCAACTCAACTTGTCGCGAAATCATGACAGTTTTGCCTAAACTTTCTCTCTCCTCAAACATGTCACGAAATCGTGATAGTTTTGCCTGCTTCGTCTCTGCCTTCCAGCATGTCACGAAATCATGACAGTTTTGCCAAAACTTTCTCTCTCCTAAAACATGTCACGAAATCGCGATAGTTTTTCCAGCCGCCTGCAAACTTTTTCTAACTTATCTTTTTCTTGATCTTTTGCAACCGGGCTACTCTGATTTTCTTGGAGACTTACTCGACCAACTGAAACCTTCATCAAAACACATACTTAGACATAAAAACAAATTGCTCCAAGAACTCCTTGACATCAAAGACAACAACTACCAAGAGCTCCTTGACATCAATGACAACAACTAAACTTAGGCAAAGGCAATGTACTCAAGGTACCCAAAATTGCCAACAACACTGTCATCTTCTAAAGTATCTTCTTCTAAATTTATTTCTTGTTCAAGACTATAAGTAGACTTTTCTTCCCATTTATTTTGAGCCTATTTGGAACCAAGACCTATCTTATTTGTTGTTCCACTTTGTATCTTGATTATTTTGTCTACACTCTTTACATTATTCACATATTTGTACAACTTTTTCTTGGAATCCCCTAAATATTCCTTTAGTAGTGCCACTTCTTGTGTTAACTTTTCACACTCCAAAACATTTGCTTCTAACTTATCCTTGAACTTACTTGCCTTAGCCTTTGACTTCTCTAAGTCCTCTATGAGCAATAATCTTTCTTCATCACATTATTGAAACTGAATTTCAAGATTAGAGTGTTGATTTTTTACCTTATTTACTATGTCAAGGGCATATATAAGTTCTCCCTTGAGATCATAACCATTCTCTATTGAGTAATCCTCTATTTTTTTTCCTTTGTCCTTATCATTACTTCCTTTTGGCTTGTCTTCTATAGTATCACTTACTTCATCTTCTAAATCCATTAGAAGATTCTCATTTGGTCTTTCAAGTGCATCTTCAAAACCATCATCACTGAAACTATAGCCATCCCTAGTGCAATCATCTTCAAGATGTCCAAATTTACCACATTTAAAACATTTGAGAATAATTGGAGTCCTTTTCTCTCTAACCATAAATAGGACTTCATCTCTATCATTGTTTGAAAAACTAGCATCACTATCAATTGAGTACTTACTTGCATTATCTACATAGTAGCTTTTCTTTTGCCTTTGGAAGAACTTATTTCCTTGTCTTTTTTGTCCATCCTTGCCTTTCTTTCGATACTTGTGTCTTTCTGATTCCATGTACTTGTGATCTTATTTTTCTTCATCACTGTTGCACTTTGGCTCTTTGCACTTTGTTGCATAATATCCATACTTTCTACAATTAAAGCACTTAATAGATCTTATATCTATGGATATTTTGGAACCTTTATCTCTTCTACCATAGTTAGCTTCTTCATCACTAGATGAATCACTGCTTGATTCTGTCTTTTTACCCTTTTTATTTTTTTCCACTTTGAATGCAGCTTCTTTCGGAGGAATAGGATCTTTTTTTCTTATCTCAAAAGTAGTAAGCATGCCAAGAAAAGAATTCCTTGTCAAAGAATCACTATCAATTAATGTGTATATAATAGAAGCCTTTTCACTAAACCTTTTTGGAAGATTTTTCAATATCTTATCACAAGCATCAAATTCATCAACCTTCATTCCAAGACCTCTCATCTCATGTACAATCTCATCAATATTACTAAGAAAATCATGAATATTTTCATCATCTATCATTCTTAAGTTCTCAAATTCTCCTTTGATATTTTTGATATTAGCTTTCCTGACACCTTAATCACCCTCATATGTGTCATGCAGTAGATCCCACATATATTTTGCTATTTTACAATCCATAACCTTCATAGGTTATGATCTACCCAATACTTTTATAATTGTATTAATAGCTCTTGAATTTGCATGCATTAGAAGCTTACCTTCCTTATCTATAGGAGGATTGACTGTAGAATCATATCCAAGTTCCACTGCATCCCAAACTTCATTTACAAGTGCCATCAGGTGAAATATCCTTAGCATATACAAATACAAGAAGTCACTTCCATAAAATACTGGTACTGCATTATTGAATGATCCATCCTTTTGATCCATTGTGTTCTTAGACCGCTTTTCCTTCAAGCTATCAAAATTTTCTAAAGGAACCCGCTCTAATACCAATTGAAGAACACAAGCTTATACTAATAATGGGGGGTGAACAATATAAGACCACTTTTTACTTTTATTTTCAATTCAATATTATGCAATGTATAGATAGAAGTATCAATAGCAATAATCAAAGCAATGCACAAAACACCATCCACAAAAGTGACACAACAATTTATGTGGTTCACCCAATGCAGGCTACTCCATAGAGAAAATATTTTTCTAAAAAAATCTCAATCAATCTCTTGGGAATACTTCCCAATTACAATATTTATGGACCTCTATCCAAAGGAGGTTTTGATCCCCTAAATCTCAAATTCATGGATCTCTTCTACAGGAGAAATATTTCCCCTTATGCTTTGGCTAGTTATCTTCTAGAAGATTATATCTCTCTACTACACTGAATTATGGATCTCTCTCCACTTGAAGACTCCTCACTCAGATTTTTCTTCAATTGTCTTGGCTACTGGATCTTTACCCACTGAGACTCTGTCCTCTATACTCTATCACCTCCAAAGCTCTATCAATTGGTTCACTCAAAACCTCTCAAATTTGTTCAATAGGCTCACTCAAAACCTACTCAAATATGCTCAATAGGCTCACTCAGAACCTACTCAAATTTACTTAATAGGCTCATTCAGAACCTGCTCAAATATTCTCAATAGGCTCACTCAGAACCTGCACAAATTTTCTTAATAGGTTCACTTAGAACCTACTCAAATATACTTAACAAGCTCAATTAGAACTTGTCCAAATCTACTCAACAAACTCACTCAAAACTTGTCCAAATCTTCTCAATAAGTCCTCTCTAGGACTTGCTCAAATCTGCATAGCAATTTTTCATAAAATCTTACTCAAAATTAGTCCACAAGCCTTCTCAAAGACTTACCTCAAATCAGCTCAACTCAATATCATAGAAGCATAAAGATAATTATTAGAGACTCAATATGTTCTATACTCAAATCCTAATCTCAACTCAAATCAATCTCATAGAAGCATAAAGATAATTGTTAGAGACTCAATATGTTCTATTCTCAAATCTCAATCTCAACTCAAATCAGAATAAATAATAGTTTATTTCTTGGAACTTGAACAACCACTTGCATCCACTTGACTAGGCTCAATCAACTCAACTCAACCATTCACCATAAGGAACAACTCTTTCTTACAAACCCTAGTCCAAGCATGTATCAATCAACTCAAAATGTTCCCAACAATTCTCAACAACAAATCTCACATAACAATGATACTCATGTTCTTTTCTAACTCAAGTTCAAGTTATTTGCACAACCAATGGCTTCAAAAACAATGCTTATAAAACAAGGTTTAATCACAACACTGAAGCCAGAAAACCATGAAGCATTAACTCAACCACTTTCGAAAAGGAAACCACAATCAATCCTTTTCACTCCAATGATATTTCAGAAATAAACCACCCAAATAAAATCAATGGATAATATTGCTCATACCTTTTTGATGCCTTATTTTTTGTCCACAAAATATGTCTCACTCAACACACTTTCTTTTTCAACTCTCAACAAGGGTTAGAGTAATAACACAACAAAAATATCCAAGTAACACCTTAATACTCCTACTTTATTTTAACATCCACCAAAGTTATTTTATGCAAGAAATAAACCCTCAATAGAATGGATCAAACTTACTTTTGGAAACTCCTTGACAAAACCTAAAATATCTTCTTACACAACCCTTATTTATTCTTCTAAGCAAGTTAATTAAATAGCTCTTGAAAAATTCTTTCCAATGATATATAATATTCTACCCTTCCAAAATTAAAATGAATAGTTATTTCAGAATTTTCTAAAACAACTCATAAGCCTTATTTCTCCTCAAAGAATTTCTTAAAAATATTAAAATAAAAAATTTAACTTACCTTTTTCTTCTCAGTGGGATTCGATCCCCTATCACTATCTAAGCACCACTCTAACTGTGGTTCCATTAACCACGTGAGCCAACCACTCACATGAAATTGTGAGCATAGCCACTATGATTTCCTTCCTCCAAACGTGCCCCAGAAGACATGTACACCAAAAGGTGTACTTCCTTTCCAACTCGCAAAAACCAGCGCTGGTGGGATTCAAAATTTGGATCTCCTAGCGCTCAACAACTTGACTACCTCCTTCTTGCCACTAGGCCACAAGCACCTACTATGTATGGGAAGGGTCCTCCCTTCCTTCTATTTCTCCCTTTCTTCACAGGTTTTGATTGCGCTAAAATATCTTTTCTCTTTGTTCGAACGAAACTCACACACATTCAAATTATTGCCAAATGAATTTTTGGCAATGGTATTTATACATATTGCCTTGAATTTTCATACACTAGCCCTTAATCAAATTTGATGACAATGATGGGAATTTCCTCTTTGGAAATTTTAATTTTAATTTTAAAATATTAAAATTTAAAACTTAAACTTCAAAGTTGAATAACTTTATCACTGGGACTCCTTTTTCGATGAAATGAAAAGGCAACCTGGGTTTTAAGAAAAACCCATTTCAAATCTGCCATCCATTTTTTTAAATAAAACCTTTTTCTAAGCTTAGCTCCTTTTTGGAACCAAATGCCATGCATCCCTTCTTGAACCTTTGATCAAAAACCTTTGCTTCTACACAAACATAGTGTTAGCTTACATAGATCTTTTGACATCAATGACAACTCTTAGCTTAGAAACTCAAAATATCCAAAACTTTGGGCAATAGTGAACAAATTCCAAATATCCTGAATGATCTTCACCAGATGATTTATCAATCTTGTGGATTGAATTCTGAGTCGTAGTCTTCATGATTTTTTCCTACAACTCTATGGAAATACTCTAGCCAAATGTAATCTCATTATTTTTGAAATTGATATTTCTTTTGGTCCTCACTTGTGGCTCTCCCTAATTCTACCACCTAGACTCTTTTGAGAGCTTTTGACATTAGCTGGTCCAATAACGCATCAGGTTGACAAAAACTCAGGCTCAATGATAATGGTGGTTTTCCTATTGATCTATTATGGCTATATATACCATAGCTCTGATACCATTGTTAGATTTTGATGTAGTGGCAATGAGAGATAGCAATCACAAGATGTAGAATAATATGAAAGAAAGTAAATATGTGAGATGACTACAATATGCTATAAATAGAAATGATGGAAATGAATACAATGTAGATATGGAGGATATGGACACTCCATGAATAAATCTATTGGACTACATTACACCCATAACCAATATATGGTGATCTATACAACACTATGCTACTACCTACGAATATGCTCTAAGCTTGTATATCCTACTTGTTACTATGAGGACCTTTTTATATAGGAAGATAGATTCCTTGGCCAACACTCTACCTAGTTGTGCAAGGGACAACTTGCATATATACAACTTGCACATTGACACTTGTGAATTTAGTACATTGCATGAAGTAACTATATGTAGACACTAAAATGTGGTTAATCCGATTAAGCACCCACAAACAATGATCAAATTGACATCATATGGCCCCTTGGGCAGCCCTCAGGAGGCTCACAGTGGTTCTAGCCACTCCGAAAAGGTTTTTGGAGGCTACCGACCCAATTTTGGGAGGTTTTGGCCCAAAATTCACCACCGTCCCACCCTGGGATGGTGGTATATTCCCACCATCCCACCCTGGGATGGTGGTGAGCCATCATCCCAGGGTGGGACGGTGAGCAAGTTTGACCCAAAAAAAGTCAAATCTGGGCCAAATGGCACCCAAAAACTGCCATTTAGCATGCCATATGGAGCATGCAGGTCAGAGGGCACTGAATCCTTATGACACACTTCTTAATGGAGGCCCAAAATGGATATTCTCTTCCCCATCCAGTGCATGCCTCCGTTTTGACAAGTGGCACCTCCTGCCATGCATGCCCTTGCATGCCTTTTTGCACATGAGCCCCTTTGGGCTATAAAATGGATTCAATATCCACACAAAAACATATAGAGGAGTTCTAGGATATGCAATGGAGTGCTTCCAAGATTTCCCCTCACCTTATTGCACCTTTTTGCCCTCGAAATCTCTCTTTTGCCAAGGAGGTTACCGGGTGACTTCAAGAAGGTAATCCGAGCATAACTTTTCCATCCGGGTGAATTTATTCACCAAATTCAATGAAAACACACCTTATATTTTTTAGGAACATCTTCTAGTGATTTTTGTAGCAAAAAGTGGCCAGAATTGGTGGGTATCCCCTCCCAGGGTGCCCCCCAAATAGTTGCAGTCACCACCGTCCCCCTGGGATGAGGGTAAATTATTACACAATTTCACTACTATTTTTAATTATTATTTTTCTATATTATCCCATGATGCTACAGTTCAAATTTCAGGTTATTTGGAGTTAAATTGACAAAGTTATAGCATTTTTAAGTTTTTGCAGGCTCGTAGGGCCCATCCGGGCACCCCAATTTGATGCAGGTGGATCTGGGCCCCAATTTGAAAATATAATCATATGGGTTGTCTTGAAATGTCAATTTATGCATACTTTACAAATTTCATGAGTTTTGGATATGTTTAGGTTCGGGATTTTCTTGTCTTCTTCTTCGTAGGTTGCAGGCGGGCGACGCAAAATCGAGGGGTCTACAGATGCAATTTCTGATATATTTTTGGTGATATCCTCTCAAAACCTCCTCTTTAACATATCTGAAAATTTTCAAGTCATTTGGACATGTTTTGATATATTTTTAATATATGCGCTATTTTGCCCCTATGGGGATTGCATGTTTTCACCATACACCCTTGCTATTTGACCCCTTTTGCTTCCTTGTGTGTAGGTGCAGGTTCTTAGAAGGCATTGGGAAGGAATATCAGACATCAGATATTGAATATACAAGCAGCGGTGGCATTGGCTCGCCCACCTCGATTGTGGGTACGCGGAGAAACATTGGATGTGCACCTTGATTCCGTGAAAGACTTGGTCTTTGGGCACCCAATATTGTAACAATTGTATCACATTTTGAGCCCTCAAGGGGACTTCTATGTAACCTTGGATCTGATCCAACAAATTAATGAGAAGAAACTTGCTTTACTTCATTTCCTTTTGTTTGGTATTCTTTCCTTTTCACATGCATGCTTCCTTTTGATGCTCATGAGCGATATGGGGTAGATACACATATTTTTTTACATAATTTGGTGCACTATTTTTCCCTAATTCAGTGGTGATCATGGTGGGACCCTTGTCCCTTTTGATTTGGGTGAAAATTTGACCTCTTTCTTGCATTTTTGCCCTTTTTGTGTTGCAGGTGCTCCCCTCCCCACCCTGGAATGGTGGCAGAGGCTTTATCTGGCACACCCTGGGATGGTGGCTTCACCATCCCACCCTGGGATGGTGGTGAGGCTTCTACTCACCCCACCCTAGAGCGGTGGTGAAACAGAGAGATTTCTGCCCAAAAATTCAGAATTTGGAGAGCTCAAAATGGACAAGGTAAGTGCCTAAACCCTCTGATTTTCTGCTGCATTTATAGAGACTACAAAATTTGGTTTTTCTCACATTATTTTGTTTGCATAGAAAGGTTAAATGTTACTTTTTACTTTTCTTATCACATAAAGTAGCAAAAAGAAGGAGAAAAATCAAAAAGAACTTGTAGTAGCAATGCATCTGTTTGGTTTGATTGCTTGTGGCTTACCCATTGGGTAAGTTAGCATTTAGGATTTGCATTCATAAAGTCAATTTGTAGGTTCTTTATCCTAATTTTCTGAAAGTAAAATGCACTTATTTGCATGCATTTAGTGAATGATCATTGATTGCTTCTTTGCTTACTTTCTTGGATAATAAAGAACCACACACACCATGATTCATATAAACGCTAGTGAGGTGGACTTCATTACCATCCACTAGTAGAGCGCAAGTGACGGTGGGTTTCATCTCCATCCACTTGGCTCAAATCCCATGAACCCGATCCATCTTGCCAAGGCTGGTTCCAAGATCCATCATAGCCCATGGGTTATAGCATGCATCACCCTTCGGGGAGGTGTATCACAGACTACGGGTGAACTGGGTGAGGAACTGGTAGGACCTGTGCTCCCTGGCCATGTGTGGACCTCATCACCACACATTATAGGTAGGATAACGCAACCTGGAGTTCATAGCCAGGTTTTCAAGCTATGAGTATATAGGTGAAATCCAATTGAACATGAGATTACAATCCAAAAATATTTCAAACACGTGACATGAGGTCATTCTTTGCAAAACAACACATCTGAAACACATGAAATAGTTTAGGGATTCACACTTAAAACTTAAAAGAGATAATCATCTGTCTTATTGAGTGTTTCTTTCTTGTATACTATTTCATTAAGAATTTGTAAAGAAGATAATCACTTGGGGTACTAATAGAGGAGCGCAATGGTGCGCACCCATAGCCAAGCCCAATCATGGGTGAAAGCTATGGAGAGTGGATTAGGAGACATGAATCATCTTCGATATAGCCCTAGGGACTTGGTTATACCTCCCTGGTGAGCCTCCACTCCACCTAGCCCCAAGATAGTAGGGCATGAGCCTCATCTCCGAAGGGATCCTCTCCAGGACACCTCGAGGGATGATGAGCATTACTTGGGAGAGTGTTCTCGGTATGTAGATATTTCATAGGCCTTCCTTGGTGAAAGGCAACTATGCACTGAGGCGCTAATAGATAGAGTGGTGCCATGCATCCACGTACCCATCAGGGCTGACACGCCTAAGCAGAGGTAGGAGTATGACTTCACACACTGGCCGGAGCAAGTCGACATGACTCTACCTCCACGTCACCTTGATAGGATACAATAGCTCATGCAGCCCGATGGGAATGACACTCATCGATCGAGGTGAGCCAATTCTGCCCTACCTTTCCTCATTCAGGAGGGAAGACATGAGGAGATCCTAGAATTTCCTCAAGAACAATATTCCGTGCATGCCCGATGTGCCTCTGTGCTAGCTGAGTGTAATGAACACATGTTCCAGCCTGAGCCTCAAGTCAATGCGGCGAACCTCGAGAGAGGCAAGCACCCTATGGAGAACACAGAGTACCTTGGACAAGGTCGACCCTAGGGTGAGACTCCTAGACCCCCTAGGCCTCACACTATGGATCAAATTAGGCAAGCGGTTGTGAGATATATAGAATGCCAAGCTCAGTTCAAGCAGCTTCGGTGGGATAAAGAGCAACTAGACCGCTTGCACCAACTTGAGAAAGAAAGGATCGAATGATAGACCAATGAGCTGTTCCAGAAGACTTTGAGAGAGAGGGTCCCTACCCCTAAGACACATAGGTAGGAAGTCCATCCGAGGCAACCCATGCTCATTCGAGAGAGGTCCTCGAGACCTTATCAAATGTTGCTTCCATGACCTCCTAGGCTAGATCGGGAGATGCCTCCCAGGCCAAACATAGGGCACCCACCATGGGTAGATACCCCCATTTATAGGCCGGCTCGAGAGATGCCTTACGGGGCTTATACTGAGCATGAGCCAAAAGTAGAATATGTTGAGACGCCTTACCGAGGTAGGGGGGTGACTTACCACCACCTCGCCCTAGGTTGGAGGATCCTAGACCTCCACCGCAAGATGTGAACAAATATGAGGAGATCAAGTCCTCAGGCCCTTATAAAGCATTGTTAGAATGCTTGGAGTCAGTAGAGAACAAGACCTCTGGGTCAGGATCTCAAAAGCCCACTATGCATCAATTGCATAGTCAACCCATCCATCCGTCAGTACCTGCACCTCCCTATCTAGAGCAATTTAAGTTGCCTCAGTTGGCTACCTTTAAGGGAGAAGAGGATGCACAAGAACATGTCACTAGGTTCTTAGGTCAATGCTTCGGCATTCATGATGATGATGCTTTGCTTTTGAGGACATTTGTGACTACCCTCATCGGCCCTACCTCCGAGTGGTTTTACCAACTCCCTAAGCATAGCATCCATAATTTGGACCAACTTGCGGATGCATTCCTAGAATGCTTTGCCTTCAATACCAAGAGGAAGGCAACGTTGGCCGATGTAGCTAGGTTGAAATAGTATGATGATGAGTCAATAAAAAATTATGGCAATAGATGGTGAACCTTGCTCGCCAAGCTACCTTATCTTCTCCCCATGTCGGAGTTGACTCAGATGTTCTCCAAAATTTTCTTAAAGCCAATCTCCTTGTTGCTGCAGTTGCAACAATACCCCACTCTTGAAGATGCCTTAGCACAGGCTAGGATCATCGAAGAAATCAAGATTCAAGAGGGTGAGATTGTGAAGCCTCGCAAGAAGGAATGGAGCAAGAATGCTAAGAACACCCCAGTGCAACCTAAGTCAGTAGTAGTAAATCAGGTTGCCATTAGTGTCCTGGGGCCAATGCCAACCATGCCACCTCAAAAGCCTAATTATCAGGCCACCCCTGGGAACTATGCCAAGGATAACCAGAATGGTCAAGGGTAAAATCAATAGCATCGCCCCAAGCGACAATTCACACCCATTGCAGAGTCTATGGACTCAATGTTTGATCACCTCTTGGTGGCCAATGCGATCCATCTACCTGATAGTCGACCTATCGACCCTAATGCACCTAAGCCCAAAGGATACAGAGAAGACCTATATTGCAAATTTCATAGGCAAAATGGGCATGATGTGCAAATGTGCTATAAATTCAAACACTTGGTGCAAGACCTAATTGATAGGAATGCCCTCTAGGTAGATAACCCTATCACACCAAACAACCAATAGATGGAGGTCTTCAAGGACCCCTTGCCTGCCCACATAGAGCAGGCCAAACCAGTGCCCCAGGTGAATGAGGTTCACCATGCCCCTCCTAAGCAAGGATATGTTGGCATGGTCAGTATTGTGACAAGAAATAGGTGGTATCCAAGTCCAGCCACACCACCTGTGGCTCAGAGTGATGTCCCTTCGACATCGTAGCCTATACCACCTCTTGGACTAAGCCTCCCACCTAGGCCTATAGTCACCATTAAGAGCAAGCTCGCTCAAAGCTTAAGAACAACATCTGCCCGGCTCTCCATCTATGAGCTCATCCAACAATCACAACCTCATAGAGAAGCCTTGATGGAGATCCTTAAGGCAATTGAGCTTCAGCCCTAGGAGTCTAACTCCTTCAACAACTTTGTGGGGCATGTGTGGCAATGCATGAAACCGGTAATTACTTTTTGAGAAGATGAACTTAAATCGGTTCCACATGATATGGTGGATCCCCCTTTACACATTGTCGCACGTGTGAATGGGACACCATACAAGAGAGTGTTGATAGATACTGGGTCTTCGAGCAACATCATAACTACAATAGCTCTAAAGCACCTGAAGCTCCTAGCATCTCATATTGTCACATCTACCTACACCCTCCGAGCATTCAATGATGCCATATGCTCAATGGTTGGTACAATCATCCTACCTATTCAAGTAGGAGAAAAGATCATCTCGATGATGTGCCACATCTTGGAGGGTGAGATGGCATACAACATTTTGTTAGGAAGACCATGGATCAGGGACATGAAGTGTGTCCCTTCCATCACTCACCAGTGCCTCAAGTACACTCATGAAGGGCAAGTTCATGTCATCCCCATGGACCTAGAGCCCTTCAAGTACTACAACATGGTGCAGTAGTTACCCGAGTCGACCTTGCCATCGATACATCTAGATTTTCAACCGAATAAATCTAGCCGAGGTTCGACCCCACCGCTACCGCATACCATGCCCTCCTCATCATCGGCTCCACCCTAGATGCCTAATACACTAGTGGATCCTTTGCCTAGGAACCTAGAGAAGTGGCCCATTGAGGAGGACCAACCGATCATATCCACTATCTCTACAGAGGAGATACTTAGCCCGGATGATGAAGAGACACCACATGAGGCAAACGATGAGCCGGATCAAGTCTCACTCTCATCCCTCTTCTATCCATAGCCCTAGGTTATAGTACATCTGGCTTCTACCGGATTGGGAGAATACATGGTTAGGAATGTTACCACTACTCCTACTTTAGAGTCGATGCAAGACATGGGTAGACCCCGTCTTCCCATAGGCACTATCGTGCCTCTTGGTATTCCCCCTAATCAAACAAATTTTGTCTATGGGGGCCTTGACTATGGCATCGAACCTTACCAACAATAGGAGGAAGATGAGGAACCTTTTGGAGAAGATATTAACTACTTGTCTAACCCTAACTTCACCCTGAAGTACCTTGACCTATGCAACTGGCATGGTTATGGGTTAGGCCTGTATGAGCAAGGCACCAGAATCCCTTGTCAACCACAATATCAAATGCCCTATGACAAGTCGGGAGTGGGATGCAACAATCCCTTGCCTCTAGATGTCCTCTTAGATAGCCTAAATCGCTTGAATATAGGCTATGAGGGCGGGTTGGCCCAAGACCCTTATGCCAATCCCAATATAGTCTACTCCTTGGGGGATTACTTTCCATGGCTAGATGGGAACCCCATGATCCCTAGTGACATTCCCCCACATTTTGAGAGAGGGGAAGGTTCATGGAGTTGTCCCCATGTCTGTGATGAGTCAGATCAAGGCACCTCATATGAATGGACCTCAGAGGATGAGTCGGGTTATGAGGTAGCACCATATGACCCTTTTGAGTCGGATAGTGATCATTCACAAATTGTCCCCATTAATGACCAACAGGAAGGCCTCATACATCTGTTCCCTTTCCCTGATCCTATCTGGTGGTAGCTCCTTCCTCTTGAAGAGCCGGTTCACCCGTAGGAAGATAGACCTCCTAGGGGGGAGCAGTTAATTTACTTGAGCAGTTGGGTCCTCATGAGCCTGAGGCACTACGAGATGAGAATGAAGGAATCCTCATCCATGATGATGATTATGAGGAATTAGCATATATGGGACCACACCTACCTGATCGCCCGATCCCAAGGGGTAACAATGAGGTTCCCATATATGATAGTGACTATGAGGATGAAACAGAGAGGGCATACCTTGGTCCTCATTACTTGCATCATCATCATGAGCCCATCGACATAGATGAAGTCTATCATTAGTTGCATGTTGGCCCATGCTTGAGGGCAAGGCCTATCAATTTAGGCCAGATTCACCATGAGGTCTTCCCTGACCCACCCACACACATGGAGCTCCTTGAGCCTAATGATCCCATCCTATAGTCTATTCCTAGATAGGATCCGAAGATCCCCATTCCCCCAGAACCACATCTGGGGGTGAGAGATGACATCAATACATAGTCACATGCACGTGGTCCTAGAGAGTAGACACATTTCATCAATATGATCTCCATTGATTTGACCACACCACTTCACAACCCATCCGATCCTTCCAAGCCATGCCATCTAGATCTAGATGCTATTGACTGGGATCACGTTGATTCACCCCCATCACCCTCTGAGTATTGGGCTTGCGGTGGGTTGTTTCACTTTTCCACTGGCCCAACTCATGATGTCTTCCATGCTGAGGAGGGACCTAAAGTTCCCATCGAGGATTTAAATCTAGCTGATGACATCCATTTGATACCTACTCCCCATCAGTTGGAGGAGGGGTCTCATATGTCAATCGAGCCTACGGTTGACAAAGATATCGGCTCAGATCCTAAAAACCCATAATGTATCAAGCTAGGGGAAAGCCTATCCCCCGAAGAGCAAGCCGATTATATAGCCCTTCTCACAAAGAAGAAGGTAACTTTTGCATGGTCTTACAAAGACATGTCGGGACTAGATCCAAATCTGGTCACCCATAATCTAATGCTTGACCCCAAAGTCAAACCTGTCAAGCAAAAGTTGAGAAAGATGCACCCAACAGTGGCCTTGATGGTCAAATATGAGCTACAAAAACTATTGGATGCCAAGTTTGTCATTTCTGTAGACTATCCACCATGGTTGTCCAACATGGTCCCCATCAAGAAGCCTGATGGGAGGATTCACATTTGCACCAATTTTTGAGACCTAAACAAAGTGAGTCCTAAGGATGATTTTCCTTTGCCAAGCATAGATGCCTTGGTAGATGCCACCATAGGACATGAAATGCTCTCCCTTATGGATGGCTTCTCTGGGTATAATCAGATTCGTATCAACCTTGAAGACCAGCTCAAAATGGCATTCACAATGCCTTGGGGAACATTTTGTTACAAGGTCATGCCATTTGGCCTTAAGAATGTCGGTGCCACCTACCAGTGTGCCATGACATATATCTTCCATGACTACATGCATAAAATTTTGGAAGATTACATGGATGACTTATTGGCTAAATCTCTATTACGTCATGAGCACCTAGATGTCTTGTGCAAAGTCCTCGATCACCTTATTGAACATAATGTGAGATTGAACCCCAAGAAGTGCATCTTTGGCATCACATCTGGAAAGCTCTTGGGATTTATAGTTTCCAAATGAGGCATCGAAGTGGACCCTAACAAAGTCAAGGCAATCCTTGAAATGCCTCCCCTGACTACCATCAAGCAGCTTCGTAGCTTGTAGGGGAGGATTGCATCCATCAAATGCTTTATAGCACAATTGTCGGACAAGTGTAGACCCATGAACAAACTTTTGCACAAGGGGGTCACATTCCACTGGGACGATGAGTGTCAGGATGCCTTTGATGCAATTAAACAATACCTGGCTTCACCGCCAGTGTTAGCTCCACCTAGACCAGGGGTGCCATTCCGATTATATATCTCAGCTACTGAGATTGCATTGGGTGCCATGTTAGCCCAAAATAATGAATTTCACAAGGAACAGGCCACATACTATCTCAGTCGCACCCTGGTGAGCTATGAGATTAAGTATGCATACATTGAAAAGTTATGTCTAGCGGTGGTTTTTGCTACCAAGAAGCTATGACACTATATGCTCAGCCACACTACGTATGTTGTATCTAAAGAGAATCCATTGTGATACATGATGAGTCGTACTTATCATAGTAGTCGCATGATAAAATGGATCATGTTGTTGATAGAATTTGACCTAGAATTCATAGGACAAAATTCAATCAAAGGTCAGGTCATTGTTGATCAACTTGCAGAGGCTCCTCTCCAGGAGGATCAACCTCTTAGCATGGAGCTTCCCGATGATGGAGTCTTCCAAATATCAGAATCACCTGATTCTGATGAGCTTGAGTCATAGGCGGATATGACTCTTTTCTTCGATGGCTCCAAATGCGAGCAAGGGGGTGGCATAGGGATCATGTTTTTCACACCGCATGGGGCTCCCATACCCCTATCATTTAAACTTGATTTCCCCTGCACCAACAATAATGCCGAGTATGAAGCCTTACTCATAGGGCTTAAAATGGCTATCACCATGAAAATCACCAAGCTCAACATTTTTGGTGACTCCTTGCTCATTGTCAACTAGGTCAAGGGAATCTTCCAAGTGCAAGTGCCCAGTTTTGCAAGCCTACAAAGCCCTTGTGGACAAATCCCTAGAAAATTTTGAATGGTATGACATCGAGGCACTCCCTCGATCATCTAATCATTTTGTGGATACAATGGCCTCTTTAGGATCCTTGATTCCACAAGACCCCATAGGGGAGATGACAACCATTCAAGTCAAGATGCTATCACAATCAATGGTTGAGCGTGAGAGCACTCAAGCCATGCTAGAAGTCCACTTGATTCAAATAGAACCTCATCAAGAGAGATTCTCACACATTCATGAGCACTTGAATCATGCCGCTTGGGGGACTCTGTTCCCCCAAACCCCTTTTGATAGCAACACAATGCTATTCTTACAAGTTCTATCCCAATCTGCATTTGCTCGGGATGAACTTCATGAGGGATAGGCAATTCATGCAATCGAGGCTTCCACACAGTAGGACTGGTCCACACCAATTAGAGAGTACCTAAAGCTTGGTAACCTCCCTCTTGGATTATCGCACACTGCCAAAAGGACATTTAAATGGAAGGCAGCAAAGTTTGTCTTGTTAGGAGACATCCTATACCGTCGGAGCTATGAAGGAATCCTCCTTCATTGCTTAGAGTATCAAGAATCGACTTGGGCAATGGCCCAAGCACATGATGGTACTTGTGGTGGCCATTTTAGTGGCATGGCCATCGCAAAGCGCATTCTCCACATGGGCTATTATTGGCCAACTTTAGAGCGAGATTGTTGCGCATATGTGAGGAAGTGCATGAAATGTCAACACCATGCTAACTTGACACATGTACCTTCCCAGGCCTTACAACCGATCCAATCGGCTTGGCCATTTTTGTAATGGGGGTTGGATTTAATCAAGAAAATCTCCCCTACATCCTCGGGCCATCACACATTTATCATCATGGCTATCGAGTATTTTACAAAGTGGGTGGAAGCAATCCCCCTTACCACTATGATAGGACCCCGCATAGCGGAGTTCATATTGCATAATATCATTTGTCATTTTGGTATTCCATCCAAGATCATTTCAGATAATGGGACATCATTCAAGAATAAAGATGTGCATGCTTTGACAACAAAGTATAATATCCAGCACAACTTTTTGACACCCTATTATCCACAAGCAAATGGGCAAGTAGAAGCATCAAACAAGACATTAATTGCCATATTGAAGAAAATAGTCAAAGAGAATCATACCGATTGGCACACGCAAATGCCGCTTGCCCTTTGGGCTTACCGCACTAGCATTCGGATGCCCACTAGGGCAACTCCATTTTCACTAGTGTATGGTGCTGAGGCAGTCATGCCTCTAGAGTTAGAAATCCCATCACTATGCATATCCATGCAAGAGTTTATTGATGATGATACTGTGCAACAAGCTCACCTAGATCAACTTATGTTGTTGGATGAACATCACATTAATGCACTTGAGCATCTACGTGTGTATCAAGAGCGGCTCAAAAGAGCCTACAATATGAAAGTCCATCTCAGAGACTTTCAGGTTGGTGATCTCGTCCTAAAAGAGAACCAACAAAATTCTAGCTTGTCGCCCCACCTACGAGACAAATTTGTGGTAAACTGGTTAGGTCCCTTTGTCATCACTAGTCAAATAGGGCCTGGAACTTATCACCTAGCTTCACTTGAAGGTGTCGAGGATCCTGAACCCTTGAACATCCTTCACTTGTGGCCATTTCATGCTTAGAGAGCACCCAAAAGGCTCCTAGCGGGTTCTCACCATCTAGGTCAAGTAAAAATGCTCCTAGACTATCTACGATCATCTAGGTCAACCCTAAAAGCCCCAAAGGCATCCATAAGCCCTTTGGTCATAGCCAAATGCCCCTAGGCAGTCGTAGACACTTTTTAAGTGTCATTGCACGTCTAGGTCACCCAAAAGGCTCCTAGTGGGTTCTCATCATCTAGGTCAAGTAAAAATGCTCCTAGACTATCTACGATCATCTAGGTCAACCCTAAAAGCCCCAAAGGCATCCATAAGCCCTTTGGTCATAGCCAAATACCCCTAGGTAGTCGTAGACACTTTTTAAGTGTCATCGCATGTCTAGGTCACCCAAAAGGCTCCTAGTGGGTTCTCACCATCTAGGTCAAGTAAAAATGCTCCTAGACTATCTACGATCATCTAGGTCAACCCTAAAAGCCCCAAAGGCATCCATAAGCCCTTTGGTCATAGCCAAATACCCCTAGGTAGTCGTAGACACTTTTTAAGTGTCACCGCATGTCTAGGTCACCCAAAAGGCTCCTAGTGGGTTCTCACCATCTAGGTCAAGTAAAAATGCTCCTAGACTATCTACGATCATCTAGGTCAACCCTAAAATCCCCAAAGGCATCCATAAGCCCTTTGGTCATAGCCAAATGCCCCTAGGCATTTGTAGACACTTTTTAAGTGTCATCGCACGTCTAGGTCACCCAAAAGGCTCCTAGCGGGTTCTCACCATCTAGGTCAAGTAAAAATGCTCCTAGACTATCTATGATCATCTAGGTCAACCCTAAAAGCCCCAAAGGCATCCATAAGCCCTTTGGTCATAGCCAAATGCCCCTAGGTAGTCGTAGACACTTTTTAAGTGTCGCACGTCTAGGTCACCCAAAAGGCTCCTCGTAGGGTTCTCACCATCTAGGTCAAGTAAAAATGCTCCTAGACTATCTATGATCATCTAGGTCAACCCTAAAAGCCCCAAAGGCATCCATAAGCCCTTTGGTCATAGCCAAATGCCCCTAGGTAGTCGTAGACACTTTTTAAGTGTCATCGCATGTCTAGGTCACCCAAAAGGCTCCTAGTAGGTTCTCACCATCTAGGTCAAGTAAAAATGCTCCTAGACTATCTACGATCATCTAGGTCAACCCTAAAAGCCCCAAAGGCATCCATAAGCCCTTTGGTCATAGCCAAATGCCCCTAGGTAGTCGTAGACACTTTTTAAGTGTCGTTGCATGTCTAGGTCACCCAAAAGGCTCCTAGTGGGTTCTCACCATCTAGGTCAAGTAAAAAATGCTCCTAGACTATCTACGATCATCTAGGTCAACCCTAAAATCCCCAAAGGCATCCATAAGCCCTTTGGTCATAGCCAAATGCCCTTAGGTAGTCATAGACACTTTTTAAGTGTCGTCACACGTCTAGGTCACCCAAAAGGCTCCTAGCAGGTTCTCATCATCTAGGTCAAGTAAAAATGCTCCTAGACTATCTACGATCATCTAGGTCAACCCTAAAATCCCCAAAGGCATCCATAAGCCCTTTGGTCATAGCCAAATGCCCCTAGGTAGTCGTAGACACTTTTTAAGTGTCGTCGCACGTCTAGGTCACCCAAAAGGCTCCTAGTGGGTTCTCACCATCTAGGTCAAGTAAAAATGCTCCTAGACTATCTACGATCATCTAGGTCAACCCTAAAAGCCCCAAAGGCATCCATAAGCCCTTTGGTCATAGCCAAATTCCCCTAGGTAGTCGTAGACACTTTTTAAGTGTTGTCGCATGTCTAGGTCACCCAAAAGGCTCCTAGCGGGTTCTCACCATCTAGGTCAAGTAAAAATGCTCCTAGACTATCTACGATCATCTAGGTCAACCCTAAAAGCCCCAAAGGCATCCATAAGCCCTTTGGTCATAGCCAAATGCCCCTAGGTAGTCGTAGACACTTTTTAAGTGTCATCGCATGTCTAGGTCACCCAAAAGGCTCCTAGCGGGTTCTCACCATCTAGGTCAAGTAAAAATGCTCCTAGACTATCTACGATCATCTAGGTCAACCCTAAAATCCCCAAAGGCATCCATAAGCCCTTTGGTCATAGCCAAATGCCCCTAGGTAGTCGTAGACACTTTTTAAGTGTCATCGCATGTCTAGGTCACCCAAAAGGCTCCTAGCGGGTTCTCACCATCTAGGTCAAGTAAAAATGCTCCTAGACTATCTACGATCATCTAGGTCAACCCTAAAAGCCCCAAAGGCATCCATAAGCCCTTTGGTCATAGCCAAATGCCCCTAGGTAGTCGTAGACACTTTTTAAGTGTCATTGCACGTCTAGGTCACCCAAAAGGCTCCTAGCGGGTTCTCATCATCTAGGTCAAGTAAAAATGCTCTTAGACTATCTATGATCATCTAGGTCAACCTTAAAAGCCCCAAAGGCATCCATAAGCCCTTTGGTCATATCCAAATTCCCCTAGGTAGTCGTAGACACTTTTTAAGTGTTATTGCACGTCTAGGTCACCCAAAAGGCTCCTAGCGGGTTCTCACCATCTAGGTCAAGTAAAAATGCTCCTAGACTATCTATGATCATCTAGGTCAAACCTAAAAGCCCCAAAGGCATCCATAAGCCCTTTTGTCCCCCCCAAATGCCCCAATGGCCCCCAAATAAGCCCATTGGTCACATGTGTATACATATCAATCAAAAATTCAAAAACATCATCAAAATTTCAAAAATTCAAAAATATTGCATCACATCACATTGCATCCCATTGCATTTTATCATCGCTTGCATTTAGGCATATTCATCATTAGCACTTTACATTTTAGAGTTGCTCATACATGTCTAGCACCATGATGGTACATTACTTACCACTCAAAATCAATGTTGTGAAAGTACTCATAGTTCAATGCCACAATTATCATTTTCACCCATATTTTTCATATTTCCATAGTCATGTCTATTCCCTTCACTTAGCCATTTGTTTTAGAATGTCAGTAGGGTTTTTGGTCACTCAACCATATCTAGTCTCTACTCAGATTTTGTAGAAGGCTAGCTTGATTTTTTAGGAGGTAGAGTCTTGATTGGATTATGCCTTGTGTACATCATATCCCAAACACAATTAATCATTAACAATCCAAGTTTTGCACAAAGATAGATGAAATCCATGAAGTGGTCTAGGGTTACCTTAAGCGAAAAGGTCATCCTGCTCATCCCCCTGTGTGAATGGTTCAAGAATGCTGAGAGTTGGCAAAAGGACAAGTTCTCCCCTACCCAATTCCCCCCACAACAATAAGTGGTTTTCCCCCTTTTTTGTCATCAAAATCCCACATTTTCACATGTTTGCAATAGTCTAAATTTGCAAACCCCCACAAAGCAAAAATTCCAAATACAAAAATACAAAAATCAAAAAGTGCACACATCAAAAAGCACAAGAAACAGTGATCCCCATCACTCAAAATTCAAATCCCTTGCTCAAGAGAAAAAGAAAAAACTCAAAATAAATAGTGATTATTATCACTAAAAAGAGAAAAATAAATAGTGATTCTTATCACTTCATATGAGAGCAAGTATCCCAATAAAATTCAAGAAAGTAGGGAGTCAAACTTGAATCCCTAGAACTCTCAGCATTTGGAAAACCATCAGGTGATCCTCATTACGGGTTTGGTGGATAGCCTATCCGTCAATGGCGGTAGCCTCCCACATGATGATATGTCTACCATATTAGCTTTTGGGTGTATGTGTAGACCAATGTTTGCATGTGGATGAGCTAGCTTTGGTAACCTAGATTGCCTAGTGGTCTAGTCATACTTAGTACAAAACCTACGATGGTGGCATTCATTTGGTGATCCTCAGTACAGGTTTGGTTGAGAGCCTGCTTGGCACTGGTGGTATCCTTATGCATCTCACAGGAATGAACTCACTTGCACACACAGGGATATGAAGTACCTTGGTCATCCTAGCAGATTCATACCTTGTCAAAAAGTCTTGCATGGTTAGTATACAACTTTTGATGAGTTGACTAGAGTGTTTGAGTCTCATGAAAACCTAATGGGCATTCCCTAAACAACATGTCATTCATATCACTTCACCACATTCATTTCAATTACATTATTCACAAATCCATTATATAAGTCTCATGACAACATTACATATGAGTTGGTGCAAAATACATCATCTATGGTGCTAGCATAATACAACATATAGTCTACACATTGCATCCTCTAAAATCAATAAATCATCCATCTCACTATACATCCATGCATGTACAAAATAAAATCAAATCAAAATCACAAAATATGCATACATAGGCATTCATCATCATTGCATAAATCAAATTGCATACATTTCATAAAATAATAAACACATGATGGTAAACCACATAAAAAGCTCATATATATATTATTTTTTTTTTTTTTTTTTTATGTATGGTGGGATAAAAAGATACATCATGTTGCCCATCGGCTACAATAAAGTGAGTCCTCAGACTTCACATTGCTAAAACATCCAAAAAACATAAAAAGAGTCATGCGAGCCACTACCATGGTCACGCAGGACCGGTACTATGACTCACACTCCCACCTATAGTTGGAGTCCTCTGTGAACTCCCATACCTACTACCACCTACCCTATCAGCTCTCCACCTAGACCCTGGTGCCTCCAGCCTAGAGGAAGACTACCCTGTCCTACTATGGTGACTCTGGTATGACCCACTGGCACTTGCATCATCCCGTAGATGCCCACCAAGGTACACTACCTCAGTCTCCATCTCATCTGTATAAGCCTACCCCTTCGACATCATGCCTGGTAAGTCTCCACCATAGAATGGAGTCGTGTCACCTCTGCCTATAGCCTAGTCACCTCCCCACTATTGGAATCCTCTCATGTAGGGCTTCGAGATCACAACTATGCTCAAAGAGATGCTATCTCGGCCTGAGCCACCTATACCTCGACTCACTATGCTGCTAGCTCTACCTGTACATCATGCACCTATGTCCATAGGAGATCTCTCTCCTACCTCACCCTGAGTAGCTCATCTCGTAGCTCTACCTCTATGTCTCCTAGTGCCATCGATGGTGCCTACACCTCCTCATCCCCAATATCATCATCCCCCATATTCACCTTGATCTCCTAAGTCTAGGAGATCCACATGCTCCCCTACCCTATGTCCCTGCCAATCACCTACCTCACCCTGGTCCTCACCAAAAATATCTTGAGGTGCCTCCCTAGCTGCACCCCTCCCTAGTGGCCCCTCTCCATGCCCCTGGCCTATCACCCACCAAGCATCATACTCTATTGTAGTCCCAACATCATCCACATCTGGAATGTCTACTACAGGATCCGTATCCCATGCCACTACCTCTACCATCGGCCATGCCAATATCCTCTCATCCCTATGATGCCGATAAGGCATCGACTCACTAGGCACCCCCTAGTATAGCCCAAACTATCACATCACCCAAGAAAAAGGGAAGTACTCCTGCTCCGTGCCATGTCATCCAACCAGCCATCTACCTCATCGCACCCTATGGAGCTGTACAGTAGCATCTGCCCACTCTGGGAAATCCCTGTATGGTCTCCAGAACACCTGGCCTACCTTAAGTTATGAGAATAGATCTGCATAGTGACCCACATCACCTATGAATCATCGACTCTGTCCCCTCTCCTGAGCCCTCTACCATAGGATGCCATATCCTATCTCCCTATCTACTAGTTGTGCTCGAGTCATCCATGGTAGCCCCTGTGGTCACCCCATAACTATGTGCTGCCATCCCTAGAACTATAAAAAAAGCTACACCCCACACCCTTCCATTGATGGTAGCAGATCTCGTACAACTCATCATAGAGCTGTGCCAGTAGTGTAGTACCCCATGCCATCACTAGTGGCTCCACCATAGTACACCTCACCAGCGCAAACACTATCTCCACTAGGTTCCATGGGAACCTCACTCTAGAAGAATATGGTAGTAGCATATTGGAGATGAGCATCATGAGTAGTGTATGCCTCACCCCCAATACCTTCACCTCATGCCATAATCCTACCAGCATACCCCCCTTCAAGCAATCCAACTCTATCATCTCTAGATCATAACTGAAGTACCTCTCGAGCACTGCCTATCTCTGGTCTCATGGTGTCATGCGGATCGGCCACCCTTCTATCAAAATTTAAAGAATCTGATAGACATCCTCAAGCATCACCATCATCTCCCTAGTGGGTAGGTGGAAGGTATTGGTGCACGGATCCCATAGATCAATCAGGGCAGTCAGATATGCACGGTCTCCTATAATAGCCTCTAATCGGGTCACCTGCTTGAGGTCGATGGCATCCAACCACTCCCAGTCCTCTATGGTCAAGGCATCCCTCATGGAATCAAAGAGAGTAGGTACTCGATACCGACTCCTCACCACCTGATAGGGATAAGCAACTCAATAATACACCACCAAAATGGCCTCGCATGGCCCCAAAAACATTCAAAAGAAAAGACTCAAAATGGCCCCTCTTTGAGGCCGGTTTGTGGCCATTCCTCCCTAGGAATGGCCCCCAACCCTATGGCCAGCCCATCAAGGGATGGCCTATGACCAGCCCACACTAGCCATCCCACCTAGGGATGACTCCAAGAAATTGGGCTCAAAAAGGCCTTTCAGGCCATCAAAAATAGCAAAAACAATGCAAAATTGGACCTATAAAATGCAATTTAATTGCACAAAAACATGGATAAAACATAAAATTTGGTACATATCTCATAAATTAGGTTTAATTACCTACAATATAGTGTGATATGCTTCCAAGTCAAAAACATACCATAAAAGCAAAAAAATCAACTCCTAACACTAGGAAAATGCAATAAGAGAGACTTGGCATACCTGTCTCGCACCGGCTCCTCCACTGGCTGAGTCCACCCACTGACTCATGGTGACTGTGGGATGAATTTGATAGTTCTCCACTACTTAGAATCACTCTCCTACTCCTCACCTCTCAAACTTCCAAAGAAAGCATGCACAAATGAGCCTAACCTTCATATTTTGGGTTTATATAAATATGCAGGGGTCACCACCATCCCAGGGTGGGATGAGCACACATTTGGCTAACTGTGCCACCCTGGGATGGTGGTAGAACATGCCCTCATCCCACCCTGGGATGGTGGTAGCAAAAATAGGCCAAAACAACCCAAAATGACCCAAAACAGGTCCAAAACTACACCAAAACAACTCAAATTGGGTCCAAATTTCACATAGATCAAAATGCAACCATGAGGATCCTAGGAGGGATGGAAAAGTTGTTAATTCATGCCCTAATAAGGCCATTGTGGCCAGACCACCCCCCGGGCATGCATTTTTCAGCTCCTTTCCTCCAGGAAAACTCAACAAAGTCACCAAAATCCTCTCCAAATTGCCCTATTTTTCAAGGGACAAAGCTAAAGGTAAGCATAACACAAGTCAATTGGGTCAAGTGACTCATCACTTTTCTCACTGGTCATTCCCTCATTGACTCATCACTTGAGGGGGTAGTCATACTCAGTCCAAATCAGCAAGCACACACTCAATTATGCGAATTGCATTCGTTCAACGAATCTTCGATAAAGACAATCATGCTCCTGCTTGGGGCAGCAAACAAGCACACAATATCACATCATAATACTTGAAATTACTGGCATCATGAATACATGGGCCTTAGCCTTTCATGATGGACAATTTTCAAGCATAGGCATGCTCATTTAATGAGTCAAAAACAAGGATTCAAGAACACACACCCTTTTCATGATTGGGGCATCTAAAGTTGGTTAGGTTATCGAGTAACCTTAATCATTCAACATTTTGGTCATCTATTTTTGCTCAGCATTATGCTGCACACAATGCATCTCAAAAATGGGCATCTTTAGACACTAAAATATGGTAAATCCGATTAAGCACCCACAAACAATGATCAAATTGACATCATATGGCCCCTTGGGCAGCCCTCAGGAGGCTCACAGTGGTTCTAGCCACTCTAGAAAGGTTTTTGGAGGCTACCAGCCCAATTTTGGGAGGTTTTGGCCCAAAATTCACCACCGTCCCACCCTGGGATGGTGGTGAGCCATCGTCCCAGGGTGGGACGGTGAGCAAGTTTGACCCAAAAAAGTCAAATCTGGGCCAAATGGCACCCAAAAACTGCCATTTAGCATGCCATATGGAGCATGCGGGTCAGAGGGCACTGAATCCTTATGACACACTTCTTAATGGAGGCCCAAATTGGATATTCTCTTCCCCATCCAAGTGCATGCCTCCCTTTTGACAAGTGGCACCTCCTGCCATGCATGCCCTTTTGCACATGAGCCCCTTTGGGCTATAAAATGGATTCAATATCCACACAAAAACATAGAGAGGAGTTCTAGGATATGCAATGGAGTGCTTCCAAGATTTCCCCTCACCTTATTGCACCTTTTTGCCCTTGAAATCTCCCTTTTGCCAAGGAGGTTACCGGGTGACTTCAAGAAGGTAATCCGAGCATAACTTTTCCATCCGGGTGAATTTCTTCACCAAATTCAATGAAAACACACCTTATATTGTTTAGGAACATCTTCTAGTGATTTTGGTAGCAAAAAGTGGCCGGAATTGGTGGGTATCCCCTCCCAGGGTGCCCCCCAAATAGTTGCAGTCACCACCGTCCCCCCGGGATGAGGGTAAATTCTTACACAATTTCACTACTATTTTTAATTGGTAATTTTCTATATTATCCCATGATGCTACAGTTAAAATTTCAGGTGATTTGGAGTTAAATTGAAAAAGTTATAGCATTTTTAAGTTTTTGCAGGCTCGTAGGGCCCATCCGGGCACCCCAATTTGATGCAGGTGGATCTGGGCCCCAATTTGAAAATATAATCATATGGGTTGTCTTGAAATGTCAATTTATGCATACTGTCCAAATTTCATGAGTTTTGGATATGTTTAGGTTCGGGATTTGCTTGTCTTCTTCTTTCGTAGGTTGTAGGCGAGCGACACAAAATCGAGGGGTCTACAGATGCAATTTCTGATCTTTTTTTGGTGATATCCTCTCAAAACCTCCTCTTTAACATCTCTGCAAATTTTCAAGTCATTTGGACATGTTTTGATATAGTTTTAATATATGCGCTATTTTGCCCCTGTGGGGATTGCATGTTTTCCACCATACACCCTTGCTATTTGACCCCTTTTTGCTTCCTTGTGTGCAGGTGCAGGTTCTTAGAAGGCATTGGGAAGGAATATCAGACATCAGAGATTGAAGATACAAGCAGCGGTGGCATTGGCTCACCCACCTCGATTGTGGGTACGCGGAGAAACATTGGATGTGCACCTTGATTCCGTGAAAGACTTGGTCTTTGGGCACCCAATATTGTAAAAATTGTATCACATTTTGAGCCCTCAAGTGGGACTTCTGTGTAACCTTGGATCTGATCCAACAAATTAATGAGAAGAGACTTGCTTTAATTCATTTCCTTTTGTTTGGTATTCTTTCCTTTTCACATGCATGCTTCCTTTTTGATGCTCATGAGCGAGATGGGGTAGATACACATATTGTTTTACATCATTTGGTGCACCATTTTTCCCTACTTCACTAGATAACTTCCCTCTAAAGTAATATAATGTCCTAATTATGTACCAAGGAAGGTACATTTACATGACCCAAATGATGTAATATAATGTCCTAATTATGTACCAAGGAAGGTACATTTACATGACCCAAATGATGTAATATAATCTAACTCTTATAAGTGCACGTCAAAGAGATCCTCATTGCTCCAATATAGGGTAGTTTTTGGTAAATTTAATGGATATTTACCAGGGGCTTTAGCCTTGATAAAATGAATTGATAGGAGTTAGAAGTGTCCAGGAGTGATTCTATCATTTCTTCCTAAAGGTTTCTTCCTAGCAATTTTTTGTTCTAGGGAAGAAAGAGAAAGAATCCTAAAAGGGAGTCCTTAGTTTATGGAAAGAGCAGGACTCTTCCTTACCTGCTAGTAAGAAGGATTTTCACATGAAAATGTAAATTTATCCCTAGTACCAATTTGGGGTAGGATTTTTGGGTTTCCCATTGAATTTTTGGAAATAGATACCTTCAAGGCAATAGGTAACACTCTAGGATAATTCCTCGAGATTTTAGATACAATAAAAGATGGATTTTTGGCTATTTATGCTTGAATATTGGTCATGATTGATATAAGTAAAGCTTTACCAGAATCAATCATTCTTAATTATGGGTATAAGATGTGGATCCAAACTATAGATTATGAAAACATATCTTTTATATGTAGAAGATGTCATAAGGTGGGGCATATTGAGATATCATGCCCTAAGAAGAGCCCAACAAAATCATTTGTAGAAAACCATAAGAGAAATTTATGAATGGTTATGGATGAAGATGATTTTCAACTTCCAAAAAATAGATCTAGAAAAATAGAAGAAAACAAATAGTAAATACCAATAAGGAAGGATATTGGAAGAAATACCAACTCTTTTGAGGCTTTAGCCTATGAAGAAAAAGTAGATCAAAACTTAGAGGACACAGTACAACAATTTCAACATATTAGCAAGGAATTGTCTATTTAGTATGACCCTAATTTAAGTAATAACATTCTCGATGAAGCTAAGGAATGTGTCTCATCAAATTTTGAAGACTCTCTTGAAGTACCATACACCATTTAGGAAAAAATAATTGGTAAATAAAATGCAGTTTTAGAAGTTAATACCTCTGCCATTAATAAGGAAATATCAAAAAATGAGCAAGACAAGTCAAAAGCTTCTATAATAGAGCTAGGAGAAGATAAATATGTTGAAAAATAAAATTGTGAAATAATATTGAGGAATAGAATAATAATACCTACTCCTAATATAGGCAAGGCAAAAGGAGGAAAACCCTCAAATTATCAAGCAAGATTTAGGAAAGCAAGAGCTAACATGGAGAAAGGAACACAAACTAAGTTGGTTGAACTTATCTTTACCAAACAACAAAATGGTATTGGTAATACATAGGAGGGGCCAAAAGACCCTAATCAGACATGATTATCATCTCATGGAATATAAGGAGTTCTAATATCCCCTCAAAGCATAGGTGTATTAGGGGCCTATATTTAAGTAATAAACATGATATTCTCTGTATCTAGGAAACTAAAATGACAAAAGAAGAAGTTTCAAAAACTATGAAAGCAATTTGGGCAAGATGTGAATTGGATGCTATGTATTTTGAAGGAGTGGTAGGTGGAATTATAATTTGTTAGAATTCTTCTAGAATATCTTGTGCAACCATTTATAAAACTAGGTATTGGATAGCCTCTTTAGTCACTTGCTACTTTGCAAATATTCATTTCATCCTTATTAATGTCTATGGACCTACAACTCAATTAGGTAGATTAGAAGTTTAGAGTGGGATTGAAGCCTTTATGAGAAGTAAAGTCCAAGAAAATCGATTCATAATCATTAAATATTTTAATTTCATAACCAGGCTAAATGAAAATTTTGGGGGAATTAGGAAATTAACCAAAAGTATGAAATATTTATCAGCTTTTATTCAAAATAATAATCTATGGGAAGTTGATTTTGAAGAATACAACTATAATTGGAGGCTAGAACCTAATAGAAAAAAATTAGATAGATGCATTCTCTCAGATCATTGGCTAGATGAAGGAACTTGTGCTATGGTTAATACCTTAACAAGGATTGGTTCATATCACTAGCCAATAAGAGTTACAATGGCGGTAAGTGAATTAAAAAAAGATCATATTTTAAATATGAGAAAATATGGGAAGACAATCCTCAATTTCTTGATATGATAGCTCAAACAAGGAATTATTTAGGAAATGGTGGGTTGTATGCTCTTCCAAACCAAATTAAAGCTATGATATCTAGATTAAAATAATGGAGCAATAACACCTTTGGAAACATTTTTGAGAAGAAAGAAGATCTAAAGATAAATTTTAAAAATTCCAAAAATGTGATGATATTAATCCAAGATCAGAGGAAAGGGAGTTGCTTAGTGAATAGCATAATCTTTTGAGTAATGAAGAGAAATTCTAGAGATTAAAATCAAGACAAACTTGGTTAAAAGGAGATAAAAATATAAATTTTTTCATAGGATGGCTATAGTACAGAGATCATATTCTAGAATTAGTAGAATTAAATCAATAAAATGGGTTTGGATTGAAGATCAAAGTGAAATTAGAAAAGAGGTAAAGTCATTATATAAAAATATTCTATGTTCAGAGGATACCGAATTTTTTAATGATAAACGTCTTCAAGATGTTCCTTCAGTTATAACGAATGAAGACAATAGGAAACTTATGGAGCCTATTACTCTATAAGAAGTTCATTTAGCTATTTTCTATTTTAATAAGGATAAATCCCAAGGTCCATATGGGCTCTCTATAGCTTTTTACCAATAAAATTGGTATATAGTGAAGGATTCTTTATTGGTGGTAGTGGAGCAATCAAGGGTAAAACAATACATTCCTTTTAAAATAAATGTAACTTATCTTACCCTAATTTCAAAAAAGAAGGATGTTGAATTGTTTGATTATTTTAGACCCATAAGCCTATGTAATATGTCTTATAAGATTATTTCTAAAGTTATGGTGAATAGATTAAGGCCATTGTTAGACAAAATCATTTCAGAAGATCAAGAAGGATTTGTGAAAGGGAGGCAAATTTTAGATGGGATCATAGTAGATCATGAAGTTATACATTCAACAACTTCAAGAAAAGAGAAAGTTATGATCTCAAAACTTGATATGAGTAAAGCCTATGATAGGGTTAAATAGAATTTTATTTTTGTAATTTTAGATAAGTTTGGTTTTGGGAAGAAATGGTTTGGATGGATTAAATATTGTGTCTCTACAGTTTCTTATTTAGTGTTGGTCAATGGGTTAGTGATAAAATATTTTAAAGCCAAGAGAGGCCTTAGACAAGGAGATCCTCTATATCCTTATTTTTACATTATTATGGCAAAAATTTTGAGTAGGAACTTAAATAAGGCTTACAAATATGGGCTTATAAGTGGAATTAAGGTTATGTTGTGGGGATTTCCCACTTACCTTATTAATCTTTGTCACGTCATAGGAATCTTGAAGCTCCTAACGAGTATTGTAGACTCTGGTGGATCTACCTCTTTGACCAAGGAATAGATTATCAGATTGACTCTAAACAGAATAGGTCGGGTAAGAAATATCAAACAATGGGTGCAAGTATTTGCTATTATGGTGCAATCACCCATTCACTACCATATAAAATGATATTATATTATTTTAATTGTTTATGACCAAACCTAGCATTAATAGAGTGTATCAAGACCAGACCGGTGCCATGTCCATTGGGTAGTCATAGCATATTTGTATTAAATGACTTAGAAAATAAAGAGAGAGGAGAACTAGTTCGTTTTAATTCATTCAAATAATGTAATGCATGAAAACAATTAAACTAGCAATAAAAGGCATATTTCATATATTCAGATTGTTGTAATACATAAAAGAGCAAACATAGACCATAAACACAAAATATTTACCAAAAATAGAGTTGGATTTATATTTATATGAAAAATATTTACATATAATAGGCCCAATAGAGTGCTTGGGTCCTATATGACAATGATTACAATAGACCCCAGTTTGAATATCATAACATGGGGTTGTTCCTCTCCATCCTGATTATAGTGATGTAAGAGTCTCCAACTCTGGCACATTCCATAGGAAATTATCTCAAAAAATAACACTTCCTGGTAGTCCTTATACTTGGGTTTTCTCTCTCAGAGGTTTGATAAAAATATACTACTACAACATTTTCCCTTATATAGTGCAAGTTGCTCAAGAAAGGTTGTAACTATTTGCTCCAGCTAGATCAATCTCGCTCCCTCCAAAAGTAGGATGTAATAAAAAATGGGCATGTAGCCCATGCCTTCTATCTATGTAGGTTGTGGTCTTCCCCATTGCCCAGGGTTGGCGGTTGGGTTGCAGATGGCTCGTGTGCTCCTGGTGAATCGGGTCCCACACCAAGATCTCGTAAACTCTATTCAATGTAGTTCCATGCCTCATCATGGAATGTTAAAGTAAATAATAACAAGTTAAAATACTACATGGCTTTGTTCAACCTTCCTCTAGCCCAGTCCACTGTGTTATCAGTGAAGACGCATAGACGATCCACCATTTGTACCAAAGTTGTAAACTGCTTTGATAATTCCTCATTGGGACCAAAGTCAAAATTTTGTATTTTGTGGAGCACAAACTCTTTGATTTTGAGAGCCTGAATGAACTTCTTGAGTTTTAAACCGTAATCTTCTAGCTCATCTTCAACTTCTCATTCGACATCCACCACATCTTGGTTCCATAGAATCCAGTTTTGTCTATTTTGTAGGAAGATGAAAACTTTGGCATAATCTTCAACAAATAAATAGATAGAACCATTTTCCAATGTAGCTATCATTCCAAAAATTGGTACATAGTTATCTCTAAACATCTTGCATATGGGAAATATGGTGTTCACCCTTTGATCTGCTTGTTTCAGTTGATCCCGCAAGAGGTCGATAGAGTGCCTGGTGGCATCGATATCAATAAAAATAGACTCAAGTTCCTCCATATTCTCCATCATCTTCTCTTTCATTTCCTATTTGAATTATTCCATAGACCCAAAATTATTACTGGCCTATGCAGCACTAGCCTGAGAAGGAGCTGGCATCTTTAACCGATCAACCTTGGTTTGGACCTATGTACTTTGAGTTGGAGTTGCCCTACCTCTGTAGCCTTGGATTTTAAATATTCTATCTCTTTCTCTACTACTTTTGCCACCTACACTTGGGTGGCCACTTGGGATTTCATCATTTTTATGGGTGTAGCCTCTACCCACATAACACCTTTACTGATGTCAATGGTGGCCTCATTTAGACTTGGTGGCAAAGGGATATCAAATGTGGTAGTGGACACTTCACCTACCTCTTGCCCCATTGTCCTTCAAGGCCTGCTTATTCCTTTTCTTGGGGACCTTTGTTCCTCCATATCCTATATCTGGTCCTCTTCATCAATAGTAAATTGGAACGAGTCCCTCACCCTTGTTAGCATAATATTCTCGGTGTCTTCAATGAAAGACTCAGTTATTGATTTATTTTTGGTGGGGGATCATGTGGGACCCTCATCTTGTACCTTGTACTCTTTGAGTACGTTAGAAAATCCCCTAGCTTCAGTTATTTTCTTTAAGGCCTTGGGGGGAAAATGACATTCTTTTTTATTAATCACTAAGGTGGCAGAGAATAATGAAGGCTGACCCACTGCCACGTCGGTCCTCTATGATGGACACATTAGTTTTAAAGATAAATATGTGGGGCTTTGAGACTAGGATGAGACCAACTCCTTCCCTTTTGAGGTGGCAGCCGGGGAATTGGAAGAAGAGGAGAGTTTGGCCTACTCTTGCTATGCCTCACCCACTATTTTCATCATGACCTCAAAAAGATCAGTATCTTGCTAGACAATTTGGAAAGTGGGGTCCTCAAATTCTTCTAGGGGAGCATTTAGGACCAGTGGCACCACCTTATCCACCAATAATTATCTATGCAATCTCAGCTCTGAGTCATAATCTCCAACTACTTCTATTTTGTTGTAAGGCATGTTGCTCATTTTCCACACATATTCTAATGATTGATTTGCCCCGAAGGCCTTCTGCATATCATCTTCAAAGTCATATCCTCTATGATTAACTTGTAGGAAAGCAAGCTTTCCAACAACGAAATGCCTATGGTGGCCCTCAGGATCATAGGGTCTCCATGTGACCTGGGGGAAGTGGTATCTATCTATATTCCATATGTCCCACAACATTGCAAAATGGCCCAAATAAGTGTAAGCTCCCATAAAGCAAGGAATAGGCAACCATGGCATGCTACATTTTTTCTTGAGATATCTAATTTTTACCTCCTCGACAATCTACTGGATTATTTACAAGATGACAATGGACATTGGTTAGTGTTTTGACAATGCCTTCGGGGGAAGTTTAGAGCCATATATCCTGATGTAGGAGAATTCTTCCATATAGAAGAAAGCTCCTAATTTTGCTTCATGTAAAAAGTATCTTACCCCAATTCCAAACCTGTCAGGTTTTTAACCACACATTCGAGTGTGTACTACTGGGAGAACATTTTCAAAGAAGTCCTTGTAACTAGAGCACCCCTCATGGATGCATAGCAGTTGGTCTTGAAGAGCGAGGGTGGTCACTCCTATCTGAGCAACCACAGACTTGCTCAATTGCACTATAAACAAATTAATAAAACATGAATAATACAAAAATAGGGGAGTTCTTCTTTATCGTCCAATATGGCCTCCTACAATTTCTGTAACTCCTCATTCATATTATCACTGATTACATATTTCCATCGATAGAGGGGTATGTTGTCTATCCTATTGCATTGGATAATTAGGAACATCACCTCCTTTGTAATCACCTCTAAGTATTTTATGCCCAATGCTAGGTTGATCATGTCTGCATAGTCTTGAGCCCATGGATGTAGCAGGAACTTTTGAATTGGGAAACCTAAAGGTTTGCATTTCCCCCTCTTCAAGAGCATCTCTAAGAATGTGGTATTAATCATACAATTAGCCTGGAGGATTAATGTCTTGAATTCCATGACTCGTGATGTCATGGTGAGCCCAAATACCTAGCTGATCCTATCAGATGTCAACCTGGCCACCACCTAATTTTTATGGTTGTGAATGATCTAGTTCCTATGGTCATAGGCCACTGCTAGCTAGGCCAGAAGGTCTAAAGAGTGATAGACATTTGGGTAGGTTAACTGACCCAAATTAGTTCTAAATTTATTATAGATGGGGGATGGCTCGGTACTATCTTGTTACACTCTCATGAATAGGCTCCTTAGCAGTGTTGGGTGGCACTGATTGTCTTCCTCTTTGGTCAAAACTATAGATTATCACCCCTTCCACTTCTTACTCTTGTTCTATCGTAATATCTTTGCTTGTGTCTGGTAGGTTTGTTAGAGCTTTTGTATCCTGGGCTCTCTCCACCCTTCTCATGATAGGCCAAGCCCCAATAATCTTGCGAATATATTCCTTGACATAAAGCACCCCTACCATGGTTGTGCTCATAGAAGTCATTGAAATGCACTAGAGAGGTTTTCTTTCTTGTATTCATGCTCAACCTCATTGAAAAAGCACTCTGCATGTGATAATGGCATAGGGGAGGTTCACCACCTTATTTTAAAGGTTCTACATTAAATTTCTTAGGTGGAGTGCGTGCACTTTTTCATCCAATGAGACTTGATGATTGGCCAAGTGCACCCTGTCATTCTATACTTTTGGCTGTGCATTACACCAACTTGATTGAGTTACGGTTTAGGGAGTTCTTAGGACGCATGGTGGGTTTAGGTAGGTTTGGTTGGGGCACACTCAAGAAAATTGTGTGAATTTTTTGGAGGAGCGCATAAAATCTATGTTGCATTAACATCTCGTGTACCTCGGTAGGATTGGTGCATAGGTCCATGCACTAGGCAAACTTGCATGCACTCCATTTGGAAAGAGGAGTGCACAAACCCCAATGCAGGTGCATGAATTCATGTAACCAAAAATAAACTTACGCACTGAAAGGGAGTGGAGTGTGTAGACTATAGTGGTTCACACAAGCTTGTGCACCCCTAAGACTTTTGTGTGCTCTATTATGAAGTGCATGAACCCAGAGGTGGGCACACAACTTAGTGCACCCAACTAACCCTTGTGCACTCCGTCAAAATGGAGCACATGGATGCTACTTGGGGCACACAGGCTTGTGTTCCCCTTAGGAATTTATGTGCTCTAATGGTCATGGAGCACACAGGTAGATTCAAGGTACATGAAGGTGCACACCCTTAAGGTACTACATGTGATCCAAGGGAGTGGATCGCATGGGCTCTAGTTGGGTGCACAGAGGCATGCACCCTATAGGTACTTTGTGCGGTCTTCTCGCTTGTGGAGTGCATGGATTTTAGGTGGATACACAAGCTTATGCACTCGCAAGGGTCTTACGTGCTCCACTCTCCCATGGAGTGCACAAACTTATATTGGGGGTGCATAGACTTGTGCATCCCCTTAGAGAATCTTGTGCACCCCATTCCCTAATGGGATGCACAGAATTAGGTTGGGTGCATGACTTTGTGTGCCCAAAAGGGGTTCTTGTGCACTCCACTAGTGGAGAATGCAAGCTCATCTTGTGGTGCATGACCTCATGCACCCTTGATTTTTTTATGTACCCACTCTCTAGTTTGGTGCACGGGGGTGGACTCGGGCACGCCACCTTGTGCACCCTTAGGAAGAAGGAGAAAAGGGACCAAAAATTGATACTACCCTTTTGGGGTAAATAGGTTAGTAATAACATCGATAACATCACCCATCAATAGTTTGTAGATGATACAACCCTTTTTAGAAAGGCAAGGATAAATGAGTCCAAATATTTGAATAACTTTTAAAAGAGTGTGAAAGAGCTTCAGGGAAAAAAGTTAATAGGACTAAATCCAAATTTTACTTCCTTAAAACTCTTAATATCAAAGCAAGAATTTACAAGTTGCTTCAAATGGAGGAGGTAAATTTACCAACAACTTATCTAGGGATGACTTTATTTGAGGGAATAATGAGGATAGATTTATGGAATCCAGTTAGCAGGAAGAGTGTGGTTAATTAAGTTAGTCTTACAAGCCATTCCAACATATTATATGTCATTGTATTCTATGCCAAAATCAGTTGAAAAATTTTAATCTTTATTTTGTGATCCTTTTTATGGTCAGGTTTACATGATAAAATATATTTTCCTTTGGTGAAATGGAGCAAGTTTTGTGATGATAAAACTAGGGGAGGTCTTGGTTTCAGAGTTCTTATGGATGCAAACTTAGATTTTAGGGGAAAATTTATCTAGATATTGTACAAAGAGAGTCAAATATAATGGGCAAGAAATATTCTAAGTATGTTGATCCCAATGACACAAGTTTAATATTTATAGCATTTTCTCTTCCAAATGGTTCTACTCTTTGGAATGGTTTAAAAAAAACTATTGATCTTATGATTAAAGGTTTAATATGGGTGAAGGGAACTGGAGGAAAAATTTCTATTTGGATGGATACTTAGTGTGATAAAAAACCACTCAACGTATATCTAGTTTTTAAACCTTGGATGAGATTTCTTCAAGACAAATACGGTGATAGGGTTTAAAATATTTTGTACAAGGATCGAGAAGGAAGATACAAATGGAAAGAATATTTGTTTCAAGTATACAAGACATTGATGCTAGGAGGCAATTGAGTAGAAAAATAACAACTATGATTATTCTGAGCGGTGCTAAGGATAAATTGATTTGGGAGTTGAGTAGCTCAGGAGAACACACAGCTAGAAGTGGATATAATGTTCAACACCAACATAATAATAATGTCACTAGAATATGGAGAGATATTTGGGATATCCCAAGCATTCCTAAATTCAAAATGTTTGTTTGGCTAGTAGGTCATAGAAGAATTTTATCCTGGGATAACCTTATGAAAAGGGGTTTTTTGGTCAAAAATCCACCTTAGGTATGAAATGTTTCATCCATGAACCCTAGACCTAGCCAACATTGAAAGGCCAAAAGAAATAAATGCCTCCTGTACCAATCTCGAGAGAGGGTTGGTTCCCTTACTATTCTAACTTGGGGATTGATATTAAAGAATAGCAAAGAAATTATAAATAACTAAAATTAACAGGAAATATGGTCTCAGGAATAGTAGAATAGGGGTGATGGACAAGCATCATGATAACTTAATTACAATTTGAATCAATAGCACTCAACATAGAAAATGTAATAGAAATTAAAACTAGATGCCTTATATGTGCAATTTCCAAAGTTATTCCAGTGTTCACCCTCTATAGGGAGCTAAATCTAGACATAAAATTATAACCCATAGAAAAAGCAAATAATTTAAGAGAAATATAAGATAGAAAACATACACATATATAGGAATTCAAAATTAGAGCCAAGTATTCTCTGTATTGATAGAAAAATTCATGTACAACAAGTCTCTAGTAAAACGTCCATCATATTACATTAGAATTGTTGGCTTTTATAGAGGATTCTACCTCTGAGACATAAATGCACACCTACAAAATATCATGGTGGCAGCAAATATTGGATTTGAGCACTCATCAAACAATAATGAGGCATGGCCTAAAATTGATGACTCGTTGAAATACAGTTGCACATATTCAATGTGCTAACATGGTTAGCTTGCTGGCATCATCTCCTTGCTTTTTAGAACTGTCTTAATGAAATATCAGATTCTAAAATACGAAAACATCAAATCTAGAATATTCCCAGACTGGCTCTAATTAAATTTGATGAGTATGCATCTTATGTCATTGATAAGTGCCTCTGAGGAACTCTAGTTGAGGCAAAGGGAGCTAGACCAAAATAGGCACCTTGTAGATGCAGGTCAGCCTACATTTCACTATTTTTTGGCTCAAAATGGGCTTGCACTCCAAAAAGTGTAGTGAAACAACTTTCTATCTTGAGAGAAGCACTAGTGTTGAAAATTCAAAGGTGCTTGTGCCCTTCCTTAGGCCTAAAACTACCTTGCACTAGAGAACTAGAGTGAAACACCTTGGAGCCTCGAAAGCAATGCTGGTGTTGAAAATTCAATGGTCATTGTGCTCCCACTTATTCTAAATTTGCTTTGCTCTTGAAAAACTGGAATGAAATGACTTGATCCACTCTTAGCATTTTTATGTTTGATGGGCTACGCTTTGAAAATTTCAAATTATATTTCTCCTTATAACCTCAAAAAGGATTTGCACTTGGAAAACTGATCAAAATGCCTTGGGCCCCACCTATGTTTCACCCAACCTTTAGCTCGAAATGGGCTTGCACTCTCATTTAGGGATGAAAGGACTTTGGACCCCACACTATATTGGGAGCTACACCTTGGATAAATCAAAGGTGCTTGTGCCCTTCCTCAGGCTCGAAACTGCCTTGCACTGGAGAATAGAACGAAACACCTTGTGGATAAGTCAAAGGTATTTTCACTCTTCATAATTCCAAAATTAGGTTGCGCTCCAAGTTTAAAGCAAAATAGAACTGGGCCCCACATTGTATTGAAGTAGATTTATACTAAGTGCTAGAATAGAATTAAAGTATTTTTGCCCAATCTAGCCCCAAAAAGGCTTTGTGTTATCTAGACAGGGTAAAAAAGCATTGCATTGTTTAGCTGGGACAAAAATACATTGGCCCACTTAGAATTTTTATTTTAAAACTACAACTACACCTAATAAAGACCTAAAACTATCTTGTGCTCTCATTTAGGGGCAAAAGATCCTGGGAGCTACTTATGTTTGCTTCTCCAAAGCTGGGCGTTGCTACTTTCTAGCCCAAAATGGGCCTTCACTCTACTTTTGCCCTAAAACCAATTTTTTCTTTGAGACTTAGCACGAAACTATGCTTACCTTATAAAAGACACAAACCCTGCCCGATCAGGAAAAATTGCAACCAACAATTCCTGAGAACAAAAGGTAAGAAAAATGGAATTCATTCTAAAAAAATAATAAAGTCCCAAGGAAGAAGAGATTACTGGATAGCAAAATATATATAGATAAAATAAATGTGCTATGAATGCCATCTCTGGTGGCTCGCAAGGGGATTGATCTCACCTTAATGTGAATATCCTAGCCCTTATCTATTGGGCTCAAAGTCATCATCATTGTTCTTTTTTTAATGCTCACTAATGGCAGTAAACTCCTCCTCCATCTTCTCCCTCTCTACTTATTCCTCTTCTTCTTGGTGCTCGCTATCTTCTCCTTCTTGTGCTTATCTCCTTCACCTTGGTCTTCTACCTATGCTTGATCTTTGTATTTTTGGGTAGGTTTTTGATCATGGGAGACATTCCTGGATACACTCATTGATGAGGCCTAAAAATGCCTCATTTTTACACTATTCTTGACATATAAAAAAATTTCATATTATTAAGTTAAATGCCAAATAGTTTATTATAATATATATTTGTTAAGTTTTTGCATGATTTTATGTTAGGATCATTATATCTCTGTTTTTGACTATTTTCAACATTTTGTGACTGCTTTTGCTTGATTAAGTAGCAAATAAAAATATGCATTTCAAACAGCCAAATGTGGTATGTTGATATCCATTAAATTCACAATGGTTTATGAATTTTTTCCTATCCTTCAACTTGTTTGAAGTCCACATTGAAGCCAAATTATTAGGACTATCATAAATCTGAAAAAACAGCCATATAAAAATCAGCAAGTTGTCACTTTATAGGAACACCTTGAAGTTGTCAAGCAAAGCATGAGGATATGGATGGAATTATTTCATAAGGACTACAGAAGACATCTGACCTATTTAGAAGCATTCCCACATGGTCTAAATAGGCAGCAACAGGGTATAATAGAGCAGGGACAATTGTGCAGCACTGTTGCACTATTTTAGTATGGTTACTTGGTGAATGAAGTGTATAAATTCAGTAGCAACTTAATGGACTCCATGTTGATATTTGAATAATTTTTCCATGTTCTAATTTGTTTGAATTTGCAATAAATACCAATATTTTACAACTGTGCAGCAGATTTGGAAAATGCAGTAATTTACCATGTAAATTCCAGCAAGCTACCAATGAATGGCAAGGCATGGAATTCACACATGGAGAGAGATGGAGGCTATTGTAATCTGATCCTAAGAGCTAACCTAACTGAGAAATGTATATGAAATCACTTGAATAGCACATAGTTGTTCATTCTGAAGATATTCAAAATGAGTAGACATCTTCGGAATGAGAAATACAGTCTCTTTGAAATGAGCGGAAATCTTTGAAATGAGAAATACAATCTCTTCGAAATGAGCCACTAATATTTGAAATGAGAACAGAAAGTGCTTTTTTACTTGTTGACTGATTTCTGATGATAGAAAAAGGGAAAGAAATTTGAAAAGGTTAAAGGAAAATATCTCCCATCTGACTTTGTCGTCTTTGCCATCCAAAGCCACCATTCATGGAAAAGATCAATTTTGATCCTCTTCTAGGATAAACCCAAAAAAAATTGTAGCATAATAGAAATTTGTTTGCAAGATAAAAATGTCATATTCTAAAGTGTGTTAAATAAAACAATTTTTTTATATCCCAAATCATCTATTCATTTTTGAAAACTTACATATATATAGAACATAAGGAAGGTGAGGAAGGGGGTTGGAGAAGAAGGAGGAAGGGAGTCGGCGTGGAGGGATAAGGAAAGGAAAGGAGAGATAAGGGGCACAATAATAGGGAGGAAAGGGAATACGAGAGAATAGGGAGAGGAGAGAATATCGGGAGAGGAAAAATAAAATCTTGTCGACAATTAAACCTTGCCGACAAACACCGTTGTTTTCACACTGAGCCTAGAAAAACCAGATATTTCTAGGCCTTAACCCTCTTCACATTTGCAACATTCTCCCCCTTAAATTTGAGAGGACTGACAACACAGTCTCTCAGCTTTATAAATTGAGCTTTAGCCATCGCTTTGGTGAAGATATCTGCAATGTTCTCCAAAGTGCGGCAAAATTTAAGCTCAACAATCTCTTGCTCCACCATGTCTCGGATGAAGTGGTACTTCATATCAAAATGTTTCGTTCTACTATGGTGGATTGGATTGTATGCCAACTGAATGGCACTAATGTTGTCACAGTAGATTCTGGTCGGACCACTTTGCTACTCTCCAATCTCTTCCAACAGTTTTCTTAGCCACAAGGCTTGAGTACTAGCATAGGTGACTGCTATATACTCAGCTTCTATAGAAGACAACGCTACCACAGTTTGCTTTTTGGAACTCCAAGTTATTAGTCCTGATCCCAGACTAAAACAGTTCCCTGAAGTTGATTTCCTGTCATCAATGTTACTACCCCAATCACTATCACTGAAGCCTACAAGCTTGATAGTGTTACATTTATGGTACTGGATTCCAAAATCCAATGTACCCTTCACATATCTAAGAATTCTCTTAGCTTCCTGCAAATGCAGTTCAGATGGGCTAGCCATAAATCGAGAGACAAGAGAAACAACATACTGAATATCAGGTCTAGTGTTGGCGAGAAACATCAAACTCCCAACCATACTTCTGAAAGTGGTCACGTCAACTTTTGATGCTCCATCATCTTTGCTTAATTGGATCCCATGTCCAACTGGAGTTGCAACTGGTTTGCAATGCTCCATAGCAAACTTCTTGATCATGTCCCGAGCATACTTATGTTGATAGATGAAGATCCTTGTATCTGATTGATGAACCTCCATTCCAAGAAAGTAGTGCATTAAGCCAAGATCCTTCATCTCAAACTGCTTCATCATGGAGCGCTTGAACTCCATATTCATTTTTTCATTACTACCCATGAATATGAGATCATCCACATACAAGAAAACTATGAGGATGTCATTACCTTGCTTCAGGTAGTAAAGGGTGGGTTCATTTTTGCTTCTGTGAACCCAAAATCTTTGAAGTACCCATCAATGCGTGAGTACCAAGCTCGTGGTGCCTACTTGAGGCCATAGAGTGCCTTTTTCAGTCTGTAAACAAGGTGCTCCTTACCTTTCTCTTGAAATCCTTGAGGTTGCTCAACATACACTTCCTCTTTCAAGTACCCATTGAGAAAGGCACTCTTCACATCCATGTGTTGAATTTTCCAACCTTTGTGAGCAGCTAAAGCAAGAACTATTTTGATGGTCTCCTGTCTGGCTACAGGAGCAAATGTCTCTTCATAATCAATACCATATTTCTATGTAAATCCTTTTGCAACCAATCTTGCTTTGTGCCTTTCAATGCTTCCATCAGCATTGAATTTGGTCTTGAAGACCCATTTGCATCCAACACATTTCTTGCCTTTAGGAAGCTTTACCAGCTCCCAAGTGTCATTGTTTTTTATAGAGGTTATCTCCTCTTTCATGGCATCTTGCCAAATTTTTTGAGTACATGCCTTCTCATAACTAGAAGGTTCAAGTTGTGCACTAGTTAACAAGGCATAGTTAACTATATCTCCCCGAGGTTCTTGGGAGTCATCATCACCATACAAATGCATATTTTCAAGTCTTTGCAAGACTGAACTCATTTCACTAGCTTGACTTCTAGTATATCTTCTTTGAAAGTTTTTATCCAACATCTGATAAGATGGATGATGTTGGAGTGTTCTCTTACCTCTGGATGGAGAATCAATATCCATTGGTGAGGAACTGACCGACCTTTGAGGAGAAGGACTTGGTGAAGAAGTTGAACTCGAAGATGAACTTGGGCTTGTTGGAGGAGACTTCTTACCTTTCTACGGTGATTGTTGTTGCACCTGTTTAGAAACTGCATCATTGGATTCATCATCACTGAATATTTGGGGCTTACCCCATTCTCCCCCTTCATCAAAAATCACATCCCTAGAAAGCACAATCTTTCGAGTCCTGGGATTGTAGAGTCTGTAAGCTTTTGTGTTCTCACAGTACCCTACAAATATGCATGCCTGACTCTTTGGATCAAGTTTTTTTCTCAGCTCATCAGGAATATGAGAATATGCCAGTGAACCAAACACTCGAAAATGCTTGACATTTGGTTTCTTACCATACCATGCTTGGTAAGGAGTTTTCCCTTTCAAACTTGAAGTAGGGCTCCTATTCAAAATATACACACTGGTCCTGGTTGCATCTGCCCAATACATATTACTCAAATGCTTCATCTGAAGCATAGATCTTGCCATCTCTACAATGGTGTGGTTCTTTCTCTCAGCCACACCATTCTATTGTGGAGTGTAGGCAGCAGTGAACTGCCTTTTTATTCCATGTTCTTTACAAAAATTCAAAAATTCATTAGAGGAGTATTCTCCTCCTTTATCTGATCTTAAACACTTAACAAAATATCCACTCTCATTTTCAACTCTTGTTTTAAAATCTATGAAGCAGTCAAATGCTTCATCTTTATGCTTCAAAAAATATATCCAACACATTCTTGAAAAATCATCAATAAAAAGAAGAAAGTAAGAGTTGTTACCAATGCTCTTGGTCTGCATTGGACCACAGATGTCCGAATGCACTAGTTGGAGTGGATAACTGGCCCGCCATGCTTGCCCTCATGGAAATTTGGCCCTGGCATGCTTGCCCAAAGCACAACCTTCACAGACTTCTTTATTATCCTAAACTTTAGGAAGTCCGGTCACCATCGCTTGAGAGGTTAACATCTTCAAACTAGCTGAATTCAGATGATCGTATCTCAAGTGCCACAACACACTTGGATTTGAAATAGCAACATTTGCTAATTGATCTCCCCCTAGCTGACCAAACCTTAAAGGGAATAGCCTATTCTTTGTCATTGGCACTTGTGTAATAATTCTATTACTATTATTTTTATCAAAAATGGTGCATTTACCCTCATCAAAAAGCAACTTGTAGTTCTTTTCTAACATTTGACCAACACTTAAAAGATTGTGTTGGAGATGGGGTGTGTAATAGATATCACTTACTTGCTTAACACCTTCTTTAGTTGGAACCACCATGGCTCCAATGCCTTCAACTGCCAATGACTTGTTGTCCCCCAACTTGATGTTGGATTTGTAGGAAGAATCCAGGGTAGCAAAGAGTTCTTCTTTGCCACTCATATGATTTGAACACCCAGTGTCCAAAATCTAGGTGTCATTCATGTTCTGATCTGACTGGCCATATGAGAGAAAGAGATTTGTGGTCCCTTCCTCTTCTCCAAAATTGCCATACTGACTGCTCTGGCTACTACTGCTCCCTTGTGAAGGCTGCTTTGACCAACAGTCATGAGCATAGTGGCCAGGTTTGCCACAATTGTAGCAAACTTGCTTTGACTTGTCATTTCCTTTTCCTCGGCCTGGATGCTTTCCTCTATTCTGTTGTCCACCTCTATTCTGACCTCCACCTCTGTTTGAAGATCCTCCTCTGCTTGGGGTTCCACCTCATGGACTATTCTTGCCTCTTCCTTTGTACTGACCTCTGCCATGACTTCTACCTCTTCCTTCTTGTGAAGTGAAGGCTTTATCATCTCCTCCATGGCTGGTGGAAGGAGTGTCCTACAATATTTCTTCATGTGAAAGAAGAGAACCAATCAGTGCTTCAAAAGAAAGAGTAGTCAAATATTTTGACTCTTCAATAATGATTGCTACATGATTCCACTTTGGAAGAAGTGTTCACAACACTTTCTTCACCATAACCTCAGGCTTAATATCTTCACCTAGAGTGACCATTTTATCTACTACGGCTTTAACCCGCATGCAGTAGTCTCCTACTTTCTCATTTTCTTGCATTCTGAGATTTTCAAAATCTCTCTTCAGTGTTTGAAGTCTAACCTATTTTACTTGATCACTACCTTGAAAGCTTTCCTTCAAAACTTTCCAAGCATCTTGAGCTGTGACACAGGATGCTATTCTAGGAAAGATACTTTTATCTAGGGCTGCTTGTAAATAGTACAGGGCAGAGGAATTATTTTTTTGGGCTTCTTTTCTAGTTTTTTTATCTGCAGCACTCAAAGCTGCCCATTCAGTAGCTGTGGGTTCTGTATACCCTTCTGTTACAATATCCCATAAACCTTTGCCTATTAACAAAGTTTTCATCTTAATCGACCAATATTCGTAATCACCACCATTGAACTCAGGGATTGGTAGACTAGTATTGGATGCCATTTTAGAAAGCAGACTTTATTTCAATTGCAAACAAGTAGTACAAAGAAGTACAAAATAGATCACTGATTTAAATCAAATCTAGCCTTTTTAATACGCTCACTGATTTGGCGTTCTTCTTCTGATTTGGCATTCAAAACTGGAAGGGCAAAGTTGTCTGCTTCATCGTCACTGATCACAATGACTTCTGGTGCTTCTTCTTCTTCTGGTTCTTCTTCCCCTTCTTCCTCTTCCTCTTCTTCTTCTTCTTCTTCTTCTCCTACTGATTCTGGATCAGGAGAGCGTGGTGTATAGCTCTCACTTGATTCTACTTCAGGCACTACAGGGGTATAATTGTCACTCGATTGTCCTTCAGGGATGACTTCAACCATCTCGGACTCTTCTATTCTTTGCCCGAAGATATTGTCCTCTGAGTCAGCCTCGTATCCAGAATCGGGCTTCCTCTGGTGGGCTATGACTGCGTTTTGTAATTGGGTGAAAACTGTATGCAAATCGTATCTTCAAACTTTTTCGTCAAACCATTCGGCGTTCTCTCTTTGTAAAAGAGAACAAAGAGCATGATAGCATCCGGTTGATCTGATCATCTACTCATCAATGCAAAAAATAACTTCATTAGAGCCTCTAAGGTTAAAATTTTCACCCTTTTACAGTCGCTGAGGCTATTACAAAACAAATATTTTCACGAGACGAGGAATCCAAAAATTTTGGAGGTGCTAAACGGGCGTTCCGAAAGACTTCCCGACACTTTTCCAGGTTCACAATATGCAAATTTTCACTTTCCACTTTTCACAATTTTTTCTCAAAAAAAAGTTTTCAAATTTTTTATAAAGCCCTTTTTTTTAAATTTAATAATCAATAATGCTTTTAATAAATTAAAAATAAGTATATTAATAAAATAATTAAAAGCATTTATTTGAAAATTAAATTCAATTTAAAAGAAACTTTAATAAAAATAATAATAAAACTTTTTTAAAACCTTTTATTATTCTGGTGATTCGAACTCGTGACCTCACGTATGCAGACAAGCACCTTTGCCGCTACGCCGCACGGCTCCTCTAAAAAACAATCCGCCCGCTCTTCCTCTTAAAGCTCCGCCTTGACGAAAAAAAAAAAAAAACTTTTTTTTAAACCCGACGGGATTCGAACCGGGGTCCTCTCCTTTGCAAATCCGCCAACGTAACCAACCACGCTGGGGGCTCGGTTGGAATGATAAATAGGGCCGCGCGATATATTATCGTCCGACGACAATTTTTTAAAAAAAAACTCTAAGTCTTTTATCCCACATGCAGTGGGAAGAAGACTCTCGTGCTGCTTTTATACGCCCGCGAGCACAAAAGAACTCGGTTGCCTTCGGGCAATCGAGACCTCCTTTTGCCAATGAAGACTCAAATGAACACTCGCCACATGTCATGCCTCTCCGCTGCTGTTGCCAGTGTCCTCGTCAGTCTACCACCCGTCTGCTCGCCTCGATCCACGTGTTGCCCAATCAACACTCTACCAGTCGCCATGTGTCCTCTTGCCATGTCAGCTCTCACTGTCTACTATCTGCCTTCTCGATCCGCATGCACCCAGCTATCCCTGATAGCTCCTCAGCTCTCTCTGTCTACTATCGCGTCCACCTCGGGATGCATGCTATGCCAGTAACTGCCACCTCGGACAACTTCTTGCTGACTACTCCCTTCTCACCTCGAGATCCATGCCCCAATTTTTGCACCCCTGGCCCTTCGGCTCTGATACCAGAATGTTAAATAAAACAATTATTTATATCCCCAAATCTTCTATTCATTTTTGAAAACTTACATATATATAGAACATAAGGAAGGTGAGGAAGGGGGTTGGAGAAGAAGGAGGAAGGGAGTCGGCGTGGAGGGATAAGGAAAGGAAAGGAGAGATAAGGGGCACAATAATAGGGAGGAAAGGGAATACGAGAGAATAGGGAGAGGAGAGAATATCGGGAGAGGAAAAATAAAATCTTGTCGACAATTAAACCTTACCGACAAACACCGTTGTTTTCACACTGAGCCTAGAAAAACCAGATATTTCTAGGCCTTAACCCTCTTCACATTTGCAAAAAAATGGATAAATATGTGTGAGATATTTCTAGACCCCTCCCATGTACTCCCACCACTAAAGATGTTTTCTAAGGGCCAATGACTACTACTACAACACAAACTGTCCAGATTTGCATTTATTTTAGATCCAAAATTACTGGTAAATCACTGTAAAGTAGCACATAGGCTGATTTGATCATGGGATATGTTGTAAATATTTATATAAATAACACAGTGCCCTCCTTGGTTGATACAATTAGGAATTAGAATAGAGGATAGTTTTCAATAGTAGAAATTAGGACTGTACAGTAATTTTCTATAACAGTTTTCAGCATGTTTTCTCATCAATAAAAGTGTAGTTATTTTATCATTTTTTGTTCTGAGTGTTAATTAGTTAATGAGTTCTTTTTACCTCCTTCTATATCAGTAAGTATGGGCCCACTTTTAGATCTAGAAGGATGATTTTTATGGCAGGTTTTAATCTATAATTTTGGTACAGCAGAATTAATAGATTACTTGTCAAGTTTACTTTTCTTGTTTTAAGTTTGTATAATGTTCTTTATGTTTTCTATTATGTTTGTATACAGCATTTGTGTGTGTGTCAACTGACAAATTATATTAAGCATTTTTCCTTTGCTTTCCATGTTCTATTATTTTTATGTTTCAGCAACTTTCAATTTCCAACAGATTTCATTTTGTTGTCAATTCCTATAGCATAAGCTTGACGACCTTTTGTGGTAGGGCATTGACAGGTGTTTCATTTCCAAGTATCACTTCCATTTTATAAGAGTAAACTAGGTTTCAATTTTGCAAGTGTAATTTAGGATTTCATTTCAGCAACATTTCAATTTAGCAAATTTTTTTCTATTATTTCAATTCTGTAAAAGTAGATTATATTTTAATTTAGCCATTTCCAATTCTTGCAATTGTAGTTAATTGTTAAATTTTGTAATTTAGATTTAGTTTTCAATTCCTATAATTTATTTCAGTTTCCATTCTACAGACTAGGTTTAGTGTGACACCAAAAGGCTAAACCAAAATTTGCTTCACTAATAAATGCTTGAAATATGAATTCCTGAATTGCACTCTACCCTAACTTTCTATCATAGAAAGCCTTGGACACCACCCTGGATTGATAAGATCTTTGATATTTAATGATGTGCTTAACTACAACGCATCATTTTGGCACCATTTCCAGGGATCATGGTGTTGTTAGAGGGTAAAAGCAGTCAAATAATTATTATTGTGCTAAGTTATGAAGTTCATAGTAAAATCTGAATGTAATAGCTGGTATAAATAATAATTATTGATAGTTGCATTTTAGTCCATTTAGAAAACAAGCAACCATAGGGAGGTGATCTTCACACTTGGGGGTTAAATTTCCTATGTTTGAAATTCTTGATAAAAATTGAAAGAATTCATCATCCTCATTATCAGGAAACATAAGATCTCTTTAAAAAATTTAGAAGAGCCATCTGCTAGTACTGCCCTTTTTATATCTATATCATCAGGGTAGTATAAACAAATTTGTACTAGGTTTTGGAAATATATCATGGTAGATATACAAGACTATCCCTTGAACAAAATAGCCATATCAACTACCGTAGCATTTGTTCACAGGGACATATCATTGATGAATGCCATTTACTTCCATAACTCAAAGATGCAAAATATGTTGCCTAGTCTGAATTCTTCTCAAAGAGAGATCCCAACAACAACAAATAGGGCAAGTAAATCAACCACCACCTTCAACCCAACCTATGGCTAATATGAATAATACAGGACAGGCAACCCCTGTCTATGTACGCTGAATCTATTAAAAAAAATCACAAAAACTTTTTCACAATCAAAATAGGAGTTTACAACTTAATTATGATCCTAGAGTTTTCCATTATTACTTAAATATTGTTATGATTTTACCGCGCTAAACCGCAACCTAGAAATTCTTAGCCTACACAGACAATAGTTGATCTCATTAGAGGTGATCCTACCTAACAAGTAGTTGATCTGCTAAATTTGTACATTTCTTGTCTTATTGTGCAAACCAAAAATATTTCTTTTTTAGCCCAACCTGTGATTAGTCTGAATAATACAGGATAGGCATCCCCTATCTATGTAGTCAAGATCCGGTAAAAAAAAAAAAACTATAGGAAATGTTATTGACTGCAACAACATCCAACTATGCTCAAACAAGAACTTACCTGAGCTTGAAGAGATAAAAATCAATGGAGATACACTGAAAACCTTTAGTCCAAACACACAAAAATTAGCCTTGGATAAAGGAGAAAAACTAGAAAAACTGCACATAGAAAATTTACTTCCATTGAACTCCTTAGAAATTACAAAGGGGTAAATTTTGTCCTCCTAGGAATGAAACAAATTGAAGTGTAGCCAAGAAAATTCTTGAACATTATTAGCTAGCTGACTTATAAACAAAAATCAAAATTGTTTATATTTTGAAACAATATTTCAATCCCTTTACATGGAATTACAAGGGTATATCAAGATTTTATCTTGATGTAAGCACTTAACATCCTTTGGGAATTGGTATTTAATTATTTTACGTACAGATTGATAATATTTTGCAGACTATGAGGCATGGACAACACTTGATTAAAGAAGTTTTCAGATATGGAGCAGTGCTTCTTTCTCCCATTGGTAATTCATGGAGGATGTTAGTGGTGAATGGAGATTGCCTTCGGGTATACCATGCACCATTAACTAAGGAGGAGTTCTTGAAGGATATTCCATTGGATGTACACATAATGGAAGAGAATTTCTATTCAATATTAGATTCATAGTGATGATAAAAAGTTTGACAAAAAGAAAAAAATACAAGAAAAGCAAAAAGACAAATAGTCTTGTTTGTGAACTTCCTTCTTGGGTATAAGCAAGACAAGAAAAATTGAAAAAAAAGAGAGAGGGAAAAAAAATTGCAGCAGAGGCATGTCCCACAAAATGGGGATACATGAGGACAAGCATAAATTTTAGCAAGGAAGAGGAACAATGGAGCCAATACTTCATTTCTAGCAATAAGGAGGCAATTATGATGTAAGAAGATTCTTACTGCTCATTTAGAAAGGAAGGTTGCATCAATGTTGCAGGTTTCAACAGAAAGAGATGGTGTTTTCATACAACAATTGACATTTTTTTGTAGAATAAGGATTGGTCTTATCCAAATAAGAGTGAGATATGTTCTCTCATTGAAGTACTTGAAAAAAAAAAAAGGGACAGAAGTTGGTTGAAAACCATAAATGGCAGCCTCTTCTGATGAAAAAAATGAAAAAAAAAAAAAAGATGAAAAAAAAAATGAAAAAAAAGGAGGAAAAAAAATAAAAAAATGATGAAAAAAAAAATGAATAATTCAGTAGTGAAAACCTTCTTGGAGGCGCTACTGAGTTGGCTTGCATAAAAACCAATTTTTCATCATGCATTGCCTTGTTGATCTACCCATCATTATTCCACCATTGTCCAAATCTCACACAGCACATGTGTTATTTTTATGTTTTTAGATAGCCTGCTAACAATCATCAGAAGCAGCTTGTAAGGTGCATGATTAATTTTTAGGACAGTAAGGTATGCATTTCTTGCATTTAAGTCATAGTGACCATTTAGCATTTAATGTATGATAACCGGTATTTGGCATAAACTATTCGTACAATATTGGTAAGATGAAAATGGAACATAATCAACATGTCAAGAAACACCCCCTTTTGCCCGTAGTTGCATGAGAATTTCAAAACTGTACAAAAACCTGATTTTGGGACAGACATAGCATAAATTCTATCTCAATTAGTAGGACAGGTTTCAAAAGTAGGACTGCAATTTTATTTCATAATTGTCTGATAAATTGAAGGAGGATAATCAGCAAAATGCACCTAAAGGTTCTATTTTAGTACTACTAGAATAAAACAACAACATATAAAACAAAGAATAGCATCTAAACAAAAGGATGAAGAAGGGATTTTTGATGTTATGGAAGGCTTATACACTCTAGAGATGGGCCCACAATAGAATCTGTAGCTAACTTTTGCATAGGAGGTCATTTCTACATTTTTTTATGCATCTTCGGAATGAACAGTCATATCTTTGGAATGAACATGCATATCTTTGAAATGAGCAGGATATCTTCAGAATGAGCAAAAACTGCACCAGAATTACTGAAAATGCTACAGAATAGCAAAAAGAGTAGGGTACATCAAATATTGAGGTTTATAAGGCTCTTCCACAAGTAAGTACATCCCTCAAGCATTTCAAAATCATAATTTTATCAATTTTGTTCAAAATGTGCAAACAATAGAAATAGGCATTCAGGCTGAAATGTTGTTAAGAATAGAAAATTTCACCGAGTAGTAGTGCATCCGCCAAATAAGGTTCCATAATAAGGCTATTGCAAGATGAATCACATGATACCAAGCCTTTAAGAGGTACCTTGCAGCACTAAAACTTGTAGAAGGGCAGAAAAAGAGTTAAAATTGCAGTAGTTGCAGAAATTGCAATATTGAAGGATGAAAGTGCAGAAGTTAAAAAGTTGCAAGTTGCAAATGAAAAAAAAAAAAGATATACAAGGAAAGAAAAAAATTGAATAAAAAAAATTGAAAAAAATTGATTGCAAACTTTTTTTTTTTTGCAAGGTTGTAGAAAAGTGAAATACCTGTTCTTAAATTAAAAAATGCTTGGTGTAGTGCAGCAAGGAAAAATTTCTTAGGTAGCAGGTGGCAAAGGATGTTTTTCACAAGGATAAAACCAGCATATTACTATGGCCTACTAGGATGCATGAGGGCATGCATCAGTTCAAGCTGGGGGGATGATGAGGCCTGAAAATGCCTCATTTTTACACTATGTTTGACATATAAAAAACTATCATATTATTAAGTTAAATTCCAAATATTTGATTAGAATATATATTTGTTAAGTGTTTGCATGATTTTATGTTAGGATCATTATATCTTTGTTTTTGACTATTTTCAACATTTTGTGACTGCTTTTGCTTGATTAAGTAGCAAATAAAAATATGTATTTCAAACAGCCAAATGTGGTATGTTGATATCCATTAAATTCATAATGGTTTATGAATTTTTTCTTGCCCTTCAACTTGTTTGAAGTCCACATTGAAGCCAAATTATTAGGACTGTCATAAATCTAAAAATCTAAAAAAAACAACCATATAAAAATCAGCAAGTTGTCACTTTATAGGAACACCTTGAAGTTGTCAAGCAAAGCATGAGGATATGGATGGAATGAGTTCATAAGGACTACAGAAGACATGTAACCTATTTAGAAGCATTCCCACATGGTCTAAATAGGCAGCAATAGGGTATAATAGAGAAGGGACAATTGTGCAGCACTATTGCACTATTTCAGCATGGTTACTTGGTGAATGAAGTGTATAAATTCAGTAGCAACTTGATGTACTCCATGTTGATATTTGAATAATTTTTCCATGTTCTAATTTGTTTGAATTTGCAAGAAATACCAATATTTTACAACTATGCAGTAGAGTTGGAAAATGCAGTAATTTACCATATAAATTCCAGCAAGCTACCAATGAATGGCAAGGCATTGAATTCACACATGGAGAGATATGGAGGCTATTGCAATATGATCCGAAGAGCTAACATACCTGAGAAATGCAGATGAAATCACTTGAAGAGCACATAGTTTTTCATTCCGAATATCTTTGGAATGAGCAGACATCTTCGGAATGAGAAATACAGTCTCTTCAGAATGAGCGGACATCTTCGGAATGAGAAATACAGTCTCTTCGGAATGAGCCACTTATCTTCGGAATGAGAACATAAAGTGCTTTTTGACTTGACTAATTTCTAATGATGGAAAAATGAAAATAAGGTTGAAAATTTTAAAATAAAATATCTTTCGTCTGACTTTGTCATCCTTGTCATCCAAATCCACCATTCATGGAAAAGATCAATTTTGATCCTCTTCTAGGATAAACCCAAAAAAAGCGTAGCATAATAGAAAGTTGTTTGCAAGATAGAAATGGCATATTCTGAAGTGGAGAAAGATGTGTGAGATATTTCTAGACTCCTCCCACGTACTCCCACCACTGAAGATGCTTTCTAAGGGCCAATGACTACTACTACAACACAAATTGTCCAGATTTACATTTATTTTAGATCTAGAATTATTGGCAAATCACTGTAAAGTAGCACATAGGCTGATTTGAGCATGGGATATGTTGTAAATATTTATATAAATAACACAACTCCCTCCTTGGTTGATCCTGTTAGGAATTAGAATAGAGGAGAGTTTTCAATAGCAGTAATTAGGACTGTACAATAATTTTCTATAACAATTTTCTGCATGTTTTGTCATCAATAAAAGTGTAGTTATTTTATCATTTTCTGTTTTGAGTGTTAATTAGTTAAGGAGTGCTTTTCACATCCTTCTATATCAGGAAGTATGGGCCCACTTTCAGAGCTAGAAGGAGGATTTTTATGGGAGGTTTTAATCTGTAATTTTGCTATAGCAAAATTAACAGATTACTTGTCAAGTTTACTTTTCTTGTTTTAAGTTTGTATAATGTTCTTTATATTTTCTATTATGTTTGTGTACAGCATTTGTGTGTGTGTCAGCTGAAAAATTATATTAAGCATTTTTCCTTTGATTTCCATGTTCTATTATTTTTATGTTTTAGCAGCTTTCAATTTCCAGCAAATTTCATTTTGCTGTCAATTCTTATAGCAAAAGCTTGACGACCTTTTGTGGTAGGGCATTGAAAGGTGTTTCATTTCCAAGTATCACTTCCATTCTGCAAGAGTAAACTAGGTTTCAATTTTGCAAGTGTAATTTAGGATTTCATTTCAGCAACATTTCAATTTAGCAATTTCAATTCTGTTATTTCAATTCTGCAAAAGTAGATTATATTTTAATTCAGCCATTTCCAATTCTTGCAATTGTAGTTAATTGTTAAATTTTGCAATTTAGATTTAGTTTTCAATTCCTGTAATTTATTTTAGTTTCTATTCTACAGACTAGGTTTAGTGTGACACCAAAAGGCTAAACCAAAATCTGCTTCACTAATAAATTCTTGAAATCTGAATGCCTAAATTACACTCTACCCTAACTTTCTATCATAGATAGCCTTGGACACCACCCCATATTGATAAGATCTTTGAGATTTAATGATGTGCTTAACGATAATGCATCACTCATAAGTTTCCTAGAGCAGGGCCTAGGTATCTTCTTTAATCATGCCATGATCTTGGAGCCCCCTGACCAGGTATTAGAAGGTTTCAAGCTAGTCTATTTTAGCATAGTTAGCCCTCTGGATGAGGTCTACCAAACAAGCTTCAATCCACATGAACCTGGCTATTAACTACATCACCTGATATTCTAAAACGAGCTCATACCAAATGTCAATCTCTAAAGTATCATTTTCAAAAGCATCTCAAACTAACTTTAGCTATTCTTTTGTTAAAATATGGTCTTCTTCATTAGTGAAACTAGGGAAATTGATCTATCTAAGAGTTTTGAAATACATCAAAGAAACTCACCTTTCTTGCTCAAACGTGTCCATAAGCCTTTACACATCTCGAGTTATTTTCATACTTGTGAAGTAATCCCACAACATTATCTTTGTAGTTGCCAATGATCAAGCAATCGAGAACATTGGAGTAAGCTCAAGGTCCATTTTCTCTAGGGTCTACACCTTCATGGCTAGCTCTAGCCATCGTTCAATGTTCTATTTAGCATCCTCTATGATGGAATCACCGTAGGTGACTGACTGCTTGGCCTACTAGATGAACGTTAGGACTGTTATTTCTTTGCATACCCTAGTTTGGAAGTTGATCAAGAAGCGATGATGGACCTCCTTAATATGATATTTTGACAAGACCTCTACTTTCCCTACCTTTGCTATCAAGTGAACCTGCAGTTCTTGAACCTGAGCATTTAAAACCTACAATTGGTTTTCTAATTTTGCATGCACTTTAAGGCACTACTCAGATTCTTTCCTATAATTATCCACCTCCTACTCCAAACTGATCATGCACTACTATAACTTCTCAAATTTGTATTGAGACTCTTCAATATGTGCCCTCATGAGCATCAGGGTTTCTTCAAGCTCTATGTTTTGGCCTCAGCCTCATAGTAGTGAGCCTTGAAGTGCTCCCTATAGAAATAGATAGAGCCCATATCAACCTGTATATTCCCAATCTTCTCTATTGGATTGATCATCCTCATGTCTTCAACTGTATTATGATAGACATAATCCACCAGGGTCATCTCCTCTAGTGTCTTTTGGACCTTGGGAAATTTCTCCATTTTGTGGAGTTGCATATTGTACGAGTCAAACTTAACGCTATTTTACACTTTTGCTAGAGCCTGTGTATTCTTTTTTTTTTGCCTTTAAGCCAACTTGAGGAACTTTGTTGCACTCATTGTAGACTCTCCATGATTGGATCCTCCTGTAAAACCTCTAGCTCCATCTCCATAAGCTCCTATACTTAAAATAGTGGGATGAATGGGAACATATCTTGCTAAGGTTTAGCTTCAACAATCGAATTAGGAGCAATCGAGGCAGAAACCGTAACAACTTTTGGAGATGTTGGAGTCTGGATGGCTGTAATTGGGGTACTAGGATCTGGTGTTGGGATATCAAGAGGTGCCATTGCTATTAATGAGAATGTGTAAGGGGGCGAGGAGGGATTTGGATTTATGGTAGCGATAGATGCAATAATTGTATTAACAGATACTTGAGGAGGGGTAGGGGTGGACACTACAAGAAATGCAAAAGCATTAGAGATAGACATAAAAGAGCTGAATGCCTAATAAATAGGGGGTAACACTGAGGGTTGCCATGATTGGGATGTAGTGAAGGACACGGTGGACATGGGAATATCGAACACAAGTCGGGTAGAAATAAGGGGTTCAACGCTGGAGGGGATAGTTGCCAAAGGCATAGAAAAGAGAGAAGAGGGAAAATAGAACACACTTGAGGGCTTAGGCACTACCAAAGCCAATATAGTGAATTTTTGTGTGATGGGACTTGCTCCTCCTTCCTTTTCTAGATACTTCTATTTCTAGGTTAATGAACTCTATCTCCTATCATGCCTACTACGCTTGTTATACTAAAATAAGAACTTCAGGGGTGCTTGCTTCCATGGTCGTCGATGCTACAGGAGGGTTTGTGCCAAAAGGTTGAACTAGACCATACTGGAGCTTCTTCACAACATGAGGGAGTGAAAGTTTTACACTAGCACTCCTCTTCTTTGGAGTGATGTCTTATTTAAATAATGGTTACTTGCCTTTTTTCCTACCAAGTGGGTCTTGATCAGTATGCTGCCCCTACTCCTCTGTCGCGTCTTCCACTCTACTAGGGCTTTGATTACTCCTAGGCATAATGTTAGTAAATAAGATGGGACGGCAAATGTCATAATGCGCATCATACTCATCAAAGAAAATTTGGTCCAATACAAGCAATGAATCGTATGCCTCATGAAGTAGGGAAAAATGGTGCACCAAATGATGATAAATAATGTGTACCTATGTCCTATTGTGTGTGAGCATCAAAGGGAAGAATGCGAGTAAGATGGAAAAGATAGTAAATAACAAGAAATAAAGTAAAGTAAATTGACTTCTTATTAATTTGTAAAATCAAATATAGGTTACAAAATGTCCCCTTTGAGGGCTCAAATAGATGATACAAATGTTTAGAAATTGGGTGCCCAAGGATCAAAATCCTCCAAGTAACTCGAGTGCACATCCAGTGTCTTTCCTCATACCCAAAATTAAGGTGGGCAGGCCAATGCTATCGTTGCTTATGTCTTTGATCCTTATATCTCATTTTACTTCCCAATGCATTCTCTGACCTGAACCTACACACATAGAAATAAGAAACACCGAGTAGCAAGTGCGTATGATGTAAAACATGCAATCCCCACAGACACTAAAAGACTAGTAGTGAGCACATGCATAGATATTATATTAAATAAATTCCAAATGGCATGAATTTACAAAGGGATGTAAAATAGAATATTTTGAAAAGATATCATTAGAAATTATGCTAATTGTTGCGGGCCAAACAAGGTGAATGGTTTCCTATTTTTGTCACATGCCCGTGCATTTAATTATCAACCCAGGGAGCTTCGTAAACTTGCGAAGAGTCGAAATTAGGTTACTACAATACCACTGGAGGTGAATCTGCTAATCCTACATTTGGGGGGTGTTCTTGAAATGGTTGTCAATCATTCCCGCACTCCTCAATAAATTACGTAAGAAGAACATAATTAAATCTACAGAAATAAATCATGTACACATTCCTGAAAATAAACCTACTGCAAATACTGGAACTAGCAAACTAATGAACATTCCTATGAAAGCAATAAACTAATTAAAATAAATAAACAAAAAGGAAATGGGGAAGAAATACTGGCTTGGAGTGGGCCCAGGCTCCAGCAACTTCTTCCCGATCGAACACGCGCTTTAGAACTTTTGGAACTGTAATATATTTATCAACGTATTACAATCTATCTTCTGTAATTCTAAATGGATCTTTATTAATTATTTCTATATATCTCTCAGAACGATCTGCGTGTGTTTATATAACACACCCATAGAACTTCTATTACAAAGTGGTTACAACGATCGATTCTTCCCAGGACTAAATTAGAATAGTCTGGCGAATGCAATCGACGTCTGGCATTCTGTTCTGATGGCGGCATGTTCATTTCGGTTCGTGCTTTGCCTGGCATCGGTAAGACATTTTGATACGTTGGTGCTATCTCCAATTTAGCTCTGCATGACGTAGAGCTGGAACTCACTGGCCGTTGTCCACGTCGTTCGAATCTGGTCAACGGGCAAAGAATCAGTGGCGCCTTCCTTATGAGGAAGGTACCTTGTTATCGCGGTGCCTTCTGGTTGTAGGGAGGCACTTGCCTTCTATTAGCACCTTTCAGTTGTGGGGAGGCACTTGCCTTCTGTTGGCACCTTTCGACTATGGGGAGCGCTTGTATTCAATTGGCACCTTTCGATTGCAGGGAGGCGCTTGATTCAGTTGGTGCCTTTCGACTGTAGGGAGGCGCTCGTATTTGGTTGGCGCCTTTCAATTGTAGGGAGGCGCTTGTTCCCTTGGCGCCTTTCGGTTGCAGGGAGGCGCCTATGTTCTCTACATTGACCCTCAATGAAATAAAGTGCCAGGTCCATCAAAAGGACCTCGACCATTCCAAATCTAACTAAATCAACTGCAATTCCACAAAACATACTAAAAGCACACAAATTAGATAACACACATAATTATATCAAATATCTATATAATCATTCATAAAAGTATGCAATCCTTATTATATAGCCGCATATTGATCCAAGAAATATGTACAAAATATGAGCATTTTTGGTGCTCATCATCCCCCCATGCCTAACATATGCCACGCCCTCGTGGCATCCAAGCTGTAGGTAGCCCTCTGACTTTTCATCGTCGCCATCTCTTGGAGGATTCGGCTGCCCCTACGGCCCGAGTCTGTCTTTTTGTGCCGGCATTTGAAGGTGTGGTTCGCCTTTGCCTATGGGAAACTACGGCTGTCAATTGTCCCCTTCTTGTTCTGGCCGCTACTGGTGGTGGTCTAGCCAGCGTTGTTCCTACCGATTGAAATGCAGCTTCGGCAGCTTGCCAGAGGTCGGCGTCTGGAGGTCTGACCACTGCCAGAGGGATATCCGAGTTATCCCCTCTGGAAGGCACTACTTGGGCCTTGTATAATCCGGCCGCTTCAGGGGTAAGCCCTGCATTCTCCTTTGCAATTGCAGCGGCCTCCAATTGTGGGCCATATACTCCCCACCGTTCCAAGTACCTCCTCATCATGGAAGGCCGCCCTCGGGATGAACCATAGATGTCCCAAAATTGGCTGTCTTCTATCGGATTGACGCAGATGCCAGAATCTCCTTTTACCCTCGAGGATGCCTTCTTGGCCTCCTTGGCTACTTTCATTTCGTTGCACAGCTGCTCAAAATATTTTTGCCTTTCGACGAATAGCTGCATGTCCCATTCGTCCTCCTCTGACTCGACGAAGGTCACTTTCGCCTTCTGTCGAGCCGTCCTGGGCCTCTTTGCCTTGGCCTCTACAGAAAATGTGGCGGCTCGGACCGGGGTCTCTTCTTTCTCCTTTGGGGACTTCTCTTTACTCCGAAGGATCGGCTGTGCTGCTATCTCCGGGGGTGATCCTTCGTTCTCCTGTCTACCTGGTGTCGACCCCTCAGGCTCTTCTCCTTCTTCAGGCCTAGGGAGGTCCTCCGTATCCTCTGGTCTTATCTACTACTGGAGACCTTCGTCCTGCTCTGTGTCACTCAGGACAATGACAGGGGGCATCGTAGGACTTCTTTCCTTTTCACCCCTAAAAATAGAGGAATCCTCCCCTGCCTCCGGGCTGCTCTGTCGGGCGTCCGATCGAATCTCCCCTGAAGAGAATACTCGTTCGACGGATGTGGGAGAGTTCGTCGGCACTTCTTCTGCCCAATCAGTCTGAGTGGACGCCTCCTGTCTTGTTGTTCCTCTGTCTTGGAGTATTTGATTTTCCTCCTGCAACTGTCGGACCAGCTGCTCGAGCTGAGCGATTCATCTATCCCTTTCCTCCAATTCCCTTTTATGCTGGTTCTGGCAATCTTCCAGAATCTGTTGTGCCATCCAACAATCGGTTTGCCAGTCGAGCGCCTCCTCCAAGGCCGCATCGATCTGGTCGTTACTCCCGAAAGTTCCTTCATTTTGTGGGCTCCGGTTCATTAATTCTCGGAGGGTTTGGGTGGCAACGTCTATCTCTGTGTCACTCTGTCCTTCCTCTATCGAGAGGAATCACCACAGACGTTTCCTCCTAGGGATTGGTTCGTCCTCACCACCAGCGAGTGGCGCTCCTTCCTCCTCATACTCGGGCACTGGGGAATGCCCTCTATCCTCTATGTCTTCGGGCACCGGTGATTGCTCTGCTCCTCCTAGAAAATAGGGCAACGCCAATTGCCCGATGTTTGTTATCTCCTCTGCAGGGGATGCTTCGTCTTGCCCTAATTCGGCAACCGCATTGTGTTGCTCTATTTGGCCGCCATCTCCCTCTACGTCGTGGTTCTGTCCTTGTGCTTCTGCATGGTGGACCAATGCCGATATCAGCCCATGGTGGGCTAAGGCGGACGGTGCCCCTTTCTGGTACCGAGCCGCTTCATCTTTCAGAGCACTCGCCAGGTAGAAAGGTATATTTAATTTCCTCCCATGCACTAGGTGATTGAGGAAGTGCACATGATTAAGGTGCAGATGGGTATACTTCCCTGTGCATGTGAAGAATCGAGCAATCTGCTCGAACATCTTTCGCATATTCATGGGGAGACTATTTTTGAGTAACCCCTCCCTGTCTATCTGCACATTTCCTCCTAGCAACAGTATTTCGGCGTATAGTTTTAACACTCCGCCCTTGTATGTACATTCCCCCGTGAGAGGCAATCCAGTCGCCTGTGAGATGAACTCAGGGGTGACTGGAATTTCCATCCCTCGTACTTGGGCCGCATCGCCCCTCAAAGAGGTGGCGAATTCTCTAGCTGCCTCCACGTCCTGGCCCTGACTGACCAGGGTGCAATATTCGAGCCACCCCTCGGCTTCGAATTGGGTCTTCACTGCCCCTATGATCCCATCAGTATCACTGGGTTCATTCTTCTTGATCGCGTGGTTCTTGGACCTTCCTCCCATGGCGCCTTCTTTATATTTTTTTGTCCTTCCTTCTTCGGAAGGCGCCTTCTTATAGAAAATATGCCTAACCCTAGCAGTTATGGAAGGCGCCCTATCATTGGCACGCATTTTCGGCTATGGGGGGGTACGATCTCTATGATAGTGTATTTTTTGGTACTGCGTATTTATAAATAATTATATAAATGATTTGATTTAGTATGCACGTCACGATTCGGCATTCCAGTTGTCATGGTAGCCATGATTTGCTTGACTTGTGACACGAGGGAGGGGTATGGTCATTTGATGTCGCTTATTCGTGCGATGCTTCGTTCCGCTCGAGGCATCCGATAGATGTAAATGTTGCACATGGGAGGCATTCTTTGGTACCTTCCCCATGTGGATGGTGCCCTTGTAGCACCTTTCCAACATTGTCGATGCTCTTCTTCGAACGAATGCGCCTTTCGGTGCTACGAGGTGCCTCTGATTGGTGGGAGGCACTTTTTCCTGCATGCGTCTTCCCAATGTGGGGCGCCTCCTTCTAGTTCGCGCCTTCCCGATGTTGGAAGGCGTTCGTCTTCATGAATGTGCCTTCTTGATGTTGGAAGGCGTATTCGGCTGGATGAATGCGCCTTCCTGATGTTGGAAGGCGTATTGGGTTTTTTTTTTTTTGGTGCCTTCCTGCCATGGAAGGCGCCTATATATATATATATATTTATTTTTTTTACTTGCCTTTCGGATGGAAGGCGCCTTCTGGGCCCTTGTGTAAGGCGCCTTCTTGGATGGGCACCTTTCGGGATGTAGGTAAGGCGCCTTCTTCTGGACTTGGCACCTTCTGGATGCGATAAGGCGCCTTCTTCTGGGACTTGGCGCCTTTCGGGTGCAATAAGGCACCTTCTTCTGGACTTGGCGCCTTCTGGGTGTAGTAAGGCACCTTCTTCTGGACTTGGCACCTTCTGGATGGAGTAAGGCGCCTTCTTCTGGACTTGGCACCTTTTGATGAGGTAAGGCGCCTTCTTCTGGACTTGGCGATTTGATTGGAAAAAGGGTGATCAAGCCTTCCCAGTTTTTCACGCTGCCCAGATTCTACCTACGAGCCGGTGTCGAAATCTCTGAGCCGAATCGAGGCCTGGTTTCCCTAGATACCTATCCCTCGTCTTTGTCAGGTCCTCCACCTACAAAAAGCAACCAAAAAAGAAAGGAAAATAAAGGCAATTAGACGCGTTCCGTGCCTGTTAGGCCCTGGATTAGGATGCTTGTAGCTTGCATGCGGGCGTCGTCCCTGCAAAAAAACACACATTAAAAAAACTATATTAACTAACTAAAAATTTGGGTGAGCACTTTCGTGCCCACCATTTCACCTGTGAGAGTTCGGTCCAGATCTAGCAAGATGGGGTCTCCCCCATGCCTACTCTGGATTCCACCTGTAACGTTTTGGACGTATTATAGGGGCGTAGTCGGTGGCCATTGACTGTGAACATGGTGTTGCTGCCGTCAATTGTCTTAACGCGCACCGCCCCATTCCTAATGAGCTCTGCCACCTCATACGGCCCCATCCACCTCTGCATAAGTTTGCCCTTCCTTTCCTGGAACCGGGAATCATACAACAGTACCCATTCCCCTACCTGGAACTTCTTCAGCTTGATGTGGTTATCATGCCACTTCTTTCTCTGCTTCTGTATAATCTCTGTCCTCTGCAAAGCATCCAGTCGGATTTCGTCCGCTGATCTAGTGGCGAATCCTCTATTTTTGAGCTTCGTCCAAGCTCAAATTTAATTCTGAAGCCGTCCTCGAGTTTTGATTTCGAACTCGATGGGCATCATCGCATTTTTCCATAGACCGGTTGGAAAGGTGTGCATCCTGTGGTGGATTTCCACGTGGTGTTGTATGCCCAAACTGCCTCCGGCAACCGTGTGGCCCAATATTTCTTGTGTTGCTGCACGGTTTTGGTCAGGATGTTTTCTATCTCCTTGTTTGTCACTTCTACTTGCCCGTTCGCCTGCGGATGGTAGGGCATGGTTTTATTGTGCCGAACTCTATCTTGCTCCATCAGCTCCTCAATCAATTTGGAGGTGAATTGGGGCCCTTGGTCTATTGTTATCTCCCGAGGAACCCCAAATCATGTGAAAATATGGGCAAATAAGAAATCGGCGACCGTTCTTTCCTTTGAGTCCCTTAATGCCTGCACTTCCACCCATTTGGTGACGTAATCCGTGGACCAGAATAAACCTCCTTCCCATAGAAGGTGGATTAAATGGTCCCACAAAGTCCATGCCCCATTTATCGAAAGGTTCCAGGTGTACCTAGGGCTGCAAGGGCATTTCATCTCGGTGGGTTGGTCTACCCATCCTCTGGCACTCGTCACACTTGCTGGTATATGCTGCCGCGTCCTTGAACAGAGTGGGCCAAAAATACCCAGCCTACAGGATTTTGTAGGCAGTTCGTTTCCCTGCAAAGTGTCCTCCGCATGGCTCATCGTGACATGCCTTGAGCACTTCTGAAAACTCTTGTTCTGCTACGCATCTTCTTATAATTTGGTCCCATCCTATTTTAAATAGGAGACCATCCATCCAAAGGAATGATGCGCTCTTCTCTATGACCGCCTACTTTTCTCGGTAGGAGAGAGCAGGTGAGGTCCTTCCGGTGGCCAAGTAATTGGCTATGTCTGCATACCACGGAGTTTGTTCACTAATAGCGAATAGATGTTCATCCAAAAATTGATCTTCCACTGCTTGATGATCTGCTGGTATCAATCTGGACAGAAAATCTGCCACGACGTTGTCCTTGCCCGGTTTATCGACTATAGTGATGTCGAATTCCTGCAATAGCAACAGCCATCTGATAATTCTGCCACCAATGGCCGGCTTGCTCATCAGATACACGATAGCCGCGTGGTCCGTATGGACGAAGACCTTGTATCCCGTTATATAGTGGCAGAATTTGTTTATTGCATGGACAACTACGAGGAATTCTTTTTCTATCCTTTGTATAGTTGAGCTCTGCTCCCGCCAAGTTTTTACTGACATAATAGATGGCATAGAATTCTTCACCGTCTTTCTGCCCGAGGACTGCTCCGATCGCACCGTTAGATGCATCACAGTAAATATGGAATGGTATGGCCCAATTCGGTCCTCTCAAGACCGGTGCGAGATATCAATTTTTCTTTCAGCAATTGGAACGCTTCTTCGCAATCTCCCATCCAATTGAACTCTACGTCCTTAGAAAGTAGGGTGTGCAGTGGTTTGGCAATCTTACTAAATTTGGCGATAAATCGTCGGTAGTACCCGGCTGATCCAAGGAAACTTCTTACCTCCTTCTACGTTCTAGGGCTAGGTAGGTCTCTGATGACCTCGATCTTCCTCTTGTCTACTTTTATTCCTTCTGCAGAGAGGTGGTGTCCCAACACGATGCCTTCCTGCATCATCATAAAACATTTTTCATTACTTAGGGACAAATGATTTTCCTTGCTCCTGTCGAGCACTCTTTCCAGATTTGTCATTGCCTCCTCGAAGGTTTCTCCATAGGCGGTGAAGTCATCCATGTATACTTCCACCCCATCTCCTATCATATCAGAGAATATGCTAAGCACCGCCCTTTGAAAGGTGGCCGGTGCGTTGCACGGTCCAAAAGGCAATACCTTATAGGCAAACGTTCCCCATGGACAGGTGAACATTGTTTTATCTTGATCTTCTTCCCCTATCTGGATCTGGTTGTAACCACTAAAACCATCCAGAAAGGAGAAGTATTTTCTTCTTGAGAGTGTGTCCAAGACCTGATCGATGAACGGGAGCGGGAAGTGGTCTTTCTTAGTCGCCTTGTTCAATGCCCGGTAGTCCACGTAGATCCACCATTTCCCATTCTTTTTGGGGACCACCACTAATGGTGATACCCATTCACTATCAAAAATTGGATATATGAATTCGACAGCCAGAAGTTTGTGCAGTTCTTCTCTGACAATGTCTTTCATTGCTGGGTTCATCCTTCTCTGTGGTTGTCGACTAGGAGTTGCCTGGTCATCTAAATAAATCCGATGGGTACATATTTTTGGGCTGATGCCGTGCATATCTACGTAGTCCCATGCAAATGCTTGTTGGTGTTTTACCAGAAGCTCTTCCAATTTTTCTAGCTGTGTGGGCGTCAACCTACTGTTGACGTTTAATATCCTCCCTGGCCCAACGTGTATTTGTTGGATGTGCTGATCTTGGGTGCCAGTCAACGGTGATCCAGGTGTGGGGGTGGACGATTCTCCATGGAGAAACTCCATGATAGCACCATCCTCGTCCTCTTCTGCCACCTCCTCCAAGGTCATCATCGGTTGGATTATGGACAACTCCGTAGTTCCATGCTCGGTGATCTTGGGTTCTTCTATCGAGTCCATAGACTGAGATGGCGGTGAAATGGTCAGCCTTTTGATGTTTTCCCATTGGAGATGGTCATTAGCCCATCCCGACAGCTGATGTAAGCGTCAGCTGTTGCCAGCCATGGCCTCCCCAAAATGAGCGGGTAACCACCCAGCCTGGTCTTGGTTTGCAAAACTAAAAAATTGGTTGGATATTCCCATGCACTGACTATTACGATCACATCTTCCAGCATCCCTTTCGGTGACACGGTTGATCGATCGGCTAACTATAGCACTGTCGTGGTTGGCTTCAGGTTCGTGAGCTGCAGCCTCTGCATGGTCTCTTGAGGCATCACGTTGATGGCTGCCCCGAGGTCAACCAATGTGTTGGACAGGGAATGTCCTCCAATTTTTATGGTCGACATTGGGCTGCCTGGATCTGCATACTTCGGATGACGTGTTCTACCCATCATTAGATCTGCCAGTTTACCCATGACGTTGATAGTCTGGGTAGCTTTTCATCCCGGTCTCCTTAGACACATTTCTCTAATTGCCTTGGTGTAAATGGGGACATCTCGAATTGCTTGAAATAATGGGATTGTCACCGTGAGATTCTTCAAGCTCGACAAGATGTCGAATTTTGGCTGTGTTGTTTTTCTTTGTTCCTACAGTCGGCTAGGAAATGGAGCCTCCGCTCTCTCAAGTGCTTTTCCCTCTTCTACCAGAGGTGTCTCCTCTATTTCTTCCTCCTCTTCTACCGGTGGAGGTGTCTCTACTATTTCTTCCTCCTCTTCTACCAGAGGCGGTGTCTCTACTCCTAGTTGCCTACCTGATCTAAGCTGAATATTGTACATATGATACATCTCACCTTCTACGTTGTATGCCGGCTGATTTACTCTATTGTTCGGGTTTGCTATCGGTTGTGCTGGTAGCTGCGTAGGTCTCACTGCTGGCAATGCTGGTAAGTTCTGTTGGATGTGAGCAGGAGCTGCACTCTGTGGAGTCTGATTCCATGCATTGTGGCCTCTCCACTACTGCCCAGGATATGGATATGGCATCCATGGCTGCTGATTCGGGAATGTTGTTGGGGGTGCGTTCGTCCAGGGTGATGGTCCCCACCACCCCATATTAGGTGGTTGAGGGGGTCCTTGGTGCATGTATGACCCTCCCCCATATGATGGCATTCCGGTTGGTATATTCCCCATGGGGGGCTATGGCCAACTCTTCCTATTGCCTATGAAGTAGGCCTCCGTGCTCTCAGCCGCTTCCTGGTTCTTGGGCAGTTGTGGGCACAATCGAGTTTTATGATTCAGCCTACAAACTACGCATACTCTGACCTTGTTTTTTGGGCATGCATTCTTTGCGTGCCTTCCTCTGCATTTTGGGCAGAAATAGGCTAATGCTTGCGTCATTTTCTTGTTTCTTCTTTTCTAACGGTAGCGTATCCATCTGCAGTGCTAGAGATGAGAGCATTTCGCTCTTCAAATCCTCCAGCATGTTGCCTATTTCTATTTTGGTGACTGAAGCAGTCGCCTTCATGGTCTTGGCGGTGATTTTGCCTCGCCTTCTCGAGTAGTTCCGGCATAATTTCTGGATGTCGTCCATAGCATGCTGATAGACATCACCTCCAGAGATCATGTTGAGAGCCTCCAGTGACTCATTGGTAAGTCCCCTCAAGAAGATGCTTTTGAGGGACTTATCAGATAGCTTCGAGTGAGGGGACCATTGAAGATTAAAGCTGAATCTCTCCCAATACTCCTCGAGAGACTCATCTTCTCTTTGTGTCATGCTCAGGACCTCCTCCCTGGAGTCTCTTGCTCTCCCAAAATCTTGATATTGCTCTAGAAAGAGCGTCTTCATCTGGTCCCAGGTGGTGATGTGTTTGTCTCCCAGGACCGATGAACCATCGCAGAGCTGCATCGTCTAATGTAGAAGGAAATAATTTCAACTTCTGCGTGTTTGATTTGTAATCCACAGACCTGCACAAAACATCAAACTTGAATAAAAATAGGTCAGGGTCCTCAGTCGGGTGTCCTCCGAAGGACGGAAGGTGAGCAGGGGATATGTTTTTCATTTTGGTATCTCCTACTCCCTCCTCTATTGGGAAACTAAAGCCAGATGAGACTTCATCGTTATCTACCATTTTTTAGGAAATGTGGTTTCTAATGCAGCGTTTATGGCCTTTCGATCGTTTAAAACTTTCTGAGTCAATGCTCTAAGGTTGTACGGCGAGATCGTCGATCCTCCACGGCCTTCCACAATGGGGCTTCCTCTAGAGGAGTCCTATTAAACAGGGGATTTATGATGATTCGTTCTTCCCCTTGTTGATGGGATGAGGCGGCACTTTGCACAAAGTGCGGTTCCTCACTCCAATGGACTACTGGTAGGTCGGGCGAGTCTAACTCAAATCCAAAATGCTCGGTTGACTCAGGTCCTGATGGATTAGTTCTTATAAAGCGACCGTCAGGTCCTCTTCTTCTCGAAGAACTCATACAAGGTCAGATGGAAGGTTTCAGGGTATTGTAAGTAATCTAATTAAGACGCTTCCCCAGAAACGGTGCCAAAATGTTGCGGGCCAAACAAGGTGAATGGTTTCCTATTTTTGTCACATGCCCGTGCATTTAATTATCAACCCAGGGAGCTTCGTAAACTTGCGAAGAGTCGAAATTAGGTTACTACAATACCATTGGAGGTGAATCTGCTAATCCTACGTTTGGGGGTGTTCTTGAAATGGTTGTCAATCATTCCCGCACTCCTCAATAAATTACGTAAGAAGAACAGAATTAAATCTACAGAAATAAATCATGTACACATTCCTGAAAATAAACCTACTACAAATACTGGAACTAGCAAACTAATGAACGTTCCTATGAAAGCAATAAACTAATTAAAATAAATAGACAAAAAGGAAATGGGGAAGAAATACTGGCTTGGAGTGGGCCCGGGCTCCAGCAGCTTCTTCCCGATCGAACACGTGCTTAGAACTTCTGGAACTGTAATATATTTATCAACGTATTACAATCTATCTTCTATAATTCTAAATGGATCTTTATTAATTATTTCTATATATCTTAGAATGATCTACGTGTGTTTATATAACACACCCATAGAACTTCTATTATAGAAGTGGTTACAATAGTCGATTCTTCCCAGACTAAATTAGAACAGTCTGGCGAATGCAATCGACGTCTGGCATTCTATTTTGATGGCGGCATGTTCATTTCGGTTCATGCTTTGCCTGGCATCAGTAAGACATTTTGATACATTGGTGCTATCTCCAATTTAGCTCTGCATGATGTAGAGCTGGAACTGCACCATCATGCTGTCCACGTCATTCAAATCTGGTCAATGGGCAAAGAATCAGTGGCACCTTCCTTATGAGGAAGGTACCTTGTTATCGCCTTCTAGTTGTAGGGAGGCACTTGCCTTCTATTAGCACCTTTCGGTATGGGGAGGTGCTTGCTTCGTTGGCACCTTTCGACTAGGGGAGGCACTTGCATTTAGTTGGTGCCTTTCGTTAGGGAGGTGCTTGCATTCAGTTGGCGCCTTCCGACTATAGGGAGGCGCTCGTATTCGATTGGCGCCTTTCGACTGCAGAGGAGGCGCTCGTCTTCGGTTGGCACCTTCCAATTGCAGGAGGCACTTGTTCCCTTGGTGCCTTCCGGTTGCAGGGAGGCGCCTATGTTCTCTACATTGACCCCCGATGAAATAAAGTGCCGAGGTCCATCAAAAGGACCTCGACCGTTCCAAATCTAACTAAATCAACTGCAATTCCACAAAACATACTAAAAGCACACAAATTAGATAACACGCATAATTATATCAAATATCTATATAATCATTCATAAAAGTACGCAATCCTTATTATACAGTCGCATATTGATCCAAGAAATATGTACAAAATATGAGCATTTTTGGTGCTCATCACTAATATTGAGTCCGATGGTGTCTCGTAAATGCAATGACCGTTTGCAACCTACAAAACACAAAGAAAACAATTTCTACCACTACACATATTCAAAACACATGAAAATTGGATAGAATGTATAAAATGATATTTTAAGAAAACACATGTGATCATATTTGCAAAATCAGTGATATTTTGGGTGCTTCTTCAAATGACCGCAGGAGACCTGCATGAGACCCTACAAAACACTAATATTGTGATATCTCGGTCAATATAACTCAGAATGACCTAAAATTTGAACTGTAGCATAATATGAACATGTAGAAAATAACTAATTAAAAATAGTTAGAAAATTATTGACATATTTCTATTCATCATAGGGTGGGACGAATAGGACTGTCACAAATTGGGGGGCGCCCAGGGGTGGGACGCCCACCAATTCTACCTAAATTTTACCACCAATTCTACTAGGGATTGATGAAAAACACTATGGAGGGTATTTTTGTCAAATTTGGTGAGGCGATTCACTCATATAGTTTGGTTATGTGGAAAATTAGGTCTACTAGTTCCTTGGCAAACCTCCTTCTCTAGGTAGACATTTCTAGGTAGAAATGGGCACAAAAGGGTGAAAATAAATCTTGGTAGCACTTCATTGCTTTGTCCTTAAAATTCTCACTATGTTTTTTGTGGAAAATACATCCACTTTATAGCCCAAGGAGTCTCATGGGTCAAAGTTCATGCAAGGGCATTCAAGGCAAGAGGTGCCACTTGGCCACTAGGGTGGCATGCATTGGAGGGGGAAGAGAATCTCCCAAATTTGCCTCATTCATGGAGCATGTCATAATTTTTATTATGTGCTCTAACTCTTAGGTTAGAATAGGTAGGAATCTAACCATTTCCAAGTACCATTTATCCAAATTTTACTTTTTTTCGATCAAACTTGCTATTTGTCCCACCCTAGGATGAATGCTACTATTTGCTCTAGGGTGGGATGAATAGGATCTGTATTCATCTTGGGGTGGGATGAATAGAAACATGGTGTTCAAAAGGTCCCAAAAGTGGCTTGGAACCTTCCAAAACCTTACACCGAGTGGTTAGAACCATTGTATACCTATTGAGGGCTGCCCTAGGGGCCTTGGTATGTCATTTTAGTCGTTTTTTATGGTAGCATAATCGGATTGACCAGATTTTAGTGTCTACATATACCCCTTTTTTGGATGCATTGTGTGTATCATAGCACTGAGAAAAAATAGAAGACTAAAATGTTCAATGATTAGGGTTACTCAATAACCTAACCAACTTTAGATGCCCAAATCTTGGAAAAAGCATGCGTTCTTGAATCCTTACTTCTGACAAGCTAAGGAACTTACTTGATCTTGGTTTTCATTTGGTCATGATGTGGGGGTTCCCAATTTTAAACATACTTACTAGATGCCAAGCATTTTGATTTGATATTTTGTGCTTGTTTGCTATCCCAAGCGAGAGCATGATTAACTTGTCAATGATTCTTTGAACGAATGCAATTTGCCTGATTGAGTGTGTGCTTGTTGATTTTGAACTAAGTATGACTACCCCTTCAAGCGACAAGTCGATGAGGGAATGAATTATGAGAATAGTGATGAGTTACATGACCCATATGAATTTTTTTAAGGTTGCCTTCAGTTGTATCCATTGAAAAATGGCATAGTTTTGAAAGGATTTTGATGATGTTATGGAGGTTTCTTGGAAGTAGAGAGTTGAAAACTTCATTCTCGTGGGGTGATCCAACCACAATGGCCTTATTGGGGAGTGAAATAGTAACTGGTCTATGCATTCATGAGAATTTGGTATTCCATCTTGACCTTGAATGAATTCCATCAGATTTGACTTGTTTTTGGTGGGTTTTTGGACCCTTTTTAATGCATTTTAAGTTGTTTTAACCTATAAATTCTATATTCATCCTAGGGTGGAATGAATACACATTTGGTATTTTTCCTAGGGTGGGATGAATTGCCAAAAGTGTGTTCATCCCACCCTAGAATGAATAGAACTGTTGTAGGACTATATAAACCTCAAATGTGAGTTTTGGGCTCATTCTTGCATGTTTTTCGCTACATATTTGAGAGGTGAGGAAGAAGAGGGTTATTTTTCTGTAACGAAGCCCTATCAAAATCACCCCATGGCCACCATGAGTTAGCAAGAAGAGGCATCCAACAGAGGAGTCGATGTAAGGCGGGTATGTGCTGACTCGACTTCTTCATTACTTTGCTTTTAAAATTGCAATTTTGATTTGATGTTTATTTGATTTGTAAAAAATAAGTAATTAAACCTAATTTAACTGGAATACACCATATTTTCATATTTTTTTTTATTTTTAGGCATATTACATTCTAGGATAGGTAATTAAACCCAATGGAGATGGAATAGACCAAAATTTTAATATTTTTTTTTTATTTTGTTTTTAAACATATCACATTACGGGATAGGTAATGAAACCCTAATGTAGATGTAATATGCTGTATTTTTAAATTTTTTATTTTGTTTTTAAACATATCACATTACGAGATAGGTAATGAAACCCTAATGTAGATGTAATATGCTATATTTTTAATTTTTGTATTTTATTTTTAAACATATCACATTACAAGATAGGTAATGAAACCCTAATGTAGATGTAATATGTTGTATTTTTAATTTTTGTATTTTGTTTATGTTTTGTGCAATTAGATTGTTTAAATAGATTAGTGTTTTGTTGTTTTTGGGCCTGTTGGAGGCCATTGTGAAGCATGGTGAATGATTTCTTATTTTTGTCTATATTTTATTTTTATTTTACTTTACCAGGTGGTGAAGATTCGATATCGCACACCGAAGCTCTTCGAGACCACCTGAGATGCTTTGACTGAGGTGAACTGGGAGTGGCTTGATGCCATGGGGCTCAAGTAGGTTACCTTATTGGATATTGTGATAGGCAATCGAGCCTACTTGACCGCTCTTATTAGCCTATGGGACTTGTGCACCAACACCTTCCACCTACCCACGGGGGAGATGACGGTGATGCTAGAGGACGTATACCAAATTTTATGGATTCCGATAGAGGAGTAACGAATCCACTCTATGCACCATGACCAGAGGGGTACAGTGTTGACAAGGTATTTTGGTGAGGATGTAGATGTGATAGAGTTAGACTTTCATAATGGAAAGATACTGGTGGGGTTCTGGCATGAGGATGGGGTGTTGGGGGTGAGGCACGTATTACTAATGACACTCATCTCTAATATGCTCCTCCCTAATTCTTCAGGAGCTAAGTTCCATTGGAACCTACTAGATCTGGTGTATGCCCTAGTGGGGTGCACCAAGGAGGAGCCTCTGGTGATGGCTTGGGATAATACCCTACTGGAATAGCTCTACGATGAGTTGTACAAGATTTGCTACCTTCAAAAAAAGGGCTTGAGGTGCACCTTCATATTGCAGTGCTAGGGATGGAAACACATAGCTATGGAGCAACCACATGGACTGTCGTGCATGACATAGGTGTAGCTAGCATACAGGGAGATAGGATAATCCTATGGAAGAGGGCATAGGAGAGAGGGCAGAGTCATCACCATGCAGGTGATGTGGATCACTATGTCAATGCATTCTCATGACTAGCACTAGAGCAGGTGGTATGGTGATCATACAGGGACTATTCAAATTGAGCTGATACTGGAGAGCAGCTCTAGTAGTTAAGGTGGGTCAGATGGTTGATTGTGCAGCATGGGACTAAATGAAATTACTTCTCATTTACTTAGGTTGTGCAACAATTTGGGCTATGATAGGGGTTTCCCGGGGAACTAGTAGTATATCGACACCATGGGGATGAGAGGACCTTGGGCTGGATAGTAGTGGAGGATGTGGGAAAGGAGGTAGATCCTAAAGTAGATGTTCCTAATGTGGATGACATTGGGACTATCACGAAGTATGACTCATGGTGGATTATGCACCAATGATGAGGCATAGGTGCTATCGAAGGTGAGGCAACTGGGGTAGTAGATGAGGTGGATGAGCCACATGGGCATTACCAGAAGATAGATGATTAGGTAGACCTCATAGACTTGGGGTATTATGGTGATGAGGGGGATGCTAAGGATCAAGGGGTACAGGTGTAGTGGGGTACACAAGGTGACTGATACCTAGAGCTGTAGTCTGAGCTAGTTAGGGTCAAACAAGAGAGGGATCTGCTTTGGGCATAGATACATGAGGACCAGGCTAAGATATCCTCCTTATGTAGCACCCTAAAATTGGCGCAGTAAAACCTTAATAATTACAATTACTCTAGTAAATATTCAAATTCAAATTTCAACCTCCAAAACCGCTCCCAAACCGTCGTTTAACCCGTTTCCTCCTTTCCCATGCCATTTTTAGAGTTTGTTTTGTCCGTTTGACGATATCGTCTCCGATAAGACGATATCGCCTCAGATCGGACGATTTCGTCTGGGCTAGGACGTCCAGACGATCTTGTCCCAAAACTGATTTTTCATAGTTGGACTCTGTTCCAACGACGTCTCTAATCCAGGCAGAAGCGTGTCTGCGCCGTTAGAGACCTCCCCCATTGGAGATCTCCCAAATAGGGATGATCTCCAACCTCCCAACCTCTATCCTAAGCCTATTTAATCCTAGGCCCTCCCCTTAGCATCCCCCTGGCTGAAATTCCCTGTAACTCGAATTCTACATGCACTAGACCATCTTAAATCACTGTTTGCATTTGTATTTTTCCAAGTTTGTTTGCAGGAACTTCATTGTTTTTCAGCCGGAGCAAGCTCAGTTCGTCTCAGACGATCTCGTACAATCTCGGACGATCTCGACCCAATTCGAGACGATTTCGACTGCAGTCCACATTGGGGGCAATCAGTGCCCAGAGTTTGCATTTCTTCATCCTTTTTCTGCTGTATTATTCTGCATTTAGTTAATTCTATGGTTATTCTTTATTATCTTGCATCTTGGAGTTCACCCATGTAGCTTTAATGCATAATAAAAGCATAAATTGTCATTAGATCGTTATAATGTATTCGTGTCTTTGTTTGTTATTATCATTTTAATGTTCTTACTACCATTTTACATCATTACCCTCTGTTATCATAGTTGCATTCTCTGTATTTTGCATCTATTTCTCTGTTTGTAGGTCTCTGACGAATTCGTCAGATCTCAGACGATCTTGTCAGATAGGAGACGATCCTGTCGAATTCCAGACGATCCTGACTACTTCAAAAATTAGAACCTTCATCAGACATCCGGATCAGGTATGGGTCTTTAATCCATCTTGTTCTTTCTATTTTTCTGTCCAAATCTATTTCTGTCTTCATTTAAATCTGCATTTCATATAGAATAGCTTAGACGCATTTTGGCCAAACCTAGGACTTGGATGATTAAAGCTAAAACTGAACACATCAAACACATTCCCAACCTAGGCGTGGAAACTGCCATTCAAACGTTTCCTGGTGAACCCACCATCCATCGAAAAATCACCATAATACACCTCCCCCGAGAGGCGGGACCTTCGCAAGGCCTCTCAGTCCGAGGTACCGCGCCATCCTTTTCCCATCCTCCTTCCGGGCACGGATCCTATAGCCTGGAAGGTAGGGATGCGAAAAATTTGGAGCGATACATTTTGGTGAACCCGACGTGAATAACATAGGCATCTTTTTTATTCAAAAATATAAAAATATATATATATATATATATATATATGTATACAAGAAAAAAAAGTAACAAAATCATCATTTCAAGTTTGTATGTTTTAGATTCAATTCTAAATAGTAGATACTAAATATTACTTTTAGAAGTACTAAAGAAACCATGAGTTTTTACTCAAATCAATATGAGCCCATCAGTAATGTTGGAAGAATTCAGCCAAATACATTTGTTGATTATGACCAACCTCATCCCTATTCAACACCACCTCCATCACACTTTTCTCATTTTTCATCCTTACCCCAACAGGACAATCCCTTTGCCAATCCTCTTCATAACGATATTATCTATTCTCCCATATATCCATATTATGTCTATCAATCCACATACAATCCTCCTCCACCCTTTCAATATTCTTCTTTCAATACAACACATCCATTTCAACAAGAAAATACTTATTCTTCCAATTCTACCATGCACTCACCTCATACTTCGCAATCTTCCTATCATCATTCTACCCATAATAAAGAAAGTAGAGGTGAGAAACCATTAGGCCCTTTTATGACTGAATTCCTAAGGCACGTATCAAAAACCTCTCGAAAACCTTCATCACGTAAATTTACTAAGCTCAATCAACCAATGGATATAATTCTCAAGCATTTACTTGACACAAATAGGATTGAACTCCCTTCCATAAGACAACTTGATACCACAGCAGATTGGTTTAAACCTGAGCTACATTGTGAATATCATAGAGTAGATGGACATATGACACAAAATTGTAAAGATTTAAGATGTGCAATTCAAGATTTGATTGATGAGGGTCTTTTTAATATAAAGGAATTACAATCTACAACTGATTATAAATCTCCAAGTAAACAATCAAACTCCTACACAACAAATACCAATAATCAATCAAGACATGGGGATCTCCCAAGAACCCCTATTCAATTATCAACAACAAGAAACCAATCAAATATTGCATGTTAATGTGTCCCATCATGATGATATTACTAATATTGTAACAAAAACTACAAATGAGCAACCTCAAGTTCAATCAACTCAATCTGATATTCAAGATATGGATTCCTCATTTGACCAACCTTCAAAACTATCTTTGGCTCTAGAGAATGATCCAAAATGGAATGTAAGCATAGAAAGCTCATCTTTAGAATCAAAATCTCAATCTGAAATCCACTTTGATAGCCAACAACAAGTGATTAATCCTCAAGCAAAGATATCCCTTTTAGAAGTATTACAAAGTTCTCATAAGGAAACTTTGTTCAAGATACCTAGCCAACAATTTGTTCCTCATCATATTTTCTCTAAGAACATAATTAATGGTGTAAACCCTCTTGAGGTTAACCATATTTCATTCTATGATGAGGAGATTCCTTCCTCTACTCCACAAGAAGACTACTATCTTTACATTACAGGATCTAGTAAAGAAACACTTGTTAAAACTATCATGGTAGATAATGGCTCCTCTCTTAATTTATGCACTTATCAATTATTCCAAAAACTCAAATCAAAGGAAGAAGATCTTAATGAATCAAATGTTATTATAAAATCTTTTAACAATGAAATTCAAGAAGCTCAAGGTACTATAATTCTTCCCCTTAATATTGGATCCAAGATCTTGGATACTTTGTTTTATGTAGCATATTGCCCTTCACCTTACAACCTACTTCTCAGAAGTCCTTGGATTCATACGATGAGGGTTGTCCCTTCCACTCTTCACCAATGTTTGAAGTTTGAACTTGCAAATAAAATTGTTACCATACATGGTGACCCAACACCATTTGAAGAATATTTAATGGTTGAAACATCAAGTTCTATACATTCTCTATTATCACAATTATCTTCTATCCATCACTTTTCTTCATCCATATATGATCATCCTTGTTTACCAAATAACACCCATGCATATCTTTCACATATGCTCCCTCCATCTTATCAAGACTTGGAAGATAGTGATAAGAATGAAGAACTTTCTTATCCTTCTGACATTTTATTTTGTAACATGATCAATTTTACACATATAAAAGTCAAATCTTTTGCTACATTATTCTACATTATAACAAAGCTTTTGTTATCACTACCTTTTATTCATCACCTTTTGTTCTTACCTTCAACACAACCAAATTATCCTTCAAAACCTCCTTTGATTTTGAAGCAACCTTAGACATGCTATACTCAAATAACCTTGTATAGTGTATATAGATCATCTTGTATATACCACCAATTCCAATCATAAATTAAAATCAAAATATAAAAAAATCAAAATCCTCAAAATTAAAAAAAAATTAATAAAAAAAAAGGTAAAAGCCATTTCCCCAATTTTTGCAATTTCCCCTCAGGGGAAAGAACTAAAAAACCCAGAAAATTTTTTAATTATTTATAAATTTGTATTTATTTGTATATATTTGTTTAAAATATTTCAAAATCACTATCTTGTATTTCTTTCAATTTATAAATTCAAAAATACCAAAAACATTCATAATCATCAAAATATTCAAAACTATTTGTTGTATTTATTTATGGCACTTGTTAATTCTTTCAAAAACAAAAAATAATAATAAAAATAAAAAACAACAATATTCTTGACTCTTTCAAAACCAAAACAACATAAAGAAGAAAGAGAGAGTCAACATTCTCAAAACTTCTCAAAAAGTATTTATATATATCTTCTTACAAATGTTGCAGTTATATGTTTCAAATTATTTTGGATAAATTAGCATTTATTTGGAATCCCTCACTTTCACAAACACAAAAATAAATATCTTGATTTTATCTGGCATGATTACTAATCTCTCTTATATCAAAGTCCACAAAATTCAATTAAATAAAGTTTGAGCACAGAGAATTGATCTTGTTATTTACTTAAACCAAGCACATCCTTTCACAATAAAATGATTATATTTGTAATGTCCATGCTATGCTACATAGTAGAAGTGGTTTCTTGAGCGAAAAGTTTCCCCTGCTATCCTATCATGCACATGGTCTAGAATCTTTGAGAATTGGCAAAAGGACAAGCTCACCCCTACCCAGAATAAAAATCCCTTGCTCTACAACTAATCCGAGCAAGTATCCCTAGCATAGAACAAAAAAAAAAAGCAAAGTTCAAGAAAAAGAGAAAAAGAAAAATGTTATTTTATATCATTACAACAATGTTCCAAGCATTATCAAGCAAAAATACAAAAAGAAAAGCAAAAGAAAGCAAAAGCAAAAGCAATAAAATCCCTTTCCCTACCCTTTGAAAAGAAAAGAAGGGTTGATGAGCTTGAATCCCTGGAATTCTCAATTATTCGAAAACTGTGAGGTAAGCCCCATAACAGGTGGTTTGTGCCCAACCCGCTTGGCCTTGGGTAACTCCTAGCGTGGCGATATGTCTGTCACATTAGCGACCTTCTTTTGTACTAGACCTATGTCTCGCTTATGGATTAGCTAGCTCTTGATAATCCGACTTACATAGTAGTCTAGTATGGTTATATGCATCTACATCATGGTTAATGAACACTTATTTGGTTCATTCAAATCACTTGTATCATATTATCTTGCTCAAAACCGGTAAATGAACATAGCAATTGCACACACATTTTGTATTTGAGAGATTTTGTGTATCATTATGATAAATCAAGATTGGAAATGAATTCACATATGCACATGGGATTCCTTATAAATCTAACTTTTGTCTTTAAGATACTTTGAAATATTTTTTTTGCAAATTGTCTGGAATAATTCATTTTCTTCTTTAAAGTACAGTTGTTTAGTATAAAGACAACTACATACATAATAGAAAAAATCAAAATTTCTTTCAAAACCATACAATCAAAACACACACACACACACACAAAAAAAAAAATATATATATATATATATATATATATATATATATATATATATATATTGTCGACTTTCGCGACGATGGTATAGTTCCAAAACCAAAATTGGAATTTTATGCCTAGCGCAAGTCCTCATCTTCATATTTTCTATTTATTAAAAATCAACCATGCAATAAAACTATCTCTTTTCTTCTTTGATTTTCGCGATGATGGTATAAGTCTATACCTACATATTCTATGCCTAGCGCAAACCATTGTACCAATTTTTATTCCCCATTTATTTCGAAAATCATGAAAACCATATGACTTAAATCATTATGTTATACAATTATGTTTTTTGACAAAAAGCATGCACATTATCACTATTTCATGTCATTATGTCAACCTTCAATTTTGCAATGATGGTATAATTCCTAGGGAATTATCCAAAAAATTTATCACACTTAGGAATTTATGCCTAGCAAAAATCATTTTAACATTATTTCATGCATACTATTTTTATGAAACTCTGAAAACAAACCATCATCATCATCATTTGCACCATTGCACCAAAGTCTTAAGACAGTCTCTTAAGCACTCTTTTACTTTTAACAATATTTCTATACTGGGATTAGCTTGACGACCGAGTGAGCGGCGACTCCATGAAATGGTCTATAATAGCGACAATGTCCTTTGAAATTATTGTTAAAAGTCCCTTTTATTTTTTATCAAATCATCACATCACAAACAACCAATTTGTTCTATCAGATTATTTCATTTAAATTTTTAAAGCATGACATTTCAAACCATAATATTTCCAAACGACATAATTACATGAATCATCAAATCAATCAATCAAAACATTAAAAGCATCATAAAAATACATAAGACACAAGTCATATGATCAAAAATATCTCATATATATATATCAAAATTATGTACATCATACCAAAACCAGAAAAATGAACAGTAACAATGAATTAGGGTTTTACCCTATTTTTCTTAATTTTATTCAAAACACAATTAAAAACATTTTAAAATTTTGCTTTTTCGCGTTTTTACCTCAAACGTTCGATTTGGGTAAAAACACGGAGGGGGCACCATAGTAAGCTGTCGTACGATTCGACCAAGAATCGTCGCCTAAAAATGGGAATAATTTTTGCTTTCTCGTAGATCGAGAAGAACTCATCTTTAACGCATTTTCTTCGAAAAATTCGCTAAAGAGGGGGCAAAATGTAGCACCCTAAAATTGGCGCAATGAAACCTTAATAATTACAATTACTCTAGTAAATATTCAAATTCAAATTTCAACCTCCAAAACCGCTCCCAAACCGCCGCTTAACCCGTTTCCTCCTTTCCCGCGCCATTTTTAGAGTTTGTTTTGACCGTTTGACGATATCGTCGCCGATCAGACGATATCGCCTCAGATCGGACGATTTCGTCTGGCTAGGACGTCCAGACGATCTTGTCCCAAAACTAATTTGTGCATAGTTAGACTCTGTTCCAACAGTGTCTCTAATCCAGGCAAAAGCGTGTCCGCGCCGTTAGAGACCTCCCCCATTGGAGATCTCCCAAATTGGGATGATCTCCAACCTCCCAACCTCTATCCTAAGCCTATTTAATCCTAGGCCCTCCCCTTAGCATCCCCCTGGCTGAAATTCCCTGTAACTCGAATTCTACATGCACTAGACCATCTTAAATCACTGTTTGCATTTGTATTTTTCCAAGTTTGTTTGCAGGAACTTCATTGTTTTTCAGCCGGAGCAAGCTCAGTTCGTCTCAGACGATCTCGTACAATCTCGGACGATCTCGACCCAATTCGAGACGATTTCGACTGCAGTCCACATTGGGGGCAATCAGTGCCCAGAGTTTGCATTTCTTCATCCTTTTTCTACTGTATTATTCTGCATTTAGTTAATTCTATGGTTATTCTTTATTATTCTGCATCTTGGAGTTCACCCATGTAGCTTTAATGCATAATAAAAGCATAAATTGTCATTAGATCGTTATAATGCATTCGTGTCTTAGTTTGTTATTATCATTTTAATGTTCTTACTGTCATTTTACATCATTACCCTCTGTTATCATAGTTGCATTCTCTGTATTTTGCATCTGTTTCTCTGTTTGTAGGTCTCTGACGAATTCGTCAGATCTCAGACGATCCTGTCAGATAGGAGACGATCCTGTCAAATTCCAGACGATCCTGACTACTTCAAAAATTAGAACCTTCATCAGACATCCGGATCAGGTATGGGTCTTTAATCCATCTTGTTCTTTCTATTTTTCTGTCCAAATCTATTTTTGTCTTCATTTAAATCTGCATTTCATATAGAATAGCTTAGACGCATTTTGGCCAAACCTAGGACTTGGATGATTAAAGCTAAAACCGAACACATCAAACACATTCCCAACCTAGGCATGGAAACTGCCATTCAAACGTTTCCTGGTGAACCCACCATCCATCGAAAAATCACCATAATACACCTCCCCCGAGAGGCGGGACCTTCGCAAGGCCTCTCAGTCCGAGGTACCGCGCCATCCTTTTCCCATCCTCCTTCCGGGCACGGATCCTATAGCCTGAAGGTAGGGATGCGAAAAATTTGGAGCGATACACCTTGCATGCATAGTTAAGAGCATAGGGGCCTAGGTAGGAGGGATCCAATATTGGGGAGGTAGAGAGGCTACGGGTAGAGGTGTTATAGTTATAGTCAGTGGTGGATATGTACCAATCACAAGGATAGTGGAGGCAGGCTTACGTGGATCAGCTAGAGATAGAGGTAGTGCACCTTGGAGGGCATCTTCCTAATGATGGGGATACCAGTGGCTTGCATCAGACTCAACAGAGCGAGACAGTGCAGTCATCCTCTAGGTAAATGACTGATAGGGCTGGAGGTAGTAGGCTTGGGGGATCATAGTGGACCCAAACTATGGGTGGTAGTGCAAGTCACAGAACCGATCCTATGTGACCATGGTAATGATACTATTAAGACTCTTTTTGGATTTTTGGTATTGGTGAGGTCTGAGGACCCACTTTATTTTAGCCCACATTTTGGAAACTATGACATATATTTTTACCCCATACATATATATATATGATATTTTGTATGGTCATCGTGTGTCTTTTATTATTTTATGAGATGGATGAATGTATGTATGTGATTTATGATGGTATGTTAAATGCTAATGGTTGTTGTAGATGGATACTATTATGTGATTTGTTGTAGTACTAATGGATGTTGTACCATGTATGCATATGTATGCTTCTATGATGTAATGCAATTGTAATTGATGTTTATTATGCATGCATATGGATATTTTTGTGTTATGATTTATAGCTATGTATATGCATGGATGTACAATGAAATGGATGAATTGCATGCTTTTATATAATGAATTGTGGCTAATGATTTGATCCACTATGTTAGCACCATAGACTGTATAAAATGCATTAGTTCCTTTCATTTCTTTTTGTGCTATTTTTTGTGTAATGGATATATGGAAATATATTATTGCAATGTGATACAATGGACTAAATGGAATGAGATGTTAGAGAATGTAGATGAGATTTTTCTAAGACTCAAACATTCTAGCTACCTAACCAAAAGTTGTATACTAACCATGCAAGACTTTTTGACAAGGTATGAATCTGCTAGGACGACCAAGATACTTCGTATCCCTGTGTGTGCAAGTAAGTTCATTCCTGTGAAATGCATAAAGATATGTTCATTTCCAAATAGGCTATCCACAAAACATAGAATGAGGATCACCCTATGAATGTCACGATCTGAGGTTTGTACTTGGTTGCATTAGACCACTAGGTAGTATAGGCTACTAAAAGCTAGCTCATCCACATGCAAACATTGGTCTACACACATGCAAAATCTAATGTGATAGACATATCATCATGCATGAGGCTAATTCCATTGATAGATAGGATATCCACAAAACCTATAATGAGGATCACCTTATGGTTTTCCAAATGCTGAGAATTCCAAGGATTCAATCTCAAGCTCCCTTCTTTTCTTCAATTTTATTGGGATACTTTCTCATGGGTAGTGATGATAATCACTATTGATTTTGTATTTTTTTTTCTTTGAGCAAGGTATTTGGGAAGTGGTGATAACCACTATTTATTTTGACTTTGATTTTTTTTTTGCTTTTTGTGGGATTTTGATTTTGAGCTTTTGAAATTTTTGATTTTTTTGAACTTTTGGGATTTTGGGAATTGGGATTTTGATAGTGGTGAAAACCACTACTTATTTTGGGGAATTTGGTAGGTTAGAGCTTTTCCTTTTTCCAATTCTTAGCATTCTTGAACCATTCACACAGGGGAATGAGCATGATAATATTTTTTCTTAAAGCAACCTAGACCACTTCGTGGGTTTCATATTTCCTTGCACAAAAATTGGATTTATTAATGTGTAAATGTGTTGGGATTTATTGTATACAAGGTATGATCTAAGCAAGACTCTACCTCCTAAAAATCATGATAGATTTCTACAAAATCTGAAAAGAAAACTAGAGATGACTAAGTGACTAAAAACCGTAAAGACATTCTAGAACAAATGACTATGTGATGGGAGACAGACACTGTTATGACCAATGTAAAATGTAGGTAAATATGATAAGTGGAAAACTGAGATGATGTGGATAATTATTTTGACATAATTGTCATTCTTTTGTTTTTTTTTGGACTGATGCAGGATGTACAGTCTTAGTGCTAGACACGTATGAGCAACTCTATAGTGCAAAATGCAATAATGGGTATGCCTAATGGAGATGATTTTGATAATGCAAAGATATGTGATGTGATGAAATGTAATATGATATTTTTGTATTTTTGATGTTTTGATGATATTTGAAGATGCAATGCGATGCAATATTTTTGTGTTTTTGATTGACATATATGATGTTTTTGATTTTTTGATTGATATAGATATACATGTGACAAACGGGATTATTGGGGTCATTGGGGCATTTGGGGTGACCAAAGGGCTTATGGAGGCCTTTGGGGATTTTGAGGTGACCAAAGGGCTTATAAATGCCTTTGGGGATTTTTGGGGTGACCTAGATGGTTATAGATAGCCTAGGAGAATTTTAGGTTGACCAAGCGGGTTAAAGGCACCCTTGGAGCATTTTGGGTTGACCAAGTGGGTTAAAGGCACCCTTGGAGAATTTTTGGGTGACCTAGATGGTTATTGACCACCTAGGAGCATTTTAGGTTGACCAAGCGGGTTATAGGCACCCTTAGAGCATTTATGGGTGACCTAATATGGTTATTGACCACCTAGGAGCATTTTAGGTTGAGCCACAACACTCTAGGCAAGGAAAGGCCACAAATGAAGGATGTTCAAGGGTTCAGGATCCTCGACACCTTCAAGGGAGGCTAGGAGATAAGTTTTAGGTCCAATCTGACTAGTAATGACATAAGGACCTAACCAGTTTACCATAAACTTATCCTTTATATGGGGCAAAAAATTAGAATTCTGTTGATTCTCTTTCAGAACAAGGTCACCCACCTGAAAGTCTCTAAGATGGACTTTCATGTTGTAGGCTCTCTTAAGTCACTCTTGATAAATGTGTAGGTGCTCAAGGGCATTTATACAACATTCATAAAGTAATATAAGTTGATCTAGGTGAGCCTACCATGACACCCCTGCATAGATATGCACAGCGATGGGATTTCCAGCTCCAGAGGCATGACTACCTCAGCATCGTACACTAGTGAAAATGGGGTAACCCCCGTGGGCATCCGAATGCTAGTGCGATAGGCCCATAGAGCAAGGGGTATTTGTGTGTGCCAAATAGTGTGATTATCTTTGACAGTTTTCTTGAGAATGACAATCAATGTTTTATTGGAAGCCTCAGATTGCCCATTTTCTTGTGGATAGTAGGGCATCAAAAAGCTGTGTTGGATATTATACTTTTTTGTTAAAGTGCACACATATTTATTCTTAAATGATGTCCCATTATCCGAAATAATCTTGGATGGAATACCAAAATGACAAATGATATTATGCAATATGAACTCTAAGATGCGGGGTCCTGTCATAGTGGTAAGGGGAATTGCTTCCATCCACTTTGTAAAATACTCGATAGTCATAATGATAAATGTGTGATGGCCCAAGGATACGGGGGAGATTTTCTTGATTAAATCCAACCCCCATTGCGAAAATGGCCAAGCTTATTGGATCGGTTGTAAGGCCTGAGAAGGTACATGTGTCAATTTAGAATGGTGCTGACACTTCATGCACTTCATCACATATGCACAACAATATCGCTCTAAAGTTTTCCAATAGTAGCCCATGCGAAGAATGTGCTTCATGATGGCCATGCCATTGAAATGGCCACCACATGTACCATCATGTGCTTGGGCGATTTTCCAAGCCAACTCTTGATGCTCTAAGAAACGAAGGAGAATCCCTTCATAGCTCTCATGATACATAATGTCTCCTAGCAAGACATATTTTTTCACCTTCCATTTAAATGTTCTTTTAGCGATGTGCGACAATCCAGGAGGGAGATTACCAAGCTTGAGATACTCCCTAATTTGTGTGGACCAGTCTTGTTGTGAGGAAGCCTCGATCACATGAACTACCTATCCCTCTTGAAATTCATCCCAAGCAAATGCTAAGTGGGAAAGAATTTGTAAAAATAGCATCATACTGCTATCAAAAGGGGCTTGAGGGAACAAAATCCCCCAATCGGCATTATTCAAGCACTCGTGAAGGTGCGAGAATCTCTCTTGATGAGGTTCAATTTGAATCAAGTGGAATTTTGGCATGGCCTGAGTGTTCTCACGCTCAATCGCAGACTGCAAGAGCATTTTGACCTGAATGGTTGTCATCTCATTAGTAGGGTTTTGTGGGATCAAGGACCCTAAGGAGGCCATCGTATCTACAAAATGATTAGATGATCGAGGGAGCACCTCGATGTCATACCATTCAAACTTTACCAAGAATTTATCCATAAGGGCTTTGTAGGCTTGCAAAACTGGGCACTTGCATTGGTATATCCCTTTGACCTAGTTAAAAATGAGCAAGGAGTCACCAAAAATGTTAAGCTTGGTTATTTTCATGGTGATATCCATTTGAAGACCTATGAGCAAGGCTTCATACTTAGCATTGTTGTTGGTGCATGGGAAATTGAGTTTAAATGATAGGGGTATGGGAGCCCCATACGGTGTGAAAAACACGATCCCTACACCACCCCCTTGCTCACATTTGGAGCCATTAAAAAATAGAGTCATATCTACCTATGTCTCAGGCTCATCAAAATCAGGTGATTCTGATATTTGGAAGACTCCATCATCGGGAAGCTCCATGCTAAGAGGCTAATCATCCTAGAGAGGAGCCTCTACGAGTTGATCGGTGATGACCTGACCCTTAATTGATTTTTATCTGATGAATTCTAGGTTGAACTCCATCAAAAACATGATCCATTTCATCGTGCGACTATTATGATAAGTGTGACTCATCATGTATCGCAATGGATTCTCTTTAAACACAACATATGTGGTATGGATAAGCATGTAATGTCATAGCTTCTTGGTGGCAAAAACCACCGCTAGGTATAACTTCTCCATGTATGCGTACTTGATCTCATAACTGACTAGGGTGTAGTTGAGATAGTAAGTAGCCTTTTCCTTATGCAGTTCATTGTTTTGGGCTAACATGGTGCCCAATGCAACCTCAATGGTTGAGATGTATAAGCGGAATGACACTCTTGGTCAAGGTGGAGCCAACACTGGTGGTGAAGTTAAGTATTATTTAATTGTTTCAAATGCCTCCTGACACTCTTTATCCCAATGGAATGTGACCCCTTGTGCAATAACTTGTTCATGGGTCAAAACTTGTCTGATAATTGTGCTATGAAGCATTTTATGGTGACTAGATTTAGATCCAGTCCTAGCATGTCTTTGTAATACCATGTAAAAGCTACTTTCTTCTTTATGATAAGGGCTATGTAATCATCTTGCTCTTCAGGGGATAGAATTTCCCCTAGCTTAATACATTGTGGAATATTAAGATCTAAGCTGATATCTTTGTCAATCATAGGCTCGATTGATATATGCAACCCCTCCTCCAACTGGTGGGGGGTAGGGATCAAATGGATGTCATAAACTAGATTTAGATCATCAATGGGAACCTCGGGTTCCTTCTTAGCATGGAATACATCATGAGTTGGCCCTAGAGAGAAATGAAATGGTTGTAACATCTCATCACAAGGCTAGTACTCGAAGGACGAGGGGTTTGAATCTTCTTGATCAAAGTCAATCACCTCCAAGTCCAGGTGCAACAATTCCAATGGGTTATTCAAATCTCTCAAGGGCTCAAATAGATCTATGGAAATTATATTTATAGATGGATGATTTTCCCTATGTGGCTTGTGGTGTTCATGGATATCAGGATGTTGTCAGACCTAAGGAGGTGGTTGTGGAGGTGGTGGAATGACCGACGGTGGTCGGTGTGGCTATGAGTGAGCTTGCTCCTCTAGAGGTAGAATTTTTTGCCAAATGGGATGATGTAATGGGAACATGCATAGATAGAACTCATCCTCATCATCTACAGGGACAACCTAAGGGCCTTCTCCATCTGAACTACAAAATTCAATGGACACGACTCCATAATCCGACTCATCATCTGACGTCCACTCATAAGGGGACACTAGATCTTCTTCCTCACTGTCATGGGGAAGAGTACGTGAACCTTCACCTCTCTCATAAGAGTGAATATCATTGTAAGGTGGTTCATCATCTCCCAAGGGCATAGGGAAGTAGTCCCCCAGTGAGTAGACATGATTGGGGTTGGTGAAAGGATCTTGTACGAGCTCATATCTATAGTCTAGAGTCATGCACTCTAAGCTATCTGTGAGGACATCTAAGGACATAGGCTTGTTGAGTCCCAAGCTAGACTTATCATAAGGCATTTGATACTATGGTTGGTAGGGAACTCGAGTGCCCTGCTCGTACAAGCCCAACCCATAATCGTGCCAATTGCATAGGTCAAGGTACTTCAGAGCAAAGTTAGGGTTGGACAAGTAGTTAATGTCTTCTCAGAAGGGCTCTTCATCTTCTTCCTACTACTGATAAGGTTTGATGCCATAGTCAAGGCCCCCATAGATAAAATTCATTTGATTAGGGGGGAGGCCGAGAGGCACGATGGTGCCTATGGGAAGATGAGGTCGACCCATGTCTTGCATCGACTCTAGAGCAGGGGTGGTTGTAACATTCCTAACCATGTACTCCCCCAATCCAGTGGAAGTCAGGTGCACTATGACCTAAGGTTACATATAGAAGAGGGATGAGAGCGAGACCTGATCTGATTCATTGTTTGTCTCATGTGGTAGCTCCTCATCTACTTGGCTAGGAACCTCCTCAATGGATATGGTGGATATGGTTGGTTGGACCTCCTCAATAGGTCACTTCCCTAGGTTCCTAGGCAAAGGATCCATAGGTACACTGGACATCTGGGAGGGTGTCGATGATGAGGATGGTATGGCCTGCAATGGGGATGGAGTCAAACCTTGGCTGGATTTATTCGATTGGAAATCCAGATGGGTTGATGGTAAGGTTGACTCGGGAAGCTACTGCACCATATTGCAATACTTGAAGGGCTCTAGGTTCATAGGGATGACATGAAATTGCCCTTCATGAGTGTACTTGAGGCACTGGTGAGCGATGGAAGGGACACACTTCATATCCCTGATCCATGGTCTACCTAACAGGATATTGTATGCCATCTCATCCTCTAGGATGTGGCATAATGTCGAGATGGTCTTTTCCCCTACCTGAATAGGTAGGATGATCATACCAACCATTGAGCATATGGCATCGTTGAAGGCTCGGAGGGTGTAGGTAGATGCGATAATGTGGGATGCTGGGAGCTTCAAATGCTTGAGAGCTATTATCATGATGATATTTCTAGAAGACCCAGTGTCTATCAACACTCTCTTGTATGGCGTTTCATTCACACATGCGACGATGTGCAAAGGGGGATCTACCATATCATTTGGAACCGGTTTAAGCTCATCTTCTCGAAAGGTAATCACCAGTTCTGTGCATTATCGCACATGCCCCATGAAGTTGTTGAAGGAGTCAGACTCCCAGGGTTGAAGCTCGATTGCTTTAAGGATCTCCATCAAGGCTTCCCTATGAGGTGTTGATTGTTGAATGAGCTCATAGATGGAGAGTTGAGAAGATGTTGTTCTTAAGCTCTGAGCGAGCTTGCTCTTAATGGTGACCATGGGCCTAGGTGGGAGGCTCGAAATGGGAGGCGATAAAGGCTATGACATTGAGGGGATATCACTTTGGGTTGTAGGTGGCATGGATGGCCTTGGGTACTGCCTATTCCTCGTTACAATGTTGATCATGCCAACATACCCCTACTTAGGGGGGTATGGTGAACCTCATTCACCTGGGGCACTGGTTTGGCCTACTCCGCATGGGCAGGCAAGGGATCTTTGAAGACCTCCATCTATTGGTTGTTTGGCATAATAGGGTTGTCCACCTAAAGGGCATTCCTATCGATCATGTCTTACACCAAATGCTTGAACTTGTAGCACATTTGCACATCATGCCCGTTTTGCCTATGAAACTTGCAATATAGGTCTTCTTTGTATCCTTTGGGCTTCGATGCATTTGGGTCGATAGGTCGACTCTCAGGTAGGTGGATTGCATTGGTCTCTAAGAGGTGCTCAAACAATGAGTCCATAGACTCTACAATGGGTGTGAACTATCACTTGGGGTGATGTTGTTGATTTTGCCCTTGATTATTTTGGTTGTCCTTGGCATAGTTCCCAAGAGTGGCCTGATAATTAGGCTTTTGAGGTGGCGTAGCTTGCGTTGGCCCTGGGACACTAATGGCAACCTGATTCACTACTTCTAGCTTAGGCTACATTGGGGTGCTCTTAGAATTCTTGTTCCACTCCTTGTGAGGCTTCACAATTTCACCCTCTTGAATCTTGATTTCTTCGATGATCCTAGCCTGTGCTAGGGCATCTTCAAGAGTCACATACTATTGCAACTGCAACAACAAGGAGATCGGCTTTAGGTAGCTCTTGGAGAACATCTAAGTCAACTCCAACATGGGGAGAAGATAAGGTAGCTTGGTGAGTAGGGCTCACCACCTATTATCATAGTTTGTTATTGACTCATCGTCATACTATTTCAACCCAGCTAGATCGGCCAGCATCGCCTTCCTCTTGGTATTGAAGGTAAAGCATTCTAGGAATGCATCTGCAAGTTGGTCCAAGTTGTGGATGCTATGCTTAGGGAGTTGGTAAAACCACTTCGATAGGGCCAGAGAGGGTAGTCATGAATATCCTCAAAAGCAAAGCATCATTATCATGAATGCCAAAGCATTTATCCAAGAATCTTGTGACATGTTCCTACGCATCTTCCTCTCCCTTAAACATAGCCAATTGAGGTAACTTAAATTACTCTGGATAGGGAGGCACAGGCACCGAAGGATGGATGGTTGAGGCATAGGCATCGAAGGATGGATGGGTTGACTATGCAATTGGTGCATAGTGGGCTTTTGAGATCTAGACCTAGAGGTCTTGTTCTCTACTGACTCTAGGCACTCTAGAAACTCTTTATATGGGCCTGAGGATTTGATCTCCTGGTCCTTGCTCACATCCTACGGTGGAGGTCTAGGATCCTCCAACCTATTTTGGGGTAGTGGCATGTCACCCCCCTACCTTGGTAAGGCATATCCAAGTACTCTACCTCTGGCTCATGCTCAATGTAAGCCCCATAGGGTGTTTCTCAAGCTGATCTATAAAGAGGGGTATCTGCCCACTATGGGTGCCCTATGTTTGGCCTAGGAGGCACATCCTAATATGGCCTAGGAGGTCATGGAGGCAACACTGGATAAGGTCTAGGAGACCTATCTTGAATGAGTGTGGGTTGCCTCGGGTGGACCTCCTACCTATGTGTCTTAGGAGTAGGAACCCTCTCTCGTAAAGTCTTTTGGAATAGCTCATTGGTCTACCATTCGATTCTCTCTTTCTCAAGTTGATGCAAGTGGTCTAGTTGCTCTTTGTCTCATCTAATCTACTTGAATTGAGCTTGGCAATCTCCATATCTTGTAATTTCTTGATTAATTTATTCTGTTGTGCGAGGCCTAGAAGGCCTAGGAGTCTCACCCTGAGGCCGACCTTGTTCAAGATAATATGTGATATCCATCGCGTGCTTCCCTCGATCGAGGGTCATCGTATTGACTTGAGGTTTAGGCTACGGGCATATGCTCATTGTATTCAATGGGCATAGAGGCACATCGTGCATGCACAGAATACTACTCCTAAGGAAAATTTAGGATTTCCTCATGCCTTCCTTCATGGACAAGGAAGGGCAGGGCGGAGTTGGCTCACCCCGAGCGATGAGTATCATACCCATCAAGTTGCCTATGTTGTTGTACCTTATCAAGGTGATGTGTAGGCAAGGTCATACCAACCTACTCTACCCAGTGTGTGAAGTCGAGCTTTGGCCTATGAATAGGCATGTCAGCCCTAATAGGTACATGGATGTGTGGCACCGCTCTATCTACTAGCACCTCAGCGTGCTGTTGCCTTTCATCCAAGAAGGTATGTGATGTATCTAAGTACTAGGAACACTCTCCCAAGTAAAGTGTCGAGGTGTCCCGCATAGGGCTCCCTCATAGGTGTGGCTCGTGGCCCACTATCTTGGGGTTAGGGTGAGTAGAGGCTCACTAGGGAGGTATGACCAGGTCCCTAGGGCTATAGCGGAGATGACTCATGTCTCCTAGTCCACTCTCTGTAGCTTCCACCCATGATTGGGCTTGGTTGTGGGTGCACACCATCGTAACTCTCTACCAAACCCTAAGTGATTATCTTCTTTACAAATTCTTAATGAAACAACAAACAAAGGAAGGAAACACTCAATAAGATAGATGATTATCTCTTTTAATTTTTAGATGTGAATCCCTAAACTATTTTGTGTGTTTTAGATGTGTTGTTTGTAAAGAATGACCTTGTGTCACGTGTTTGAAATATTGTTGGATGATAATCTTATGTTTAATTGGATTTCACCTATATACTCATAGCTTGACAACCTGGCTATGAACTCTAGGTCACGTTATCCCACCTATAATGTGTGGTAATGAAGTCCACACATGGCCAAGGAGCACAGGTCCTACCAGTTCCTCACCCAGTTCACCCGTAGTCTGCAATATACCTCTCCGAAGAGAGATACATGTTATAACCCATGGGCTATGATGGATCTTGGAACTGGCCTTGGCAAAGAACAAGGTTCATGGGATTTGAGACAATGGGTGGAGATGAAAGCCACCTCGTTGAACTCTACTAGTGGATGGTGATGAAATCCACCTCACTAGCATTTAAGTGAATCATGGTGTGTGTGGTTCTTTTTAATCCAAATAAAGTAAGCAAAGAAGCATTCGATGATCATTCACTAGATGCATGCAAAAGGTGCATTTTACTTTTAGAAATTTAGTATAAAAAGAACTCACAAATGTATCTAGAAATGCAAAACCCTAAATGTTAGCCTACCCATTAGGTAGGCTACAAGCATGCAAACCATAGAGATGCATTCCTACTTTGAATTTCTTTTGATTTTTCTCCTTTTATATGTTTTTGTTATTTTGTGTTTAAGAAAAAGGGAAACTAACTTCTAACCTTTCTAAACAAGCAAAAGATACGGGAAAAACCAAATAAAATCAGTTTTTGAAAGTGAAAAACAGAGATGGAAGATTCAGATGCCTACCTCATCACTATCCAAAACTTGCTATTTTTGGAATTCTACTCAGAAATATCTCTAGTTTCTATTCACTCTAGGGTGGTATGAATAGTAGGTCTGCATTCATCCCAAGGTGGGATGAACTCGCATTCATCCCAGGGTGGCATGAATAGTAGGTCAGAGTTCGTTTCAGCCTAGAACAAATAGCACCTGCAACATGAAAAGATGAAAAATGAGTTTCAAAATTCACCTAAAGAAAAAGGGACAGGGTCCCACCATGATCACCACTAAAGTAGGGAAAAATGGTGCACCAAATGATGATAAAAAATATGTGTATCTATGTCCTATTGCATGTGAGCATCAAACGAAAGCATGCGAGTAAGATGGAAAAGATAGCAAATAACAAGAAATAAAGCAAAGTAAATTGACTTCTTATTAATTAGGTAGATCAAATCTAGGTTACAAAATTTCCCCTTTGAGGGCTCAAATAGATGATACAAATGTTTACAAATCGGGTGCCCAAGGATCAAAATCCTTCAAGTAACTCGGGTGCACATCCAGTGTCTTTCCTCGTACCCACAATCGAGGTGGGTGGGCCAATGTTGCCGCCGCTTGTGTCTTTGATATTTGTATCTCACACTACTTCCCAATGCATTCTCTGACCTGAACCTACACACAGAGAAACAAGAAACATCAAGTAGCAAGTGCGTATGATGTAAAACATGCAATCCCCATAGGCACTAAAAGACTAGTAGTGAGCACATGCATAGATATTGTATCAAATCAATTCCAAATGGCATGAAATTATAGAGGGATGTAAAATAGAATATTTTGGGAAGATATCACCAGAAATTGTGCTAAGATTGAGTCTAATGGTGCCTCATAAATGCAGTGACCGTTCGCAACCTACAAAACACAAAGTAAACAATTTTTGCCCCTACACATATCCAAAACACATGAAAATTGGAAAGAATGTATAAAATAATATTTTAAGAAAACCCATATGATCATATTTGCAAAATTAGTGACATTTTAGGTGTTTCTTTAGATGACCATCGGAGACCTGCATGAGACCCTACAAAACACTAAAATTGCAATATCTCGACCAATATAACTCAAAATGACCTAAAATTTGAACTACAACATAATATGAACATGTAGAAAATAACTAATTAAAAATAGTTAGAAAATTGTTGACAGATTTCTATTCATCACTAGGGTGGGACGAATAGGACTATCACAAATTGGGGGGCACCCGGGGGTGGGACGCCCACCAATTCCACCTAAATTTTGCCACCAATTCCACTAGGAATTGATGCAAAACACTATGGTGGGTATTTTCATCAAATTTTGTGAGGTAATTCACTCATATGGTTTGGTTATGTGGAAAATTGCACCTACTAGTTCCCTAGCAAACCTCCTTCGCTAGGTAGAGATTTTGAGGTAGAAAATGGGCACAAAAGGGTGAAAGGAAATCTTGGTAGCACTCCATTGCTTTGTCCTCAAAATTCCTCTCTATGTTTTGTGTGTAAATGCATCCACTTTATAGCCAAAGGAGGCTCATGGGTCAAAGGGCATGCAGGGCAAGAGGCGCCACTTGGCCACCAGGGTGGCATGCATTGGAGGGGGAAGAGAATCTCCCAAATTGGCCTCATTCATGGAGCATGTCATAAGTTTTTATGCATGCTTTGACTCATAGGTGAGAATAGGCAGCAATATAACCATTTCCAAGCACCATTTGTCCAGATTTGAATTTTTTCTAGTCAAACCTGCTATTCATCCCACCCTGGGATGAATGCTGCTATTCGCTCCAGGGTGGGATGAATAGGAATAGGGTGTTCAAAAGGTTCCAAACGTGGCCTAGAACCTTCCAAAACCTTGCACTGAGTGGTTAGAACCACTGTATACCTACTGAGGGCTACACTAGGGGCCTTGGTATGTCATTTTAGCCATTGCTTATGGTAGCATAATCGGATTAACCAGATTTTAGTGTCTACACCTCCTTTCCTTTGTGGACCCTCATGATCCACCTATTTGAAAATTTTTCATACGACCAGTCGGGCGCTTTGTTATTTATTGCCTTAAATAACTTTTCATCAAGGTCATGCATTAGGTTTTATGCAATGGCATACTCAGTTTCTATTATGTAGAATGCATGCCACAGGGGAAGGGACATCATCCTCTCCACATGCCATTCTAGGTCACGCCTTGAGGGGTTGTTGCGATGCGCTTCAATGTCTAGGTGCAGCCAGTTGTGGAAAATTTTTACCCTGATCTTCTTCCTTAAAACACCTAGTGGGTCATACTTCCATCACTGGGGGAGATCAATTAGGCCAAACTCATACAGTGTTACCACTAGAAAGGTATTCTACCCATTGATCAATATCTTAATTTCACCAAGGTGGAAGGGCCAAGGGTAGGTGTGTGGTTTCCTTCACCCGTGGCCATACGTGTCATCAATGAAGTCACACTAATGGGTGACTTCGAGGGTGAATAGGTACTCAATGGTGTAGTACGGCAACAAGAAGGGTTTCCTAGTAAACCCAAATATTCTGATAATAAGGCCCTATGGTAGTTGAAATATCATCGAGCTGCTCCTACATTTTGTAATATCTCATCCGCCTTGGCACTCACTCGTATATACCATAAATGATTTCCAAATCTAGATCAAGGAATACTCTATTTAAGTTGTAGTATGACTCATGCCTTGATATACTTTGAATACACTGATAAACAATGAGTGCTTTGCCTTCTTTGTTGGTGTGGCTCTTGGCAATGAAGGCAAAATGACCATGCATGTTGTAAAATAAATACCACACAAGGAATGAGTAGATTCAAAATGATATGTCATGTATGCTCTAAAATTCACTCAGTTGAATGTGCATCTACCATGTCACCTAGTCTACCCAGTCAAAAAACATAGGCTTTGTCCACAATGTCATGGCATCAGGAGAATAGAACTCACCATGTGAAATACATTCGGTAAGTGAAACCTGCCACTTATACACTAGGGCATATGTGGAGAGTCTCATAACCCATTCCAACATGGATTATATATCAGGATTTTTAAACTTCTTCAAGGGTTTGGGTAGGTATGGCAATATTTTGGGAACTGACTTCTCTAGCAGCTGAGTCTCCATGAACTGTCGCATCTACACTGTGTTGGTGTATCTTTCATTCTTCTCAATACTATTAATATTTTTGATGATGTAATCAATGGGGGTTCTTGTCCATAGGTGAAATCCTCTTGAACATCTTGGGCTAAGATGGAAAATAGCTTCTTCTCTTTAGCATCTCATACTGTCCTAGACTGCAGGTTGTAGAATTTAGCAATCATGCATATTAGCTTCGAGCAATGATGAACATGCATGCACAAGTACTAGTATAGGTCAGATTGATAGGCGATTGTCTGATTGATTTCAATATACACCTTGGTCATCATAAGGTCAACTTTCATGTGCAACGTCTATACACTCATTCTAGTGAGCACACAATCATGTATTCTACTCAATATATCCTCGGGAAAAGGTGGTGGTACCTTCTCTTTCTTTTCTTTCTTCTGTTTCTTCTTGCCCTCCGCCTTCTTTGGGACCTTCTCCTTCTTTTGCTCAATGCTCTTCTTGCACATCCTAATTGTGCACTTATTCAATTACTTGCTCTAAAAATGACAGTGCCTTACTAATTCCTAGTGTTTCACTTTTTACCAGCAATACTCACTCTCTAAACTCTGGAAATGGCGAGCATCACATCAACTTAGTAATTTTCCTAGGTTTGATTGAGGAACAATGATGGCATTCTTATAGGGCTATGATTTACCCATTGTATTAATGATGCTAGGCCTGAGTAAATTCTTGGAAGGATTATGGGTAGGGTGGAAGATCTTCTACACGCTAACCGATGGAAGAGCGTATCTCCCAATGTTGGCCAACTACGTGGGCCATAATATTTCTTGAAATACGACGTGCACCACCTTATTTAAATTTTTTTCATACTTCAATGGCCTTTTTTGGTGAGTTTTTTGGGTGGTTTTTACCTTGGACTACGCACCCACGGTATTGGAGAAAGTTAAACCCTTTCACTTAAAACACATTTTCATAATTTCCAAGATCCTGAAATATGGTTTTCACTTAAAAAGTGGGGTGAAAGTCCCATTCATTCATTTAAGGCATGAAACAAGAGAAAGCATCAATTTTGAATTTCACCCATGATGGAGGGTGCAAGCGCATTTCACCCAATTGAGTCTTGAAATGGCATTACACTATTCAATTGAGGGTGAAATGACATTTGACTTTGACTTTTTGATGTGGCCTCTAGTTTCGACTTGGCTTTCACTTCTTAGAGCACAAAAATAGGATTTTACCCTTAAATAATATCAAAACTTCCCCTCACCAAGGTGTCTTCCATATCACTAAACTGCTCTTTCCAAGTGATGCTAAAAAATGTTGAAGCGGGCTCCTCTGCTTAAAGATAGAGGAAAAATACCTTAGCTAAATTTGGGCACCTAAAACTGCTATCCTCATTTTTCTCTAGTGCACTAAAAAACGTATAAACTTAAACTAAAACAAAACAACCAATTTAGGCTCTTCAAAACTATTTCTATGCCAGTTAGACCTCTGGCACAAAACTGCACCATGGATAGCATGAAAGGGAGCGAAGAGACTTATACTCCAGGAAAAATAAATATGTACAAGCAAACAAGGGAATAAAAAATATGTACATAGCTGATAAAATTTTCCAACTACCCTTTACTAGTAGTATGCCTTCAGATGAAGTGCATTGACTGATATTGAAAGACTAAACCTGTTAAAATATTGAAGAGTGAAAGAGTTCACCCGATTGACCCCAAAAATTTGAAATGGACCCTCCCAAAATGCATCAAATTTATCATGATTTTTGGGTTTGGATTTTTTCTCGTTCCATTTCAGCACCAAGTTGCAAATTTGGAAGGTCTAGTCGGAGGTCCTCTTGTCGAACCAATTTTTTATGGTCTTAGCATGCTTCATGAAAGCCTTGTAGGCTTTTTCTCTTTCCTCTTCCAACTGTAGTAGTTGGGCTATCTTGACACTTATAGGGTCAAACTCTTCATCCTCACCATCCAATGATTAGATAGAATGCAATGCGGGAAACTCAATATGCATGGGGATCACTGCTTCCTTCCCATATACCTAGGAATATGGGGATGTCTTGATTGATTTATTAATGGAAATTTGATCAACCCATAAAGCAAGGCCAGAAGCAAATGTCAGTTGTGCTTGTTGCCTTCCAATGTTCTCTTCAGGATCCTGAGTAAGTTCTTATTTGTGGACTCTGCCAAACCATTGCCCTATGGGTAATAATTAGATAAAGTCTTTAGGTAAATGACATACTTACTTTTGAATGCATATATTTTGGCACCAGTGAAATGGGTGTCATTTTCAGTTACTATTGCATCTGGTATCCCAAAATGAGTTATCAGTCCTTCCAGAAATGCGATGACTACATCCTCGTTAGCCTGCTTGGTAGGCACTACTTTTGCCCAGTGGGTAAAATAATCTATAGCCATCAGGATGTACATATACCCCATGGATTAATTAGGATCTATCACCCCAATGAATTCTAAGCCCCACTGCTGAAATGGAGCCTCAACCTGAATTGGGTGTAAGGGCAGAGAAGCATTCTTGGTGTGGTCGATGTACCTTTGGTATTTGTCACACTTTTGACTAACCTCAAAGGTATCAGTAAAAATAATAGGCCAAAAATAGCCTACTTTTATTAACTTTAAGGCCATAGGCCTTCTAATGAAATGGTCCCCAGACATTCCATAATGGAACTCATCTAGGATTTTCTATTTTTATGTCCCCCTGACACATCTCAGGACTCCATCTATATTTTGATGAAAAAAACCGCTCAATAACAACACATATTTGTAGGCTTACAGCCTGAACCTTCTCCTTTGTGAAGCATTGAGGTCATAAGAGCATCATCCAATACTAAAATATTCCACTAGGTCTTCTATCCAATCTCTGTTGAGTATAGATCAATTTGCAAGATTGCTCTCCTGTGCCGGATCATCCCAATGGCAATCTATCACCTCGGATGCGGCACTCCTGGCAATGTTTTGGCATAAGGGTTAGACCTCTATGTTAAACTCTTAGATATTGGAGACCCATCCTACCCTTTTATTGCCAAGCTTACCTTGAATGATGAAGTTTTTGATGTTAGGGTGCACCATGTACACTATCGTCTTGCTCTAGGAGATGAAATGGTAAAACTTCTTTAGTGATTGCATCACCACATGCACTTGCCTTTTAATGAAGTTGTGCTTTTATTCATGCAGATGGATGAATTGACTCAGGAATGCTATCGGTCGCTCGTCCCCATCCTCATTCTTTCAAGTAAGGACAACAGCGTAGCTCTCTAGTTCTCCAATGGTGTAAAGGATAAAATCCTTAGAGTAGTCAAGGTTCACCAGAATGGGGATCTAAGCAATTCTTTCTTTAATCTCTCTAAATGCCTGTTTCCTCTCCTCAGTCCATTAAAACTCAACATCCTTCTTGAGGAGTTCGATCATCAGTTTTACTACCTAGGAAAAATCAAAAATGAATTTCTTGATGAAATTGATCTACCCAAAGAAGGACTGGAGGTCCTTCTTGTTCGCTGGTAGAGGTAGCTTGAGGAGGACTTCCACCCTAGCTGGATCAATAGCTATTCCCTTCTCTGATATCACATGACCCAGGAGCTTTCCTTCTTTTATTGTGAAAATGGATTTTTTTTAGGTTTATGGAGATTCTGAACTCTCGGTACTTCTCAAACATCTATCGCAAATGTAGACCATGTTCCTCCCTTTTATGGGAGAAAATTGTCATGTCATCTAGATAAATCACAATGATGTAGTTGAGTAACTCACCTAAGGCTAAGTCCATCACTCTCTAGAAAGTTGCCCCAAAATTTGAGAGGTCTAACAGCATGCACTAGTAGGCGAAAGTGCCCCACTTGATGGTGAAGGTGGTCTTGAACTGATCTTCATATTTTACCCATATTTGGTTGTACATGAAGAATCCATCTAGCAGAGAAAATATTTGTGCTCCCACCACTACATGAAGGATTTAATTGATTTGGGGTAGCGAGTAGTGGTCCTTCAGAGATGCTTGGTTTAGGTTCTGAAAGTCAATGCATAGGTGGATGTCCCCATTATTTTTGCGGACTGGGACCAAGTTTGCCACCCAAGAAGAGTGCTTGATGGGAAAGATAATCTTTGCCTCCAGCATCTTCAGAAGCTCAACCTTCATCAGCACTTCTATTTTTGGGTTAACCAACCTTTGCTTTTTTCTAAAAGTTTTGACCCCTTCTTGTAGCGCAATAATGTGTTGGAAGACACTCTTATCATATCCCTTTAGGTCCTGATAGCTCCATTCAACAATATCCAAGTATTCTTTGCACAGGGTTTTGATTTGTTCAATTTCCAATGGCGTGCAATCAGTTTCCACCTTGATGTATTTCTTGGATTCCAACTCTAGCTCCTTGTACTCTCACATCCACCTTGATCTTCTGAGTGAGGGACCTGTCATCCTAATCAAACAAAATTTCAAGGGTGATTAAGCCCTTTGGGATGTGGTTGTTCTTCAACTGAATCAACCCCTCATACTCTTCTTCGTTGAGGGTCCTATCTTCAATATTGCTCGCTTCATCAATAAAAAAATTGATGATCTACTCATCGTTATCAAACACCTACCAATGAATATTTTTTTTCAGTACCGAAGGCTGGTAGATGACCCTCACTACCTTCGACTTTTGCATCATGTTATCGATAGGAGAGCATCTAGCTCTAATAAATGCTAAGATGTCAGCATGCTTATTCCACTCTCATGAAATAGACTGAATATTCAAAGCTTAGGACTCGATCATATCCCATACCTTATTACAGTATGCTTTTAGATAGTGTTGCTTCATAGCACACTTATTGGTTACTTGGTTACAGATCAACTTTGAGTCTCTGAAGATCTGCAACTAATAATTCCAAGTTTTTATGCCTTTTGTAACCCCAAACATAGGGCTTCATACTTGGTAGCATTATTTTTACAACTCCATGTGAGTCTGTATGAGTACATTTTGTGGTTTTCCAATACATTTTCTGGTTTCCCAAAGGAGAGACAAGGACAACTCCTACCCTGGTGCCATTCTTGCATCGGGTGTCGTCAAATAAGAGCTTCCATAGTTTATCAGTGATGAGGTCTTTATCGCTTGGTACCTTAGCCTTTTTGGGATTGGTAATTGAAGTAGGAAATTAACGATGCATCTAATATAGCTAAACAATATGCAACATCAAAATGGAAGCATTCAAGTAAGCATGGAAAGATAACCAAAACACACGAAATGAAGAGAAATGAAGATTTCTTATATTATTTTGATTGATAAAAAAATGGTTACATAAAATTCCCCTTGAGGGCTTTGTATTTATACATTTTTACAAAAATGGGGTGCCCAAAGGATCAAGTCCTTTCAAAAAAGCTCGTGTGCACTTCTAATGTTCTTCCTCGTACCCATAATTGAGGTGGGTGAACCTATGATTATGCCAATTTGTTATTTACTATTCTAATATTGTATTCCTTCCTTCTATGCTATAATACCTGCACCTACACACAAGGAAACCATATTTGTTAAATAGCAAGTGCATATATTGAAAACATGCAAACCCCACAAGCACTAAAATACTAGAAAACATGAATATGCAATACGCCTATCTAAAACAACTCCAAATGACTTAAAATTGTAGAGGTATGTAAAATATATGGTTTTGGGAATATTTCACCAAAAAAAACAGAAATTGCATCCGATTACGTGGCATTTCTACAGTGCACTTCTCAAACTTGTAAAACCCAAAACAAGCAATTTTTGGGCCTAAACATTTCCAAATAAAATGAAACTTAGATAGTATGGATAAAACATGATTTTAAGATAACCCATATGGTAATATTTGCAAAATAAGGCATGTATCCCTATGCACATTTTGATGGACCCTACAAGCCTTCAAAAACTTAAAAATACAATATCTCGCTCAATATGACTTAAAAATGCATGAAACTTGGATAGGAGACTCATATGATACTCTAGAATATGATTAAAAAATAATAGTAAATAAATTATGCACAGATATACCATAATACCTTGTAGGTATGGTGGTGACTATCACATAATGGGGATCATCCTAGGGTGGGACGACCACCAATTTTACCCTTATTTTATCACCAATTTCTTTGTGAATTGGTTAGAGACATCATCAATAGTTTTGTAATCAAATTTGGTGGTTAAGTTCACTCAGATGATATGGTTTTACCAAAAACTTGCACCTCCTAGATCACTCACAAACCTCATTTGCTAGGTAGATATTTTAAGGGGAAAAGGCATAAAAAGGTGAGGGGAAATATTGGTAGCACTCTATTGCTATGTCTCAAAACTCATCTCTATCATTTGTATGGAAAATGGATCCACTTTATAGCCAAATGAGGTCTTTTATCAAATGGGCATGCGAGGGCATGCATGGCAGGAGGTGCCACTTGTCTAAAACTAAGCATGCATTGGAGGGGGAATAGAATCTCCTATTTTGACCTCCATTTTATAGCATGTTATAAGGATTCTACACCCTTACGTCATGCATGCTCTCATAGGTGAGATAAATAGTAGTTTCTAGGTGCCATTTTTCTAAATTTGACTTTTTGGGAGTCAAACCTTGTGGCTATACCACCCATGTATGGTATCTTTGTCGTCGTTCCTGGGTGGGACGGCCACGAGGTTTGACTCCCAAAAAGTAAAATTTAGACAAATGGATTTATCACCATCCCTGTATGGGATAGCCACAAACTGTGACCATCCTAGGGTGGGACGGTCATGCCTATGTGGACCAAAAGCTCATAAAAGTGGGTTAGAGCCTTATAAGAGTGGTTAGGACCATTGTAAACCTCTGAGGGTTTCCCAAGGGGGCCATATGGTGTCACTTAGACCTTTTCTTGGTCATCTAATCTTATTGACCAGATTTTAGTGTCTACAAATGCTCCTTTTTAAGATTGTGTGCAGCACAATGTTGAGCAAAAATAGATGACTAAAAATGTTGAATGATTAGGATTATTCAATAACCTAACCAACTTTAGATGCCCCAATCATGGAAAGAGCATGCGTTCTTGAATCCTTGCTTATGACGAGCTAAGGAACTTGCTTCAAGTGCAACCTTGTATTTTAGGTTGACTTGATATTGGAAATTCTTTAGTCATGAAACGATGAATCTCGAGTTCCTTCATGATTCTAAAATGCTAAGCATTTGGAAATTTGTGCTTGTTTTTTGCCCTAAGCAGGGTGTTGGACACAAATCTACCTAAGTACAATATTTTATCACTTGTGCGCCCTAGACTCGACCAACATTGAAAGGTCGAGAGAAAGAGAAGTCTCCCAGGACAATCTCTAGAGAGGGGTGGCTCCCAAACTAATCTAAACTGGTTTCAAGATAAGGATGCAGGAAAGAAATGGGAAAATGCAAAAAGAAATGGGAAATAACATAAAGAGATGTAAATATGGCCGAAGCTGGTAGTTAATGGGGAACAACCTTGAATAGCAAATAACCTTAAAAAAACCCTGAAGCTAAGTTGCAACTGACTCTTAGAATGCATATACAGAAACTGGATCACGCATTAGCCATAAGTTCACTTCCAATTGTACTCCAAATGTTAAAATGCAAATACAGCCAAATCCAAAACAGTAGAATTTAACTTATATTAACACTGGACTAACAGAAGTGACTCAGACAGAAAGCAAAACATGCACAACAATTTGAATCACCAACTCCAAAAGACACTAAGAATAGAGCAAAATACATCTAGGATCTATACTTCAATTTTTGCCAAAAGGTCTTCCTCCTTTGCTTGAGATTTTACATTGGTATTTATAGAGGTCATCCCTCTTCCTTTCGTATTACAGCATTTAATACATGAAACATATTTTGAAGAAGAGGTCCACAAAATAAATGACCATTATTAGAACAGGTTGGAAGTTGTTAGGAGATCACGAACAGGAGCTTTTAATACTAGAGGAGTCTTTAATTTTGGTGGCTTTGAAAATTGCCTCATATTCTTCCATCTAGCGCACATCGGTAATCAGCAACATTTAATCTTTGAGCCTCTTTGACCACGATCTCAAAATTAGTTGGAGATTTTTTACTTGATCCTTATCTTCTCCTCACATTCTCCTATGCAATTCTAAAGGAAAATGCAAATAGAACTATACCGGGTCTTTGTCGTTGCTTCTGTCACAAAATGTGATAGGTCACAAAAATGTGACATGTCGCGATATCGTGACACTTTTACCTTACTGCTCTCTGTTTCTGCCACCAATCGTTAAAATGCGACATGTCACGAAATCATGACATCTTCTCTTCGTTTAGCTTTGTCTCTATGACATGTCATGAAATCATGACATTCTCCTCTTTCTTAGCTTCTTTGCTACTCCTTATCGTGAAAATGAAACATGTCACGAAATCATGACATTTCCCATTGCCTTGTACTTCTTAGCTTTCATTCGCAAAAACGCGATAGGTCGCGAAAATGCGACATGTCGCGATATCGTGACATCTTCTCTGTTTTGGTCTTTCAGCTTCAACATGTCGTGAAATTGCGACATTTTCTGTCTTCTTACACTTTGCTATTTTTTCGGCCGCAAAAATTTGTCATGTCGTGAAATCATGATATTTCGTACAAGTTGGCTGCCTCCGTACTTCCTCCTCATGAAAACTCGACATGTCACAAAATTGTGACATTTCTCTGCACTTTGCCCTTCCTGTTAAACATGTCACGAAATTGTGACAATTTCTTGCCTTCTTTGTCTTTGTCGCTTCTTGTCACGATATCGCGACAAGTTTCTCTGTCTTGGCTTCGTCCTCAAAAATGTTGCAAAATCGTGACATATTTCTCAGCCTTGTGTTTATCCTTCAGCCCTTCCATGATAACATGACATGTCATGATATCGTGCCATTCCGTACCATCTACTCCTTTCTTGCTTTTCTATCACAATATCACAACACTTTTCATTGGCACTCCCCTCTGCTGTTGTATGTCACAATATCGTGACATTTTCCATCACTCTGCTCTATGGCCACTGCAAGTCATGAAAACATGACATGTAGCGATATCAGGACAATTTTCACTTGATATCTCCCTCATTGCAACAAGTTGTGAAACTCCAACATGTCGTGATATCGCGACAGTTTGACTTCCTTACTTCCCTTGGCTGTTTTGAACCGCGAAAATGCGACAGGTCGCAAAAATGCGACATGTCACGATATCGCGACATTTTCTATACTTAGCATTTTTTTGGTATGGACGCCACGAAACTACAATAGGTCACGATATCATGACATTTTTACTTTTTCATTTACAAACAGAGGAGTGAGTATCTTTACAATTTGAGCATTCTTTTGCATGAACAGCAATAACAAAAACAATGTGGCAAAAATGCCAACATTCTTGGTAGCTCATGGGGTATACAGTTCTGCTGTATGCACGAATCTCAGGCCTTTATCCATTGGGCAACAGAGTCAAGAAGCTAGAGGAGTAGAAAAATTAAGTGTTGGTTGATACTGGATGTCTCTGCGGGCTGCTGCAACAAGCTCTTGTTGGCGCTTGGCTTTCAAAATAGGACCTACAGTAGAAATTGATGGAAGAGTAGAACTTCCTTTATTTCTTTAGAACTACTACATTTTGCCTAGCTCGGTTGAGCTGGGTAATCACCAGGTACTATGCAAGGATCTCCATGGTAGTATTGAAAAGCACCTGAATTACAAAAACAAAAATGAATGGAATGATGACCAATGGATGCGTAGGTTGTGGAACGAAAATGGGGAATGATGAAATGGTGGAAAATGGAGGCATAGAAGTGGTAAATATAGCAACAGGGTGCTACTGTGCTACCATTTGCTAGGTTTTGATGAAAATATATAATGAAATGGAAATGGATATAATGGAGGAGGTGGTAGGAACTGTGGAGAAGTGCTCAAAAGACAAAGAATTATAATAAAGGGAAGTGAAGGAAAGGGAACATCAGAGAGGGGAGTAGAAAAAATAGTAGTGGCTTGATTATTTGCAGAAGAAGGAGTAGGAGAGGAAGGGAATGAAGTAAGGAAGTGGAATAAATAAGTAAAGGGAAGCCACTATCTGCTGGGAAGGAAAAGAAAAAGAAAAATAAATAAACATACCTGCGGGCTCGCGTGCAAAAGGAGCCGAAGTTCACGAAATTTGTTTTTCTTTCTTTTTTTCTTTTTTTTTTACTATGTACATGGTAACCCCCAAATTTAGCTATGAACTCTTGGGAGATACATATACCCAAACATGGCTCTATGATATCCTGGATCCCAGACCTTGAACAGACACTCATGGGTCTCCTGATTGATAATCAGCTCAGAGTCACCAAGGATTTGCAACTGTCGTGCTCCGAGTTTCTCAGTCGTCTTGAGACCTAAGCATAAAGCCTCATCTTCTGCTGTAGTATTTGCATAGCTCCAGGTCAACTAGTATGAATAGGATCATTGAATTCTAGAAGGTAATACTCAAACTGTCCCAGCTCCAGTGTAATTTTTGCATCGTGATCCATCGAAATAGAGCTGATCTTGCACAAAGTCTTGACCAAATTGATCAGGAGGCAAATCTACTTCAACCTCTTCAGGATTTGTAATGGAGTAACAACCAATTTTAGTTTCCATCATGGCATTAAAATTGAGCATTGAAAACTCATCCTCCAAGCAAAGCTCATCCAAGACTTCATCCATCAAATCAGGATTGTCCAATTCTTTAGTTATCATGTTGACAGAATGTGTGGACCTTTTTTCCTCTTCCATCTTCTCTATATGAAAAGTAGAAGGCTTCTAATTGTAAATACGGATTATTTGTCCCTTGAAAGGAATCTCCAAGTGAGAATAATCCAGAGAAAGGTAGTGTAGCACCCTAAAATTAGCGCAGTTAAACCCTTAGTAAAAGATAAATGATAAAAATTTAAATTTTAACCCCAAAACCGCTTGTTACTGTTGACAATTCTGTCACATTACACAAGGGGTAGAAAAAAATCAAAAAAATTTCTTTTGTGAAGTGTTTCTTTTGTTGCTTCAAAAGCATTTGTAAGTGTTGCAGCAATTTTGGCTTTCAATGCCATCCCCTTGTACACAGAATAAAGAAGGAAAAGCTTCGCTGCCAAACAGGCCAAAGAAAATAGCTCCGCCAAAGGAAAGAAAACGGTCGTGATATCGCGACATGTCACATTTTCATGACCGCAGCAAAGAAGAAGGAGCAAGCAGGCAAAACTGTCACGATATCGCGACAAAACAACCATCGCGATATCGCGACATAAAGCAAGGAAGAGCAGCCAGAGGCAAAATGGTCGCGATATCGTGCATGTCGCAAAATCACGACCGAAAGCGATGAGAAGTGCCAAAGGATAGAAGTCATCACGATATCACGCATGTCATGACCAATCAGTGGCAAAGACGCAAGAACCAAAAGTTTTTGTGATATCGCGCATGTCGCATTTTCGTGACCAATCAGCGGCAAGGGCGCAAGAACAAGAAAGTGGTCACGATATCGTGCATGTCGTGTTTTTGTGGCTCAAGGCGACAAGGGAGAGCAGAAACAAAAAGTCGTCATGATATCGCGCATGTCGCATTTTCATGGCCGACAACAAGAAAAGAATGCAGCAAAGTAAAAGGCGTCGCGATATCGCGCATGTCGCATTTTCACGACGCAAGAAGCAGAGATGAGCCAAAGAGTGAAAGTCATCGCGATATCGCGCATTTCGTGTCATCACGACCGACAGTGAAGAAAAGGCACAGGAACGATAATGTCATCACGATATCGCGCATGTCACATTTTTGCGGCCGACAGTGAAGGGAGGAGCGGAGCCGAGAATGTCGTAGCGATATCGCGCATGTCGCATTTTCGCGGCTCCAAGTGACAAAATAAAACAAAGGCATTGACATGTCGCGATTTTGTGACATGTCATATTTTTGCGATGGGCACGCGCTTCAAGCCGAGTATTTTCTCGAGACCATAAAAGTGCCTCGTAAATGCATTTTTGCTTTCCCAATAAATGTGTTGCTTTTTTCTGACAATTGGAAGCGAAGTGTCAGTCCCTGAAGGAGAAGTTCGGCGAGCATGGCAGCCACTCGAGCATTGCACCAGGGATACTCAGGCGGTTCATTAATGCATACTTCCATGGTTGACCCGATCATAGTTGCCTATTTGGGTAATGGATTAGAAAGCTCAGTCTCGAAGGCCATGAGAAGACGACTTCTTAGATCTCCAAAATACTTCACAATTCTATGTAATTATGACTCAGAGTGTTGGGTCCTCTATAAAAACCCAAATTTTATAATGTAACAGTTTGGGGGGGAACTATCTGCTAGAAAGCTACTGTAACTTGATGTCCTGTGATTAATACTAAGATATTTTGGGCTCATTTCTTCTCTTTTATGCTACCTTCCGCGCTCGATTCTTCCATCTCTCTTTGTTTGTAGACTGAGATGCTGAACTCTGCGTCCGGGGTGCAATCAAGGACAGTGTCCTAAAACTCATTCGGAAGGATACATAGGAGTAGATAAGTGTTGTGATGTCTTTCTTTTATGCTGCCTGCCTTGCTTGATTCTTCCATCTCTCCTCATCTATAAACTGAGATGCTGAACTCTGCATTCGGGGTGCGATCGGGGACAGTGTCCTAAAACTCGTTTGGGAGGATACATAGGAAGTTTGATACCACATTTATTTCATTTTTTCTCTTGGTGTTCCTTGATGCTATTCAATTTGTTAGTTGGTGATCATGCTTCCTGTTCTCCCCCACCTCAAATTACAACTCTCTCTTCCCTTAACCCCTTTTTTTTATTTATTTATCTAACCCTTGTCCTTTTATATCTTTCCTACACTCTTGTCTTCAAACCCCAAAAGTAGTTTAGCATAGGATCCGGCCTTTCTCCGGAGATCGGCACGAGGGGCATCTCTTCCCTTCGGCATTTTAATATTAGTCACAGGTCTAGGGCGCACAAACCACCGAAAGTCCTTTCCTGTGCGGATCTGGTTACCAACAGTTTTGGCACGCCCAGTGGGACCCAACTGTATCTGTCCTAGATAAATCCATAACCAATTATCCCAATTTTTTTTTTTAACCCAATCCCATTTCACCGGGGCCACTAGTTCTAATCAGTTCCTGGTGTGACCCGGTCAGTCTCACCTGACTAGTGGTAGTGAGATCTGATGCTCTCATTATCGAAAGACTTATAGCATCTGGCGACTCTGTTCAACTTGAAAATCTCCAAGTCATAAAGACCAGTACCCAAATCTATGCCTTCATGGCAAAAGTCCCCATGTTTTAAGGAAGCCCGAGTTGGTGAATCTTCGGCTTGCCTCCATCTGATAAAATCACCTGGCGACTCTGACTGAGCTAAAGATCCAAATTTCTCGATCGTAGGCACATTTTAAAGCTGAAAGAAGATATCTTGGAGGAATCAAGGTTCAGTGAGCAGCCTTGACCTCACAGGAAGAGAAAAGTATGTTCACCTGGTGACTCCAACTTAGTGGCGAGGACCATGATCTCTGTAGGCCACTGCTATAATGGAGAGGGTATGTTATCCCAGCTAGGATTTTTATAACCCTCTGAATCTTCAAAGTTACCATGAAATTCCTAGAGGCATCTTAAAAAATGTTCCAAAATATAATGGCGCTAAGGTAATGGCCCTAGAGCACCTTGAACATCTTGTTCATTTAGGGTCCATCTATGACATACTCCATGAAGATGTCATGATCAGGCTCTTGGTCCTGTCTTTGGAAGGAAGGGCACTGTAGTGGTACAGACTGCTCGGGCGTAAAAGCATCTGCTCGTGGTATTACTTAGCGAGAGCACTACTCAAAGATTTTGATGGCTCCCAAGACCCCTTCCAACTATCAAGCATACCTCATCAGGAGGTAGACCAAAGAGAGGAGCAGATCCAAGTGGATAGCATGTAGACATTCAGCCAGAGCCCATTAGGCATGCCTCATCAAGAAGCTGAACCCGAGGAGGCCCTAGAAGATCACTCTTTGTTGGAGGAACCCGTACCCAGCCCACAGCTAGTAGATTCATCAGCATGCTGGTATTGGTTCCAGCCCCCGCCATAGCCACTACCCCAAGAGACCCCTCACGCTGCAAACTTCTTTACCACATGTTTCATCAACATCACGGGTACTGGTGGGAGTGATAACTCACTATGCTGCTTCCTATTTGCAGCATTGATAGTTTCAAGAAGAAGCCAGCCAGACTTCAAAGATCAACTAAAGTTCAATCTGATCTGGAGCGGGCACTGCAGATTCACCAAATAGAAACCCAAGGCTAATTTTGTGATGGCGGTATGTCTGTCATGCCGTAAATTTTATATAAATTGTAAATAGCCCGACTGGTAAATAAGAGCCAAAAGCACTAAGGTTGCTTAGGAGCTTAGGCACAAACAAAATATATATATATATATGCTATCAGTGGATGATCAGAGAAGTAGATAATGGGAATGACTCTGTTGCCCAATGGATAAAGGCCTAGGATCTCTGCATTCAGACTAGCAAAATGCCCCGCGAGCCGCCAAGAATGTTGACAATTCCGTCACATTACACAAGGGGTAGAAAAAAATCAAAAAAATTTCTTTTGTGAAGTGTTTCTTTTGTTGCTTCAAAAGCATTTGTAAGTGTTGCAACAATGTTGGCTTTCAATGCCATCCCCTTGTACACAGAATAAATAAGGAAAAGCTTCTGCCAAACAGGCCAAAGAAAATAGCTCCGCCAAAGGAAAGAAAACGGTCACGATATCACGACATGTCACATTTTTGCGATCGCAACAAAGAAGAAGGAGCAAGCAAGCAAGACTGTCATGATATTGCGACAAAACAACCGTCGCCATATCGTGACATAAAGCAAGGAAGAGCAGCCAGATGCAAAATTGTCGTGATATCGCGCATGTCGCAAAATCATGGCCGAAAGTGAGGAGAAGCACCAAAGGACAGAAGTCGTTGCGATATCGTGCATGTCGCGACCAATCGGCGGCAAAGACGCAAGAACAAAAAGTTGTCGTGATATCACGCATGTCGCATTTTCACGACCAAGCAACGGCAAGGGTGCAAGAACAAGAAAGTGGTCACGATATCATGCATGTCGCATTTTCATGTCTCAAGGCGACAAGGGAGAGTAGAAATAGAAAGTCATCGCGATATCGCGCATGTCACGTTTTTGCGGTCGACAACAAGAAAAGAATGCAGCAAAGTAAAAGGCGTCGCGATATCGCGCATGTCGCATTTTCATGACACAAGAAGCAAATATGAGCCAAAGAGTGAAAGTCTTCGTGATATCGTGCATGTCACGTCATCATGACCAACAGTGTAGAAAAGGCACAGAAACGAGAATGTCGCGATATCGTGCATGTCGCGTTTTCGCAACCGATAACGAAGGGAGGAGTGAAGGCGAGAATGTCGTAGCGATATTGTGCATGTCATGTTTTCATGGCTCCAAGTGACAAAAGAAGACAAAGGCATTGACATGTCGTAATTTTGTGACATGTCATATTTTTGTGATGGGCACGCGCTTCAAGTCGGGTATTTTCTTAAGACAATCAAAGTGCCTCGTAAATGCATTTTTGCTTGCCTGATAAACGCACTACTTTTTTCTGACAATTGGAAGCAAAGTGTCAATCCCTAAAGGATAATTTTTGTGAGCATGGTGGCCACTCGAGCATTGCACCAGGGATACTCAGGCGGTTCATTAATGCATACTTTCGCGGTTGACCCGATCATAGTTGCCTGTTCGGGTAATGGATTAGAAAGCTCAGTCTCGAAGGCCGCGAGAAGCCGACTTCTTAGATCTCCAGAATACTTCACCATTCTATGTAATTATGACTCAGAGGGTCGGGTCCTCTATAAAAATCCATATTTTATAATGTAACAGTTTGGGGGGGAACTATCTGCTAGAAAGCTGCTGTAACTTGATGTCCTGTGATTAATACTAAGATATTTTGGGCTCATTTCTTCTCTTTTATTCTGCCTTCCACGCTCGATTATTCCATATCTCTTTGTTTGTAGACTGAGATGCTGAACTCTGCATCTGGGGTGCAATCAAGGATAGTGTCTTGAAACTCGTTCGAAAGGATACATAGGAGTAGATAAGTGTTGTGTTGTCTTTCTTTTATGTTGCCTGCCTTGCTTGATTCTTCCATATCTCCTCATCTGTAAACTGATATGCTAAACTCTGCGTCTGAGGTGCGATCGGGGACAGTGTCCTAAAACTCATTCGGGAGGATACATAGGAAGGTTGATACCACATTTCTTTCATTTTTTCTCTTGGTGTTCCTTGCTGCTATTCAAGTTGCTAGTTGGTGATCGTGCTTCCTGTTCTCCCCCACCTCAAATTACAACTCTCTCTTCCCTTAACCCCTTTTTATTTATTTCTCTAACCCTTATCCTTTTATCTCTTTCCTACACTCTTGTCTTCAAACCCCAAAAGTAGTTTAGCATAGGAGTCGGCCTTTCTCCGGAGATCGGCACGAGGGGCATCTCTTCCCTTCGGCCTTTCAATGTTGGTCGCAGGTCCAGGGCGCGCAAACCATCGAAAGTCCTTTCTTGTGTGGATCTGGTTACCAACAGTTACCCGTTTCCCTTCTTTTCCATGCCATTTTTAGGATTTTTTTTTACCGTTGGACGATATCATCGCATATCAGATGAAATCATCCCCGATCTGATGAATTCGTCTGGAATAGAGCGTCTAGATGATTTCGTCCTAAAACTGAATGTTCATAATTAGATTCTATTTCAACAACCTCTCCAACATGGGCAGAAGTGTGTCTATGCAGTTGGATATTTTCCTCGTTGGAGATCTCCCAGATTGGGATGATCTCCAACCTCCTAGCCTCCCCCTAATCCTATATAAACTAGGATTTTTCTAGTTTATCCCCCTGAACCTCCTAGCTGATAGATTTCCCTATATATTTAGATCCTTATACACTATAGCATCCTCGCACTACTATCTGTATTCTGTATTTCACATTTTCTTGCTAGAACTTTATTGTTTTTCAGTCGGAGCAAGATCGGATCTTCGCAAGCGATTTCAGATTATTTCGGACGATCCTGTCGAGGAGCACAGATGATCTTGTATGATTGGAGGTGATCCTAACTGTAGTCCAGATTGGGGGCAATCAGAGCCTAGAGTTTGCATTTTCTTAAACTGTTTCTATATTTTCCCATTGTAATTCTGCATTATCTTAAGTTATTATGTTTATGCATCTTGGAGTTCACCTCATTTAGCATAACCGCATGATAAAGTTAAAATCAAACATTAAATCTATTGCATTTCTCTTGTTTGTTATTTGAATCCATTATTTAGGCACGTTTACTATTATTGCTATCATTCTCCGTTGCTTCTACAGTTGCATATTTGGTATTTTGTATCTGTTTTTGTGATTGCAGGTTTCTGACGAATTCGTTTGACGAATTCGTCAGATTTTAGACGATTTCGTCTGATCTCAGATGACCGACTATGATTTGCGATGATTATGTGAAATATCAGATGATTACGTATGAGTTGAGACGATCTAGACTACTACAAAACTCAAAATCTTCATCAGACATCTGAAATCAGGTATGTACTGTTCTAGTTAGTATATTCTCTGTGTTTAACATGCATTTCTATTTTCTGTATTCATCTAAATCAGTATTGGCATATAGAATAGTTTAGATTCATCTTGGCCAAACCTAGGAGTTGAATGATTAAAGTACAAAATAAACACATTAAACCCATTCCCAACCTAGGCATGGAAACTGCCACTCAAAATTTTCCTGGTGAACCCACCATCCGTCAAAAATTCACCTTTATACTCCTCCCCCGAGAGGCGGGACCTTCAAAGGGCCTCTCAATCCGAGGTATTGTCCCATCCTTCTCGCATCCCCCTTTCGGGCGTGGATCCTATAGCCTGAGGGTAAGGATGCAAAAAATTTGGAGCGATACATTTTGGTGAACCCGACGTGAAAACTAAAAACCTTTTGAAAACAATCCAAAAAAAAAACAAAACATAAATGCATTTAGAATCAAAGATTGCATATCATATTTAGATGGTAGATTATAATAAAATATGAGCTGTCACCATTAATGTTGAGAATCAATTAGCATCTATAGAGGTTACTTCTGTGCTTAGAGTACCTCAAACAAATAGGGTTCAACCTTTGTGGGACGAACTTGATAGGAGATTGGGTATCATTGGATCTAGGGCAACAGAACTTAGGCAAATTAAGAGGTTTGTCCTAGATAGAATCCTGGATCCTGATCAAGTGACCTTATATCATGAACTTTAGAGAGCTTGCCATAGGTGGTTAGCAGATAAAAGAGCCCATGTGTCTTCAGAGCTATACACCTTTGAGGAATATCTTGAGAATGCAGTTGTAGTACATAAATTTCTATCTCATATAGAGGATCAAGAGGTTGTTTTTATGGATAGAAAAATATGGTATAGAGTTCCTAGAGTTGTGTTATATCGAGAGTATTACCATGAAATTTATTTCTACCATTCAGGGTATGAAATAGATAATATCACTATAGCACATTTTATCAAGTTCTTGAAAAATCATTTCCAATTTGAAGAGGAGCATTTCATGACTCCTGATGAACTTGATCCTATCAATGACATCTATAAACTATTTATAGAAAACTAAGCCATTCATTTATTATTGTTATTTCTTGCATTCAGTGTGTTGTTTGTTGTCTTTGTAAACATAAAAATAAATATATATATATATATATATATATATATATATATATATATATATATATATATATATATATATATATATGTATGTATGTATGTATGTATACATATAAATAAATAAAAAATAAAAACAAAACAAAGTCATAACAAAAATCAAAACATTTTACTTTTAGCATTATAGTAGGTATATAATTAAAATATATACCTCCCAAATTTGTTGCAAATATATTAATATATATATTTGCTAAAATCTAAATTTAGACATAATGACTAAACTCAGGAATGGAAAACAAACGAAAGTAGAAGAAGATTGGTTAAGAAAACCAGAAAATAACCCGGATGTCCTTCCTGAAGACCCAATTCAGGAAGAAGGAACCTTCGACCAACAAGAAGAAGAATTTGTTGTAGCAAATGAACAAAGAGAAATTGTTAGAGAGGAAGAATCCTCATCTCCTAAAATATCTCTAGAAGGAGCTGTTACTTTTGAGAACATGGAACATTTCTGGAAGTTCCTCCATAATAATATGGGCACTCTTAATAGAGCAATCCATATGGACAAAGATCAAATTAGTGACACTCAAGCAACCCTAGAAGACATATATCACACACGCACTAATCCTTTATCCTTTGTTGATCAAGAAAGTGATCAAGCTGGACCATCCAATTTGGATATGGCCGCTATAATCCAAAACATGCAACAACAATAAGTTACCCAACCACCTAGAGTGCCTATTATCAAGCCTAGGGTTATTCCCACACAAAAGAAACCTTCATTCACTGCTCTATTTTGCCAAGCTATTGATCAATATACCTCAAATCAACAAAAGCCTAAAACAAAACCAAATACCAATTTCCAACAATCTGGGATACAACATAATGCTACAACAAATCTTCTTCATAATACTCTTCCTACCAACCATTTACATAACATCAATATAGCATCTAATCCTTATGTCCCACCTTCCTACACTCACAAATCCCATACTCATGTACCACCAAACCAATATGGTGGACAAACTGGTAATCTGGAAGCCATGGTGAAATAGTTAGCCTCCCGCATGGACCAAATAGATCCCTACCGTCCCTCGTACAATTATCGAGAGATGTGTAGTCAACCTCTAGATCCTATAGTTGTAGCACAACCATATCCTAAACACTTTCCCATGCCTGTCCTACCTATATATAAAGGAACTGAAGATCCCATAGAGCATCTTCGTATGTTTAGGATAGCATGTCATGATATATCACATGATGACTTGTTATTACTAAAGATGTTCCCAAAAATTTTAGGAGGGATGGCATTGGAGTGGTATTATCAATTGCCCACTCATTCTTTGAGAAATTTTGAAGAGACCACTGAGTCTTTTGTGCATCAATTTAGTGCCTATATTGAAAGGCATGTAACCATTAAAGATTTGTACAACCTAAAACAAGACAAAGATGAGTGTTTTGCTGACTTCTTAGCTCGATGGAGGCAGTTGATAGGAAAATTACACTTTGTGTTACCTTATCGAGAAATGTTGGATATTTTTATCAATAATTTACAAGAACAACTATCCTATGAATTATCAACTGCTACCTTGACCACCTTCGATCAAGCTATAGACTTAGCCCAAAGAGTGGAAGACGCTCTCATTAGAAGAGGTCAGCTCAAAAAGAAAGATGATGAGAAAACATCCAAAAATCAATATAAAAATAAACAAGTTGTGGGTGATGGAGTCACTGATAGCAGAAACATTGCCAATGTTAATACTATGAAAACAACAGAGAAGTTCATATTGAAACCTCTTGATAAACCACCCCGAGAATTTACTAGGTTAAATCAACCTTTATCAACCATTCTCCCGCAATTACTAACATGAGGATTGATCCAATTACCAACTATCCAGGAACCTGATCCAACTATACCCGGATACAGAGTTGATTTACATTGTGATTTCCATAGAGGACCTGGACATGCTACCAACTCTTGTAAAAGGTTAAAACATAAAATACAATATTTAATTGATAACAATGAGATGGAGGTGCAAGCCTTTCAACCTAAACAAAATCCTCCTAATAATGCTCAAAATAACATCCCTCAAAGTCAGAATCAGAATGCCAATCAATCATTGGACATATTTCAACATCCTTTACCAAAGAATGGTAAAGAGGTGGCTAATCAAATTGAACATCATAATGTTCCCCCTCCTACCCGATATGTAGGAGCCATTAGTGGGCATTTACCTATTCATGATTTAGAAATATTTGACACAACTTTATCCATGGTTACGACCAGACCTCTATATAATATTCGAACACCTGATCTTAGTGATGTAGAATATGATACTAAAAGTGACATGGAAATCACCTCAAATCAATCGAATAGTTTTGAAGATGAATCAGATCCTATTCAACCCATCACAAATTCTATGGTTTCAGAAGAACCATTTCCTAGAAGAGTCACTACTCAACCATCTTCTCATCAGTTACTTTCTAATGAACAAGCCATAAATGCTAGACCGAGACCAATTCATCATCCTCAAAATAATATTGTAGGTACCATCGGAGTCGTTACTCGACAACAGGCTCAAAACTCTCAATAGGATCAAACTCAGAACGATGGATCAGCTCCATTTGTTTTGAAAAATCCCAATAAAGGGAATCATGTGCCTAATGTTCAACCTAAGCCTCCTTATAATATTAATGAACAATTATCCAATACTACAGCTAGAATTTCCCTTTTGGACCTTTTAAGATCTTCTCCTACCCATAGGGATGAATTAATGCTCACATTAAGCCAAATGATGGTACCACAAAATATTCAACCTGAAGCCATGTCCAATACTATCATAACTCGAGAAGTCGATTGTATTGACTTCCGAGATAGAGATATACCACAACATAGTTTACATAAGGATAACCCCTTATATATTACTACCCTAATTGGGGATGTAGCCGTTAAACGAGTCTTGATTGATAATGGTTCATCTTTAAACATATGCACTTTTGACTTCTACCAAATATTTGGCTTTAGAAGTGACGAAATGAAAAGAACTGATATGATCATAAAAGCCTTTAATGACGAAACACAAGAAACGTGTGGAGTTATTACTATTCCATTGCAATTTGGTCCTAGAACCTTAGACACGACCGTGTTTATTGTACATTGCCCTGCATCATACAATATACTTTTGGGTCGCCCTTGGATCAATGCAATGTGAGTGGTTCCCTCAACTTTACATCAGTGTGTTAAATTCGAATTTAAAAATTAGTTGGTTACCATTCATGGTGACCCTAGACCCTTTGATATGTGTGCTTTGGCAGAACCGGTTGGAGTTCAATTTTGCCCTACTCTATCATCCACACATCCTAATTCTCATCAACCATCTAAATGTGTGAAACACTCACCCATAACATCATCTACTTTTCCCCCATCAACTACACATCTACATATAGCTCAACCATCTTTCGAACAAACCACATTAGGACCTCAAAAGGATCCTAAACCCACAACCAATGCTTCTTGTTTTACTCCTATAACTTCCATACCTTTAGATCCTTCCATCGACATCTCTACAATGTCTATGCCTATCAAAGACATGATTTTTGCATCCAAAAACATAGGAAATGATCCTTCTACCTCTTACGCTCTTACTAATGAGCTCTTACCCAATTTATCTAAAATTCTTATATCAGAAAAAACAAACATTGCCATGCAAGATGCCCTTATTTTAAATAAACTCCCACCCTCTCCTCATACCTTGGGCCTCCCATAGCCTATGGGAAGTATTTACCAAGTTGGTAGTTGTGCTTTTATTTATAAGGGATATGACTAGGGAAGAATACCTAGAAACATCAAGACACATTATGATGGATATGCTAGATGCTATTTTGCTAATGAGTATATTAAAGCTAAACCTATAATGCTTAAATTGGGCTATAAAGGGAAAGGTTTGGGACCTTCCCAAAATGGTATGAAAGAACCTTTTGAGTTTGAACCATGGCCTGCCCGATGCGGTGTGGGCCTATTTCCTAGTAAAGGTCAACCCTTCCTATTTGAGGAGGATGACCATATTACATGTTATCAAGATTATTTGGATAAACAAGATTCTTTGCGTTAAAAGAATAATCCCTTTACCTGTAATATGCTATCCATCGCCTACCCTGAGATGATTATCGAATCCGACGATGAGTTGGAAGGGGATATCTTCCATGATGTCTCCGTTGATGAATTGTTACATAACGGATTTTATTTTGATGGCTCTATACCTAGTATAGCCCAGCTTGAGGCCTCGACTCCTCAAGATGAATTATCCAAGCTAACCTTGGAAGAATTACAAGAATTGGGTGTTTCACCCGCCCCACCTAATTTTGAGAGAGATTTACATATGGAAGTTGAAAACGTTAAAAAAATTAACATTGGAACCGAAGATAACCCTCACATAATCAACATTGGATCAGAATTAAGTCAAGAAAAACAAGATAAATAAATTTCATTTCTTAAAGACTATGAAGATGTCTTTGTGTAGACACCAAAACAACACCAATCTGATTATGTGACTACAAGAGCTGATCGCATTGACACAAACAGCCCCCAGGGCAGCCCCAGAGGTTAAAATAGTGGTCCTAACCACTCACACAGTAGTTTTAAAATTCAAAGATCAATTTCACACCTTTTAGGCACTCTTCTACTTATTCGCTCCACCCAGGGACGAGTGCAGACTGGTACTCATTCCACCTAGAGACGATTACCAGTGCTCGCTTTGGGGTGAGACGAATGCCAAGTTTGACCTGCAAAAATTCAAACCTCAGCCCATGAAAACTCAGAACTGCCACTTAGCTCTCCCTTCATGGCATAGGGGTGCAAGTGAGTTCTTTTGACAACCACTTGACTCTCCATTCACTACATGGGAATGAGAGTGAGCTTTTTAGGACAACTTGGATTTGCCACTTGACTCTCCCTTCATTACATGGGAGTGAGAGTGGGCTTTTCATGACAACTCAAATTAGCTACTTAACTCTCCCTTCATTACTTGGGAGTGCGAGTGAGTTCTTTTGGGCATGCAGCAACAGTTACAGAAGTAGTTATGGAGCCTTGATCAGGGAGAAGTCTTCTCTTCCCTGAAAAAGCATTCATGCTAAGTAGCACTTTTGCATGCTAATTCAAAGAGACCCCTTGGGTCTATAAAATGGTGAATTTCCTCACCCAAAAGGAGATACAGAGAAGGAGCATTTGAGCAATGAAGTGCTACCAATTTACATGCCTACTTGCGATTTGTGCTTTTACATCCTTAATCTCTCATTCGAAAGAGAGGTTATTGGGTGACTATTGGAAGGGCGAATCCGGACCCAAAACCTAATTTTTGACCACAACTATCCACAAAATTTGTTGACAACACCCTATAACCATTTTTGGACCCATCCCAAGTGGATTGGTTTCGAAACAGTGCTTCAATCGGTGGGCGTCCTGCCCTCGGGCGCTCCCCAAACTATCACAGTGTTAATCGCCCCACCCCGAGATGATTAGAAATATGTGATAGATTTATTGTTTTTTTCTTTTTCATCTGATTCTATATAGGTTAAATAGGTTACAGTTCAAATTTCATGTCATTCTGATCATTTTTGACCAAGTTATTGTTGTTTCCCGCTTTCACTAACTTGCAGATGCCATCTTCAAAATCTGGGTTCTAGAGGCAAAATTGGAGAAATATGAGCATCTGGGTCGTCCCAAAACACCCCCAATTAGCTAACCCCAAGTTTTCAGGTCTTTTGGAGCTTCCTAAGTAGGACATTGAACAGGGTGCTTTTTTGGCCAATTCTCACAGTCCTATTCGTCCCACCCTGGAGCGAGTACAGATCTGTGAGGAATTTTTAGACTATTCTTTTTGCAATGGTCTTCTGATGATATTTTTATACTTCTGTCAAATTTTTAGGTCAATAAGATTTTATTTGATAGTCATTTTATTATTTTCATGCATACAATGACAATAGGCTCTGGGAAATATATGTTTCATTTGGTCTGCAGGTATTATTAATATTTTCTGTTTCTTTGAATGCAGGTTTTCAACAGTAGAGGAGTAGGAAAGAGCAAAGAATCACATACAATAATGGCGGTGACATTTTGGTCCACCCATCTTACATGTGGGCATGCAAAAGAAGGATTGTTAGCCATGGATATTGTGACAAGAAACACATTTGACTCTCCTATCCCCTAAAAAGGAAGGAGATGTATTGTAACACAATTTTTAAAGCATATCAATAAAATATATTACCATATTTCTATTGCTTTTATCTTGTGTCAATTTTCATATGTTATTTCTTGTTCTTGTGGCATATTCCTTTTGTTTCTATATCCTCGTGCTTTCAGTGGAGATCACGATGGGACCTTCTATCCTCTATTTTTTTTAGGTTAGATTTCTAATCTAAAATTGCTTGTTTTGATTACAAGTACCTATTTTTCAGTCATCATACTGTTATTCATTTCTGTCAGTGATGATTACAGAATTGGGATTCGTCTCACCCAGGGACGAATAGGCATTCGTCCTACCCTGGAACGAATACCTTTCTGATATTCGTCTCACCCAGAGACGAATAGAGTTCTGTGCATTTTTCAAACCAGCAAATCAGAAGCATCCTTGTGGGCAGAGAAGAGGTAGGGGTTTTTAACAAGCCTCTGTCAAATTTTTGTTTTTTGTTTTCTGGTTTTCAATTTTTGTATGGCTTAGGGAAAGTTTCCTTTTTGTTTGCCTGTTTCAATTTTTGCAAATTAAAAGGAACCCCACACACATCACGTGGAATTTTTAAACCAAGGAGCTGGTTGTAAGACCCCAGCCCTTGATCAAGACCAACGGTGGGTTCATCACCACCTTGGCTTGATTTTTGCATCCATTTACCCCGATTGTCATTGTTGTTAGGCGTGAATCCTGACGAAAGCTGACCGAGTGTGGCTCGGGTGATTCCCAGCGTGCGAGGATAAGTCTTCTATGGTAGGTGTCATAAACAGGACAATCCCCCTTCCATACCGCCTATGTTACACGTATCATCTGCTCTCACATACCTATAGTCTCCCTCACGTAAGGGCGGGTATATAGAGAGGTTGGTATATCGGTCCGGCAATGGTATATTGAAGGGGCGACCATTTTGGGAGTCATATGAGCCAACATTTTGCATTTAAATGGTCTTCACAAAAAAATTTCAAAACAAAACAAAAATCATCATCAAAAACACACTAAAACCAGTCTAGGACACACCATTAATCTTTAAAAGATATAATCATTGCTTTGTGTGTGTATGTTCTTTTCTGCTTAGTGTAACAAAAAAAAATCATAAAATCATAAACAAAAGATAAAAATCTACGTAGCTTGTAGAGAGTCATTACCATGGTATTCACCTGCAGTCAAGCCCACTCATGGGCAGACGCTATGGCGAATGTCCAAAGAAGCACGAGTCACCTCCGTTACAGTCCCCAGGATTTGGTCATACCACCTTGGTGACCTAACACACAAGGCAGTCCCCTCCACACCTTAATGGAAAGGGAATATAGGGGCACCTCTTCTAGGGGTGCTCCTGTTCAACGAAGCATCCAGCACACACTCTTCCATGAGGGGTACATCCGTAGGAGAGCTCCCTTAGATGCTCGCTATGAGTGGTCACCGCGCAATGAAGCACTAGGTCAACATAGGGTTCGACGGGAGGAACCACATGATTACACTATCCCTCCTTCACCCCCTCTAGTTGTCAAGACTACAAGGACAAATCTAGAGCACAAGGCTCCTCAGGCGGGGTGAGCCAACTCTGCCCGTTCCTTTTTCACTTACAAAAGAGAGCACGAGGAAAACCCTTACCTTCCTCAAGAGCAATATACATCATGGGAGCAATACGCCTCCGCAACTGCTAGCTATCAGGATCACCTACTAAGGCCAAAGCCTCGAGGGAATGCCACTACCCCCAACAGAGGGAGGTGGCCTATAGAGATCTCGGATCACCATGACCGAGATAGATATTTAGGAGAGGCATCTAGGCCTTCTACACATGATATGGCAGGACCAACTATCTTAGAATCTACCAAGCATATCACACACCGGATGCAACTCACACTACTTGAGCTAGAATGAAAACAGTTAGAGCAATGGTATCTTCTAAATAAAGAGTGCATTCAGATCCAGAAGGATGAGTTGTTCCAACACACTATGTAGGCGAGGACTCCAACCCCTCGCATGCATAAGACAAAACATTATGAGAGACACAACCCCTCGATGCGAGAGAGGTCACCGTGACCTTATCAAGCGCTACCCCCATGCCTCCTAGACAGGAGCGAGAGGCTACTCCCTCGACCATGGACTTCCTCAAGCACCCACCCGGGTTTATGGACCACCCTCAGAAATCCCCCGAAGAAGCCTCCGAGGAACCCGAGCAAGAAGAAGAGCGGGATGAAATGCAATACCAAGGTAGGGGGTGCTATCTGGCTACCCCTCCATAGGCCCCACATTCCTCAATAGGAACCAACCAAAGAGGAGGAGCCCAAATCCCCTAATACATGCAAAGCATTAGAGCACTTAGAGTCGATAGAGACCAAGATTTTGGGGCCCCAAAAGCCCAACTTATGCGAGACTCCTCTCCAAGAGGATCAACCCCTGGTTGTAGAGCTACCTAATTACGAGGTCTTCCATATCTCAGCATCACCAGATTCTGCTGAGCCTGACTCTCTCGCCAAAGACGAGTCAACATATGCAATAGCACCATGGGACTTGTTCAAATCAGACAGCAATAATTCGTGGGTGGTCCCCATGGATGATCATCACAAAATTCTCCTAACATTATTCCCTTTGGAGGCTCCCATCGATCCCGTGCCATTGCAAGAAAATTAGGTCCCCCCGCAAAGCGCAAAACAACCCCATCGGGACCATGTCCATCTGCTCGAGCAAGACGAGCCTAGAATGTCGCAGACAGCTATTGGGGCCAACGAGGGCCTTTGGATCATTGACAATGATTATGAAGATGAAACTAAGATGGCATATCTCAATCATGCGCAATGGCACAATCACCCTATAACCCATGACGAACTGATGGCACAACTAGGCATAAGACTAGGGCATGAGTGGCACATAGACCCAGCCCACTGGCATCAAATGTTGATTTCGCTCCTTTGGGTAGACCGCGAGAAACTTCCACCTCGAGATATCATAGCACCATCAATGCCGAAGGCAGACCCTATCCTCCTATCCGTGCATAAGGTCGATCCATTCGTGCCAATCCCTCCAGAGCCAGATTCGGTGCACAAAGATCATCAAGCTGGGGGTACCTCTATTCCTTGAAGAGCAAGTGGATTACACCAAACGCTCCAAAGATATCCATAAACCCTTTGGTCAACCCAAAAGCTCCAAGGATTATCGCAATCACTTGGTCAACCCAAAAGCTCCAAGGATTATCGCAATCACTTGGTCAACCCAAAAGCTCCAAGGATTATCGCAATCACTTGGTCAACCCAAAAGCTCCAAGGATTATTGCAATCACTTGGTCACCCCAAAATGCCCCAAAGGTGCCTACAAACCCTTTGGTCAAACCAAAAATCTCCAAGGATTATTGCAATCACTTGGTCAACCCCAAAAAGCTCCAAGGATTATCGCAATCACTTGGTCAACCCAAAAGATCCAAGGATTATCGCAATCACTTGGTCAACCCAAAAGCTCCAAGGATTATTGCAATCACTTGGTCACCCCAAAATGCCCCAAAGGTGCCTACAAACCCTTTGGTCACACCAAAAAGCTCCAAGGATTATTGCAATCACTTGGTCAACCCCAAAAAGCTCCAAGGATTATTGCAATCACTTGGTCAACCCAAAAGCTCCAAGGATTATTGCAATCACTTGGTCACCCCAAAATGCCCCAAAGGTGCCTACAAACCCTTTGGTCACACCAAAATCTCCAAGGATTATTGCAATCACTTGGTCACCCCAAAATGCCCCAAAGGTGCCTACAAACCCTTTGGTCACACCCAAAAACTCCAAGGATTATTGCAATCACTTGGTCACCCCAAAATGCCCCAAAGGTGCCTACAAACCCTTTAGTCACACCAAAAAGCTCCAAGGATTATTGCAATCACTTGGTCAACCCCAAAAAGCTCCAAGGATTATTGCAATCACTTGGTCACCCCAAAATTCCCCAAAGGTGCCTACAAAACCCTTTGGTCACACCAAAAGCTCCAAGGATTATTGCAATCACTTGGTCACCCCAAAATGCCCCAAAGGTGCCTACAAACCCTTTGGTCACACCAAAAGCTCCAAGGATTATTGCAATCACTTGGTCACCCCAAAATGCCCCAAAGGTGCCTACAAACCCTTTGGTCACACCCAAAAACTCCAAGGATTATTGCAATCACTTGGTCACCCCAAAATGCCCCAAAGGTGCCTACAAACCCTTTGGTCACACCAAAAAGCTCTAAGGATTATTGCAATCACTTAGTCAACCCCAAAAAGCTCCAAGGATTATTGCAATCACTTGGTCAACCCAAAAGATCCAAGGATTATTGCAATCACTTGGTCACCAATTCCCGGCCCCAAACCCTTTGGTCACACCAAAAGCTCCAAGGATTATTGCAATCACTTGGTCACCCCAAAATGCCCCAAAGGTGCCTACAAACCCTTTGGTCACACCCAAAATCTCCAAGGATTATTGCAATCACTTGGTCACCCCAAAATGCCCCAAAGGTGCCTACAAACCCTTTGGTCACACCAAAAGCTCCAAGGATTATTGCAATCACTTGGTCAACCCCAAAAAGCTCCAAGGATTATTGCAATCACTTGGTCAACCCAAAAGCTCCAAGGATTATTGCAATCACTTGGTCACCCCAAAATGCCCCAAAGGTGTCTACAAAACCCTTTGGTCACACCAAAAGCTCCAAGGATTATTGCAATCACTTGGTCACCCCAAAATGCCCCAAAGGTGCCTACAAACCCTTTGGTCACACCAAAAGCTCTAAGGATTATTGCAATCACTTGGTCACCCCAAAATGCCCCAAAGGTGCCTACAAACCCTTTGGTCACACCAAAAGCTCCAAGAATTATTGCAATCACTTGGTCATCCCAAAATGCCCCAAATGTGCCTACAAACCCTTTGGTCACACCAAAAAGCTCCAAGGATTATTGCAATCACTTGGTCAACCCCAAAAATCTCCAAGGATTATTGCCATCTCTTGGTCAACCCCAAAAGCTCCAAGGATTATCGTAATCGCTTGGTCAAGAAAATTCAAAAACAAACAAAATCATCAAAAACAACCAAAATTTGCATCTCAAATTCATGCATATTTCAAAATTCCACATACATATAGCTGCATACACATTGCATCCATCCATTGCATATTGTTGATCACACAAGGCAAAGGCACCATAGACTGTCATTATTTGGCAAATCCACCACCTTTCATATTTTCCATTTTGAAAACAATACAACAAAAATAAATGACAATCACCCTTTCACCATATCATAAATCAGTTGTCATCTAATGTATCTAGAGTTTTCGTCATTCAGCTGTCTTTAGATCTCTAGCCAAGAATTGTACAAAGTTAAACGGATGTTACAACGGTAGAGTTTTACTTGAAATACACCATGTTACGTAACATCCCATCACAAGTTCAAAAGCACATAAAAACAATTCCCAAGTTGTGTTAATGAAAGATGAACCCTGCAAAGCAATCCAGGTCACCATAAGCGAAATGGTTATCTTGCTCATCCCCTTATGCGAATGACCCCAAGAATGTTGAGAGTTGGCAAAAGGACAAGAATCCTCCCTACCCAATTCCCCAAGAATCCCAAGTTCTCAAAAAATTGCAAACATCATCAAATTTTGCAAACAGTCAAAACTCCAAAAATTTGACATCACCACCAAAGTGCATACATCCAAAGGCACATACAATAGTGATTCTCATCACTCAAAATTCAAATCCCTTGCTCAAAAGAAAAATCAAAATAAAATAAACAGTGATTTTTATCACTATACACGAGCAAGTATCCCAATACAAATGAAGAAAAGAAGGGAGTTGAACTTGAATCCCTGGAACACTCAGCATTTCGAATGTCATGAGATAAACCTTAGTACCGGTTCAATTGATAGCCTATCGGTCACTCGTGGCAAAACCTCCTGCATGATGATATATCTTTCGCATTCATTTGTGTGCAGATCAATTTTTGCATGTGTATGAGCTAGCTTATGGTATCCTAGAACGCAAAACAGATTAATCTACCTAAACACAACAAAGGAGTTAGTGGAACTAATCCGGTGATCCTTAGTACAGGTTCGGTTGAAAGCCCATCTGGCACTGGCGGTATCCTGACAAATACCACATAAATGAACTCAATTGCACACACAGGGATGTGAAATAACTTGGTCACAGACAATTCCGATTCATACCTTGTTCAAACATCTTGTACGACAACAGTATAGTCTTGGCTAGTTAGTTAAACCATCTGAGTCTCAGAAACACTTAGCTACATTCTTTGCCAACCGTTGCATATCATTCCTCCCTATATCACCATCCAAAAAAAAAAAAACAAAACAAAAACAAAACAAAAAAAAACAAAAACAACAAAAAAAAAAAGATATAAATCAGAATCAGCAAAAAAAAAAAAAATCACCCAGTACACAAAGCCATAAGTCTTGTATAGTCTATGGTGCCAATGCATAGTTATCAACAAACCATTTCATCCATCCCATTACCTATCATATAAATCAACAACATTCACATTTATCATACCATATGCATACATCAATATCAAGTAGCATGCATCCATCAACATCAATCATTCTGCATAACATGAAATTATGACATATAAACAAAGCACAAAAAATCAAAACAACAAAAACCTCACAAAAATGCAACACAAACAAACAGCAATAAACATTATCAGACACAAGTGCTCTTGCACTTAACCTCTTGGCATAGCAAGGTTTACATTGTCACTATCCTACTCCCTAAGAAGGCTACCATAGCTGGACCGCTCCATGGGAATATGGATTTTTGACAGTTTCACCCCCAAACGGCATCACAAAAGGGTCAAAACCCACTCAAAAACAACAAAAAATGCAACACAAACAAACAGCAATAAACATTGTCGAACACAAGTGCTCTTGCACTTAACCTCTTGGCATAGAAAATTGATGTCGAGGCTCAAATTTTCACTCTCCTACTTCCCCAATAAGGCTACCATAGCCGGACCGCTCCACGGGAAGACGGACTTTCGACACTTTCACCCCATTATGGCATCACCAAAAGGGTTTTTACCCACCAAAAATAGGTCCAAATGTCGAGAAACTGCTTAAGCTTTAAACGAAAAACATCTGAAGGTACCCTCACTTAAGTCATCTTGGGTCAAGCGACTCGTCGCTTTTCTCATGTCGGTCATTCCCTCATCGATTTGTCACTTGAGGGGGTAGTCACACTTAAGTCACCAATCAACAAACACACACCCAATCAAGGCAATGGCATGCATTCAAAGAATCATTGACAAAGACAATCATGCTCTTGCTTGGGGCAGCAAACAAGCAATAATCACAAGTTGATCAAACACTTGGCATTCATGAATCATGAACTCAAGGTTCCCCCATGGACAAAAGGTTGCGCCCTTTGCCTATTCATGACTGATCAATGTCCAAGTTCAAGTAATACCTCACCAAACCAGGTTAATACTTGATTTAAGTTCCTTAGCTCGTCAGAAGTAAATATTCAAGAATGTGTGCCCTTTCCATGCTTGGGGCATCAAAATTTGGTTAGGTTACTAAGAAACCCTAATCATTAGTGCTTTGGTTATCTATTTTTGCTCAGCACTGCACCATGTGCAACGCTTTCCAAAAAGGAGCATCTGTAGACACCAAAACAGCACCAATCTGATTATGTGACTACAAGCGCTGATCGCATTGACACAAACAGCCCCCATGGCAGCCCCAAAGGTTAAAATAGTGGTCCTAACCACTCACACAATAGTTTTAAAAGTTAGAGATCAATTTGGCACCTTTTAGGCACTCTACTACTTATTCACTCCACCCAGGGACGAGTGCAGACTGGTACTCGTTCTACCCAGAGACGATTACTAGCGCTCACTCCGGGGTGAGACGAATGCCAGGATTGACCTACAAAAATTCAAACCTTGGCCCATGACAACTCAGAACCACCACTTAGCTCTCCCTTCATGGCATAGGGGTGTGAGTGAGTTCTTTTGACAACCACTTAACTCTCCATTCACTGCATGGGAATGAGAGTGAGCTTTTTAGGACAACTCAGATTTTCCACTTGACTCTCCCTTCATTGCATGGGAGTGAGAGTGGGCTTTTCATGACAACTCAAATTAGCTACTTAACTCTCCCTTCATTGCTTGGGAGTGCGAGTGAGTTCTTTTGGGCATGCAACGACAGTTACAGAAGCAGTTATGGAGCCTTGATCAGGGAGAAGTCTTCTCTTCCCTGAAAAATCATTCATGCTAAGTAGCACTTTTGCATGCTAATTCAAAGAGACCCCTTGGGTCTATAAAATGGTGAATTTCCTCACCCAAAAGGAGATACATAGAAGGAGCATTTGAGCAACGAAGTGCTGCCAATTTACATACCTACTTGCGATTTGTGCTTTTACATCCTTAATCTCTCATTCGAAAGAGAGGTTATTGGGTGACTATTGGAAGGGTGAATCCGGACCCAAAACCCAATTTTTGACCACAACTATCCACCAAATTTGTTGACAACACCCCATAACCAGTTTTGGACCCATCCCAAGTGGATTGGTTCCGAAACAGTGCTTCAATCGGTGGGCGTCCTGCCCCCGGGCGCTCCCCAAACTATCACTATGCTAATCGCCCCACCCTAGGATGATTAGAAATCTATGATAGATTTATTGTATTTTTCTTTTTCATCTGATTCTAGATAGGTTAAATAGGTTACAGTTCAAATTTCATGTCATTCTGATCATTTTTGACCAGGTTATTGTTGTTTCTCGCTTTCACTAACTTGCAGATGCCATATTCAAAATCTGGGTTCTAGAGGAAAAATTAGAGAAATCTGAGCATCTAGGTCGTCCCAAAATGCCCCCAATTAGCTAACCCCAAGTTTTTAGGTCTTTTGGAGCTTCCTAAGTAGGACATTGAATAGGGTGCTTTTTTGTCCAATTCTCACAGTCCTATTCGTCCCACCTTGGAGCGAGTACAGATCTATGAGGAATTTTCAGACTATTCTTTTTGCAATGGTCTTCTGATGATATTTTTATGCTTCTTTCAAAGTTTCAGGTCAATAAGAGTTTATTTGATAGTCATTTTATTATTTTCATGCATACACTGACAATAGGCTGTGGGAAATATATGTTTCATTTGGTCTGCAGGTATTATTAATATTTTATGTTTCTTTGAATGCAGGTTTCCAACAATAGAGGAGCAGGAAAGAGCAAATAATCACATACAATAGTGGCGGCGACATTTTGGTCCGCCCATCTTACATGTGGGCATGCGAAAGAAGGATTGTTAGCCATGGATCTTGTGACAAGAAACACATTTGACTCTCCTATCCCCTAAAAAGGAAGGAGATGTATTGTAACACAATTTGTAAAGCATATCAATAAAATATATTACCATATTTCTATTGCTTTTATCTTGTGTCGATTTGCATACGTTATTTCTTGTTCTTGTGGCATATTCCTTTTTGTTTTCATATCCTCGTGCTTTCACTTTGCTTGGACATATGAAGACATGCCAGGTTTGGACCCTTCTGTAGTTATGCATCACCTAGTAGTCCATCCGAATGCTAAACCTGTTAAATAGAAACTTAGAAAAATGCATCCTGAAGTGGCCTTACTAGTCAAAGGAGAACTAGAAAAACTGTTGAAGGTTATTTTTATACAAGCCATTGATTATGCTGAATGGATCTCAAATGTAGTTCCAACGACTAAGAAAGAAGCTACCAAAGTTAGGGTTTGTATTGACTTTAGAGATATTAATGTTGCATGCCCTAAAGATGATTTTCCTCTTCCCAACATGGATCAAATCATTGATTTTACTGCTATGAGCGGAATGATATCCTTAATGGATGGATTCTCTGGTTATAATTAGATCAGGATAGCTCCTGAAGATCAGGCTAAGACAGCCTTTATTACCCCTTGGGGAACCTTTTGTTGGAAAGTGATGCCATTCGGTTTAAAGAATGCAGGTGCAACATATCAATGAGCCATGAATTATATCTTTCATGATATGATGCATGATATTCTACATGATTATGTAGATGATATTATAGCTCATTCCATCAAAGAAGATGATCATTTAAATGACTTGAGAAAAGTATTTAACCGGTTAAGGGAATATCTTATCCGGCTCAATCCAGCCAAATGTATATTCGGAGTTAAGTCCGGTAAATTATTGGGGGTTATCATTTCTTTACGTGGCATTGAAATTGACCCTCTCAAGATCGTGGCTATCACTAATATGCCTGCACCCACAAATATATATGAATTACAAAGTTTACAAGGTAAGCTTCAATCTATTCGCTGCTTTTTTGATAAGTTGGCAGACAAAACCAAACCCTTTCTTAAGCTTCTTAAGAAAGATGTCTCTTTTCATTGGGACGATGAATGCCAAGAAGCATTTGACCTCCTTAAACAATATCTCCTTAAACCACCGATGCTTTCACCACCTAGATCTGATCGTCCATTTATTTTGTACATTTCTGCTTTCGATTTTGCCTTAGGAGCTATGTTAGCTCAACTTGACGATGAGAAGAAAGAACGTGCTAATTATTACATCAGTAGAACCTTAATCAGTTATGAAACTCGCTATACCATATTAGAGAAGTTATGTCTAGCAGTCGTATTTTCTACATAGAAACTACGACATTATATGCTCAGTCAAAAAATGTTTGTTATTGCCAAATTTGACCCTTTGTGATATCTCATGACTCTATCGTACTTATCTAGTCGTACAGCCAAGTGGGTTCTTGTGCTAAGTGATTTTGAACTTACGTTTATAGGACAGAAGTCTGTTAAGAGTCAAATCATAGCAGATCAATTAGCTGTTGCACCCTTAGAGTCTACCCATCCCCTCATCATTGAGTTTCTCGATGAATGCCTTAAATTAGAGGTAGACCATCCTAAACAATGGTCCCTATACTTTGACGGAGCCCGATGCATGAGTGGGGCTGGTGCGGGTATTATTTTAATATCTTTGCAAAAACATCTTATACCTATGTCCTTTAAATTAACGTTTGCTTGCACCAATAATACTGCTAAATATGAGGCTCTAATCCTTGGATTACGAGCTTCTTTGGCCCTAAAAATTAAAAATTTATTAGTTTTTGATGATTCTAAACTTGTCATAAACCAAATCAATGATGTTTATCAAACCAGAGATGATAAATTATGCCCATATAAAACATATGTTTTACAATTATTATCTTTATTTGATCAAGTTACTTTGGAAGCTATTCCTCAAACTAGCAACCGTGCGGCTGACGCTATGGTCGCAGCTACATCTCTTTTGCCCTTGGAGTTAGATGACGAATATGCTACCATCATTATTCGTTGACTCCAAGAACCCGCTTAAAACAAATCATGCTTAGAACCTTTGGATGTGTTTCTAATCAATGAAACTACTCCTAAACCATGGTACACTGATATATTTAATTTTTTGCAAAAAGGAACCTTCCCTGAAGGTTGTCATAGTAACCAGCACAGGTTATTATGTAGACGAGCAAGTCGCTTTGTGATTATTCATAATACCTTGTATAGGAGATATTTTGAAGGCATATTATTGAGATGTTTGAATCTAGACGAATCTAGATCAGCTTTGAGTGAAGCCCACGATGGATCTTGTGGAGGACATTTTAGTGGTAGCGCCATTGCTAAAAAACTCCTCCGGATAGGATATTTTTGGCCTACCATGGAGAATGATGCACATGATTATGTGTGCCATTGTGACAAGTGCCAGAAACATGTTGACCTTGTCCATGCGCCTGCATAAGAACTGCAGGCTATTTCCTCTCCTTCGCCCTTTTCAAAATGGGGCTTAGATATCATTGGAAAAATCAACCCTGTGTCATCTGATGGACACAAATTCATAATAACCGCTATCGAGTATTTTACAAAATGGGTTGAATCTATGTCTTTAGATTCTTGTACGGGAACCCAAGTTTTCAAGTTTATATTTAATCAAATTATTTGTAGGTTCAGAATTCCTGCAAATCTCATCTCAGATAATGGAACTTGTTTCAAAAATTAAGATGTCAAAAAATTATGTCAAAAGTATAAAATTCAACATCGTTGGTCCACTCCCTATTATCCTCAGGGTAATGGCCAAGCAGAAGCATCTAATAAAACATTAATCAAAATTCTCAAAATAATGGTCAATAAATTTGGTCGATATTGGCACATCCAATTATATCCTATTTTGTGGGCCTATCGAACTAGCGTTCGCACCCCCACTGGAACTTCACCTTTCGTTTTGGTTTATGGCGCTGAAGCTATTTTTCCCTTTGAATTAGAAGTTCCTTCTTTGGCTCTACTACTTCAAGATACTAAAGTAGGGGATGAATATCATGCTAGCAGATTTAGTCAGCTGGAACTCTTAGATGAAAAGCACATCAATGCTTTGGAGCATCTTCGTGCCTACCAAAACAAGCTTAAGAGAGCCTATCTCAAGAAAGTTCATCATCGATCCTTTGAGACCGACGACCTTGTTTTAAAAGAAAATCAAAAAAATACTAATGCAACTAAAGACCTTAAAGATAAATTCGAGCCCAACTGGCTTGGACCATATATTATTACTGCTAAATTTGGATCGGGAGCATACAAATTATCTACCTTAGATGGTAAAGAACTTAAAGAACCTATGAACATTATGCATCTCAAATGCTACTATGCATAAAATTTGGTCATTTCATCATTGTATATAAATTTTTTGCATATTATTTCCTTTTAGTCACTTATATAAAAAGTTTCAAAAACAAACACATTGTATTTCTTTCAATTCATCAATTAAAATCAAAATACAAAAACATCAAAATCTTCAAAAACATCTTTTATTTTGTGCCTGTCAATTCTTGAAGTTTGTAGTTATATTTTCAATTATTTTGGATAAATGAGCATTTATTTGGAATCCCGCACTTTCACACTCACATGAATAAATATTTTGATTTTATTTGGTATGATTATTAATCTCTCTTATATCAAAGTCCACATTGGCATTAAATAAAGTTTTGAGCATAGAGAACTGATCTTGTTATTTACTTGAACCAAGTATATCTTTTCACATTAAAATGATTTCATTGCAAATTTGATATGATGCTACATAGTAGAAGTGGTTTCTTGAGTGAAAATTTTCCCCTGCTATCCTATCATGCACATGGTCTAGAATCTTTGAGAATTGACAAAAGGACAAGCTCACCCCTGCCCAGAATAAAAATCCCTTGCTCTACAGCCAATCCAAGCAAGTATCCCTAGTATAGGAATAAAAATAAAATTCAAAGAAAATGAGAAGAAAAATATCATTTTGTACCATCGTAGCAATATTTCAGCATTATCTCAATTCCAAGCAAAAATACAAAAAAAAAAAAAAAAAAAAAAAAAAGCAAAAGTGGAAAAAAAAAGTAAAAAGCAATAAAATCCCTTTCCCTACTCCTTGAAAAGAAAAGAAGGGTGAATGAGCTTGAATCCCTGGAATTCTCAATTATTCGAAAACTGTGAGGTAAGCCCCATAACAGGTGGTTTGTGCCCAACCCGCTTGGCCTTGGGTAATTCCTAGCATAGTGATATGTCTGTCACATTAGCACCCTTCTTTTGTACAGACCTATGTCAGCTTATGTATTAGCTAGATCTTTATAACCCGACTTACATAGTAGTTTGGTATGGTTACATGCATATAAATCATGGTTAAGGAACACTCATTTGGTTAAGGCAAATTACTTGTATCAAATTATCTTGCTCAAAATTGGTGAATGAACAATACAATCGCACACAAATTTGTATTTGAGAGATTTTGTATCATTCTGATAAATCAAGATCGGTAATTAACTCACATTTGCACATGAGGATCCCTTATAAACCTACATTTGTCTTTGAGATAATTTAAAATATTTCTGTAATTCTTTTTGGAATAGTTTTATCCTCTTATTTCAGAATTTTTGTTTTGTATAAAAATAATTATATACATTGTTTCACAAAATCACAAAATGATTTCAAACAACATGTTCATATTATTATTTTTCTGTTTATCAAAAGTCAAAAATTAATCATGCAATAAAACTCAAATATCCATTTCTTCTTTGGATTTCGCGATGATGGTATAAGTCTATGCCTAGTGCAAACCATTGTTCTAATTTTATTTTCCCATTCATTTTAATAAAAACACATATGGCTTACATCATTATGTTACATAACTAAGCTTTAAAATGAACGCACACTTATCTTATTTCAGGTCATTATGTCAACATTCAATTTTGCAATGATGGTATAGTTCCTAGGACCTTATGCAAAAAATTTTATCACACTTAGGAATTTATGCCTAGCAAAAATCATATTTCTTTTTTATCTCACGCATAATATTTTTATGAAAATCTGAAAACAAATCATCACCATCATCATTTTCATCATCACAACATCAAGTCTTAAGACAGTCTCTTAAGCACTCTTTTACTTTTAACAATATTTCTATCCTGGGATTAGCTTGACGACCTAGTGAGCGGCGACTCCATGAAATGGTCTATAACAATGACAATGTCCTTTGAAATCATTGTTAGAATTCCCTTTTATTTTTCATCAAACTACACCAAAATAACCAATTTATTTACATCAGATTATTTCATTTACAATTTTATGCCATGATATCAAAATATAATATTTCAAAACGACATAATTACATGAATATTCAATCACAAATTAAAGCATCATACAACATATACACAAGTCATATCATCAAAAACAAGACCATATATATATATATATATATAATATATATATATATATATATATATATATATATATATATATATATCAAATTATGTACATCATATCAAAATTGGATTGGTATGCCACAATATATACCCTAGCATACTCAATCCTCTCAAAAATCTATACAATCTTTGTGCAGTCTATAGCCAGCTAGTCTTGAGAAGCCCTCAAGCTCTCAGCCTCATCTCCTCCCCCACCCTGACATGGAGGAGGTGGTCCCATAGCAGTCCATGCTATGTCTTGGGTCCTCGTTGTCGATCGTGAGGATGTCCTCGTTGATCCCATCTAGATTGGTTCCACAATGTTGGCTGGCAGCGGTACCCTCTGACCCTTTGGAGCCAACTGAAAGTATACCCCCTAGTAGAATGTGGTCTACATCATAGACCGCACTAGCTCATCCCTGCTCGCCCCTCCGCTTTGTGCCCTGAGCCATGTAGTCTCATCCTATAGTGTCTGTACCTAAGCCCTGAGCTGAGTAGCCTCATCTTGCAGTGACTGCACCTGAGCCTCGAGCTGAGTAGCCTCATCTTGTAGTGTTTGTACCTGAGCCCTGAGCTGAGTAGCCTCATCCAAGGTAAAGCTCAGGTCTTCGGTTAGTCTCATCATCGCCTGGCCCTAATTGGCCGCAAGCATCATGAGCCTTCCCTGTATGGGGATCCTCATGATCCTCCATACGTCCTCTAGTGTGGGAGCCATCTCCCCTGTCGATAGCCGAAAGTAGGATGACCTCGAATACCCTCTCTCTACTAGGGTTGTTAGAAGCCCTATGTTTTGTCGATACTTGTGGCATCTTTGCCACATGTCGTAGCCCGACCTATGCTAGTCGGTCACACTCTGCCTGGTTGAGAGTGGCCAAGTCGTCTCTCAGCCTTCCGTATTTCCATTCTCGGCTCTTTAGTAATCCCCTCTGCAAAAAAAATAATAAAACAATAAAATTCATTAATAACCAATAATTAAAATCAAATTAAAAACATTTTAATCAAGCTTAATTTCTTAAAAGCGATGATATCATCCACCATTGGATGATATCGTCCCAAATTGGGTAAAATCGTCCTTTGTAGGATGAATTCATCTCTGATTTCGCAACTTGGGGATCGCCCCTTGTTGAACGGGATCGCCCCTAGTTCGTCGATTTTGCCCTCTAACAAAATCGACGATCTAGGGACGATTCTGACTAAATCGGTATGATTTCATCCTGACGTCGTCGACGGCCTAAAAACAATCATGATGCCCTAAATAGTCAAAATTTAAAACAAAAAAATTGCACAAAGTAAAATCAAACCTAATCTACTAGGATTAGATCCTTACCCGTAGCCCGCACCGGACCTCTGTCGCTCTGTGCGCTGTCTCCACCATTGTTTCTCTCTATAGAGCTCTGGAACAGTAAAAATGAATAATAAAAACAAAAAATGAATTAGGGTTTTCCCTATTTTTCTTAATTTTATTCAAAACTAACAACATTTTAATTTTTGCTTTTTCGTGTTTTTACCTCAAATGTTCGATTTGGGCAAAAACACGGAGGGGGCACCATAGTAAGCAGTTGTACAATTTGACCAAGAATTGTCGTCTAAAAAATTGAGTACATTTTTGCTTTCTCGTAAAACAAGAAAAACTCATCTTTAACGCATTTTCTTCGAAAAATTCGCTAAAGAGGGGGCAAAATGTAGCACCCTAAAATTGGCGCAGTTAAACCCTTAGTAAAAGATAAATGATAAAAATTTAAATTTTAACCCCAAAACCGCCCCAAAACCTCTTGTTACCCGCTTCCCTTCTTTTTCATGCCATTTTTAGGATTTGTTTTTACCGTTGGATGATATCATCGCATATCAGATGAAATCATCCTTGATCTAACGAATTCATCTGGAACAGAGCGTCCAAACGATTTCGTCCTAAAACTGAATTTTCATAATTAGCTTCTATTTCAACAACCTCTCCAACTTGGGCAGAAGCGCGTCTGCACAGTTGGAGATTTTTCCCGTTGGAGATCTCCCAGATTGGGATGATCTCCAACCTCCTAACCTCCCCCTAATCCTATATAAACTAGGATTTTTCTATTTTATCCCCCTGAACCTCCTAGATGATGGATTTCCCTATAGATTTAGTTCCTTATACACTAGAGCATCCTCGCACTACTGTCTACATTCTGTATTTTGCATTTTCTTTTCGAAACTTTATTGTTTTTCAGTCGGATCAAGATCGGATCGTCACAAGCGATTTCAGATTATTTTGGATGATCCTATTGAGGAGCGCAAACGATCTTGTACAATTGGAGGTGATCCCGACTGTAGTCCAGATTGGGGGCAATCAGAGCCCGGAGTTTGCATTTTCTTAAACTATTTCTGTATTTTCCCATTGTAATTTTGTATTATCTTAAGTTATTATGTTTATGCATTTTGGAATTCACCTCATTTAGCATAACCACATGATAAAGTTAAAATCAAACATTAAATCTACTGCATTTCTCTTGTTTGTTATTTGAATCCATTATTTAGGTACATTTACTATTATTGCTATCATTCTCCGTTGCTTCTACAGTTGCATATTTTGTATTTTGTATATGTTTTTGTGATTGCAGGTTTTTGACAAATTTGTTTGATGAATTCGTCATATTTCAGACGATTCCATCTAATCTCAGATGACCGACTATGATTTGCGATGATTATATGAAATATCAAATGATTACATATGAGTTGAGACGATCTGGGTTGCTACAAAACTTAGAATATTCATCAGACATCCAAAATCAGGTATGTATTGTTCTAGTTAGTATATTCTCTATGTTTAACATGCATTTTTGTTTTCTATATTCATCTAAATCTATATTGGCATATAGAATAGTTTAGATTCATCTTGGCAAAACCTAGGAGTTGAATGATTAAAGTACAAAATAAACACATTAAACCCATTCCCAACCTAGGCGTGGAAATTGCCACTCAAAATTTTCCTGGTGAACCCACCATCCATCAAAAATTCATCTTTATACTCCTCCCCCGAGAGGCGGGACCTTCAAAGGGCTTCTCAGTCCGAGGTATTGTCCCATCCTTCTCGCATCCCCCTTACGGGCGCGGATCCTATAGCCTGAGGGTAAGGATGAAAAAAATTTGGAGCGATACAGGTAGCCTCCCAGCTTGGTAGTGAATTCTCTTGACAAACACATACTGAAATATGGTTCCAAATCAACCACAACTATCTCCTAAATTACTGTAATTTGAGGCATACTATGTAGATCAAGAGGAACATCTTTGACTACACCCATTGTTTTTACGGGAGTCTCATACAACTACAAGACACCAGGGCTACTTCTTGTATACTCCATACCCATGACTTCACAAACTGCCTTTAGCATAATAGTTGTCGCAGCACCAAAATCGATCATGCAGTTGTGCACTATCCAACCCTCCATCCTGAGTGACAAATAAAATGGGGGTGGTCTATTTTTTCCAGTGGTTGAAGAGGTCAAAGTTTGAGACATAACTACCTAAGTTGGAGCCTTCCCCTTACTTTGTATGGTTTTCAAGGATTCTTGTAAGAGATTTACCTGTCCAGGAAGCTGCAAGGTGTCATATAGACTTACCTTAGCTGGTATCCGTTTCAGTTCTTCAATGATGTTGTACTCCATTGAGATCTGTTCTTTCCCTCTACTGGCAGATTCAATTTTGCTTCTATAGTGTTGGGTGGCCTCCACTCATTTTTGTTTAGTCAATGATGGATACCATAACGTTTCTCTAACTTGTTCCTTTGTTTCCGCTTGCGACTGAGAGACAGAAGCTTGTTCCTTTGTTTATGCTTGTGGTAAAAGTGGATCCTTCAGAAAAATAGGTGGTTGTTGTTGAGATGGAGGATCATAAATATTTGTAGGTATATGCTGCTTTGTTGCTTGTGCAGGAGGCACTTTCAATGGCTCCATCTTAGCCAAATCTACCAACATTGGTTCCTTGTCGCTGCGTGTCAAGACTGCTATGTGTTCCTCAAGAGACTTCACAGAATTAAGATCCACCTCTCGAATCATGTTTAAACGGCTCCCTAAAATAAATTGTAAATAATTTTAATGGACCATGCAAGTGGACTCATCATGTGGATCATTGCATGAAGAACACCAGTAAGAAGGCTCATGTGAAACTTCAGAAGAGCCAGCCTCTTCACTTACCAGGATCGTTGAGTTTCTCTCAGGTACTTTCTCCATAGTTTTTCTAGGAGCAAATTGCTCTCTAGTTACTACCAAAAAAGATCTTCATGGTTGATAGTTCCTTTCTACCTCTCTCCGCTCCATAGATGTCACCTTGTTAGTGAGAGCTCTCATGGTCGATTGAATTTCTTACAAAACAGCCAAGTGAGGATCTGGGCTTGAGGACATAGGTAGAGGTAATGGAACTGGTGGAGAAGGTAATGTAGGAGTTGGAATTGGAGAGGTTATCTATGGAATGGGAATCATAGGTACCGAGGGTATGGGAGGATTCCATGAATATGAAGGGTACATGGATGGAACAGTGTAATATGTAGGGACTATGCCTGTATGCTAGTATTGTGGAAGCTTAGGAAAAATAGGCATAGTCATCTTCAGAGGAAATTTCCCAATGGCAATAAGACCAGCCTCAGCCTTCTATGCCTGGGCATATAGGGTAGGAAAGGTTTGAACATCGGACATCCTAATATTCATACCAATATCTGAATGGAAAGCCCTAAGAAAGTACAATGTTGCTTATTCATGAGTAGGGCAAAGACCTTCAGGGACTCTCTACCAAGTTCGGGCAAACCTAACATTGAAATCCACTATCTCCTCTTGAGGATGCCTCTTGATATTATTAAATTGATGCACTAAATAAAATGGGTCTGCTTTCTCATTGAACCCTTGGATTAGCATCTCTGCTAATTGATCCCATGAAGTTATGGAGTTGGGATTCAAGGATCTATACCAGCACAACAACTTACCTCGGAGTGATAGGATGAGCAATTTGATCATGACATCTTTGTCTATGATATTATGAATTGAAGCCAAGGTTGCCACATCTGACACATGCTCGTACATTGTCTTTCTAGTCCCATCATATGTAGGCAAGGCTTTTATTGCTACAGTAGGAACTAGATTTTGAAAAGGCAGGTGCAACGCTCCCAAATTGTTCCAAGCAGAAACTCGCTGCGACAAAGGTTTTTGAGCCATTTGGACCATAGGATTTGGATCTACTCGCAAGCTCATAGCAGTACTGGGAGGAGTTAGAGATGGCACAAACTGACCCACTGCCTGTGAAGAAATAGCAAATGATGAGTTCACAGGACTTACCAATCTTGAGCGCTCCCTCCAGTTCTAAACATCAAATCTTGAAGAATTCGACTGGATCTTTTGATTCTTTGGAACTTGATCTCGTGATCATGAAGCAAAGATTTTCACCAGCTTCATGATTAGAGATTTCCAGGTACTATACAGTCACCTTCATCAGATTCACCAGATGAACTTACAATCTCCGCTTTGAGGTCAAGACAGTTCATCAAAATCTTGATTCCTTCGGGTGTCAAAAAATGAGACTTATCTGTCCCACCGATTATGGATCTTTCTGAGACAAAAACAGTCTGTCCCATCGGGCGTGCCAAAAACTATTGGACACAAATCTGCCTAAATACAAGATTTCATCACTTGTGCGCCCTAGACTCAGCCAACATAGGGATGCAAATGTCCAGAGAGGGATGGCTCCCAAACTAATCTAAACTGGTTTCAAGATAGGGATGCAGGAAAGAAATGGGAAAATGCGAAAAGAAATGGGAAATAACAGAAAGAGATGTAAATATGGCTAAAGCTGATAGTTAATGGGGAACAACCTTGAATAGCAAATAACCTTAACAAAATCTTGAAGCTAAGCAGCAACTAACTCTTAGAATGCATATATAGAAACTGGATCAAGCATTAGCCGTAAGTTCGCTTCCAATTGTACTCCAAACGTTCAAATGCAAATACAGCCAAATCCAAAACAGCAGAATTTAACTTATATTAACACTGGACTAATAGAAGTGACTCAGGAAGAAAGCAAAACATGCACAAAAATTTGAATCACCAACTTCAAAAGACACTAAGAATTGAGCAAAATACATCTAGGATCTTTGCTTCAATTTCTGCCAAAAGGTCTTTCTCCTTTGCTTGAGATTTTACATTGGTATTTATAGAGGTCGTCCCTCTTCCTTTTGTATTACAGCATTTAATACATGAAACAGAGGAGGTCCACAAAATAAATGACTATTATCGAAGTAGGCCAGAAGTTGTTAGGAGATCACGAACAAGAGCTTTTAATACTGGAGGAGTCTTTAATTTTGGTGGCTTCGAAAATTGCCTCGTGTTCTTCCATCTAGCACACATCGGTAATCAGCAACATTTAATCTTTGAGCCTCTTTGACCACGATCTCAAAATCAGTTGGAGAGCTTTTACTTGATCCTTATCTTCTCCTCACGTTCTCCTATGCAATTCTGAAGGAAAATGCAAACAGAACTGTATCGGGTCTTTGTCGTTGCTTCTGTCACGAAAATGTGACAGGTCACGAAAATGTGACATGTCACGATATCACGACACTTTTACCTTACTACTCTCTGTTTTTGCCACCAGTCATGAAAATGCGACATGTCGTGCAATCGTGACATCTTCTCTTCATTTAGCTTTGTCTCCATGACATGTCGTGAAATCATGACATTCTCCTCTTTCTTGGCTTCTTTGCTACTCCTTATCATGAAAATGAAACATGTGAAATCGTGACATTTCTCACTCCCTTGTACTTCTTAGCTTTCATTCCGTGAAAACGCGACAGGTCACAAAAATACGGCATGTCGCGATATCGCAACATCTTCTCTATTTTGGTCTTTCAGCTTCAACATGTCGTGAAATCGTGACATTTTCTATCTTCTTGCACTTTGCTATTTTTTCGGCTGTGAAAATCATGACATTCCATACAAGTTGGTTGCCTCCGTACTTCCTCCTCACAAAAATGTGACGTCATGAAATCATGAAATTTCTCTATGCTTTGCCCTTCCTGTCCAATAGGTCATGAAATCACGACAATTTCTTACCTTCTCTGTCTTTGCCGCTTCCTATCATGATATTGCGACAAGTTTCTCTATCTTGGCTTCGTCCTCAAAAATGTCGCGATATCACGACATCTTTCTCTGCCTTGTGTTTATCCTTCAGTCCTTCTGCGATAATGTGACATGTCACAATATCGTGTCATTTCGTACCATCTGCTCCTTTCTTGTTTTTTTGTCGTGATATCGTGACACTTTTCATTGGCACTCCCCTTTGTTGCTATATGTCATGATATCGCGACATTTTCCATCACTCTGCTCTGTGGCCACTGCAAGTCGCGAAAACATGACATGTAGCGAAATCGTGACAATTTTCACTTGAGTTCTCCCTCACTGCAACAAGTCGTGAAACTCCAACATGTCACGATATCATGACAATTTGACTTCCTTACTTCCCTTGGTTTTTTTGAACCGCAAAAACGCGACAGGTCGCGAAAATGCAACATGTCGCAATATCGCGACATTTTCTATACTTAGCATTTTTCTGGTATGGACGCCACAAAATTACAACAAGTTGCGATATCGTGACATTTTTAATTTTTCATTTACAAACATAGGAGTGAGTATCTTTACAATTTGAGCATTCTTTTGCATGAACAACAATAACAAAAACAATGTGGCAAAAATGCCAACACAGGGGCATGATTTTCTTTGTCAATAATTCATTAAACGAATGCAATTTGCTTGATTGAGTGTTTGATTGTTGATTGAGTGTATGACTACCCCCTTACATGATTATTAGATGAGGGAATGACCAAGGATAAAAGTGATGAGTCACTTGACACATATGACTTGGATAGGGTTCCTTCAATTTTACCCATTGAAAAATGGAGCAATTTTGAGAGGATTTTGGTGACTTTGTTGAGGTTTCATGGAAGAAAGGGGTCAAAAAATTTATTCCCATGGGGTGGTCCAGCCATAATGGCCTTCTTAGGAATTAAATTAAGGACTTTTCCATTTCTCCATGAGCAATTTAGGTTCTTCTTGTTTCCAATTAAATTTTGACCAAATTTGAGCTGTTTTTGATGGGTTTTGGACCCTTTTTGGTGCATTTTAAGTTGTTTTTATGTAATTATTTTGTGTCCATCCTAGGGTGGGATGGTGGTATATTTTATTTCCATCCTAGGGTGGGATTATCAGCTAAATATGTGCTCATATCACCCTGGGATGGTCATGGCCGTGAGAGGGTTATTTAAGCCAAAAATGGGTTATTTGGACTCATTTATGCATTTTCAACTTTGCAGCTTGAGAGGTGAGGAGAAGAAGGATTCTAAGTATTGGAGTGCTACCAAAATCATACTACATTCACCATGAGCCAGCGTACAAACTCATACAGCGGTGAAGCTAGTGCGAGATGGGTAAGAATTGAATTTTTTATTGAACTATGCTTAAGATTAAATGTGGAATTATTGCTTGCTTTTGCTTTTCGATAGAGAACACTAAATTCTCGGTAATTGAACCTAATTAGGGATTACCTATAATATTTTATGCTTATTTTTGTATTTTTATGCAATTTTCTTGCTTTATTTTGCTTTATTTTGCCATTTTTTGACTATTTTTAGTGGCTTGGAAGGCCTAATTTTGCCCAATTTTGGGGCCATCCCTGGGTGGGACGGCCAACCCAAGATATTTAGGGCTTGTCCTTTTGTGGGAAGGTCACAATTTTGGGGGTCGTCCCTGGGTGGGACGACCACAAACTAGCCTGAAAATGGGCCTTTTTGTCTTTTTTGAGTGTTTTTTAGGCATTTTGAAGCCTATTTGGAGCTTGTTATTGATCGACTTGTCTCTTCCAGGTGGTGAAGAGTCGGTGTTTATTTTTGACCCTATTTGATACCATGAGAGACTTATTGATTTATACTGAATAGGAATGGCTTGATTTCATTGGTCTCAAGTAGGTGATGTGATTAGAGCCTATGGTGGGCGATCGCGTTTACTTGATGGATGTTATTGATCTATGGGACCCATGCACCAAAACCTTCCATCTATCGATAGGGGAGATGATGGTGATGTTGGAGGATTTATACTAGATATTATGCAATCTAATAGAGGGATGATTGATTGTGTCTACTCTTATTATCGAAGAGAGATAGTCATGGAGAGATACTTTGGTAGGGCCACAAAGGAGGTGATAGGGGACTCTGCTAGCGGAGGCATACTGGTGGTGTATTGGTATGAGGCTAGGTTAATAGGTGTGAGGAACATTTTTATAATTATATTGATCTCTAATATGATACTACCAGACTCCTCAAGTGCCAAGTTTCCCTAGAACCTTTTGGAGCTAGTGTTTACTCTGGTATGGTGCATTGTAGAGCAACCATTAGTGATTGCATGGGGAATGACACTCCTGACATAGTTGTATGATGAGTTGTACGAGATCCACTCCCATGGATGGAAGGTCTTGAGGTGCAACTTTCTACTATATGTTTGGTTATGGCAATATATAGCGATGGATAGACCGCAAGTACTACCATGGATGATGTAGGCACAGCTGGAAGACCAAGATATTGGCTATGGGATCCTATGGCAGTGGGCTTGGGAGGTAGGATAGAGTTGACACTGGGTAGGCAATGTGGGTCATTATGCCTAATATTTTTTAGAACTCATAGTAGCAGATGTAATCTAGAGACCCTACAGGGATTGCCCAACATGGGCTGAGGCGGAGGCGCAGCTCCATCAGGTGAGGTGAGGGAGATGGCTGGTTGGCTGACATAGGATAAAGCAAGAGTTTTTCTGTATGCTTGGGTTATGTGGTAGTTTGGACTATGAAAAGGTTTTCCCAATGAGCCAATGGCTTACCAACATTATGGGTATGAGAGGACACTAAGGTGGCCAGTGGTGGAGGTGGTTAGAAAAGATGTGGATCTTGTAGTAGACATTCCAGATTTGGATGATAACAGGACTACAAAGGAGTATGACTCCTAGTGGATGATGCACCAGTGGTAAGGATAGGGGTCACTAAGGGGTGGTTTATTAGGGATGGTATAGGAGGTTCATTAGGAGGATCTTAATGAGGACCATGTCAGGGCAGGTGAGTGGCATGGGCTTTGTCACATGGCAGATGAGTAGATAGACCTCTTTGAATTGGGAGATCAGGGTGACCTTAGGGATGATAACACTGGGTATTAGGGGGTGTAGGCATAATAGGTGGTATAGGATGACATGAAGGTTGAGCTATAGAATGAACTAGTCAGGGTCATGTAGGAGAGAGATCTCCTTTGGACATAGGTATAGGATGCTTACGTAGAGAAGCTCTACGAGCATAGTTGTGATCTCGTAGCCCTAGGAAAAGGGGGCCTAGCAGTATGGAGGTGGGTAGGCTATGCGAGGAGGTGGTATAGCTCTAGGTATTAGTAGAAATACTAGGTAAGATGCCAATAGGATCAAGCTTTTACTGATGAGTTGGAGAATGTGATAGTGCACCTTAGGGGGTGCATACCAACCCGCCTGTCTGCTAGTGGATCACACAAGAGTTGGTGGAGTGGTATCGGATAGTCTTTGGATAGGATGGGGACACCTAGATTTGCACAGAGGATGGATAGGTCAGGGGGTAGTAGGTTTAGGATTTATTGGTAAGCTCGACCTAAGGGTAGGAGTGAGATTCATAGTACAGATCCTGCATGACCATGGTCATTGAGACTCTAATGGCTCTTTTTGTATTTTTAGCTTTTTTGTAGTGTGAAGTCTGAGGACTCACTTTATTGTAGCCTACGGGTAGTATGATGTATCTTTTTACCCCATACATATACACACATATATATGATATTTTATGTGTTATCATCATATGTTTATTGCTTTATGATATGTATGCAATGTATTTATTTGTTTTATGATATGATGATGGATGTCTATCATGTATGCATATGTTGTAATGTGATGATTTTTGTACATGCATGGATGTATGATGAAATGGATGATGTATTTATCTACATGATGAAATGTATAGTATAGTACATACTATGTTAGCACCATATACTATATATAATTCATCAATTCATGTGAAATATTATCATGAGACTATGTAATGTATTTGTGAATAATGTAAACTAACATAAATGTGATAAAATAGAATGAATGAAATGAATATTATAGAATGTCTATGAGGTTTTCATGAGACTCAAACACTCTATTCAACTGATCAAAATTTATATACTAACCATGCAAGACTTTTTGATAAGGTATGAATCAGCTAAGATGACCCAAATACTCAATATCCCTATGTGTGCAAGTGAGTTCATTGTGTGATAAGCATAAGGTTGCCCCAATGCCAAACATGATTGACTCAGTCCATCTGTATTGAATATCACCCTATGAGTAGCATGATCCTAGGTTTTGTACTTAGTTGGATTAGACTACTAGGTAGTATAGGCTACCAAAAGCTAGCTCATCCACATGCAAACATTGGTCTGCACACACACAAAAAGCTAATGTGATAGACATAGTGTCATGCATAAGGATACCACCATTTCCAAGAAGGCTTGATGCCACCAAACCTGTAATGAGGATCACCTAATGGTTTTTCAAATACTAAGTATGCTAGGGATTCAATTTCAAAACTCTCTTCTTTTATTTTATTTGAATTTAGGGATATTTGCTCATACTTAGTGATGATAATCATTGTTTATTTTTGTATTTTGTTTTCTTTGAGCAAGGGATTTGGGGAGTGGTGATAACCACTATTTATTTTGGGAAATTGGGTAATGAGGAGCTTGTCCTTTTGCCAATTCTCAGCATTCTTGAACCATCCACATAGAGGGATGAAGGATAGAATTTTCACTTAAGGTAACCTAGACTACTTCATAGGTTTCATATTTCCTTGTGCAAATTTTGGATTTATTAGTGTGAAATGTGTTGGGGTTTTGATGTATACAAGGTACAATCTAAGCAAGACTCTACCTCCTAAAATCAGGATATATTTCTAAAAGGTCTAAAAAAGAAAACTAGAGATGGCTGAGTGATCAAAAACCCTACTGACATTGTAGAAAAAATGGCTAGGTGGAGGGGATGGACACAAATATGAAAAGTGGGAAATATAGGTGGAAATGATAAGTGAAATATGAGATGATGTGAACGATGTCTTGACAAACATTGATTTTGAATGATGACTAGTGTACAGTCTCAGTGCTAGACATGTATGAGCAAATCTAAAATGCAAAGTGCAATGATGAGTATGCCTAATGCAAGTGATTATGAGATGCAATGATATGCAATTTTATGTGATGTAATATTTTATATTTTTGATGTTTTGATGATGTTTTTGATTTTTGATATATGCGTATGTATGTACATGTGACCAATGGGCTTTTGGGGGGCCATTAGGGCATTTGGGGTGACCAAAGAGCTTATGGATGCCTTTGGGGATTTTGGGGTGACCTATATTATCATAGACAATCTAGGTGCATTTTGGGTTGACCAAGCATGTTGTAGACACCCTTGGAGCATTTTGGGGTGAGCTAGATGGTCATAGACGACCTAAGAGCATTTTGGGTTGACCAAGTGGGTTGTAGACACCCTTGGAACATTTAGGGGTGACCTAGATGGTCATATACCACCTAGGAACATTTTGGATTGACCAAGAGAGTTTTAGACACCCTTGGAGCATTTTGGGGTGACCTAGACAATCATAGACTCCCTAGGAGTATTTTGGGTTGACCAAGTGGATTGTAGACACCCTTAGAGCATTTTGGGATGACCTAGATGGTCATAGACTTCCTAGGAGAATTTTGGGTTGACCAAGAGGGTTTTTGATACCCTTGGAGTATTTTGGGGTGATCTAGATGGTCATAGACAACCTAGGAGTATTTTGGGTTGACAAAGTGGGTTGTAGACACTCTTGGAGCATTTTGGGATGACCTAGATGGTCATAGACCACCTAGGAGCATTTTGGGTTGACCAAGCAGGTTGTAGACACCCTTGGAGCATTTTGGGGTGATCTAGATGATCATAGACTACCTAGAAGTGTTTTTGGTTGACCAAGTAGGTTGTAGACATCCTTGGAGCATTTTGGGGTGACCTAGATGGTAATAGACTGCCTAGGAGTATTTTGGGTTGACCCAGTAGGTTATAGACACCCTTGGAGCATTTTGGAGTGACCTAGATGGTCATACTACCTAGGAGAATTTTGGGTTGACCAAGCAGGTTGTAGACACCCTTGCAATATTTTGGGGTGACCTAGATGGTCATAGATTGCCTATGAGCATTTTGGGTTAACCAAGTGGGTTGTAGACACTCTTGGAGCATTTTGGTGTGACCTATATGGTCATAGACTGCCTAGGATCCTTTTGGCTTGATCGAGCAGGTTTTAGACACTCTTGGAGTATTTTGGGGTGACCTAGATGGTCATAAATCACCTAGGAGCATTTTGGGTTGACCAAGCAGGTTTTAGACACCCTTGGAGCATTTTGGGGTGACCTAGATGGTCATAGACCGCCTAGGAGCATTTTGGATTGACCAAGCAGGTTGTAGACACCCTTGGAGTATTTTGGGTGGGCCACAACATTCTAGGCATAGAAAGGCCATAAATGAAGGATTTTCAAGGGTTTAGGATCCTCAATTCCTTCAAGGGATGCTAGGTGATAATTTATAGGTCTGATCTGACTAGTGATGACAAAAGGACCTAACCAGTTTACCGTAAACTTGTCCCATAGATGGGGCAAAAAATTAGAATTTTGTTGGTTCTCTTTCAAAATGAGATCACCAACTTGAAAGTCTCTAGGATGGACTTTTATATTGTAGGCTCTCTTAAGTCACTCTTGATAAATGCGTAGGTGCTCAAGAGCATTGACTCATCATTCATCAAGCAACGTAAGTTGGTCTAGGTGAGCTTACCATGTAGTATCATCATCGATGAACTCTTGCATGGATATGCACAGCGATGGGATTTCAAGCTCTAGAGGTATAACTGCCTTGGCACCATACACTAGTTAAAATAGGAATACCCTAGAGGACATCCAAATTCTAGTGTGGTAGGCCCATAGAGCAAGGGGTAGTTGCATGTGCCAATTGATGTGATTTTCTTTAACTATTTTCTTCATAATGGCTATCAATGTTTTGTTTGATGCCTCTGCTTGCCCATTTACTTACAGATAACAGGGTGTTGAAAAGTTGTGTTGGATATTATACTTTGCTATCAAAGCATGCACATATTTATTCTTGAATTATGTCCCATTATCAAAAATTATCTTGGATGGAATACCAAATTGACAAATGAGATTGTACAATATGAACTCTATAACATGGGGTCCTGTCATCGTGGTAAGGGGAATTACTTCCACCCACTTTGTAAAATATTCAATAGTTGTAATGATAAATGTGTGATGGCCCAAGGAGGTAGGTGAGATTTTCTCGATTAAATCCAAACTCCATTGCGAGAATGACCAAGTTGATTGAATCGATTGTAAGTCCTGAGAAGGTACGTGTGTCAAGTTAGCATGGTGTTGACACTTTACACACTTCTTAACATATGCACAATAATACTTCTTACCATATGCTCATTAATCTTTCTTTAATGTTCACCAATAATAGCCCATGCAAATAATATGCTTAGTGATGTCCATGCCATTGAAATGGCCATCGCACGTACCATTGTGTTCTTGGGCCATTGCCCAAACTAACCCTTGATGCTCTAAGTAGTGAAGCAGGATACCTCCATAACCCTGACAATACATAATATCTTCGAGCAAGACATATTTTACCACCTTTCATTTAAATGTCCTTTTGGTGGCATGCGATAACCCAAGAGGGATAGTACCAAGCTTTAGGTACTCTTTGATTTGGGTAGACTAGTCCTATTGTGAGGAAGCCTCAATTGCATGAATTGTCTATCCCTCTTGAATTTCAATCTGAGCAAACATTGATTGGGAAATAATGTGTAAGAATAGCATTGTATTTCTATCAAAAGGGGTTTGAGGTAACAAAGTCCCCCAATCGACATGATTCAAGTGCTCATGAATTGATGAGAACCTGTCTTTATGAGGTTCAATCTAAATCAAGTGAACTCTTGGCATTGATTAGGTGTGCTCCCACTCAATCGTGAATTGTGACAACATTTTGAATTGAATGGTTTTCTTATCTTTGATAGGGTTCTGCAAGGTCAAGGACCTGAGGGAGGCCATTGTATTCGCAAATTGATTATATGATCGAGGGAGTGTCTCGATGTCATACCATTCAAAATTTTCTAGGAGTTTGTCCACAAGGACTCTATAGGCTTGCAGAACTTGAAACTTGCATTGGTAAATCCCTTTAACCTGGTTTATGATGAGCAAGGAGTCACCAAAAATATTGAGCTTGGTTATTTTCATTACGAAAGTAGTTTGAAGGCCTATGAGCAAGGCTTTGTACTCAGAATTATTGTTGGTGCATGAGAAATCAAGTTTGAAAGACAGGGGTATGGGAGCCCCTTGAGGTGTGAAAAATATGATCCCTATACCACCCCCTTGCTTGCACTTGGAGCCATCAAAAAATAGAATCATATCGGCCTATGACTCGGGCTCGTCAGAATTAGGCGATTCTAATATTTGGAATACTCCATTGTCAGGAATATCCATGATGAGAGGTTGATCATCCTGGAGAGGAGCCTCTACGAGTTTCTTTATGATGACCTGGCCCTTAATTGATTTTTGTCCAATAAACTTGTTGAGTGGTATTTTCACCCAATTGTGAAAGTACACTCTCCCTTAGGATTTGGGCTCCAAATCCCCTCTTGCAAAGAAGTTAGACAAACAACTTCTCCAAGGTCTCCGCTATATTAGCATTTGCATATGTATATTAGTAATCTCAAATAAAGATATTCAATTTAAATGCTTAGAACACCTTAGTGATTGCAAGTAACTGTAAACAAGGGGCAATGTTGATTTATTTCACCATAAAACTTTAGTGATTGTTCATTGTTTTTTTTAGATTTTGATATTTTTTTTAGACGTTTATAATTTTAACGACTGCAAATTGAAATAAAGTAACAACTTCTGGAAAAGTAAAGTGCAGAAAAATAAAAATAAAATGCCTTCAGTATGATGCTACCCTATTTCGACAAAATCAAAGATATGAGGTTTCCATGCATACAACCTAACCTATTGGACCTGCAAAACATGCACAATCCTGATAAGCTAAGTGCTGGTTCCTAAGAATTTGAATGAGGTTTTCATATTTAAGCGTTTGCATGCAGCAACCAAGAAAAACTTGTATCAACTACATTTACAAGCCTAAAATCTGAAAAGAGAAAATAGACATTTAATCTTGCATGCAGAAAATGACTCCTTTCTTGCCCATAAGATGCAAATTTTTGAAATATTATCTGCATTAAATATTTTTCATTTTACAATAGCAGACATCTGGTTCTCCAAAACCAAAAAAAGTGGAAGAAAAGCACTCCAAAGCAGGCCCAGAATGGCTTATCACCCTTAGCTCTGTAACTCTGCTCCCAGTGGTTTTCAACCTTTGTACCAATCTATGCATCTGCTTTTAAAATTTCTGGTCATGCTCTCCATTTTGCTCTACGACGCTTCGTTTTGTTTCCCAGATCGCTTCGTTTTGTCTTTCCTGCCTCTTTGTTGTCTTTGACTTTCTGCTCGGATGTCGAACATTTGATCCTTTCTATGAATTGTAACTGCTAGTCCTTAAGCGTTACACCATAGTCCCTCTGCCTCTATGACACGTGTTCAACACTTCTCTGCTCATTCTATAATGGCCCGCCATGAATTGCGACAAAAAATAGCATGTTGCGATATCGCGACGTTTTTCTGTCAGTAGCCTAGTTTGCCTTCATGCATCGCGAAAATGATACATGTCGTGATATCACGATGTTTTTCTCCTTCACTGTGTTTTGTTGTACTTAGCCAAAAAAATGCGACATGTCATGAAATCATGACACTTTTTCATTCTGTACCATTTCTCTGCTTTCTGTCATGAAATCGTGATGCTTTTCTCTTTTGGGCTGTGTAGATGCAATCTGTCACGAAATCATGACGTTTTTCTGTTTCGAGTTGTGAAGATGCAACTTGTCACAATTTCACGATGTTTTTCTGATTTGGGCTATGAAGATGCAACTTGTCACGATTTCATGATGTTTTTCTATTTCAGGTTGTCTTCGCTGCACTTGGCCACGAAAACGCGACATGTCACGAAATCGCAACATATTTTCATTATGCATCATCTTCTTGATTTCTATCATGAAATCACGACACTTTTCTTCTACATCCACTTTGATTGCTCTAGGTCGTGAAACTTTGACATGTCACAATATCACGACATATTCCCTTGCTTAGCTTGTAGGTCGTCGCAAATCGCGAAAATGAGACAGGTCGCAATTTCGTGACACTTTCTATCTTCATCTCCGTCGCCGTCGACAGATCGTGAAAATGCAACCTGTCGCGATTTCGTGACAACTTATTTCCTTTATTCCTTTCTCACTTTCCTGTCATGAAAACTTGACATGTCATGATATCGCGACGTTTCTGGCATCTTGTTCTGTTTGACCGCTTTGACCACGATTTCACAACATGTCACAAAATCATGACATTTTCTCATCATGATGCATTATGTTGCTCCTAGCCGTGAAAACGCGACATGTCATGAAATCATGACATTTTTCCATTCCATTGTACTTCACTTGTCTGAGCTGCGAAAACGTGACATGTCACGATATAGTGACAATTTTCATTTCTGGTCGTGATGGAGCAAAATGTCGCGATATCGCGACAACTTTTCATTTCTTGCTGTGACGGAGCAACATGTCGCGATATCGCGACAAATTTTCATTTTCAGCCGCGACGGAGCAACATGTCGCGATATCGCGACAACTTTTCATTTTTGGCCGCGATGGAGCAACATGTCGCGATATCGCGACAACTTTTCATTTCTTACCACGATGGAGCAACATGTCGTGATATCACGACAACTTTTCATTTCTTTTCGCGATGGAGCAACATGTCGTGATATCGCGACAACTTTTCATTTTTGGCCGTGATGGAGCAACATGTCGCGATATCGTGACAACTTTTCATTTCTTGCCGTGATGGAGCAACATGTCGCGATATCGTGACAACTTTTCATTTCTTGTCGCGACGGAGCAACATGTCGCGATATCGCAACAACTTTTCATTTCTTGCTTTTCTTTGTCTTTTTAACATCTGGGCCACTGCAATCTTCTTGGAAAGTGTGCAAAAAAGGGGGTCCCCAATTTTGGGGTGTGTTGTGGAGCAACCACAACAAATGGTGACTCTGCTGGGAAATGCTCCTAAGAATTTCGGTGAGAACCTAACCTGAAATACACAATCTTAGACACAAGTGTCAACACATAAAACCAAATGTCGATAGATCAAAAATATATGAACCATTAGAATCACTAAGTATCAGCTCGGTGTGTGCAGTGTGTTCCATTCTTTATCGTTTGAAATTGATCCACGTTCCATTGTCATTTTTACATGAATGCATATGTGAGGTTGTGAATGATTTGCATAGCCTAATTAATGGGCTAGAGATATAACTATCTGCTTTACAAAAACTTTTAAACCTTCTAATATCATATACAAATATTTAATATTTTCAAACCCTCTTAGGATCAACTATATGTATAATGAATTGCTTTATTAAATCCCAAAGTTGGTTATGAGTCACTACTATCTTGAACCCATGTGCCACTGAAAGTGAAATCAAAGCTTTGGAAAATCAGACTCCCAACCTAATCGAGATGGGAGTTTAACCCTATCCTTACTACTCTAATTTGGAATTCATTACCTCACTTTGAGAAAAATAATTTAACTAGTTATGGATGAAATGGTCATGCTAGTCTATCCGTTTGAATAGTCAGTGGTCTTGTTTTTAGACAAGACATGCTGCCATGCATGGGCATACTTAACCCCATAATCCATGATTTAGCTTCATTTCTTTATTTCTTGGACCTTGGGGATGACTACCCATCCTTTGTAGAGGACATGTAGTACGATCCTTCCAATCCAATATTAAGATGAGATGGAAAATATTTAGTTTTTATTTCTTGGACCTTGGGGATGACTACCCATCCTTTGTAGAGGACATGTAGTACGATCCTTCCAATCCAATATAAAGGTGAAATGGGAAATATTTAGTTTTATTTCTTGGACCTTGGGGATGACTACCCATCCTTTGCAGAGGACATGTAGTACGATCCTTCCAATCCAATATTAATGATGAAATGAGACATAGGAGCTTTGGGGAATCAGATTATCAACCTAGGCGAGATGAGAATTATGCCCTATCCTTACTACTCCATGTAGGTCAAATCAGAGCTTTGGGGAGTTGGATCCTCAACCTAAGTTTGATGAGGATTTAACCCTATCCTTACTACTCTGATTTTAGGCTTTAAGCTTAATGGAAGTGGTAAAAACCATTGTTTTAAGGATCATGTTGCATAATAGGATAGACATGAAATACTTCTTTCGCCTAACCTTTTCTTCCAAGCATGGTTTTGATCATTTTGCTCAAGATCCTTTTTAATGTGCATGAAATGTGCTTGGTTCAAGATAGTTCGGGCATCAGTTCCCAACCTTAGGATTTTTTTTTTATTTATGTTATAGCATAACCCTAAGAGGATTTGACACACTCTAATGATTTGTATCTAAAATGCACATGCAACTAAGATGGCATGTATATGCAAAGTGAGATGTAATATGAATGCATTGCCCTTTGAATTATAGATGGAGTGTTGCCATAAAAAATATAAAACTGACTACTTCATGCCTCACAAGTTTCAAACGATATTATTAAATTGTTTGTGTTTCTTGCGGAGATTTCTACAACATAATTCCAATGTTCCATATTTCCCTTATCTAAAGCATAAGTTAGCATCTCAAGACAACTTTTTCATCATTTTTTTTTTTTTTTTTTTTTTTTTTTAGACAAACCAAACATGTCAAATAAACACACAACTTAAATCATGATTAAACTAACAATCCCAAAAATGAAACTTGAAAAACACAAACCAAAACCAAAACCAAAATCTATATACAATATAGTACAAGATGATGCCAAGCTTGGACTATTACTTTCCTGGATCCCAGACATGATTAGAACACTTCAACAAAAATATAACATGATACGCATGCCAAATGCTATAGGAATCCAACCAAAACAGGATTAGACCGCACCTTGCAACAACTTTTAATTTACCTTGCTCACCCCACCAATTAGATTTAATTCCATTAGTACTCTCACATGTGAGCGTCCGATTACTAAAATGATTAGACCATAAATGATATTCAATTTTATCTTGTCTATTCTTGAAAGTATCCATTTCATAATTCGATTCTTGATTTAAAATTAGGCCTTCCTTTTCAGATGTGAGATGTTGCAAACAAGAGCCTATTTCTAAAAGTCTTGAATTCAAATTATTTTTTGAGATTTTAAAGCAATCAAGATCAATCAAAACTTGACAAACATCACCAAGATTTGACATTTCATCATTAATGACATTAGCATCCAAAGGGACATCATGTAACCCATCACTTAAAATTTTTGTAGCTACTACCAAAGGTAAAGATTTCACCTTGTCACCCATACTAAACCCATCATGATTAGAATTATGAAGAACACAAGCTTATACTGAGAGGGGGGGTGAACAGTATAAGACCTCTTTTTACTTTTTCCTTTATATTTCAAAATAGTAAAGCAATATACCCAAAGCAATATCAAAGCAATGCACAAAATCATCCACAAAGTGACATCAATTTTAACGTGGTTCACCCAGAATGGTTGGGCTACGTCCACAAAAATTTTCTCTAAAAGTTATCTCAAAGTTCTTTGGGAATCCTTCCCAATTACAATGTTTATGAGCCTCGGCTCAAAGGAGATACCTTCCCCTCTGCTCTGGAAATGATCCCTCAGAAGATCAACTGCCTCTACCTCTTGCCAACACGTGGAACTCCTTTCCACCGAAGACCTCCTGTCCTCAATGCTTAGCCTAAGAGACCTCTGCCTTCTATGATCACGTCCACAACAGCTCAACAACCAAATCTGTCCTTAGGTTCTTCTCAAAGAACCAATGCACCTCTGTCCTCAAGCAGCAGCACTCCGCATTCGTCTTTGCCCTTTGTGCTCTCTACGCCCTCTGCTCTCTTTGCGCAATCACAGCCGCACTTGATCGAACTTCAACCTTTGCACCTCTGCGCAATCACAGCGACACCGTCTTCGCACACTCTGCTTCCTTTGCGATCTTTCACACTTAGAATGATTCGACGAAATGCACTCTGCACACTACGATCGAATTTTGCACTCTGCTCTCGGTGATCGAACTTCTTGCTCTGCGCACTATCTACGAACGTCGCACTTCAACAACACATCCATCACCCTCAACTCTCCAAACAGCCCTCCTTTTATAACAAAATTTTCATGATGAAAACTTTAATCTTAGTCGGTTGTTATAACAAATGCAAACCCTAATCTTCGTCGATTGCAAGCCCTAATCTTCGTCGGCTAAAATTTGACTTTGTCGGCTTCATTGCCTCTGTAACTCTTCTGTAGCTTCTGCCATGAAAATACAACATGTCGCGATATCGTGACACCTTTGCAACCGTACACTTTCTTTTGGCTTTTGTCATGATATCGCGACACTTCAGCCTTTGTCGACTTCAACTAAGCTCTTGTCGCGATATCGCGACACTTCTACTTTGTCAGCATCAACTTTGCTTTTGTCACGATATCGCGACACTTCTCCCTTCGTCGACCTCCTTTCTACTTTTGTCATGAAATCGTGACACTTCTCTCTTCATAGCCTTCCTCTCTCTTTTGTCATGAAATCATGACACTTCTCCTATAGAAGACCTACATTCTATTTTTGTCATGAAATCATGACACTTTCTCCAACCGAACGTTGCCATCTCAATCTATCATGAAATCATGACACTTTCTGCATCTGTTTGCTTTCTCTTCAACCTGTCATGAAATCGTGACATTTCTTACTTTGAAACCTTTCCTTTACTACATGTCACGAAATCATGATGGTTCTTACTTGGAACATTTTCATCTGCAGCATGTCATGAAATCGTGACACTTTTCGTGTTACTTTCTCTCTCTTCGAACTTGTCACGAAATCATGACAATTCACACTACGGACTCTCTCTTCTCATTATGTCACGAAATCGTGACACTTTTTCGTCCGTACAACCTTCCTTGCAATATGTCACGAAATCGTGACACTTTTCCTTCTCTGCCTTCCTGCTCTTTTCAAGTCGCGAAAATGCGACATGTCACGAAATCGTGACACTTTCCACCTTGCTCTCTTTCTCTGCCAACATGTCATGAAATCGTGACAGTTTTTCCACTTGCCTTTTTCTCTGCCAACATGTCACGAAATCGTGACAGTTTTTCCTGCTTCTTCTCTCTCTTCCAACATGTCACGAAATCGCGATAGTTTTTCCAGCTCTTTCTCTCTCCTCTAACATGTCATGAAATCGTGACTATTTTTCTTGCCTGTTGTATATGTCGCGATATCACGACACTTTTCTTACTTGTCATTTTCTTTGATCTTTTGCAAAAGGGCTACTATGGTCTTCTTGGAAACTCACTGTCCATGCTCTGAATAACCTTTGAACTTGTCATGCCGTAACCTTCATCAAAACAAATTATTTGACATTAAATCAAATTCCTTCAAGAGCTTCTTGACATCAATGACAACTTATACATTTGAGCAAAGGCAATGTACCCAAAGTACCCAAAATTGCCAACAATCTCCCCCTTTGTCATTGATGGCAAACCTTTACTGAAAACACTTCTCAAGAGCCAAAACTGAAACCAACTATGCTAACAGCTAAGAATCTTCCTTTGAAGTTTTGCTCCCCCTGACTTGAAGCTCTCCTCTTCACTTTGAAGCTCTCCCCCTTACTCATATCTCTCCCCCTTTGTCATCAATGGCAAAGGGTCACCTTTGGGGCTCGGGACTAAGAATGAGCCTCTTAGCTTAGTCCCTCCCCCACCTCTTGATGAGGTGATTAATTCTTGGGTGGGAGTAAAACTCCCATTAGGTATCGATCATCATCAGCGTCTATCACTTCCTTGTCGGGCCTTCTCTTGAACTCTTTGTCCATATTCCTGTTCTTGTCATTGTTCTTGTTCCTGTTATCATTCCTGTTCTTATCCATGCCTTGATCCTTGGACCTGTTCATACCACTGTTCCTGTTCCTGTACCTTGGAAGTTCAGCTCTACATTGTCTAGTTGTGTGACCTTCATTGTTGCACTTATAACAAGTAACAATGTTATTTCTTTTAGGCATACCTGTTCTTTGAATCCGCCTATTCTGACTAACCCTGTTCCTGTTATTAGCCTTGCAAAAAATTGCCTTATGCCCAAACTATTTACAAGAGTAGCAATACCCTTGAAAGAAATTACCACCTCTGAAACTGTCATTTACCTTCCTTACTTGAGTCATGCAATGCGAAGCCATGTGACCAAACCTGTGACACGCAAAACATCTGCCTTGAAATTTTCCTTTATTTGACCTCTTGGGTCCTGAAAACTTCTTCTTCTCATCCTGAATTCTGTTTTCTATTTCTACGCATCTATCATTCAAGAACTCATGATCTGAAATACTTTCCTCATCAGAACTCTCTTCCTTTTGGAGTCTCTTACTAGACTCTCCAGCTTGTTCCTTGTGTGGCTTAACAAAACCAAGGCCTGTTTTATCTGTTGTCTTTCTTTGACCTTTGATGAGTGACTTAACCTTTTTGGAGCTATCTTGAAACTCTGTAAAGCTTATCCTTGTACTCTTTAGTTTCCTCTTTCAAAGAAGCCATTTTTTGTTCTAACTCACTATACTCAAGAACCTTAGACTCTAACTCATCCTTGAGTTCTTGTGTCTTAGCCATAGAGAAGTCAAGACTTTCTATAAGATCATCTCTCTCCATACAACATTCATCTAACTTATCCTTGAGTCTAGCATTCTTCTTTCTTTCCTTTTTCAAAGCACTAAGAGCGTTAGTAAGTTCACTTTCAAGATCCTTTATTTGTTTGCTTTCTGAATCATCAAAGCCTTTTTCAGATTTCTTATCACTAGAGGTGCTACCTTTTTCAAAAACCATACAAGCATCTTCCTTATAGTTTTCTGAAGCATCCTCATACATACTAGAAATCAAATCATTATTTGTACAATCATCCTCAAGGTGACCAAAATTTCCACATCTAAGACATTTCATGATAATGAATCTATGTTTCGGTTCTTCCTCTTTTTCTGATATGAACAACATCTCATTTTCATCATCACTTGAAGAACTTTCACTATCACTACTAGAACACTTACTTGCTTTGTCTAGGTAGAAACTCTTCTTGTGCTTGTGAGAATACCTCTTTCCTTGATTGTTGTGCTCATCTTTGTTCTTCCTGTGATGCTTGTGCTTTTCAGAATCCTTGCTCTTAGAATCTTGTTTATCTTCATCACTTTCATTCTTGGGAACAGTACAGTCAGTAGCATAATGACCAAACTTTCCACAATTGAAACATCTTATATTTTTCATGCTTTTGTGCTTTCTAGAGAACTTGCCTTTCTTGCTTGTAATATGCCTCTTCATCACTAGAAGACTCATCACTCTCTTGAATCTGTTTACCCTTGGATTTCTTGGTAGCCTTGAAAGCTGCCTCTTTCTTGACATCAACCTTCACTTGAGTTCTCAACTCAAATGCTGCAAGTATACTATGGAGCTCATCCTTTTTCAACTTATCCAAATCTTTAGCTTCCTCAATAGCAGAAATATTTTCACTAAATCTATTCGGAAGAGATCTTAAAATCTTATCACAAACATCATTTTCAGCAAGCTCAAGACCTAAGTCTTTCATGGAGTTAACAACCTCATCCATACGAAGCATGTAGTCACTAATATTTTCATCATCATTCATCTTGAGTTGTTCAAACATACCTTTGAAGTGTCTCAACTTGGCCTTTTTGACATTTGTATCACCTGTATGAACCACCTACAACTGTTTCCACATTTCACTAGTTGTCTTGCAGTGAATCACTTTGGTGAGATCTGCTTTCTGTAAGCCTTTCAGGATTGCATTCATTGCTTTTGAATTGCTTTGTGATGTAGGAGCCTTTCTTCTTTAGTATTTGGACCATGTACAGGAATAGTGTACTCATCCTCAATTACTTCCCATACCTCATTACCAAGTGCCATTAGATGAACCTTCATCCTTGCACTCCAAAGACCAAAATCTGACCCATCAAGAATAGGTGCTTGCATTGCCACTTGAATAATCCATTGTGTTCTTTACTAGCTTTTCCTTCAAGTTGTTAAACTTTTCGAAGGCACCCGCTCCGATACCAATTGAAGAACACAAGCTTATACTGAGAGGGGGGTGAACAGTATAAGACCTCTTTTTACTTTTTCCTTTATATTTCAAAATAGTAAAGCAATATACCCAAAGCAATATCAAAGCAATGCACAAAATCATCCACAAAGTGACATCAATTTTAACGTGGTTCACCCAGAATGGCTGGGCTACATCCACAAAACTTTTCTCTAAAAGTTATCTCAAAGTTCTTTGGGAATCCTTCCCAATTACAATGTTTATGAGCCTCGGCTCAAAGGAGATACCTTCCCCTCTACTCTGGAAATGATCCCTCAGAAGATCAACTGCCTCTACCTCTTGCCAGCACGTGGAACTCCTTTCCACCGAAGACCTCCTGTCCTCAATGCTTAGCCTAAGAGACCTCTGCCTTCTATGATCACGTCCACAGTAGCTCAGCAAACAAATCTATTCTCAGGTTCTTCTCAAAGAACCAATGCACCTCTGTCCTCAAGCAGCAGCACTCCACATTCATCTTTGCCCTTTGTGCTCTCTACGCCCTCTGCTCTCTTTGCGCAATCATAGCCGCACTTGATCGAACTTCAACCTTTGCACCTCTACGCAATCATAGTGACATTGTCTTCGCACACTCTGCTTCCTTTGTGATCTTTCACACTTAGAATGATTTGACGAAATGCACTCTGCACACTACGATCAAATTTTGCACTCTGCTCTCGATGATCGAACTTCTTGCTCTGCGCACTATCTGCGAACGTCGCACTTCAACAACACATCCAATCACCCCTTCAACTCTCCAAATAGCCCTCCTTTTATAATAGAATTTTCATGATGAAAACTTTAATCTTAGTCAATTGTTATAACAAATACAAACCCTAATCTTCGTCGGTTGCAAGCCCTAATCTTCGTCGACTAAAATTTGACTTTGTCGACTTCACTGCCTCTGTAACTCTTCTGTAGCTTCTATCACGAAAATACAACATGTCATGATATCATGACACCTTTGCAACCATACACTTTCTTTTGGCTTTTGTCATGATATCGTGACACTTCAGCCTTTGTCGACTTCAACTAAGCTCTTGTCATGATATCGTGACACTTCCACTCTTGTCAAGCATCAACTTTGCTTTTGTCATGATATCGCGACACTTCTCCCTTCGTCGACCTCCTTTCTACTTTTGTCATGAAATCATGACACTTCTGTCTTCATAGCCTTCCTCTCTACTTTTGTCATGAAATCATGACACTTCTCCTATAGAAGACCTGCATTCTATTTCTGTCATGAAATCATGACACTTTCTCCAACCGAACGCTGCCATCTCAATCTATCGTGAAATCATGACACTTTCTGCATCTGTTTGCTTTCTCTTCAACCTGTCATGAAATCGTGACATTTCTTACTTCGAAACCTTTCCTTTGTTGCATGTCATGAAATCATGACAGTTCTTACTTGGAACATTTTCATCTGCAGCATGTCATGAAATCGTGACACTTTTCGTGTTACTTTCTCTCTCTTCGAACTTGTCATGAAATCATGACAATTCACACTACGGACTCTCTCTTCTGCATTATGTCATGAAATCGTGACACTTTTTCTTCCGTACAACCTTCCTTGCAATATGTCATGAAATCGTGACACTTTTCCTTCTCTGCCTTCCTGCTCTTTTCAAGTCACGAAAATGCGACATGTCATGAAATCGTGACACTTTCCACCTTGCTCTCTTTCTCTGCCAACATGTCACGAAATCGTGACAGTTTTTCCACTTGCCTTTTTCTCTTCCAACATGTCACGAAATCATGACAGTTTTTCCTGCTTCTTCTCTCTCTTCCAACATGTCACGAAATCGTGACAGTTTTTCCAGCTCTTTCTCTCTCCTCTAACATGTCACGAAATCGTGACTATTTTTCTTGCCTGCTGTATATGTCGCGATATCGCGACACTTTTCTTACTTGTCATTTTCTTTGATCTTTTGCAAAAGGGCTACTATGGTCTTCTTGGAAACTCACTGTCCATGCTCTGAATAACCTTTGAACTTGTCATGCCGTAACCTTCATCAAAACAAATTATTTGACATTAAATCAAATTCCTTCAAGAGCTTCTTGACATCAATGACAACTTATACATTTGAGCAAAGGCAATGTACCCAAAGTACCCAAAATTTCCAACAAATTAACCACAACTTGATGAGTGTTAGTAGCTTTTTCTTTTTCCTCATTGTCTTCTTCATCATCCCACACTTGTTCAAAAACACCAAAGTTAGGCACCCAATCAAACATGCGTCCATCTTTTTCAAAACAAGAGCCTAATTTTTCAAGATATGTGTCGTGTGACACCTTTCCATGATCAATGGCTTGAGTTGCCTCAAAATCCATATTTTCATTAGGATCATCAATAGTATCAAACCCACACCACTTAGGTTTTGTAATTTCATCATTTTGAGATGGCATAGACATTGTAGAAACAATAGGTAGTTCAAGATTTTCGATTTCTTGCCCCTCAAGGGGAACAAAATCAATTGATTCTCCTTCTTTATCCATGGTAGTAGAATCATTATCCTCCTCCAACCTTTGATGAGATTCCAACCCTTCTTCCAAAACATTCTTAGATTCTACAGGACTTGTAATATCCTCATATGAAAGGGCAATTGTATTATCCTGCATATCAATAGGCACACAAACTTCATTAGCAGTTTTGGAGTGAGTGTAGTCTTCCCATTTATCTCCAGAATCATAATAATCATATTTCAACATCAAATTGTGATGCTCAACTATTTCTTCATTATCTTTAAATTCATCAACATGTTTCTCATCAAATTTATCTTCACCTTCCTTAGATGGTTCAATTACTTCCAAAATTGGGTTATTGCTTGTATTCAAATTGATAAGGCTATCATAGTCCACATGTGTAACCCATGATTCAATTTTAACAATTTTTTGAAGGTGTGAATTTTCTTGACCATTATCTTCAACAATGTCATCCAACATGTCATCCGAAACAGATTCATCCTCATAGAATTCATCTTTTGGTGAGTCAAGGGTTCCCAATCTATCACATGTTTCAATACTAGTTGGATCTAGTATTCCTCCCTTGCCTAAAATCATATTCTTATGAAAATCATTGAAATTTATTTTAGAAACATCCTTTGAATCAAGATGAGTATTTTGAAGTTGATTCATACTTAAGAAAGATGATTGATCTTGCATAGTAGGTTGGGGATTTTGAAATTGATTGAAGCTTGGGAACGATTGTTGATTCTGAAATTGATTCACACTTGAACTTGGTTGAGGTGGATAAATCATTGGGTGGGTAAGGGAGGTATTAAATGATTTAAAATTATATGATCCAAAACCCACACCATAATTTTGACAAATCAATTATTGCTCAATTGCCATTGCTTGAGTATAGGATTGTGACAAAGATGTAATTTGAGGCATCCCTCGTAAATATGTGGAAGTGAGTGGGTCAAGAGCATTGATGTATATTTGGAGAGCCACTTCTTCTTGCAGAACATAAAATGTCACTAATTGAGTATATAATCCAAAGAACCTTTCAAAAAATGACTTCGCATTTTCACTTGGTCCTTTTTTAATAGTGTAAAACTGCTCATACATGCGGATTGGGTCAACTTGCTTTTTGTTGAATTGATTAAGAAATGCTGCCTCTAGTTGAGCCCAAGAAGTGATAGACCCTAAAGGTAGACTTGTAAACCAATCATATGCCACTTTTTCCAAGGTGTACAAGAACATTTTACAAGCAACATCATCATACCAACTTGTTAAGTGATTGGCACAGAATTTGAATGCTTGAATGTGTTCTTCTGCAGTATTTGTCCCGTTAGACGAAAATCGAGGAAGACATCTCTCAAAACCAACGGGCAAATAATTTTGAACTCCCGGTATGTTCAATGGGCTACCTGGCATCCATGGTGAAAACATAGCCATTAGTGTATCTTAAAGAATACAACTTTAATATCAATTTTTTTTTTTTTTAATTAAATCAAATCACATTATTCCTGTATGAACAATCAAAGCATTAGAACCGTGCATAGCAATTCATGTCCTTCTTTTAATAGTACAAATTTGTATTGTTAAAAGAGGGCTAAAGATAATAATCAATAGGGCATGAAATATTCAAAATTGAAATCCCTATAGCATTTAAATCACTCTGAAATAAACCCATTCAGGCCCTTAAAATCATAATGAAATAAACTGTTTCATGCCCTCCTAGCGCCAAAATGTTGAGTGGTATTTTCACCCAATTGTGAAAGTACACTCTCCCTTAGGATTTGGGCTCCAAATCCCCTCTTGCAAAGAAGTTAGACAAACAACTTCTCCAAATCACGACATGTCACGAAATCGCGACATATTTTCATTCTGCATCATCTTCTTGATTTCTATCGTGAAATCGCAACACTTTTCTTCTACATCCACTTTGATTGCTCTAGGTCATGAAACTCTGACATGTCGCAATATCATGACATATTCCCTTGCTTAGCTTGTTCGCCACAAATCGTGAAAATGAGACAGGTCATGATTTCGCAACACTTTCTATCTTCATCTCCGTCACAAGAGACTATAAATCCCAAGAGCTTTCCATATGTGATGTTGAATATGCACTTCTTGGGACTCAGTCTCATGTTATGCTAAATAAAGTGATGGAGGACTTTGCATAAGACATCAAGATGCTCATGGTGTAATAAGGATTTGGCTAGTAAGCCATGCATGTAATATTCCAAAATCGTATGCATGTAATCATGGAATTTGTATGTCATGGTGCACCGGTAGGTAGCACCAATGTTTTTAAGACCAAAAGGTATGACCTTATAGAAAAATATTCCCCAAGGTATTCTAAATGTCATTTTTAGTTGGTCTTCTGAATTGATACGAATCTGGTTGTACCAAGAGAAGGCATCCATGAGGGATAACATTTTATGGCCTGTTATGGCATCTACCAGGGCATCGATGCTCGACAAAGGAAAAACATCCTTAGGACTCACTTTATTCAGGTCTCGAAAGTCGGTGCAAATGTGAATACTCCCATAAGGCTTCTTGATGGGAACCATGTTGGACAACCATGGTGGATAGTTTATGGAAATGACAAACTTGGCATCCAATAACTTTTGTAGCTCATATTTGACCATTAAGGCTATTTTTGGATGCATTTTTCTTAGCTTTTGCTTAACCAACTTGGTCTTGGGATCAAGCGTCAGATTGTGTGTGACTAGATTTGGATCCAATCCTAGCATGTCTTTTTAGGACCATGCAAAAGCTTCCTTATTATCTATGAGAAGGGCTATGTAATCAGCTTTCTCTTTAGTGGATATGCTTTCCCCTAGCATGATATACTATAGATTCTCAGGATCTGAGCTGATATCTATGTCAATCATTGGCTTGATTGATATATGTGACCCCTCCTCCAACTAGTGGGGAGTAGATATCAGGTGAATGTCATCTATTGGGTTTATATCATCAATGGGAACCTTGGGTTCCTCCTTAGCATAGAATACATCATGAGTAGGCCTTGGAGAAAAATGAAATAGTTGCAGCATCTCATCTCAAGGCCAGTACTCAGAAGGTGATGGGGGAGAATCTCCCTGATCGAATTCAATTACCCCCAAGTTTAGGTGTAATGGATTTAATGGGTTATTCAAATATCGTAGGGGCTCAAACAGGTCGATGGAAATCATGTTTATGGATGGATAATTTCCCCTAGGTGGCTAATGGCATCTATGGACATCAAGATATCACAAGACTTCTGGAGGTGGTTGTGGTAGAGGTTGAATGATTGAATGCGGTCGGTGTGGTTGTGGGTGAGCTTGCTCCTCTAAAAGTAGAAGTCGTCACTATATGGGATTGTGTAACAAGAACATGCACAAATCAAACTTATCTTCGTCATACACAAGGATGATCCATGTGTATTATCCATCAGAGCTAGAAGTGTCAATCGGTGCAACTCCATAGTTTTACTCATCGTCGAATGTCCACTCATAAGGGGACCCTAGATCTTCTTCCTCACTATCGTTGGGAAGGGTTTGTGAACCTTCACCTCTCTCATAATATTGGATGACATCACAAGATGGATCATCATCTCCTAAGGGTGCAGGGAAGTAGTCCCCCAGTGAGTAGACGCTATTGGGGTTGGCATAAGGATCTCATGTAAGCTCATCCCTAAAGTTTAGAGTCATGCACTCTAAGATATCTATGAGGATGTCTAGGGACATAGGATTGTTGTGTCCCAAACCAGACTTGTCATAAGGTATTTGATACTGTGGCTAGTAAGGGATATGGGTGCCTTGCTCATATAGGCCCAACCCATAACTATGCAATTACAAAGGTGAAGATACTTCATGGCAGGCAAAGTTAGGGTTGGAAATGTATTTGATATCCTCTAAAAAGGGCTCTTCATCCTATTCCTATTATTGATAAGGCTCAATTCCAGAGTCGAGACCCCCATAGATGAAATTTGTCTAATTATGGGGAAGGCCAAGAGGCATGATAGTGCCTATGGGAAGACGAGGTCAACCCATATCTTGTATCGACTTGATGGTAGAAGTGGTTGTGAAATTCCTTACCATGTACTCTCCTAAAACAACATAAGCTAGATGCATGGTGACCTATGGCTGTAGAGGAGGATATGGGAGTGAGGCTTGAATTGATTTAATGTTTACCTCATGAGGTAGCTCCTCATCCACTAGGCTAGGAGTCTTGCTTGTGGAGATGGTGGATATGGTCGAAGGGCTCTCATCAATAGGCCTCTTCCCTATGTCTCTCGGTGGAGGATTCACCAATGATGAAGGCATGTATGGGGGTGCTGAATATGAGGATGGTATAGCATGAGATGATGATGGATTTAATTAAGGTGATTGTGATAGACTCAAACCTTTGTTGGATTCATTCGGTTGAAAATCCAGGTGGGTGGATGGTAAGGTAGACTCAGGGATCTACTGCACCATATTCCATTACTTGAAGGGTTCTAGTTCTATAGGTATGACATGAACTTGTCCCTCATAGGTGTATTTCAAACACTGGTGAGCAATGGAAGGGACACACTTCATGTCCCTAATCCAAGGTCTATCCAAAAATATATTGTACACCATCTCACCCTCCAATATGTGGCACAATGTCAGTATGGTCTTTTGCCCTACCTGAATGGGTAGGATGATTGTGTCGACATTTGAGCATATGGCATCATTAAATTCTCAAAGGGTGTAGGTATATTTGATAATATGGGATGTTGGGAGCTTTATATGCTTGAGAGCTATTGTAGTAATAATGTTTCTAGAAGACCCAGTGTCCATAAACACTCTCTTGTAAGGTGTTCTATTTACACATGCAACGATGTGCAAGGGGGGATCTACCATATCATTTGGAACCAGTTTAAGCTCATATTCTTGAAAGGTAATCACCATTTCTATGCATTTCCACACATACCCCATGAAATTATTGGAGTTAGACTCCTAGGGCTAAAGCTCTATCACCTTAAGGATCTCCATTAAAGCTTATCTATGAGGTGGTGATTTTTGAATGAGCTCATAGATGGAGAGTCGAGCAAATTTTATTCTTAGGCTCTGAGCGATATATTTCTTAATAGTCACCATAGGCCTAGGTGGGAGGTTCAACATTGGAGGCGGTAGGGGTTGCGACATCGAAGGAACATTGCTTTCAGCTGTAGGTAGTGCAACTAGGTTTGGGTACCACCTATTCCTTGTTGCAATTTTGATCATGTCGACATACCCTTTCTTAGGGGGGGCATGATGAATCTCATTTGCCTGGGGCACTAGCTTGGCCTACTCCACATGGGTAGGCAAGGGGTCTTTAAATACCTTCATCTATTCATTTTTTGGTGTGATAGGGTTATCCACCTGAAGGGCATTCCTATCGATCATGTCTTGCATCAAATGCTTGAATTTATAGCACATCTACACGTCATGCCCATTTTGCCTATGAAATTTGCAATATAGATCTTCTATGTATCCTTTGGGCTTTGGTGCATTTGGGTCGATAGGTCGACTCTCAAGTAGATTGATCGAATTAGCCACTAAGAGGCACTCAAAAAATGAGTCCATAGACTCTGTAATGGGCATGAACTACTTCTTGGAGTGACATTATTTATTTTTCCCTTGATTATCTTGGTTGTCCTTGTTATAGTTCTTAGGTGTGGCCTAATAATTAGGCTTTTGAGGTGGCACGGGTTGTGCTGGACCTGGGATGTTAATGGCAACCTAAATAACTACTGCTAGCTTAGGCTACACTGAGGTATTCTTAGAATTCTTGTTCCACTCCTTGTGAGGCTTAACAATCTTGCCCTCTTGAATCTTGATGTCTTCAATCGTTCTAGCTTGCGCTAGGGCATCTTCAAGAGTTGAATATGTTGCAACTGCACCAAAAAGGAGATCAACTTTAGGTAGCTTTTGGAAAACATCTAAGTAAACTCCGACATGGGGAGTAGATAAGGTACAATGGCAAGAAATTCTCACCACCTTTTGCCATAATTTGCTATTGACTCATCGTCATATTGTTTTAACCCAGCAAGATCAGCCAATGTTGCCTTCCTCTTGGTATTGAAGGTGAAGCATTTCAAGAACATATCTACAAGTTGATCCAAATTGTGGATGCTATGCTTTAGGAGTTAGGTAAACCACTCCATGGCTGGGCTAGATAGGGTAGTCATGAATTTCCACAAAAGAAAAGCATCATTGTCTTGTATGCCAAAGCATTGACTCAGGAATTTGGTAACATGTTCCTGTGCATCTTCCTCTACTTTAAAGGTAGCCAACTGAGGTATCTTAAACTACTCTGGATAGGGGGGGCAGACACCAAAGGATGAAGGGACTGAGTGCATAACAAGAATAAAGTGGGCTTTTGAGATCCATAACCATAGGTCTTGTTCTCTACTGACTCTAAGTGCTCTAGTAGTACCTTATATGCATCAGAGGATTTGATCTCCTCATCTTTGATCTTATCCTGCGATGGAGGACGAGGGTCCTCATGCCTATTTTGGGGTGGTGGAATGTCATCCCATGCCTTGGTAAGGTGTTTCCAAATATTCTACTTCTAACTCATGCTCAATGTAAGCCTCATAGGGCATCTCTCGAGCTAGCCTATAAAGAGGGATAGCTACCTATTGTGGGCACCTGATGTTTAGCCTGGGAGGCAAGTCCCGATCTAGCCTAGGATGTTGTAGAGGTAACATTAGATAAGGTCTAGAAGACCTATCTCAAATGAGCATGGGTTGCCTCAGGTGGATTTCCTATCTATAGGTTCTAGGGGTAGGGACCCTCTCACGTAAAGTTTTTTGGAACAACTTATTGGTTTGTCGTTCGATTCTTTCTTTCTTAAGTTGATGCAAGCGGTCTAGTTGCTCTTTGTCTCATCGAATCTACTTGAACCACACTTTGTGTTTCATATATCTTGAACCCACTTGATTGATATATTTTTTTGTGGTTCCTAGGAGGCCTAGGAGTCTCACTCTGAGTCCAACCTCGTTCAAGATAATCTATGATATCCATCACACGCTTCCCTCTATCGAGGGTAGTCTCATTTACTTGAGGTTCAAGCCTAGGCATATGCTCATTATACTTGGTAGGCATAGAGGCACATAGTGCTTGCATGGTATACTATTCCTGAGGATAATAAAATATTTCCTCATGCCTTCCTTCATGGATTAGAAAGAGAAGGGCAAAGTTTGCTCACCCTGGGCTACAAGTATCATACTCATCTAGTTGCCTAAGTTGTTGGATCCTATCAGGGTGATGTAGAGGTAAGGTATGATCAACCTACTCTTCCCAATATGTGAAGTCATGCTCTGGCCCATGAATAGGCATGTCAGACCTATCAAGCACATGAATGCGTAGCACTGCTCTGTCTACTTGTGCCTCAGTGCACTATCGTCTTTCATGAAATAAGGCATGTGATGTGTCTAGATACTGGGAATACTCTCCCATGTAAGGTCCATCATCCATAGGGGTATCTTGCATAGGTCTCCCTTGTAGGTGTGGTTCATGCCTAATATTTTAGGACTTTGGTGAGTAGAGGCTCACCAGGGAGGTATGACCAAATCCTTGGGGCTAAATCATATACGACTCATGTCTCCTAGTCCACTCTTTGCAACTTTCACTCGTGATTGGGCTTGTCTACGGGTGCACACCATTGTGATTCTCTACAAACCCTATATCATTATCTCCTTTACAAATTCTTAATGAAGCAGCACACAAGAAAGGAAACACTTAATAAAGCAAGTGAATATCTCTTTTACGTTTTAGATGTGAATACCTAAGCTATTTTGTGTATTTCATGTGTTGTTTGTAAAGGATGATCTTGTTTCACATGTTTGAAATATTTTTGGATGATAATCTTGTATTTAATTGGATTTCACATGTATGCTTGTAGCTTGACAACTAGCAATGAAATTCATAGTCACATAAACCTCCCAAAATGTGGAGATGAAACCCACACCCAGGAAGGGAGCACAGGTCCTGTCGATCCTCACCCAACACCCCATGCGTAGCGATACACCCCTCTAAAAAGGAATGCATGCTATTTTGCATAGTTAGGACAGATCATGGAGTCGATATTAGCAAAGAAGAAGGGTTCATGGGATTTGAGGCAATAGATGGAGATGAAAGCCACCATCGTTGACCTCTACTAGTGGTTGGTTATGAAATCCAACTCACTAGCGTTCAAGTGGAACGTGGTGTGTGTGGTTCTTTTTAAGCCCAAATAAATTAAACAATGAAACATTTGATGATCATTCACTAAATGCAAGTAAAAAGGTAGTTTTACTTTCATAAATCTAGATAAAAAGAGACCTAGAAGATGTAAATCCTAAATGAGAACCTACCCATTGGGTAGGCTACAAGCAGGTAAACCATAGAGATGCATCATTACTTAACTTGTTTTTTATTTTTCTTCTTTTTATTTGCTATTTTTGCATTTATAAGAAAACAAGTGATAGATCTCTATACTGTTTCATTTCAAGTATGCTTAATTAGATCACATTTAGCATTTTAATGGTTTAGTTAGGATTTTAGAGACTTATGACCAGCATAATTATTGTTTTTACTAACTTGTTATCATTATAGTATTTTAGACATTAATGGCTTCTTTTCATGTTATAGTGCTTCATTTCAAGTAATTGATGCCATAGATTGATAATTGTATTTCTTGTTCATATATTTCCATTAATATTGATAAGATTTGTACATGTTTAGCATAGTTTACGCATTTTCTTGAATTTATGTCATTATGCTACTCTCATGCTATTTGTATTTAAAGGGCCTCATCATGAGAGGTTTCCTATGCTTTTGACATTCTTGTGTTGTTTCTTGATCATAGGAAACAGGTTTAAAGGAAGCTTCAATTGTTCAAATAGAGTTTCCCTAATGAGGAAGGTATTTGAACAATTGAAGCTCCCTTTAAACCTGTTTCCTATGATCAAGAAACAACACAAGAATTTCAAAAGCATAGGAAACCTCTCATGATGAGGCCCTTTAAAGACAAATAGCATGAGAGTAGCATAATGACATAAATTCAAGAAAATACGTAAACTATGCTAAACATGTGTAAATCCTATCAAGATTTATGGAAATATATGAACAAAAAATACAACTATCAATCTATGGCATCAATTACTTGAAATGAAGCACTATAACATGAAAAGAAGCCATTAATGTCTAAACTACTATAATGAGAACAAGTTAGTAAAAACATTGATTATGTTGGTCAAAATTCTCTAAAATCCTAACTAAACCATTAAAATGCTAAATGTGATCTAATTAAGTAGACTAGAAATAAAATAGTAAAGAGATCTGTCACCTATTGCAAACTGTAGCACTGTCATGTGGTCTGCACTGTAAACTGCGACTGAAATCTACGGTGAGCAACCAAGTGGTTTGCCCTCCAAATTCAAGGGTTGTGGGTTTGACCTCCTTGTCTAATTGATGTTCAAGGGTTGCCTTCAGTGTCCTCTGACAGCTTTTACATTTGAATCGTTGAATTGGGCCTCCGTTTACCCAAATTAGCATTTCTTATCTCTCTAGCTCCTTAGGGCATCCATGGCACAATTATCGTGATGGTTGACGAATTAGCAAAGGGGTTGGCAATAAATCTCTCTCAGTACTCTCAATTGAGTGTACAATTTGATAGGGCTTCACTACTCAAGTGTGTTATCTTGTCCCTCTTTGCCCTATTTCTAAGGAGTACTTATAGGATTACCCAAGGGCTAGGGGTGGCTTCATGGAGAAGCCAAGATCAAGAAGGGGTGGTTAGGACAGTTGGATTGGAAGCTTTCGTACTTTAACCACATTCTTCTAGAACAAATGGCCATTCAAATCGATTTGGCTTGGATGAATGCCAACTAAAATTTAGTTAAGACCGTAGGTTACAATTGCGGTCCAGATTGTAAATCGTAGGTGTTAACTGCGGTTCAGCCTGTAGACCATAGGTCTGGGCTATGGTTTAGGCTGATTAGGCCAAGGAGCCCAAATTGAGTGGTTAGAACCACTGCTCTATCTTGGAATATGTCCAAGATTTTCCATATGGTCTTGTATCATGTCCGTATGAGTAGTCGCCATCGACATGACGCGTTTTAGGTGTCTAAAGATGCCCCTTTTGAGATGCATTGTGAGATCAAACAATACGTGAGCAAAAATATACCTCCTAAAACAATGTCGAAGGTTCTATGATGATCATTAGTGAGATCAACATTTGATGCCTCTTATCCAACAAAAGGATGCGCATCCTGGAATCATTGCTTCCAACTCTTTGGAGGCTTAAACTTGAAAGAGTTTGTGCTTGTCATCAAACATTCGAGTAGCTTTGGCACTTCAATAGGAGTTAGGTCTATATAACCGAAAGGATGAGAGTTACAAATAAATTATCATATTTGCTATTTTCCCCAAGTAAAGGGGTAAGCTTATGATAGATGTTGACAATGATTCGCAAGGATGAACACAATTTTGACAAGATCAAGGGATCTATGATCTTCGAGATCTTCTGCTATTTTTTATTATGATTTGATATTATGACTACCCCCTCAAGCAATGAGTCGATGAGGGTAATGACAATGTATGAAGCTACAAGGTCGCTTGACCAAAATGAATGATCTGAACAAACATAGAATTGAACATTTAATTACTTGGTTGTGCCTAGTTCATATTATGATTCCAACTATTAATAGTAATTACACATTTCTAGCCCATAGAGCATTCAGACTACAATAGTTGTCTTAGGGAATCAAAATGATACAAATTCAATTAGATTTGTGTTGAATCAAGTTATCAATGACTTGTTAAAATTATGTCATAAGAGAAATGACATGAAAGGCCTCGTTCCCGTCAAGCAGTCCAGCCTTAAAGGCCTTCTTCAAAATTGAAAAGAAGCATATCAAATCAATGATGACAATTTTACCCCAAATTTCCTTATGGTAACTTACTCATCTTTTTGGATTGCATGGTCGCAAGTCACTGCAACCGCCAAGTGTGTAGGGTAAATTACTTAATACAAGGCACATTTGGTTTTTAATTATTTGAATTTTTTGTTAATTTGGATTTATTAATCGATCCTAGTGGTTTGAACATCACCAAATTTGCAACATTGATTGCTCTTTTTAAAATTTGATCTGTTAGGAATCATTAATTTGTCATTTTAGACCTTCCCACGGTGGGTTTTAAATGCATTTATTGCTAGTTGCAAACCACGAGTATGGTCTACGATTGAAGTTTTCAAATTTTGGGAATCGTAGGTCAAACCCACGAGTGGCAAACCCTATTTATGGAACTACAGGTGTCATCTACGATCCACTAAAATTAGGATGACCGATAAATAGCATTTCCCATTTGATTTTTTCATTATTTCCTTGAAAGAAACTACAATTACGAGACCTTTGGTGAGAGAGAAGACATCTTTTGATCCAGAACACTACTGAAAACTCAACCAAACTCACACATATACCCTAATGGTGGATCCTGGATAGCCATCAACTAGCGGCGATCACGGAGCGAGCAAGGTAACTCGAAACTAAGTCCTCATAATCAATACCAATTAAAAATGAACCTCATTAAGTAATGCGGTAAATCAATTTCACTAAACAGTTGCTAATGAACCCCACACTAGATTAGGTTAGATTAGTTTTAGTTTTTTATTTGTCAACAAGGCTAGGAAGGAACCCAAAATGGGTGTCCTTCCTGAACCACAGGTGGCAGCTATGGTTCGCAATTGTCAAATTGGGGACCGTAGGTATCAGCTGCATTTGGAATTCAAATTCCAACAATCAAATTTTGACCGCATGCGAACTGCAGGGCTAACTCAAGGCTCGCTAGCTTTAGAAAAAATTTATCAAATTTTTAATTTTTCTAAGGTTTAATAGGTAATTAATGTTATTTAATGCAATTCTGACTTGCCTAATTTATTTTTTTGATTTTTTTGAATGCTTTGTAACATGTTTTTATCTTTTTATCAATTTTTGAATGTTTTCGACGTATTTAAGGTCATTTTTATTATCTATTTTTGCTTGTTTTAGTTAGATTTTCTCTTGTACCATGCTTTTATTTTAAATATTGTCCTCTAGAGCTCACAAGCTAGACCTTCTAAAGACTCTTCGTAGATAGCTCACTGATGGAGAGCGAGCGTGGTTCGAAGCTATCAGCTTCGACTACATTCTAGATCTACACACTATTCGGGTGGATCAGGCCTACTTGACTACGGTTGCCTAGCACTGGAATGCGTGAACCAACATCTTTCACCTACCTACGGGTGAGATGACCGTCACTCTTGAGGATGTATATAGGATCTTTAGGATCCCTATTGATGGTGAGGCCATCACCACTTCCCCCTCCCAGAGCAAGGAGGTAGTATTTGATGTTATTTTCGGTGACCGAATCTAGGAGGCTCAGTGCATGATCGACCATGGAGGAGTCCATATCAACTATTGGCAGGGTCAGCGCATATTCTCTATACAAGAGGCGATCTTCATGCACCTGGTGATGTATATTGTTCTTCCAGACTCCTCGGGCATGAGGATACCCTGGAACCTCCTGGCCAATGTTAGGAGAGTCACTCAGAGCTCCACTACCCAACCACTACTTCTAGCTTGGGGGAGCACCCTATTATGCTAGATCTATCGGGAGTTGTATCATATTACTAGCTAGAGTCATTGGGGGATTAGCTACAACCTACTGCTATAGATCTAGGGTTGGTAGCATATCAATATCGAGTGTCCTATAGATCTGCCTCTTCATATTACTACAATTGATGATCAACATCAGTGCTACACTGCATGCTGGACTCGAGAGGAGGAGGGGTTCCATATTAGGACCCATGCTGGTGACGTAGATCACTACATTATATTATTTGTAGTGCTTGGGTGAGATAAAATTGAGTGGTGTTCCTATATGGATTTCTTGGGCTCACTAGAGGTAGAGGAGTGGCTACCACAAGCTCGCTAGGACAGGTGGCTATTTGGCCGTAAGATTGATATTAGGGAGTACCACTTTTATTTTCATGTCCTATGGTAGTTCATCTTGGTGCAGAACATCCCAAAGATTCCTTTCATTTATAGATGTCTATTCTTGGAGATACACCTACCATGGATCCAGCCTATGATATTGGGAGATGAGGCTGATGACTTTTAGGAGTCTAGAGATGACAGGGCTGGGACCACCCCAACATATGATACATGGTGGTCCTTACTATAGTGGCATAGATCTGGACCTCTAGGCAGGGTGGATGACTAGGTAGAGACATAGGTCAATCTATATGGGTATAGGGTGCACCAGTGGACTGAGGGTGGATGGGGTGCAGAGGCCACTACCGAGGAGGCTTCACAAGAGGAGGTTAAGGAGGGCAAGGTGCCTCCTTATAACAATGTAGGATAGCTCCTTGCTTAGGTTGTTAACTTACAAAGTCAATTTGGGAGGCTACATACTCAACAGTTACAGTGGGATACTTCCATCTTCTTTCTAGAGGCAAAGCTAGCTCATAGGGATAGACAGCTAGTAGAGTCTTAGGAGCAGGTCACTAGTCAAAAAGTGTAGGTTACAACAGTAAAGACTCAGGTCTGAGAGCTTACTAGTGCACAAGATGTGGCACTGGTGCAGCGAGGTGAGGCTATTACAGAGCATGACTTTATTAGGGTGTAGAGGGGAGATCCTTCATCCTCTTAGGGTGTTATGGGACTGCCAACTGCGCCACTATATTTATTACCAGGTGGCTGAGACCCCATGTCAAAGATTCGATGCTTGCAGGCCCTCATGGAGGAGGGCAATGACAAACATACTAGCAGGGTATCCCGTATAGACCATCTGGAGGGCTACATCAGGTTGATTGGTGGCATGGTATTGAAGTATTCACATGCTACAAGGTCTCAACGTACTAGGTCTAGGACTAAAGGGTAATCCACAAGTAGCTCTAGCCAGTGGACCCATAGGATCGAGAGGACACATAGGTCCTCTAGAACTCATGGAGGCAGTTCACATACCAAGACTAGAGAGATGGGTGTGACCTCTAGTCACAAGTCTCACCCCACAAAGATACCAGTATCCCATGTGCTAGGCCTCTTTGGATTAGGTGGCACATAGGGTCCTTAGTAGGGCACACAACAGGCACCAGAGCTGACTATGGAGTAGGCTCCAAAGCATAGGGCTGAGGGAGAAGGTGAGAGTTCCAACTCAGGAGGAGCAGGGCAGATCTAGGGCTCTACCAGATTCAGGCTACATTTTTGCAAATGTATCATTTTTGGTGTAATGTCTAGGACCTACACGATTGTAGCCTACGGGTAATTTATACTCCTGATGTACTCTATTGGACACACACACACACACACACACACACACACACACACACACACACATATATATATATATATATGATATGAATTGATCATTTATGGCTTATTATGTGTTTTGATTTTATGTTTATTTGATGCACATGGATGCAATGCTTATGTTAATGCTATGTGATGTGATGTATGGATGACATGCACTAGATAGCTATTGTATTTATGATGATGATATGCAGTGATATAGATGTTTATATGTGTTTTTTGATGGATGCATATGGTTGTGATGCTTTCTCTTAACGCATATTTGATATTGCTTTATTTTATGCATTAATGTATGTAATGCTTTATTTACATGATAGTAATCTAATGTAAATGAACCTGTATGCTTTAATAACTTAAAACATAAGGAATGAATGCAATATGTGTTTAACAATCTAATGGATGACACCACAGAATGTAAATAAAATCATGAATGTAATTGAGAATCCTTATAATAAGAATTTAATCAATTAATCACCCATATACGAAATGCAATGATACTTCAATATTGTAAAACTTTGGATAATATTGCAGACATCTTCACCAAAGGTATAGCTAAAGCTCAATATATAAAGCTGAGAGACTGTATAGTCAGTCCTGTATCGCTCCAAATTTTTTGCATCCTTACCTTCAGGCTATAGGATCCATGCCCGGAAGGGGGATGCGAGAAGGATGGGACAATACCTCGGACTGAGAGGCCCTTTGAAGGTCCCGCCTCTCGAGGGAGGGGTATAAGGGTGAATTTTGAGGATGGTGGGTTCACCAGGAAACTTTTGAGTGGCAGTTTCCACACCTAGGTTGATAGTAAGTTTGATGTGTTCATTTTGTGCTTTAATCATTCAATTCCTAGGTTTGGCCAAGATGAATCTAAACTATTCTATATGCCAATGCTGATTTAGATGAATACAAAAAATGTGAATAAATGCTAAACACAGATAATATGCTAACTAGAATAGTACATACCTGATTTCGGATGTCTGATGAAGATTCTAAGTTTTGTAGCAATCCAGATCATCTCAACTCGTACGTAATCATCTGAGATCAGACGAGATCATCGTCAATTTGACGAATTCGTCGGACAAATTCGTCATAAACCTGTAATCACAGGAATAGATACAAAATACCAAAGATGCAACTGCAAAAGCAAAGGAGAATGATAGAAATAACAGAAAACATGCCTAAATAATAGATTCAAATAACAAATAAGAGAAATGCAGTAGATTTAATGATTGATTTTAACTTTATCATGCGGTTATACTAAATGAGGTGAACTCCAAGATGCATAAATATAATAACTAAAATAATGTATAAAGAAATGCAGAAAACAATAAAGAGATGCAAACTCTGGACTCTGATTGCCCCCAATTTGGACTACAGTCGGGATCACCTCCAATCGTACGAGATCATCCGAAATCGCTTGGAATCGCTTGCGACGATCCGAGCTAGCTTCGACTGAAAAACAGTAAAGTTCCTGCAAGAAAACATGAAATACATAATGCAAATAATGGTGTGAGGATGCTCTGAGGTGCGTGGAAGTTCAGGGGGTTTAAGCAGAGTTTCAGGCAGAGAGTCATGGGGGGGGAGAGGGGGATAAACCGAGAAAATCTCGGTTTATATAGGATTAGGGAGAGGTTAGGAGGTTGGAGATCATCCCAATTTGGGAGATCTCCAATGGGGGAGACTCTAACTGCATAGACACGCTTTCTGCCTAGGTTAGAGAGGTTGTTGGAACAGAAGCTAAGTATGAAAATTTGATTTTGGGACGAAATCGTCTGGATGTTCTGTTCCAGACGAATTCATCAGATCTGGGATGATTTCGTCTAATCTGCGATGATATAGTCCAACGGTCAAAACAAATCCTAAAAATGGCATGGAAAACAAGGGGAGTGGGTAACAGGCGGTTAACGGGTGGTTTGAGGTTAAAATTTGAATTTTTATCTTTTTACTAAGGTTTAACTGTGCCAATTTTAGGGTGCTACATTTTGCCCCCTCTTTAGCAAATTTTTCGAAGAAAATGCGTTAAAGACGAGTTCTTCCCATTTTACGAGAAAGCAAAAATGTACTCAATTTTTTAGACGACGATTCTTGGTCGAATCATACGACTGCTGACTATGGTGCCCCCTCCGTGTTTTTACCCAAATCGAACGTTTGAGGTAAAAACGCAAAAAAGCAAAAATTAAAAAAAATGTTGTTGTTTTTAAATAAAATTAAGAAAAATAGGGTAAAACCCTAATTCATTGTTACTGTTCATTGTTATTGTTTTTAGAGCTCTATAGACAAAAAAATGGTGGAGATAGCACACCGATCGACAGAGGTCCGACGCGGGCTACGGGTAAGGATCTAATCCTAGTAAATTAGGTTTGAATTTAATTTGTGCAATTTTTTGTTTTAAATTTTGACTGTTTGGGGCATCGCGGCCATTTTTAGGCCGTTGACGACATCGGGACGAAATCATCCCGATTTCGTCGAAATCGTCCCTAGATCGTCGATTTCGTCGAAGGGTGAAATCGAAGAACTAGGGGCAATCCCGTTCAACAAGGGGCGATCCCCAAGTTGCAAAATCGGAGATGATTTCATCCTACAAAGGACGATTTTGCCCAATTTGGGATGATATCATCCAATGGTGGACGATATCATTACTTGATGAAATTAAGCTTGGTTAAAATGTATTTAATTTGATTTTAATGATTGGTTGATTAATGAATTTTATTGTTATATTGTTTGTTTTGCAGAGGGGATTACTAAAGATTCGGGAATGGAAATACGGGGGACTAAGAGATGACATAGCCACGCTCAACCAGGAAGAGCACGACCGACTAGCATAGGTCGGTTTGCAGCATGTGGCAGAGATGCCACAAGTACCGACGGACATGGGGCTACTAACAGCCCTAGCAGAGAGGTGGTATCCGGGGTCATCCTGCTTCTGGTTACCGATAGGGGAGATGGCTCCCACACTAGAGGACGTATGGAGGATCATGAGGATCCCCATACAAGGACGGTTGATGATGCCTACGGCCAATCAAGGCCAGGTGATGATGAGATTGATCGGAGACCCGAGCTTCGCCCTAGAGAAGGGCGGAGTGAACATCGAGTCTCTAAGGTAGATGCCTGGGGCATCTAGGCTAACTCGGGTTTTGGCAGGGGTGGTAGGTGGCTTACTGTTGTGCCACCAGAGTGGGTGCAGACTACCATGGCTCCTATCAGATGTGGTCTGTGACATGAGAGACCATGGGTATAGGTTTGCATGGGGCAACTTTGTACTATTCCGCTTGTATAGGATCCTACACGGGGTCGTATACAAGGGAGGCCGATGTCTAGTTTTGACATCGCTGTTGCAGGTTTGGTGCTGGGAGCACATCGTGGTGCGAAGGCCGATAGGGCTCCCACGGACAGGGGTTGACCGAGAGAGGCCCCGAGTTTTCTACTGGTGGCTACAAAGGGGGTCACAGTGGTGGATAGATCTGTCGATGTCACAGAGGTTGTTGGATGACCTCATCCCAGACCAGATCACCTGGAGGCCATGGCGAGAGCACCCAGGGTGGGCAGAGGATGGGCAGGAGCTGGCTCGCATCAGGCGAGTCTGCTGGCTAAGGATGGAGCGGGGAGAGGTAGAGCTCCACCGCTATGACCGGGTTCTACGATAGTTTGGTCTATAGTAGGGGATCCCTTCTCTCAGGGATTATGAGTACTCCTCGACTATCCGGGATAGTACCACACTGAGCGAGGCTCCAGACATGCAGCGGTTCTGGAGTCAGGACACGGATGATGCCCCCATCCAGCCAGTGGATGGTGATGACGCTAGGGTTACCGACGGATACGATGCCTGGTACGCAGGCATCCACCCTCCTCGAATGACGAGGGCATAGGGTTCGATGCACGCTATTGTGCAATGGATGGGGAGGCAGCGCTAGGCTACTATTGAGGCAGCATAGGGTCATGGCGAGAGAGAGCAGCATCGATCTCCATAGGAGAGATGCTAGAGGATGGCACGGGCTCCACAGAGACCACAGCAAATAGGGAGGAGGGAGAGGGGAGTCCCTTCTCAGCAGGGGAGAGACCACCATCGCTCGATAAGGGCAAGGGTGTCGAGGTAGGGGAGAGCAATGAGACAGCGGCTCTTCGGGCTGAGGTTGCCCACCTCCGGGCTCAGGTGTAGACACTACAGGATGAGGCTACATGGCTCAGAGCTCGAGGTGGAGGAGCGAGCATGTAGGAGTTGGCATGGTCTATGGCTCAGACTATGTTCTACCGGGGAGCATACTACCAGATGGTTCCAGAGAGCTAGAGGTTACAGCTGCCAGTCGACATTACGGGGCTGATTAGGATGGGGTCATCGAGGACATCATCACGATCGATGTCGAGGACCCACGACACAGGGCGGACTTCGATGGGGCCTCCTCCTCCACCTCAGGGTGGGAGAGGAGATGAGGTTGAGAGCTCGAGGTCTTCTTGAGGCTAGACGCTCACTGCACAGAGATTGTATTTTTTATTATATATTTTTTGAGAGGATTGAGTATGCCAGGCTATTGATTGTGGCATACCAGTCCAGTTTTGATATGATGTACATAATTTGTTGATATATATATATGGTCTTTTTGATGATATGACTTGTGTATATGTTGTATGATGCTTTAATGTTGAATTTTGCAATTGATTATTGATGATTCATGTGATTATGTCGTTTTAGAAATATTATAATTTTATGTCATGTTGTAAAATTTAAATGAAATAATCTGATGTAAACAATTGGTTGTTTTGGTGTGATTTGATGAAAAATAAAAGGGACTTCTAACAATAATTTCAAAGGACATTGTCATTGTTATAGACCATTTCATGGAGTCGCCGCTTGCTCGGTCGTCAAGCTAATCCCAGTATAGAAATATTGCTAAAAGTAAAAGAATGCTTAAGAGACTGTCTTAAGACTTTGTGTTGTGATGGTGATGATTTGTTTTCAGATTCTCATAAAAATATTATGCATGAAATACTAAAATATGATTTTTCTAGGCATAAATTCCTAAGTGTGATAAATTTTGATTTGAATACATGGTTGCAAAATTGAATGTTGACATAATGACATGAAATAGAATAAGTGTTCGTTCGTTTTAAAGCACAATTGTGTAACATAATGATGTAAGCCATATGTTTTTATAAATTAAAATGAATGGGAAAATAAAATTAGAGCAATGGTTTGCGCTAGGCATAGAATTATAGGTATAGACTTATACCATCATCGCGAAATCCAAAGAAGAAATTGATATTTTTAGTTTTATTGCATGATTGATTTTTGATTTTGAGATAAATAGAAAATATATAAGATGAGGACTTGCGCTAGGCATAAAATTCCAGTTTAGGTTTTGGACTATGATGTATGACTTTATTGCATGTTTTGAAAGAAGTTTTGGATTTTTGAAAACAATGTATGTAATTGTTTTTATACTAAACAGATGTTCTGAAATAAGAATAAAATTTATTCCAAAAGAGTTGCAGAAATATTTTAAATTATCTCAAAGACAAATGTAGATTTGTAAGGAACCCTCATGTGCATATGTGATTTCATTGCCGATCTTGATTTATCATAATGATAGAGAATCTCTCAAATACAAATGTGTGTGCAATTGTATTGTTCGTTCACCAATTTTGAGCAAGATAATTTGATACAAGTAATTTGAATTAACCAAATGAATGTTCGTTGACCATGATTTATATGCATGTAACCGTACTAGACTACTGTGTAAGTTAGGTTATCAAGAGCTAGCTAATCCATAAGCCGACATAGGTCTGTACAAAAGAAGGTCGCTAATGTGACAGACATATCACCACGCTAGGGATTACCCAAGGCCAAGCGGGTTGGGCACAAACCACCTGTTATGGGGCTTACCTCACAGTTTTTCGAATAATTGAGAATTCCAGGGATTCAAGCTCATTCACCCTTCTTTTCTTTTCAAGGGGTAGGGAAAGGTATTTATTGCATTTTGCTTTTGCCTTTTCTCTTTTGCTTTTTTTTTTTTTTTGTATTTTGCTTGGAACTTGAGATAATGCTGAAATATTGTTGCGATGGTACAAAATGATATTTTTCTTTTTCTCATTTTCTTTGACTTTTCTTTTTCTTCCTATGCTAGGGATACTTGCTCGGATTAGCTATAGAGCAAGGGATTTTTATTCTGGGTAGGGGTGAGCTTGTCCTTTTGTCAATTCTCAAAGATTCTAGACCATGTGCATGATAGGATAGCAGGGGAAACTTTTCGCTCAAGAAACCACTTTTACTATGTAGCATGATATTGAATTTGCAATGAAATCATTTTAATGTGAAAATATATATTTGGTTCAAGTAAATAACAAGATCAGTTCTCTATGCTCAAAACTTTATTTAATTCAACTGTGGACTTTGATATAAGAGAGATTAATAATCATACAAAATAAAATCAAGATATTTATTCATGTGAATGTGAAAGTGCGGGATTCCAAATAAATGCTAATTTATCCAAAATAACTGAAAATATAACTGCAATACTTTCAAGAATTGACAGGTATGAAAATAAAATATGTTTTTGAAGATTTTGATGATTTTGATGTTTTTTATATTTTTATTTTGATTTATGAATTGCAAGAAGAAATACTATTACTGTTTTTTTGAAATTTTACTAAAATGAAACAATATGCAAAATACACAATATATATAAATGATGAAAAAGGACCAAATGTTATGCATAATGTTCATAGGTTCTTTAAGATCTTTACCATCTAAGGTAGCTAATCGATATGCTCCCAATCCAAATTTAGCAGTGATGACATATGGTCCGAGCCAGTTGGGCTCAAATTTACCTTTAAGGTCTTTAGTTGCATTAGTATTTTTTTTATTTTCTTTTAAGACAAGGTCACCGATCTCAAAGGATCGATGATGAACTTTCTTGAGGTATGCTCGTTTAAGATTGTTTTGGTAGGCACGAAGATGCTCCAAAGCATTGATGCGCTTCTCATCTAGGAGTTCCAGCTGACTAAGTCTGCCAGCACGATATTCATCTCCTACTTCAGTATCTTGAAGTAGCAGAGCCAAAGAAGGAACTTCTAATTCAAATGGAAAAACTGCTTCAGCGCCATAGACCAAAACAAAGGGGGAAGTGCCTGTGGGAGTACGAACGCTAGTTCGATAAGCCCACAAAGTAGGATATAATTGAATATGCCAATCACGACCAGATTTTTTGACCAGTCTTTTAAGGATTTTGATTAATGTTTTATTAGATGCTTCTGCTTGGCCATTACCCTGAGGGTAATAGGGAGTGGACCAACAATGTTGAATTTTATATTTTTGACATAATTTTTTGACATATTTATTTTTAAAACAAGTTCCATTATTTGAAATGAGATTTGAGGGGATTCCGAACCTACAAATAATTTGATTAAAAATAAACTTGGATTCCAGTACAAGAAGCTAATGGCATAGCTTCAACCCACTTCATGAAATACTCAGTGGCGGTTATGATAAATTTGTGTCCATCATATGACACAGGGTTGATTTTTCCAATGATGCCTAAGCCCCATTTTGAAAAGGGCCAAGGAGATGAAATATCCTACAGCTCTTGTGTAGGCGCATGGACAAGGTCAGCATGTTTTTGGCACTTGTCGCAATGACGCACATAAGCATGTGCATCAGTCTCCATGGTAGGCCAAAAATATCCTATCCTAAGGAGATTTTTAGCAATGGCGCTACCACTAAAATGCCCCCCACAAGATCCATTATGGGCTTCACTCAAAGCTTATCTAGATTCTGCTAGATTCAAACATCTCATTAAAATGCCTTCAAAATATCTCCTATACAAGGTATTACTAATATTCACGAAGCGACTTGCTCGTTGACGTAATAACCTGCGCTGGTTGCTATTACAACCTTCGAGAAGGGTCCCATTTTGAAGAAAATTAAATAGATTAGTGTACCAATGTTCAGGAGTAGTTTCATTGATTAGAAACACATCCAAAGGTTCTAAGCATGATTTGCTTGAAGCGGGTTCCTGGAGTCGACGAATAATTATGGTAGCATATTCGTCATCTAACTCCAAGGGCAAAAGAGATGCAGCTACAGCCATAGCGTCAGTCGCACGGTTGTTAGTTCAAGGAATAGCTTCCAAGGTAACTTGATCAAACAAAGATAATAATTGTAAGACATATGCTTTGTATGGACGCAATTTATCATCTCGGGTTTGATAAACATCATTGATTTTATTTATGACAAGTTGAGAGTCACCAAAAACCAATAGATTTTTAATTTGTAGTGCTAAAGCAGCTCGTAATCCAAGGATAAGAGCTTCATATTCAGCAGTGTTATTAGTACAAGAAAATGTTAGTTTGAAGGATAGAGGTATAAGATGTTTTTGTAGAGATATTAAAATAATACCTGCACCACCCCACTCATACATCGGGCTCCGTCAAAGTATAGGGACCATTGCTCTGGATGGTCTGCCTCTATTTTAAGGTATTCATCGAGAAACTCAATGATGAGGGGATGGGTAGACTCTAAGGGTGCAGTAGCTAATTGATCTGCTATGATTTGACCCTTAACAGACTTTTGTCCTATAAATGTGAGTTCAAACTCGCTTAGAGCAAGAACCCACTTTGTTGTGCGACCAGATAAGTATGGTCGACTCATGAGATATCGCAAAGGGTCGAATTTAGCAATAACATACGTTTTCTGGCTGAGCATATAATGTCGTAGTTTCTATGTAGAAAATACGACTGCTAGACATAACTTCTCTAATACGGTATAGTGAGTTTCATAACTGATTAAGGTTCTGCTAATGTAATAATTAGCACGTTCTTTCTTCTCATCGTCATTGAGCTAACATAGCTCCTAAGGCAAAATCGAAAGCAAAAATGTACAAAATAAATGGACGATCAGATATAGGTGATGAAAGCACCGATGGTTTAAGGAGATATTTTTTGAGGAGTTCGAATGCTTCCTGACATTCATCATCCCAATGAAAAGAGACATATTTCTTAAGAAGCTTAAGAAAAGGTTTGGTTTTGTCTGCCAACTTATCAATAAAGCGGCGAATAGCTTGAAGCTTACCTTGTAGACTTCGTAATTCCAATATATTTGTGGGTGCGAGCATATCAGTGATAGTCGTGATCTTGAGAGGTTCAATTTCAATGCCACATAAAGAAACTATAACCCCTAATAATTTATCGGACTTAACTCCGAATATACATTTAGCTGGATTCAATAGGATAAGAAACTCCCTTAACCGATCAAATACTTTTCTCAAGTCATCTAAATGATCATCTTCTTTGATGGAACGAGCTATAATATCGTCTACATAATCATGTAGAATATCATGCATCATATCATGAAAGATATAAGTCATGGCTCGTTGATAAGTTGCACCTGCATTCTTTAAACCGAATGGCATCACTTTCCAACAAAAGGTTCTCCAAGGGGTAATAAAGGTTGTTTTAGCCTGATCTTCAGGAGCTATCCTGATCTGATTATAACCAAAAAATCCATCCATTAGGGATATCATTCCACTCCCAGCAGTAAATTCAATGATCTGATCCATGTTGGGAAGAGGAAAATTGTCTTTAGGGCATGCAACATTAATATCTCTGAAGTATGTGCAAACCCTAAATTTAGTGGCTTCTTTCTTAGTTACTGGAACTACATTTGAGATCCATTCAGCATAATCAATGGCTTGTATAAAAATAACTTTCAAGAGTTTTTCTAATTCTCATTTGACTAGTAAGGCCACTTTAGGATGCATTTTTCTAAGTTTCTGTTTAATAGGTTTAACATCCGGATGGACTACTAGGTGATGCATAACTACAGAAGGCTCTAATCCTGGCATATCTTCATATGTCCAAGCAAATATGTCTTCATATTTTTTAAGGAATGCAATGTATTTATCTTGTTTTTCTTGACTCAATTCTGATCCAATGTTGATTATGTGAGGGTTATCTTTGGTTCCTGTTGGTCATCAAATATTCCTAGGAAAGGATTTTGGGTGAGTGTATGCACCCTAGACCTGGACCAACATTGAAAGGCCAAAAGGAAGAGATGCCCCTCATGCCAATCTTCGAAGAAAGGCCGGCTCCTATGCTAAACTACTTGGATGTTTGAAGATAAGGGTGCAGGAAAGAAATAAAAGGAGTTAGGGTTAGAGAAATCAATGATTTAGGGTGGGAGAGAACAGGAAGCATGATTGCTAATAGACAACTTGAATGGAAGCAAAGAACACCAAGAATAAATGAAAGAAATGTAATATTGATCTTCCTATGTATCCTCCAGGCGAGTTTCAGGGTACAGTCCCCGATCGCACTCTGGACGCAGAGTTCAGCATCTCAGTGTGCAAATGAAGAGAGACAAAAGAAGCAAGCACAGAAGGCAGCATAAAAGAAAACCAGTACGATGTTTTTCCCTTCCTATGTATCCTTCAGATGAGTTTCAGGGTACAGCCCTCGATCGCACTCTGGACGTAGAGTTCAGCATCTCAGTATGCAAATGAAGAGAGACAAAAGAAGCAAGCACAAAAGGCAACATAAAAGAAAGAAATCGAGCCCAAAGCTCTTTAGTATTAATCATAGGACATCAAGTTACAATAGCTTTCTAGCAGATAGTTCCCCCCCTTTTACATTATAATGCCTGGGTTTTTATAGAGGACCCGGGCCTTTGAGTCATAATTACACAGCAATGAGAAGTACGCCCTCGAGCCTTGAGAATTTGGCTCCCCGAGGCTCTCGTGATCGAGCTCTCAAATCTGTTACCAAAGCGGAAACCGTGATCGGGTCAACCATGGAAAGGTGCATTGATGAGCCGTCTGGACGTCCTTGGTCTTCGGGTGCGGTGCTCGAGTGGCCGCCATGCTCGTCGGGCTCTCCATCATGGCCTGATACTTTGTTTCTGATTGCCAAAAATGAGGAGCGAGCTTACTGGGCATGAAAAATTGCATTTATGAGGCACTTGATCACCTTGGGAAGATACCCGGCTTGGAACGCATGCCCGTGAAGCGCTTCGCTAAGTTTTCATTCACAACTTCGCTTCGCAATGGTTCTGGGCCGAAGCAAAACTCCTCTTTGGTTTGTACTTCACAAAATTGAGCTTTGCAAAACTGCTTCGGGGGTGGGGAGTGCCGAAGCATATTTACTTTACAAAATGGGCCTCTTTGTCCTTGCCACTTCGTTGACAAAATTGCTTCGCCGATGCCTTGGAGAAATACTTCGCTGCGATCCTCTTTCAAAATTGTGGTTCGAGAAGATTTCGGCCGAAGCAATTTTACTTTGGGTAGAAGTACTTCGCACAAAATTAGCCGAAGCAAATGCTTCGCAATGACTTTTGGCGAAGTAAAAATGATTCGCTGATGGAGGGGCCCGAAGTGAGTGCTTCGACAACTTTCTGGCGAAGTATTTTTAATGCTCTTTCGAGTCCCGCTTTGCTAGCTTTCTGGCCGAAGTGACTGATGGAAATACTTCGGATGCGAAGTAGTTTTCTTGCCTTCTCCTTTGTATTTTACTTCGGCAACGCCGCTTCGCAGAAATCTCTCCCAAAGTATTTGCTGGAAATGCTTCGGGCCCGAAGTAGTTTTCTTGTGTTTGCTAACTCGGACCGTGATCTGGACTTCCCTTCTTCGATGAAGTTGTTCTTTTGGATGCTGCTTCGCTCAACCTTTTCCCGAAGTAAATACTTGTAGTGCTTCGGACCCGAAGTTTCTTTTATCGCTATCCTTGTATTTTACTTCGGTGATACTACTTTGCAAGAAACTCTACCCGAAGTAGTGTTGAAAATGCTTCGGGTGCGAAGCTCTTTTCTTTTGAACGCCGCTTCGCTCAACTTTCGCCCGAAGTAGCTGCTGGAAACGCTTCGGGCGCGAAGTAGTTTCATTCTCTTTTCTTCGTATTTTACTTTGGTGAAACTACTTCGCAAAACTTTTGCCCGAAGTAGTGCTGGGAATGCTTCGGGTGCGAAGCTCTTTTCATTTTCCCTCGACGAAGCTCTTTTCTCTAGCTTGTTTGACAGCGAAGCTCTTTCTTTTCTACTTTATATACAAAGGGGTGGCATTGAAAGCCAAAATTGCTGCAACTTTCAAATAAAAAAGACAACAAAGAAAAAACTTTACAAAATCTGTACAAAATTTGATTTTCTTTTCTACCCCTTGAGAAATGTGACAAAATTGTCAACATTCTTGGCGGCTCGCGGGGCAACGAGCTTGTCTCGGTGGGAGAACCCTTTAATTTTGATCCATTGGGCCAGAGTCCTTTCCCGATCCTTCTCCTCCTTCTTCCTCTGGGAGCACTTCCATAGCTGGTTCTTGTTCTTCTTCTTCTTCTTCTGCCTCTTCTTCCTCCTCTGCTCCTTCGCATGCTGGCGTGGCCTCCTGCTGTGGTGATGGGACAAGACGGTCATGGATTTTCTTCATGGTTCGACGAACGTGAGCCCAGACCCCTTTCTGAAATGGTTCTTGGTCTTCGAGTGCCTTGACCAGAACATGGAACCGATCAATCTGTCCTATGTCGGCGTGTTTGATTCTTGCACCTAGGTCATTCAGACAAGCCATGATTTTGCAGTGTCTCAGGATGAAGTCGGTGACTTGTCCCTCTATGACTGGCTCTTCCCACTCATCAATTTCAGAGACGTCACTCTCAAAATGGAGCCACGCCGGCTTAAGTTCTTCCCGGGTGAGAAGGTTCCCATCATCGTCTGTGAAACTCGAGAAACCCAAAGAAGAAAGGTCTTCGAAGTAACTCATTGATGTGCGCTGCTCCTGCTCAAATATATCTAGGAGGTCCTTCACCTTTTGGGCTTTCTTCACCTTGGAGAAGAAAGCACGAACAATGGCTTGGGCAGTAGACCAATCCCTAGTCGTTCGACTCATAGCAGCGACCTGTAGGTCTTGGTATCTAATACTTTGGACCTCAAAGGCAAGCTTGAGTCGCCTCTTGATTTTCTGGATCACCTCATCTACTACTGGTCCCTCCTTAGCAATGGCATGCTGAGCTTCGGTGACATAAATTAAAATCGATAGGGCACTGGAGGCCCGAGATCTGAAACCTTTGAGCAGGTGTGAGTGGATCTCCTTGATTCTACCTTTGTCGAACAGCTCCAGGTTTGCTTTTTCGTACAATTGCTGCTGGGCCTGCAGGATCTTGTTCTCGAGCTCTTTGGCTTTTAGCTCATTTTTGGCCTGTTTTTGTGCTTGTTGCTCGACCGAAGACTGCAATTGTAGAATTTGCTGTTTGAGGGCATGTGTTTCCTTTTTCAACAACTTGCACTGTTTCTGCGAATCCTCCAGCTCGAAGTGGATCCTAGCCAGCTCTTCTTCCAACTTGATGTTGGCATTTTCTGCCTCAAACCTGTGCTGATTAGCAATATTTGCATGTGCTCAAAAAGTTTCAACCCTGACATGCATGGATGCGGATTCGTCATCTATATTTAAATGCTCTAGATCCTTGGTCTTCTCCTGGTAGTCGTAGTCAATTGGAGTCATTTCATCCAGAGGCTTCTGGACCTTAGGGACCTTCCTAACCTTATGTAACTTTCCGCCCTTCAAGTCAAAAACCGCACATTTTTCAACTTGGGCCAGAGATTGCCCTCTTTTCTTTCTTGCCTCCTTCAGCATTTTCTCCGTATTTTGTCAAGCTAGGAGTAGCTTTTCGGCCAAGGGGCACTCCTTTATTAAAGATAAATCTATTTCAAAAAAGGCCGAATCTCCAGCCAAAGGTGTGAACAAATATAAAGAACTAACGGGGAAGGATTCCCCTGACGGCTCTGGGACGGGTGTAGCAGGGGCTTTGGCAAGCGGGACTATGCTTTGAGCTATGGGAGAGTGGGTTACGAGGCTTGGTGTTGGGACACTACCTTCGCCTTGACCTAGGATTGAAGGAACGACGGCATGGGTAGGCGAAGTGGCTTCAACGGGCTTATCCTGGTCAGACGACTCGGGAGGAATGGAGCTATGCAAGATTGGACTGGCAATGGGCGATATCTGAGTGGGGGATTGACCTTGTAGGGGATGGAGAGATTGATGAGGACCTCCAATCTGGACTATCGTGGATGCATCGAAGACCAAGGCGAAGGGAAGAGAATGCGTACCTGCGTGCCCTCTTGGCAAAGCGGTCGTGGTGACATCTTGGGTGATTGGCTCTTGTTCCTCTTGGGCTTCAACACTCCCGACCTCCACAACTTCTACTTCGAGGTCTTTCTCTTGTTGGAGGAGTTCCTCCACATCGATGATATCTATTTCAGGGACCGTCTCAGCACTTGGTGGCCCTGCATCCTCAATATTTGCTTCAACCGGGCCTGATGCAGGTGATTCAATAGGAGTACTTGTAGGCTTTGTGCGAGGGCGCTTTGGGTGGCTCGGAGGTACTTGAATTTGTTCCTACATTTTTCTTTTCTTTCTCTCCAATGGTTGCTCTGCCTCTTCGGCACTTGTATCATGGACTCCCGATGGCTTCTGTGGTAGTGTTGCAGGCGTAGCTTTGGCCCCTACTTCCTTTTCTTCCTCCAAGGCATCCTTAATGCCTCCTGGGCTTTCGCCTGACCCTGGGGTAGTCGGGGGAACAAAATCCGCAAAGGATATAGACTTCTAGGTTTCGATATTGGTGTCATAAAGAATCGTGAAGTCTTTATCTGATGCTAAGAGTCCATAAGAATTCACTTTTTGATGATGGACTCTCATTATCCACCATTCCCGAAGCTTTTCCTCGCTCCAGTATTTTACCTCCTCCTTCAAATCGTCCCTTGCCTTCTTCCAAAATGTGGAGCTTGGAGTCGGGAGGGGGTACTAATCAGGGTCGAACTCGACCTCCATAGGATAGAATTCATGCCATGGAGGCAATGTCCTCATTCTTTCCAAATGCCACTCCAGATATTTTCCATTGGGGTTATTCCTTTGTTCCACAACCTCGGGGTGAGGGCAGATGTGGAAGTTCTTGAATTTCAAATGATCCCTCATCACGCCCAAAGGATCATAGAGCCATTGTTGAGGAATCTGGAGTAGGCCAAAATCGGCAAGCTTTTCCTCCAGGAAAACGTTCTACTTAAGGGCAAAGACTTCGATTACACCCATCCTGAAGGGGAAGTCGCAGGTATGTGCCCACTTTCGGCCATGACCGTATACTGCATTTGTAGAGTCGCTCTGTCGAGCGACTTCCAATGTGAACTGATATTCAGAGGGGTAGACTGGTAACAGGAAGGGCTTCCCTATGAAGCCGAACAGGCGAATCACCAGTCCCTGTGTCAATTGGAAAACATCCCCCTTTTTTCCCTGCACCACTCTATCTCTCAAACTGAGTGGTACCCGAGGGCAAGATCCTTTTAACAGATGCATGGCGGGTCCCAAAAATTGTTGATTAAAAGGATAATAGGACTCTTCCTTCAATAATATGGGAGTCCATTGATACACTGGCAGAGGATTTCCATCCTTGTCGCATGGAGAGATGGCGATATGGGGAAACCACTTATAAACCTGGTGGAAGTACAACCAGACAAGAAAGGAACAGGGTGCGAAGTACTGCCTGTTGCTGAATTCTTCATGCTAGTGAGCCTTGTATGCAGGGTTCGGGCCACCCATTCCGCCCAGTCAAAGAAAATTGGGTTGGTGCTCGGCCTTGAAGCATCAGGGGCATAAAACTCCCCTCTTGAAATGCATTCGGCCAAAGACACCTACCAGGGCTGTACTGAAGCATCTGTTGACAATCCCGCCACCCATGCAATGATGGAGAAAATATCGGTGTTTTTGAAGGCCTCCAAGGGTAAGGGCATCTGGGGCAGCTTGTTTGAAGGTAGCCCGCTCTTGAGATTCTCATGCAAGAATTTCAATATGTAGTTGTTGGAGGTGAATCTCTCCATTTGTTCGCTTAATATGACATTACGAACAGAATAGCCCTTGGGCGGGCCCTGCTGTGGTGCGAAGGTTGCTTGTACATCTTCCTTCAAGATGGAAAATAGTTTGTGACCCGAAGCGTCTAACACTTGCCTGGACGCAGGTTGGTAATTCTGTGCGATAGCGTAGATCAGCTCGGGACAATGGTGAGCAGGCGGGGTTAAAAACCAATAAATCTGGGAGTAATACGCAGCAGCTCTCTTATTTTTTGGGGTGAGTCTGCTTGTCATGAACTCTATGGTGCATCGGAGATCAGATACACCCTTAGAGAGCTATGTGTCTCTGATCTTCTCCCACCCATCAATTGGTGGTTCCACAAGTTGTTCTTCTTTTGAGTCATCCCCCTCTTCCATTGGCTGCTTTTCGGGTCGAAGGGGGAGACTTAGCTTCTTCGGAGTACGCTTTTTCTCTTCCTTGCCCTTCTTCATTTTTTTGGGGCCTACAACTTCGGGCTCCTTTCCCTTCTCTTTGGAATTCTTCTTCCCCATGTTGCGAGTGATGGCAGTAGAATCCTTGATACAGAGGGCTTTAATGCGAACGAGCTTGGATGCGAAAGGTAGAGTAACTGAAGGCCCTTAGCTTTGCATGGATCGATGAACAAATAAACCTCTCCTTGATAGGTCTTCATGTTTTATAGCCTAAAATAGGTAACTACCTTAATTTATGGCACCTACCAAAATTAATTTGAAACTTCAGATGGAAGGAGTGACCGTGTCCTTTGATCAGTTCTATAGCGACGTAGTACGCAGGGCCACGTGCTTTGATGATTACATTATGCATTGGGGACACAACCTACTGCCACCTTGTACCTCGACGTGGGATTTCTCTTCCCCTTTTCTAACTAAATTACCTTGGGCAGTGCTCCATCACCCTTTTGCCTTAAATTCGTCCGCTTCGTACTCCTTTCAAGGCTGTTGCCGATGCACTTTCCGAAGCACGTTTCAAATTCTCCATCTCGTGTTCGGTTCGGTGAAGTTGAACTTAATGTTGAAAATGCTTCACGGTGAACCTTTGGTTCGGACTGCATTTCGATGCTTCGGGCCCAAAGTACTTCTTCTTCATCGCGTCGCCGCTCTGCTTTACCGAAGCTTTGCCCTTTTGGAAACTGCTTCGCCAAATTCTGCTTTGAAAACTGCCTCGCGAGGACACTCTTAAAATCTACTTCGCAAAATTGCTGCCCGAAGTGTCTGCTGAAAATGCTTCGGGTGCGAAGCTCTTTTCATGCCTTTGGTTCGGTCCCTTTTGAGAGTAACCTACTTCACAGTGAACCTCCCTGCATTTGCCACTTCGCATCAAAAGTCCCCGAAGAGGATCTAGAAGTGGTACTTGGCTTTTGCGATCTTGGAGCAGGATGTACATACAAATGCAAATTATATACAAAAGCACATATACAGTCACTTCGAAAGAAAACCGCGTGAAGCAATTGCTTCGCCAGAATTTCCCCGAAGTAGTTCTACTTCGGCAGCTTCTTCCCTGAAGTACTTACTTCGGGGGTAGTGTTCTCCGAAGTAGATTTACTTCGGCACTTTGTTCTCCGAAGTAGCTACTTCAGACGTTTTTCCGTCGAAGCTCCTCCCAAAGCTTATAAATCGCCGAAGTTTATTTGCCGAAGCATTTTTGACGCGATCTATTTTCCGAAGTTGCATCTTAATTTTAAATTTTTTTTTTTTTTTAAAGAAAGAAATCGTGTTTTACCTTAGTGGTGAAAAGTCTTCAGATGAAGACCATTGACAGAGATCGGCAAGACTTGGCCATCTGCATCTTTGAGGATGAATGAATTGGCCGAGTTCACCTTCATAATTTTGAACGGCCCATCCCAAAAGGTGTCCATTTTGTCGTGATTCCCAGGCTTGGCCTTCCAGGAGTCCCACTTCCATACCAGATCTCCCACTTTGAATGTGCGATCAGATGACTTCTTCTTGAACCAATATTGGGTGACCTGAGCATGCTTAGCGAAGCTCTGGTAGGCTTCTTCATGATCTTCCTCTAGTTGTAGCAGTCGAGCTAATCTATTCTCCATCAAACCAATTCCATATCCTACTTCTAACAGCTGCAATGCAGGGATCTCCACATGGATGGGTAAGATGGCCTCCTTGCCGTAGACCAGGGCGTAAGGCGAAGTCTTGATCGACCTCTTGACAGAAATTCGATCGGCCCACAAGGCCCGATCTAGAAGGAGATGCCAAGTCCTTTTGTTTGTCTCTATGAGCTTTCTTAGCATTCTCAATAGAGTCTTATTGGTGGATTCTACCAAGCCGTTGCCCTGTGGATAATAATTGGAGGATACTTTATGATATATCCCATATCTGTAGAGGAATTCATTGATTTTAGTGCCTGTGAAGCCAGGGCCATTGTCCGTGATGATTGCTTTAGGGATGTCGAACCTGGTGATCAATCCTTCTAGGAAGGTGATTACAGTCTCTTGATCTGCATGCTTCGTGGGAATCGCCTTGGCCCACCTGGTGAAGTAGTCTATTGTGGTCAGGATGAACCTATGTCCCGCGAAGGAGTTTGGTGATACGACTCCTATAAAATCCAACCCCCATTGCTGAAAGGGAGTTTCTACTTGTATCGGATGAAGGGGCATCGAAGCATTTCTGCTTCGATCGGTGAACTTCTGACACTGCTCGCATTTGCGGCAAACGACGAAGGCATCAGTGAAGAGTGTGGGCCAATAATAACCCGCTTTGATAATCTTTAGTGTCATTGTTCTTCCTATGAAGTGAACTCTAGATAGTCTTGAATGGAACTCTCCTAGGACTTTTCTTTTATCATCGTCTTTGATGCATTTGAGAAGGACCCCATCAATATTCCTAAAAAATAGGCCTTCGAGGCGCAGAGTGTACCGGGAGGACCGCATCCTGAAATGTCTTCGCTGTGAAGTATTTAGATGTGAAGGACAACTACCAGTGTGGAATTATTCAACTATTTCATTGACCCAGTCTTTCTTGTTCTCTTCCTGGTTAGTGAAGCATCCTTTGGCTGGTAAATCATCCCTCTGAGATTCTGCAGCTTTGGCCGCTGCGTTCTTCGCTAATTCTTGACACAATGCATGATCGCGAACCAATTTAGTGGGTTTGATCTCAATGTCAAACTCCTGTATCTTGTTCACCCAACCAGCTCTTTTACTTCCCAATTCCCCTTGGATGATGAAATTGCACACATCGGGGTGAATGACGAATACTGTGACCCAACTTTGAGAGATGAACTATTTGAACTTTCTGAGGGATTTCATTACTGCATGCACCTATCATTCTATGAAATTATATTTCTCTTCATGGGGATTGATTGCTTGGCTCAGAAACACGATGGGGCGCTCCTCGCTATCTTCCCCTTTTTGTGTCAGGACAGTGGCATAGCTTTTGGGATACCCTATAGCATATAGGATAAAATCCCTACTGTAATCAGGATTGATCAAGACTGACGCCTGGGCAATTCGAGCCTTAATCTCTTTGAATGCTACTTTTCTTTCTTTCGTCCAGCTAAATTTGGCGCCCTTCTTCAGGAGTTGGGACATTGGCTTAATGACTTGGGCGAAGTTAGGGACAAACTTCCTCATGAATTTAATCTGGTCGAAGAAATATTGAAGTCCTTTCTTGTCTACTGGGAGTGGGAGCTTCATTAGAGCCTCGGCTCTGTCAGGATCTATAGCGAGCCCTTTTTCTAATATCGCATGTCCCAACAACTTTCCTTCACTGACTGCAAATATGGACTTCTTTGGATTGATCGAGATGTCGAACTCTCGACATTTTTTGAAAACTTGTTGTATATGTGTGGGATGATCTTCCCTTCTTTGGGAGAAAATGGTCATGTCATCCAGATAGATGACGATAACCTTATTTAGAAGCTCACCAAAAGCAAGATCCATCGCTCTCTGGAAAGTAGCACCAGAATTCAAAATGCCAAATGGCATTCGTTGGTTGTCCCCCACTTGGTGGTGAATGTTGTCTTGTGCTGGTCTTCGTCCCTGACCCAAATCTGATTGTATCCAAAAAAACCATCGAGCAGAGAGAAGCGTTGAGCTCCAGCCATCGAGTGCAAGATTTGATCGATTTGTGGGAGAGGATAGTGGTCCTTGAGGGAAGCTTGGTTTAGGTTACAAAAATCTATGCATAACCGTATATCTCCATTCTTTTTTCTGACTGGGACCAGATTTGCTACCCATGAAGAGTGCTTGATGGGGTAAATTATCTTCGCCTTGAGCATCTTCAGGAGTTCGACCTTCATTAGTGATGAGGCCTGGAAATGCCTCAATCATAACATGTTTTGTACACTAAAAATGCCTATAAACTCTTATGTTTTATCTGATATGTTAGTTAAGTTGATTTAATATGTTGTATATTAACCATTTTGCATGATCAATGTATTTGAAATATTATATGTTGATTTTACTGACTTTTTGCATAGTTTTGTGTTCTTTTTGCTATGATTTGCTACAATGGGATATGCTTAGAATAATAGCAGACATTTCACTAATCATATTTTGATTTGTCTCAAGCATTTACTTCACCTAAATCTAGCAACAGTGCAAGCAAACTATTGTTGTGCAACAAAAACTGGTCTTTCCCATGTAAATTCCAGCCAGTTGTCCATAAATAGCAAGGCATGGAATTCACATGAGGAAAGGGATGAAGACCATTAGAATTTGATCTTAGGAGATAACCCACCTGAGAGATGCAGAAGAAATCAATGGAAAAGCATATATTTGTTCATACCAAGATATCTTCGAAATGAAGGAACACAACATCTTCGGAATGAGCGGATCTTCGGAATGAAGAATGCAGCGTCTTCGAAATGAGCGGATCTTCGGAATGAAGCATGCAGTATCTTCGAAATGAGCGATCTTCGGAATGAGAATGCAGTATCTTCGGAATGAGCGATCTTCGAAATGAAAACTGCATTGTCTTCGGAATGAAGCCACTTATCTTCGGAATGAAGAACAGAATGTGTTTTTGACCTTTTGACCGATTTTTGAAGCCGAAAAAAGGAAATAAAGGTTGGAAAAAGTAAAGAGAAATATCTTCCATCTGTCTTTGCCGTCATTGCCGACCAAAGCCATCATTAAGGAAAAGATCAAGTTTTAGTCCTCTTCTAGGATAAAACCAGAATTTGTTGCAGCATTGTAGGATTAGATCTTTTTGATATTCTTTGTTTGTAATCAGATCATAGGATAGCTATAAATATTGCTTCCGTTCACGTTGAGCGAGATAGATAGAAAAAGAGGTAGAAAATAGAGTAAGGAAGCTAGCAAGAAAATACGAGTATAACTAGAAATTGATTATTACGATCCTGTAATGTTTTTTAGCAGAATTCTTGTAATCATGTCTTTTGATCAATAAAGTGCACCGGTTCTATTTCAAATTACTTGTAAATGAATGTGATTAAGATTTAGAAAAAGAGAGAGACTTACACCTTCTTCTGGACAAAGAGGCTGGCCACTTCCAGACCTAGGAGGAGGACTAACAAAGCGAGGTTTTATTCTGATTTTGCTGCAGTGAGAATGAGTTGTAGAACTTGTTATGTCAATTGCTTGTAAATAGTTGACAATATTTGCAGTATTAGTTTATTTATGCTTAGATTAATCTTGTGCTTAAAGTTTTAGTTGCAATCTTACTTTCAACAAAGTTTCCACTTTATTTTTAGATTGTTATTTCTAGAATTTACTATTTTTCAGCAATTTCCTGCATTTTATGTTTTGCTGTCAAAATCTGAACAAAAGATTGACAACCTTCTGTTACAGAACTTTGATAGTTTTTATTTCCACATTAGATCTAAACTTTCATTACTGCAAAAGTAATTAGATTTCCTTTCTGCAATTAGGATCAGACTTTCAATTCTACAATTGTTAATTCTGCAATATAATTAGGTCTCATTCTGCAATTGTAATTAGGACTTCATTTCTGTAGTTAATGATTAGTTTCCAATTCTGCAACTTAGATTCAGATTTAATTTATGCAATTTAGAGATAGGAATGTTCCAAAACCCCCCACACAATCAGTTCCACCAATAAGACTTGTTGCCCTAGATTGACCTAAGTTATAGTTGTTTCACTTCTTCTCCCACAGATAGCCTTGTACACTGCCCTGGATTGACAGATTCATTGAGAATTAATGATGGTATAACGACTACGCATCATTTTGGCACCGTTGTCGGGGAATAGTGTTGTCAAGAAGAAAACAAATAGTCCAATAGCTGTAATCAGACTAAACTGTGAACATTCAGGTTAAAATCTGAATATAACAGCAGAGTAAGATAACAACTATTGACTTAATTTATGTCATTTAGGAGTAAACATGAATGAGTAAGTCTAGGGATACTCCAAAGGATCCCTGGCTTGTCCCATTAAGGAGATCTTCATGCCTAAGGGGTGAATCACCTGTGTTTGAACTACCTGAAAGATTGATAGAAAAATCACTAGTCTCACCATCAGTAGAACATTTTGAGAAAGGAAAATCACCAATTTTATCAACAGAATATCTTAAGGAAGATAATTCATCAGACTCATCAACAGAGAAGCTTGGACCTCTTGAGAGAACAATTTGGAAAGCTTTAACTTCTCCTAGGAAACAAGAAACTATGGCAGAAGGAGGCAATGTGGATGGCCAGCATGGCTATGTTCATAATGAAGGGGATGATCAGGATATACTCCAACCATCCAGAACATTTGAATATCCTATTCATCTGAATCCAACACAAAACTCTCCCATGAAGACCATTTCACCTTCGGTACTTCCAACCTTCCGAGGTGTTGTATCTGAAGATCCTGATCAGTTTTTGTTTGAATTCAAGGTAGTGTGTCAGACCTATGATTATATAAATGACAATAAAAAACTTAAGGTTTTCCCTCAACTCTCAAGGATTCAGCATTACTGCTGGTTCATGAGCTTAGAGCCAAATTCCATAAGAACCTGGGATCAAATGGAGACTGTCTTTTTAGACAAATATCAGGAATACTGCCGTGTAAGGAATAGAAAAGATGAGTTATTTAGAATCAAGCAGGAAGATGATGAGACCTTGGAAGATTATCTTGATAGGTTCTCCTTTGTTCAAAGGAGATGTGGACTAGTAGAACCAGAATTGTGTAAAACTATCTTTTTGAGAGGATTGCAAGATGAATCCAGAGAAGTTCTGGATTTAATGGGAAAAGGGGATGTAACCACTCTCAGTAATGAGGAAATTATGGATCTCTACAGGAATTACTCTCGCACTAAGCAGAGAAGAAGAAAAAGCCGCACAAATGGCACCGATGTAAAGGACATGATAGAGGAACTTGCAAATTTCAAAACTGATATCCTAGTGCATCTAAACACTACTTTAGGGGAAATCTCTGCAAAAGCTAAAAACATAGAACCTTTGGCAATTTATTGCCCAAGATGTAGAAGTAAACATGCTTTGCAGGAATGTCCTTTGAATAAAACATCTATCTCAACCATTTGTAGTATCTGTTCAAAAAGGCATTCAGCTGATCAATGCCACCTGCTACCACAACTCAAAACTGTGTTAGAAAACCAGACTGAGGAACTCAACTATATTGGACCAAAACAAGGGGGAATTTCTCTCAATATCAAAATCCCCCTCGTTTTCCTACAAATTGGGGGCATAATCCTGGTACTATGCCTTGGGGACAATGAGAACCACCCCAACGTCCTTGGAATTATCCTCAATGGACAAATTCCCAAGAATGGCCACAATCAAATTGGAGTAACCCGACTGGAATCGAGAATCAAAACAACCCCTCATGGAATCAAAACAATCCAACTTGGAATCGAGAATCGGACTAATCCACATTGGGTGCAAAACCAACCACAGTGGAATCGGCAATACCGAGTCCTATCCAAGGCGACAAAGGAATCAAGGTCAAACTCAGCATTTGTTGCCTGCACCTAATCAAAATTTTCAAGAAAAACAACAGCAAACACAACAAGTGAAACAACCTCAATTGCCAGCTCAGCCAGTCACTAATCCAAATAGTGTAAGACAGACACCTCCTGTCTATGTGGTTGAAGCTGAAGAAAATATTGAAATTAATGTTCTTGATTGTAGCGATATCCAACTCCGTTCAGGGAAAGTTGTACCTGAACCAGTTTTAATGGAAATCAAAGATAATGAAAAGCAAGAATCATCGAACCAGGAGAGAATCCAACCAACAATAGAAACAGAAAAATTGGATCCAACAATAGAAAAAGAGACACAAGGAGAACAATTACCAAGGATAGTTCCATATCCTGAAAGACTTAATGCAATACCAAAAATTTTTGAGTCAGAATTGGTCAAAGAACTCAAAAAGTTGACTATCTCATTACCCTTATTGCAAGCCATTAAGGAAATACCAAAAATTAATAGTATTGTCCGAAATTTGTGTATTAAAAGAGCGAGGAAGAAAGAAGAAAGCATTCCCCAAGGCTCATGCGAGGTTGAAGGGAAGATAGCTGATCTCTTATCCGGAAAACTACTACCTCCAAAGTATAGTGATCCGGGAAGCCCGATTATCACGGTCACCATAGGTTCAGTACCAATATCAAATGTTTTAGTGGATCTAGGAGCTGCAATAAATGTCATGACTAAAGATACAATGGAACAATTACGAGCTCAAACATCTCAGCCCCACATTTACGAGTTTTAGAAATGGGTGATAGGTCGGTTGCAAAACCTGAAGGAATCATTGAAGATGTCCCTATAGAAGTTTCTTCTTGGGAATTCCCTGCAGATTTTCTGGTTTTACAGCCAAGAAATTCAGCACATGGATATCCCATTATTTTGGGAAGACCTTGGCTTGCAAGCTGTAGCGACCTTCATAGGCTCGAGATCTGGAAATATGACTATTTCAAATGGTATTGAGCTGAAACAAATTTCTTTATATCCTCCTGCCAAAACCATCTAGCAAATTTTTAGGTCGGTTATGGTTTTCGACTCGGATGAAGAACCGAGAAGAGGTCATTTCTACACTAGCTACCTTAGTAGTAAGAGAACACACAGAAGACCTCAGTGACACAGAAAACTTAGAAAATGAAACAATCCTGATGAATGTTCTGCATGAACAAGGTTTAGAAGGGGAAGCAACAAATATCCAACAATTGATAAGTAATGAGGAGAATCAAAAATCTGAAGATGAATCATCTATGCTATCACAGGGAAACTCTGTTTCACTACCACATGGATGGCACCATCATCTGATTTTTCCTTCTCATCTGTTCCATACAAGATATGCTTCCCTCAAGCAGCAATGAAACAGAAACGCTTCGTTTCTCCCATCTCAGCAATGTCCTCTTAATCCCTTAAACACCAAATATGAAGGAGTGAATTCAGTCCTTCTAAATACAAAACAAATAGAAGTCCAGACGAGGCAAATTTTTGAACATCTACAGCCAGCTTACTAGGGAAGAGGAAGAAAAATTGATAGTTGTTTTGACGAAGCATGTTCATGCTTTTGCTTGGAACTACAAAGATATGTCAGGAGTTCATCCTGATATATGTACCCATAGAATCTATATTGAAGAAGTCAAGCCGGTCGGACAACCTCAAAGAAGATTGAATCCTGCCTTAAGAGATATTGTGAAAGAAGAAATTGAAAAACTCCTGGAAGTAGGATTCATTTACCCAATTTCTGATAGCCAATGGGTTTCTCCATTGGTAATAGTTCCTAAGAAAAATGGAAAAATGAGAGTATGTGTAGACTATAGAGAATTGAATAAGGTGACATACAAAGACCATTTTCCATTACCTTTCATAGATCAAGTGTTAGATACTCTTTTTGGAAAAAGATACTTTTGTTTTCTTGATGGATTTAGTGGATATAATCAAATTCAGATTGCACATGAAGATCAAGAAAAGACAACTTTTACATGTCCATGGGGAACATTTGCCTATAGGGTTTTACCTTTTGGTTTGTGTAATGCCCCAGCAACTTTTCAGTGAGCAGTCCTAGCAATTTTTGCTGATCCGACCACCAAAAGTGTTGAAATTTACATGGATGATTTCACAGTATGTGGACAAACTTTTGATTTTACATTGGAAAATCTTGACAAAGTCTTAACTCGCTGTGAAACATACCACTTATCCTTAAATCCAGATAAATGCTTCATGATGATGAAGGAAGGGATAGTTCTTGGTCATCACATCTCTCCTGAAGGGATCCAAGTTGATCCAAAGAAAGTTGAAATTATCAAGAATCTCCTTCCTCCTAAAACTCAGACTAATGTCAGAAGCTTCCTAGGACACATTGGTTTTTACCGCAGGTTTATTCCCAACTTTAGTACAATAGCCAGTCCTATGTTTGCCTTATTGACTAAAGATTCTGAATTCTCCTGGACTGCAAAATGTCAGGAAGCATTTGAAGCTTTGAAAGAGAAATTGATAACTCCACCTTTGCTCAGAGGACCTAATTGGACATTACCATTTCACATTCAGACTGATGCCTCCAATACAACAATTGGAGCAGCATTAGGACAAATTGATAATGGTGAACATTATACCATCTACAACATTAGCAAGAACTTGACGAGAGCGAGAGAAAAATTATACAACAAGCGAGAAAGAATTCCTAGCGGTAATTTATGCCATCAACAAATTCGGGCATTATATCACGAGGTTATCAAATATTTATTCACATGGATCATACAACCATTAAGTATTTGATGAATAAACCTATGGTAAGTGCAAGAATTATTCGTTGGTTGTTGTTGCTTGCAAGAATTTGATATCACCATAATCAACAAACCGGGAAAAGCTAATGTTGTGGCAGATTTCTTGTCTAGGTTGCGAGAACACGGATGAAGGGGAATTAGTTGATGACACTTTTCTCGATGAAAAACTATTTGCTATATCAGTTCAATCACCTTGGTTTGCAGATATAGCCAATTATTTGGTCACAAGGAAAGTTCCTCCACATTTTACTTCAAAACAGAAAAAACAATTGATCAAACAGAGTTCTTCTTTTGAATGGATTAAGGGTATGCTTTTTAAGTGCAGTCCTGACCATGTGTTACGTAGGTGCATCCGAAAGGATGAAGTGTATGATATCCTTAGAGCTTGTCATGATGAACCCTCAGGTGGACACTATTCCGTAAAAAGCACAGTTAGAAAAATCTTGGGGATAGGATATTATTGGCCATCTCTTCACAAGGATGTGAAAAAGTACATCAGGCATTGTGATGCATGCCAAAGAATGGGGAAACCCACTCATACAAATGAGATGCCACTGCAGCCTCAAATGGTTTTAGAACCATTTGAGAGGTGGGGGCTTGATTTTGTAGGACCTATTGATCCACCTTCTCAAGGAAAGGTGCATATTCTAGTATGCACTGATTACCCGACAAAGTGGGTAGAGGTGCGTGCTTTCAAACATGCTCGTGAAGAGAAGGTCATTGATTTCCTGTATACTCAGATTTTTCGAGATATTTGGAGCTCCACGGTCTATCACCACGGACCAAGGACCCCAATTTGCATCCAAAGTCATAAAAGCATTTACAGAATTGTATGAAATCAAACATAGGAAATCATCACCTTACCACCCACAAGCAAATGGCCAGGTTGAAGTAACAAACGAGGGAACTAGAACGCATCTTGACAAAAATAGTAGCTTTTCATAGGAAAAATTGGCTAGACAAATTACCTGAAGCAGTTTGGGCCTACAATACTACTTGGAAGTCCACTACTGGATTCACACCTTATGAACTAGTCTTTGGTAAAAAGCCTCTCTTACCTATTGAATTTGAGCTACTAACATTGCGCACAACACTTGAAATTGGAATTGAATTGTCGCGAGGCACGGACAGACGAGATTCTGTGATTGAATGCATTGGATGAACTTAGATTGGATGCTCTGCACCAAACTGAGGTAATTCAGGAGCAGAGGAAGTTGTGGCATGACAATCACATTCAGTGGAGGAAACTTCAACAAGGAGATTGGGCTTTCTTGTTCGATTCTCAATATGAAGACTTCCCTGGAAAACTGAAAACTAGATGGTTGGGACCTTACTGGATTGAAGAGGTATTTAACAATGGAGCAGCTCGTTTATCCCCCATTGATGGGTCACGAAGAAAGTTGGTAGTGAATGGACATCGCCTCAGGGTATACCATACACCTCTGACTAAAGAAGAATTCTTGCAGCAACTTGATAGTTTGGATACACAGCAGGTGGAAGAGATTCCTTCTTCCACTTCAAAACAATCAACATGATCAGTGGATTTCAAGAAAAAATAGAAAATAAAAAAAAAATCAAAAAAATAGAAAACAAAAAGATGAATAAATTATGAGTATGAATTCCTTCATGGGCATGGTTTCAGGGGAAATCATGAAATTCCTTCATGGGCATAGTCAGGATCAAGAAAAAAAAAGAGAGAAAAGGAGAGGTAAAAATAAAAAAAATGAAGAAAAAAAAAAAAAGAGAAAAATGAATAACCCAGCAGTGAAAACCTTTTCTTAAGGCACTACTGAGTTGGTGTGCATGAAAACCAGTTTTCTGGCATGCATAACCTTGAGAAATTTCTGAACCATCATTGTACAAATTCACCTAGTGCACTTGTTTTGAAATGTTGCGAGAAAATCTCAGTAGAATATCAACAAAAGCAGTCATTCTTCAAAATCGGCATTAACTAGTTTTTATCAGGTATATATTTCTTACATTTCTTCATTGTAAAATGATTGGTATATAGTATGTGACAATTAACCATTAGCATAAAAGGTATTCATAAGAGTTGGCATACTTAAAAACATGTTTTGAGAATGAAAATATTGATTTCTACCTAATCTTCAGAACAAGAATGCCAAAAACAATATATGTTGTATTGTCTTCGGAATGAAATTGTATTCAGAATGACAACAAAATGAATGTTGCACTTTGTCTTCGAAAGAAACTTTGTCTTCGGAATGACAATTTGTCTTCAGAATGAAACTTGGTCTTCAGAATGACGACTTGCTGCATCATCTTCGGAATGAAGATATGTCTTCGGAATGAAGATCTGTCTTCGAATGGGGGTCTGTCTTCGGAATGACGATTTACTTTCACAATACAGCCTGATCTTCGGAATGAGGATTAATCTTTGGAATGAGGATTGATCTTCGGAATGAAGATCTATCTTTGGAATGAAAATTTTGCAAAGAAGATTTGTCTTCGGAATGAAGACCTGTCTTCGGAATGAGGTCATAATCTTTGGAATGAGGATTTGTCTTCGGAATGAAGACCTGTCTTGGAATGAGGTCATAATCTTCGGAATGAAATTTTGTTTGCGCAATAAGTTATAATCTTCGGAAAGAGCATTTCCACGTGGCATCCAAGAAGGTAAGATACGACAAAATCAAGATTTTTTCTTAGTTGCATGCGAGGAAGGGACACGTGTCAATCAGCACATGGTTTGTTTTTGCACTCATTGGAAATACGGAGAACATGACCAACCATATGCCACCAGTTTTTAATGTCAATTAACATGCACGTGAGAATCTGCAAAACTAATGAGGTGGATCTGACGGCAAGGACATCCATGCAATTATCAACAAACAGGTGTACAGTGCAAAAGTAGAAATGTGTGCCATCTTTCTTTTCGAAGACGTGTTGCGAGGTACAGTGCACAGGATACGGTTCATTCCGAAGAAGAAGACGAGAAACAGGGCAACGAGGGTTTTAACTTAAAACTCTACAAATTTGCAACAGAAAATAGCCAGAAATCCTGCAGTAGAACAACAGTCGCAGTGTACAATTTTTAAACAGAGAAAAATGGGGCGAAAGATCAGAACAGAGCCTGCAGATACCAATTACCTCCGAGAAAATCGGCGATTGTGCAGATTTTTGAAGACGGAGGGTTTATGACATTTTTGGATAAATTCAATGGGTCTTCGAAGATTTAGCTGGCATGTTCGCCCATACGTTCAGAAACAACCGAGCACATGTCAACGACATGTCTATTGAGGTAAGCCCTAAAATTTTAAGTCAGATTACAGAGCTGCCATTAGAAGGGATTTCAATTACTAGATCTGGCAAGAACACATTGGCAAATGTAGTTAATCAGTTTGTAGAAGAAAATGATAGAGAACCTGAATACTTAACCCATAACAACACATGCAAAGGGTTAAAAAGGGCCAGCCTGCAGGAACCCTGGGATGAAGTAGCCACCTGGGTGATTAAGTTTTTGACCTGTGAAGGGCAGTATGTGTTGTTGTCAGGGCATCATCTACGAATTTTAAACCATCTCAGACATGGTAGACAACAACCAGAAGTTAGGGTAAATCTTCCCCTGTATCTGTATCAAGAGTTAAAGAACATGGCAAAAAGATATCAGGAGGGTAAAGGAAGCCTTCGCCATCATGGCCTCATCAAATTAGTTTGCCAACACCATTTTAGAGGAAACCCTAGGAGTTTTGACAGATTTTACTCTAACCTAAATGATGTCATTTTTGGGGATGAAAGTGAGGAAGAAGAAGAACCAAATACTGCTGATGTTGCTGTAGAAGAGGAAACAGCTATTGCAGAAAGTATTGCAGAAGTTGTTGCAAAAAATGTTGCAGAGGATGCTGCAGAAGGTGCCCCTGAAGCTGTTACAGAACTACACCCCACAGAGCGATGAGAAAACCTTGCTCCTGAACCCTCAACTTCACAAGTTAAGAGACAAAAGAGAAGAGGATCTGGAACTAGCAGCAGAGCAAAAAAACAAAAGAAAGTTTGGTTTGCTGAAACTGCAACTGATTTGTCAGAACAGAGAAGTGAAACAAGGGAAACAGAGGCATCTAAAACTGACCCCATGACCCCTGCTGTCACCAGAAAATAGAGCAAAAAGAAGAAGTTTGCATCTGGAACTAGGAGGTCTACAAGAATCCATTTGAAAGAAACTAAGAACGGGTCATGGAGGAAGAAGATAGACCAAGTAGCCCAGATGTCACAGAGATACAACCAGCATCTGACAACTTTCCAGAATTCCCTGAACAGATAGCTGAGGCAGAAACTGAGCAAGTTGGTTTGGAAGAGGCTACAGTTCAACAGGCTACAGATATGGTAGATATCCTTATAGACAGTCTCACAGAGCCTCCTGAACAAGAACAACCTATTGCAGAAGAAGAGATATTGGTTGAGCAGCCAACTACAACTGATTTGTCTGTATCAGCTTCTGAAGCAGAAACAGAAGTGGAAGACATCACTGAGCAGCTGAGGGCAGCAAGAAGTGTTGTCAAAACATAGACCAAATGGATCACAGAGAAAGAAAGCATCATTGAGATGCAAGAAAGAAAAATTGCAGAACTTCAGCAAGAAGTGGCAGAACTAAAAAAATTGTTGTCACAATCTGAAAAATAGCCAGCTATATCCCATGATGAAGATAATTTGGCTCAATTGCTTCTGGGTTTATCAAGAGCAGATGATTCTGATGAAGCAGACATGGGAGTCCATCCTGAAATAGCACTCCTTCATTCTGAAGAAGTGCCTGTTCATTCTGAAGCAACACCATCTTATTCTGAAGCATTGCCTTCTTGTTCAGAAGATACTTCAGAAATGGTGAGGAATATTGCAGAGGATGTTGAAAATGAGCCACCAACATAGAAACAGTCCCAACAGCAAGAAAATGTTCAAGTAAGTACTCCTACTGAGGTCCCTGCATTTCAACTTGCTACACTTCCAATAGAAACAATGAGATAAGGGGTACAAGTAGAAATACTATCTGATGACAACCCCATAGAAATAGCAAATAAGGGGGTGCAAGTAGAGTTATTGACAGATGAACAACCAGTGGAAGTGGCAGAAAAAGGAGTTCAGACAAATCTGTTGCCTAGGATCCCCCCTATAGTAAGACCACCTAATACTGTGTCTCTAGAGCAGTACAATGCAGACATAGCTAGTTGGATGCTTAGATATGAACAACTTGCCAATAAAACTAAAAAATTCAAATTGGAAGCAAAATAGCTAGAAGCCAAGGACACAGAAATTCAGGCATTGAAAGAAAAGGTGTCTGACTTATGTCAAATTGCTGAATTTTTAGTCCAATTTAGACGACCAGCCAGGTTTTACAACCTTATTTTGAAGGAAAAGTACCTCAGATGGCAGGTCATGAGGATTACTTCAAATCTTCCCTATAAATTGGACACTATTGAAGATTTTCTGGAAGCATATTTTAACAGTCCTTTTGAGCAGAAAAATCTCCTGTGTGAACTGTTTTTACATAGTTTCTTCATTCCAGAGGAAGTTGACTCTCATCCTCAAATCTACATTGGAGATGTTCGGTTGAGAGCATTTATGTCTACTTTGCAAAATCAGCTTTATTGGGATCACGAGAAAAGGCAGAATAAAGTGATTGAAACAAGGGCTGAGTTGTTAGTCAGAGCAATCCAGCCAAATCACCTAAATATCACTCAGCAGCACTTCTCAATGATGAACGGGGATGATATTAAGAGAATGTACTTGAACAATTTGAGGGATTGTGTGGCTAGATTTAACAATTTCTGTGATCACAATTTCTTCCCAGCATTGTCAGTATGCAGAGACAGATGGAATGAACTTTCCATGTCTTTGAGGAAAAGAGAACCTATCTCCCCCATCAATCTAGAATGGTCCAGAAGAAGAGCAGAAGGTGTAGTCCAACTGATCCAGATCATGCAACATAACTGGATAGGTCTCAGGTTCAGGCCTCCAACCATCATTACTCCAGTTCCATTCTACTTTGAGGAAGATGCCCAGCCTGATGAACAATTTGAAGATTGGCTCAGAAACATTCAGGAAAATAGGGGGTATTACATAGGCAAGAAGTTATTCTACAGGTCATGGAATCTAAACATGGACATATGCGATTCCATAGCCCAACAGAATGCATGAGGGCATGCATTAATATAAGTTGGGGGGAAAATGATGAGGCCTAGAAATGCCTCAATCATAACATGTTTTGTACACTAAAAATGCCTATAAACTCTTATGTTTTATCTGATATGTTAGTTAAGTTGATTTAATATGTTGTATATTAACCATTTTGCATGATCAATGTATTTGAAATATTATATGTTGATTTTACAGCTTTTTGCATAGTTTTGTGTTCTTTTTGCTATGATTTGCTACAATGGGATATGCTTAGAATAATAGCAGACATTTCACTAATCATATTTTGATTTGTCTCAAGCATTTACTTCACCTAAATCCAGCATCGATTGCAAGCAAACTATTGTCTGTACGTAAAAAGCGGTCTTTCCCATGTAAATTCCAGCCAGTTGTCCATAAATAGCAAGGCATGGAATTCACATGAGGAAAGGGATGAAGACCATTAGAATTTGATCTTAGGAGATAACCCACCTGAGAGATGCAGAAGAAATCAATGGAAAAGCATATATTTGTTCATACCAAGATATCTTCGGAATGAACAGATATCTTCGGAATGAAGGAACACAACATCTTCGAAATGAGCGGATCTTCGGAATGAAGAATGCAGCGTCTTCGAAATGAGCGGATCTTCGGAATGAAGCATGCAGTATCTTCGGAATGAGCGATCTTCGAAATGAGAATGCAGTATCTTCGAAATGAGCGATCTTCGAAATGAAAACTGCATTGTCTTCGGAATGAAGCCACTTATCTTCGGAATGAAGAACAGAATGTGTTTTTGACCTTTTGACCGATTTTTGAAGCCAAAAAAAGGGAAATAAAGGTTGGAAAAAGTAAAGAGAAATATCTTCCATCTGTCTTTGCCGTCATTGCCGACCAAAGCCATCATTAAGGAAAAGATCAAGTTTTAGTCCTCTTCTAGGATAAAACCAGAATTTGTTGCAGCATTGTAGGATTAGATCTTTTTGATATTCTTTGTTTGTAATCAGATCATAGGATAGCTATAAATATTGCTCCCGTTCAGGTTGAGCGAGATAGATAGAAAAAGAGGTAGAAAATAGAGTAAGGAAGCTAGCAAGAAAATACGAGTATAACTAGAAATTGACATTACGATCCTGTAATGAGTTTTTACAGAATTCTTGTAATCATGTCTTTTGATCAATAAAGTGCACCAGTTCTATTTCAAATTACTTGTAAATGAATGTGATTAAGATTTAGAAAAAGAGAGAGACTTACACCTTCTTCTGGACAAAGAGGCTGGCCACTTCCAGACCTAGGAGGAGGACTAACAAAGCAGGTTTTTATTCTGATTTTGCTACAGTAGAATGAGTTGTAGAACTTGTTATGTCAATTGCTTGTAAATAGTTGACAATATTTGCAGTATTAGTTTATTTATGCTTAGATTAATCTTGTGCTTAAAGTTTTAGTTGCAATCTTACTTTCAACAAAGTTTCCACTTTATTTTTAGATTGTTATTTCCAGAATTTACTATTTTTCAGCAATTTCTTGCATTTTATGTTTTGTTGTCAAAATCTGAACAGAAGATTGACAACCTTACTATTACAAGAACTTTGATAGTTTTTATTTCCACATTAGATCTAAACTTTCATTACTGCAAAAGTAATTAGATTTCCTTTACGCAATTAGGATCAGACTTTCAATTACATAACTGTTAATTCTGCAATATAATTAGGTCTCATTCTGCAATTGTAATTAGGACTTCATTTCTGCAGTTAATGATTAGTTTCCAATTCTGCAACTTAGATTCAGATTTAATTTATGCAATTTAGAGATAGGAATGTTCCAAAACCCCCCACACAATCAGTTCCACCAATAAGACTTGTTGCCCTAGATTGACCTAAGTTATAGTTGTTTCACTTCTTCTCCCGTAGATAGCCTTGTACACTGCCCTGGATTGACAGATTCATTGAGAATTAATGATGGTATAACGACTACGCATCAATTAGGACATCGATTTTAGGATTAACTGGCCTTTGCTTTTGTTAGAAGGGTTTGACCCCCTCTTGCAATTCGATTGTGTGTTGAACTAGCTGCCAATTGTATCCCCTGAGATCTTGATAAGACCAAGCAATTATGTCAGAAAACTTTCTACACAGATTCTATATCTGTTCTATCTCTTTTGAAGTGCAGTCGGTTCCAACCTTTATTGCTTTTCCAGGTTCAAGCTCTAAATCCTGATACTACTTTTCATTGACTTTGATGATATGAGAGAGGGCTCGGTCATTCTGATCAAAAAGAATTTCAAGGGTGATTAGTCCCTTGGGAACATGGTTATTCTTCAATTGAATCAACCCCTCATATTCTCCTTCATCAGAGCTTCTGTCTTCGACTATGGTGGCTTCTTGGATCATGAAATTTACAATCTACTCGTCATTGTCAAAGACTTGCCAATGCAGATCTTTGTTTGGGACAGAAGGTCTGTAGATCATCCTCACAACTTTGGGCTTGTGCACCATGTCTTCTGTTGGAGAGTATTTGGTTGTGATGGATGTAAGAACATCGGCATGTTGGTTCTTTTCTCATGGGATTAACCACAGATTGAGAGATTTGAACTGGTCGAATAGGTCCCATACCCTGTTGTGGTATGATTTTAGATAATGCTTCTTTGAAGTACACTTATTTGTGACCTGGTTGCAAACCAGTTCAAAATCTTTGAAGATTTGGAGATGCTTTATGCCTAACTTGTCAGCTTTCTTGAGTCCTAGGCACAATGCTTCGTATTCTATTGCATTGTTAGTGCAGCTCCATGTCAACCGGTAGCAATATTCCCTTTGCTCTCCGAAGGGTGAAATTAGAAGAATCCCTGCCCCAGCACCGTTTTTACATCGGGCACCATCGAAGAACAACTTCCATAGTCCTTCCTGGGCTCATTCTATTCTCTAGTTAGGAGTTTTTTTTAGGCTTGGTGATCGCATAACACCCTATCTCGGTCTCCACCATGGCGTTAAATTCTGCCAATGAGAACTCATCTTCATAACTTAACTATGCAAGAGATTCCTCGACCAGGTTTACCTACTCTATCTCCTCCACCATTGCGTTCACTGGTTCGCTACTTTCTTCTTTGGACATCTTCTGCACAAGAAAGGAAGAAGGCTTTTCATTGTATATTTTCACCTTCTTTCCTTTGAATGGAATCTCCATATGAGAGTAGTCCATAGACAGATATCCGCCTAGCTTTGCCGTGAATTCCCTTGACAAGCACATACTGAAATATGGTTCTAAATCAACTACCACTACCTCTTGTATGACTGTGATCTAAGGCATCTTATGTAGTCGAATAGGAATGTCCTTGATCACTCCTACAGTCTTCACCGGAGTACCATCCAACTGGAGTACACCTTGGCTGCTTCACGTATATTCCATCCCTATTTCTTTGCAGACTGCTCTTGGCATTACTGTTGTAGCGGCCCCAGAGTCGATCATGCAATTATGTACAACATACCCTTCCATTTGTAGAGATAGGTAGAAATGTGGTCTGTTCTTCCCCGTGATGGATGTGGATAGGGTTTGCACAAGAGCAAGAAGTGCCACCTTTTTTGCTTTAATTGTCTTCAATGATTCTTGTAGCAGATCCACCTGTCCAGGTAGTTATAGTGCATCGTATAGGATGATCTTGGCTGGAATCTTCTTCAACTCCTCTATAATGTTATACGCTAGAGATTTGAGTGCTTTGGGTTCCTTTATGGGCTTGTATCTAGTGTGATACTACTTTTTAGCTTCAACTCTTTGTCGCTTGGTCAGGGAAGGAAACTTGAGCTTTTCCTTAGCTTGTTCCTTAGTTTTTGCCTGAGGTGGCTCGGTAGAGGCCTTTTGAGCCTTCTCTTTGATCGGTGCAGGTGGAGGAGCTTCATTCGGAGCCGAAGAAGATGATTGTCCTTTCTCAAGTTGAACTTGCGCTTTTAAAGGAGCCATCTAAGTAGCATCTACTTCTATTGCCTTCCTTCCTCCTCTGGTAAGTACTGCAACCGGCTCCTCTTCGCCAATGGTCGGGTTCTGACTCATCTACCTAATGACGTTGACTTGACCATTATGACTACTGTTTGCCAGCGTTTGTACATAGTGTTGGTGCAGCGTGCAGGTATTCTCTTCATGCGAATCATTGCATGTAGAGCACCAATATACATAGTCGGAAGTGCTCGGAGCTTCATCAATCATAGCATTTCTCGCCAAAGCCTTCCCTTGCTGGATGCTTGGTCTTTGGTAAGCACAAGCACAGGATAAGATCTTCTCGGTAGGAACTCCTGTTGTGCTTGCTTCTTCTTCACAATGGTCATGTCATTTGACAACATCTCGAATCGTAGAGTTCGGAGACTGCATCTCTTGCGGAATTTTAGTTTGTATATCATCGACTTTCAGAACGAGTGGCAATGAAGCCATAATCGGTATTGGAGGAAGAGCAGGGTGTTGAGGTGGTGCTGGTAGTATAGGAAATGCCAAAGAGACAGTGGACTGCAGAGTTGAAAATGTAGGGAAATGAATCTATGGAGCGACGATTTGAGACACGATAGGATTCGGGCTCCAAGATGAAATTATGAGTGCAGGGGTTGTGGAGATTTGTGAAGCGGTTGTGCTTGCATACTAGAATTGAAGGAATTCGGGAAGTATGGGTGTCATCATCCTTTGGGGAAGCTTGCCCATAGCTATCAAATCCCTTTCCGCCCTCTTGGCTAACTCATATAATCAGGAAAAGTATTAACGTTAGAATATCTTACCATGAGACTGATATCAGGATTGAAAGCCTGAAGGAAATAGAGTGTTGCAGCTTCTTCGGTTGGCTAAAGTCCAGTCGGCACTCTCTACCAGGTTCGAGAGAACCTAACATTGAAATCTATGATCTCTTCTTGTGGATGCCTCTTGATCAAAGTAAATTGATGTAGGAGGGACGTAGGATCGGAAGACTCGTTGAAGTTTCCCATAATTTGCCCAGCTAACTGGTCCCATCCCGTAATACTACCGGGTGGTAGAGACCTCTACCAGTAGAGGAGTTTTCCTCTAAGGGAAAGAACCAGAAGTTTTATGATAACTTGTTCTTCTGTAATGTCATGGATCACCGCCAGAGATATTATGTCCTGGATATGCTCTAGAGCAGTCTTCCCAGTTCCATCGAACGTTGGGATCTTCTTTATGGCAACAGGTGGCACTTGCCCTTGCCCTGCTAGATTTAGTGGTGACAAAGAATCCCATGTTGGGCACAACCTGGGTGGCTATGGATGTTGCTGTTGTTGTTGTGCCATACTTGCTCCTGGATTCTGAGAAATAGGAATTCCCGAAGCTCCCCCTTGATTGCTAGTAGGACAACTAATAGGAATGGAGGGATTAGGATGCTTCGATGAGTTGGGAGGATTGGGAGGAAAACTAGATGTTGTGCTCTCAGAAGGTAGGCCTTATCTGCTAACAGTAGCCTCTTGCGAGGATGTTCCACGTAACAATGATTCGGGGGTGACCAACCTTGATTGCTCCCCAAAGGCATCAATATCTAGCTCAAAGAACTCGATTTCCTCTCCTCTATTCTTAACTCTCCATCTTGTTTGCATCAAGGCACAGACTTTTGGTACTAGTCTTTACGACTTAAATATTCTTGGATAAATAGAGTCACCATATGCTAAGAGTCTTTTAGTAATGAGGGCATCGGTCCTCACTACCACTAGTCAAGTGAGACTGACAGGGTCACATCGGGAACTAGTTTGAACTATTGGCCCCGATGAAGATGGGTTTGAGATTTAAAATATGGGGTCTTGACTGGTTATGGATCTTATTGAGACATACACAGTTAGTCCCACCGGGCGTGCCAAAAACTGTTGGTCATCAAATCTGCCTAGGAAAGGATTTTGGGTGAGTGTATGTGCCCTAGACCTGGACCAACATTGAAAGGTTGAAAGGAAGAGATGCCCCTCATGCCAATATCCATAGAAAGGTTGGATCCTATGCTAAACTACTTGGATGTTTGAAGATAAGGGTGCAGGAAAGAAATAAAAGGAGTTAAGGTTAGAGAAATCAGTGATTTAGGGTGGGAGAGAACAGGAAGCACGATTGCTAACAGACAACTTGAATGGAACCAACGAACACCAAGAATAAATGAAAGAAACGTAATATTGATCTTCCTATGTATCCTCTAGGCGAGTTTCAGGGTATAGTCCCCGATCGCACTCTGGACACAGAGTTCAGCATCTCAGTGTACAAACGAAGAGAGACAAAAGAAGCAAGCACAGAAGGCAGCATAAAAGAAAACCAGTACGATGTTTTCCCTTCCTATGTATCCTTTAGACGAGTTTTAGGGTACAGCCCCGATCGCACTCGGATGCGAGTTCAAGCATCTCGATATGCAAATGAAGAGAGACAAAAGAAGCAATCACAGAAGGTAGCATAAAAGAAAGAAATCGAGCCCAAAGCCTTTTAGTATTAATTGTAGGACATCAAGTTACAGTAGCTTTCTAGCAGATAGTTCCCCCCCTTTTACATTATAATGCCTGGGTTTTTATAGAGGACCCGGGCCTCTAAGTCATAATTACACAACAATGAGAAGTATGCCCTCGAGCCCTGAGAATTCGGCTCCCCGAGGCTCTCATGATCGAGCTCTCAAATCCGTTACCAAAACTGGCAACCGTGACTAGGTCAACCATGGAAAGGTGCATTGATGAGCCGTCTGGATGTCCTTGGTCTTCGGATGCGGTGCTCGAGTGGCAGTCATGCTTGTCGGGCTCTCCATCATGGCCTGATACTTCATTTTTGATTGCTAAAAATGAGGAGCAAGCTTACTGGGCATGAAAAATTGCATTTATGAGGCACTTGATCACCTCGGGATGATACCCGACTTGGAACGCGTGCCCGTGAAGCGCTTCGCTAAGTTTTCATTCACAACTTCACTTCACAATGGCCGAAGTAAAACTCCTCTTTGGTTTGTACTTTGCAAAATTGAGCTTCGCAAAACTGCTTTGGGGGTGGGGAGTGCCGAAGCATATTTACTTCGCAAAACGGGCCTCTTTGTCCTTGCCACTTTGTTGACAAAATTGCTTCGCTGATGCCTTGGAGAAATACTTCGCTGCGATCCTCTTTCAAAACTGTGGTTCAAAAAGATTTCGGCCGAAGCAATTTTACTTCGAGTAGAAGTACTTCGTACAAAATTAGCTAAAGAAAATGCTTCACAATGACTTTTGGCGAAGTAAAAATGATTCGCTGATGGAGGGGCCCGAAGTGAGTGCTTCGGCAACTTTCTGGCGAAGTATTTTTAATGCTCTTTCGAGTCCTGCTTTGCTAGCTTTCTGGTCAAAGTGACTGATGGAAATACTTCGGATGCGAAGTAGTTTTCTTGCCTTCTCCTTCGTATTTTACTTCGGCAACGCCGCTTCGCAAAAATCTCTCCCGAAGTGTTTGCTGGAAATGCTTCAGGCCCGAAGTAGTTTTCTTGTGTTTGTTAACTCACACCGCGATCTGGACTTCCCTTCTTCGGAAAAATTATTCTTTTGGATGTTGTTTCGCTCAACCTTTGCCCGAAGTAAATACTTGTAGTGCTTCGGACTTGAAGTTTCTTTTATCGCTATCCTTTTATTTTACTTCGATGATACTACTTCGCAAGAAACTCTACCCGAAGTAGTGTTGAAAATGCTTCGGGTGCGAAGCTCTTTTTCTTTTGAATGCTGCTTCGCTCAACTTTCACCCAAAGTAGCTACTGGAAACGCTTCGGGCACGAAGTAGTTTCATTCTCTTTTCTTCGTATTTTACTTCGGTGAAACTACTTCGCAAAACTTTTGCCCGAAGTAGTGCTGGGAATGCTTCGGGTGCGAAGCTCTTTTCATTTTCCCTCGACGAAGCTCTTTTCTCTAGCTTGTTTGACAGTGAAGCTCTTTCTTTTCTACTTTATATACAAAGGGGTGGCATTGAAAGCCAAAATTGCTGTAGTTTTCAAATAAAAAAGACAACAAAGAAAAACTTTACAAAATCTATACAAAATTTGATTTTCTTTTTTACCCCTTGAGAAATGTGACAAAATTGTCAACAGTTCCAATGTTAATTTTTATGATGTTTTCTACTTCCATGTGTAGATCTCTCTCAAAATTAGGTGGGGCGGGTGAAACGCCTAATTCTTGTAATTCTTCCAAGGTTAGCTTGGATAATTCGTCTTGAGGATTCGTGGCCTCAAGCTAGGCTATACTAGGTATAGAGCCATCGAAATAAAATTCGTTATGTAACAATTCCTCAATGGAGACATCAAGAAAGATATCCCCCTCCAACTCATCGTCGGATTCAGCAATCATCTCAGGGTAAGCTATGGATAACTCATCTTCATAACTTAACTACGCAAGAGATTCCTCGACCAGGTTTACCTACTCTATCTCCTCCACCATTGCGTTCACTAGTTCACTACTTTCTTCTTTGGACATCTTCTGCACAAGAAAGGAAGAAGGCTTTTCATTGTATATTTTCACCTTATTTCCTTTGAATGGAATCTCCATATGAGAGTAGTCCATAGACAGATATCCGCCTAGCTTTGCTGTGAATTCCCTTGACAAGCACATACTGAAATATGGTTCTAAATCAACTACCACTACCTCTTGTATGACTGTGATCTAAGGCATCTTATGTAGTCGGATAGGAATGTCCTTGATCACTCCTACAGTCTTCACTGGAGTACCATCCAACTGGAGTACACCTTGGTTGCTTCACGTATATTCCATCCCTATTTCTTTGCAGACTGCTCTTGGCATTACTGTTGTAGCGGCCCCAGAGTCGATCATGCAATTATGTACAACATACCCTTCCATTTGTAGAGATAGGTAGAAAGGTGGTCTGTTCTTCCTCGTGATGGATGTGGATAGGTTTTGCACAAGAGCAAGCAGTGCCACCTTTTTTGCTTTAATTGTCTTCAATGATTCTTGTAGCAGATCCACCTGTCCAGGTAGTTATAGTGCATCGTATAGGATGATCTTGGCTGGAATCTTCTTCAACTCCTCTATAATGTTATACGCTAGAGATTTGAGTGCTTTGGGTTCCTTTATGGGCTTGTATCTAGTGCGATACTACTTTGTAGCTTCAACTCTTTGCCGCTTGGTCAGGGAAGGAAACTTGAGCTTTTCCTTAGCTTGTTCCTTAGTTTTTGCCTGAGGTGGCTCGGTAGAGGCGTTTTGAGACTTCTCTTTGATCGGTGCAGGTGGAGGAGCTTCATCCAAAGCTGAAGAAGATGATTGTCCTTTCTCAAGTTGAACTTGCACTTTTAAAGGAGCCATCTAAGTAGCATCTACTTCTATTGCCTTCCTCCTCTAGTAAGTACTGCAACCGGCTCCTCTTCGCCAATGGTCAGGTTCTGACTCATCTGCCTAATGACGTTGACTTGACCACTATGACTACTGTTTGCCAGCGTTTGTACATAGTGTTGGTGCAGCGTGCAGGTATTCTCTTCATGCGAATCATTGCATGTAGAGCACCAATATACATAGTTGGAAGTGCTCGGAGCTTCATCAATCATAGCATTTCTCGCCAAAGCCTTCCCTTGCTGGATGCTTGGTCTTTGGTAAGCACAGGAACAGGATAAGATCTTCTCGGTAGGAACTCTTGTTGCGCTTGCTTCTTCTTCACAATGGTCATGTCATTTGACAACATCTGAACTGTAGAGTTCAAAGACTGCATCTCTTGCAGAATTTTAGTTTGTATATCATCGACTTTCAGAACGAGTGGCAATCAAGCCATAATCGGTTTTGGAGGAAGAGCAGGGTGTTGAGGTGGTGCTGGTAGTATAGGAAATGCCAAAGAGACAGTGGACTGCAGAGTTGAAAATGTAGGGAAATGAATCTATGGAGCGGCGATTTGAGACACGATAGGATTCGGGCTCCAAGATGAAATTAGGAGTGCAGGGGTTGTGGAGATTTGTGAAGCGGTTGTGCTTGCATACTAGAATTGAATGAATTCGGGAAGTATGGGCGTCGGCATCCTTTGGGGAAGCTTGCCCATAGCTATCAAATCCATTTCTGCCCTCTTGGCTAACTCATATAACTCAGTAAAAGTATTAACGTTAGAATATCTTACCATGAGACTGATATCGGGATTGAAATCCTGAAGGAAATAGAGTGTTGCAGCTTCTTCGGTTGGCCGAAGTCCAGCTGGCACTCTCTACCAGGTTTGAGAGAACCTAACATTGAAATCTGTGATCTCTTCTTGTGGATGCCTCTTGATCAAAGTAAATTGATGTAGGAGGGACGTAGGATCGGAATACTCGTTGAAGTTTCCCATAATTTGCCCAGCTAACTGGTCCCATCCCGTAATACTACCGGGTGGTAGAGACCTCTACCAGTAGAGGAGTTTTCCTCTAAGGGAAAGAACCAAAAATTTTACCATAACTTGTTCTTCTGTAATGTCATGGATCACCGCCAGAGATATTATGTCCTGGATATGCTCTAGAGCAGTCTTCCCAGTTCCATCGAACGTTGGGATCTTCTTTATGGCAACAGGTGGCACTTGCCCTTGCCCTGCTAGATTTAGTGGTGACAAAGAATCCCATGTTGGGCACAACCTGGGTGGCTGTGGTTGTTCTTGTTGTTGTTGTGCCATACTTGCTCCTGGATTCCGAGAAATAGGAATTCCCGAAGCTCCCCCTTGATTGCTAGTAGGACAACTAATAGGAATGGAGGGATTAGGAAGCTTCGGTGAGTTGGGAGGATTGGGAGGAAAACTAGATGTTGTGCTCTCAGAAGGTAGGCCTTATCTTCTAACAGCAGCCTCTTGCGAGGATGTTCCACGTAACAATGATTCGGGGGTGACCAACCTTGATTGCTCCCTAAAGGCATCAATATCTAGCTGAAAGAACTCGATTTCCTCTCTATTCTTAACTCTCCATCTTGTTTGCATGAAGGCACAAACTTTTGGTACTAGTCTTTACGACTTAAATATTCTTGGATAAATAGAGTCACCAGATGCTAAGAGTCTTTTAGTAATGAGGGCATCGGTCCTCACTACCACTAGTCAAGTGAGACTGACAGGGTCACATCGGGAACTAGTTTGAACTATTGGCCCCAGTGAAGATGGGTTTGAGATTTAAAATATGGGGTCTTGACTGGTTATGGATCTTATTGAGACATACACAGTTAGTCCCACTGGGCGTGCCAAAAACTGTTGGTCATCAAATCTGCCTAGGAAAGGATTTTGGGTGAGTGTATGCGCCCTAGACCTGGACCAACATTGAAAGGTTGAAAGGAAGAGATGCCCCTCATGCCAATATCCAGAGAAAGGTTGGCTCCTATGCTAAACTACTTGGATGTTTGAAGATAAGGGTGCAAGAAAGAAATAAAAGGAGTTAGGGTTAGAGAAATCAGTGATTTAGGGTGGGAGAGAACAGGAAGCACGATTGCTAACAGACAACTTGAATGGAACCAACGAACACCAAGAATAAATGAAAGAAACGTAATATTGATCTTCCTATGTATCCTCTAGGCGAGTTTCAGGGTATAGTCCCCGATCGCACTCTGGACACAGAGTTCAGCATCTCAGTGTACAAACGAAGAGAGACAAAAGAAGCAAGCACAGAAGGCAGCATAAAAGAAAACCAGTACGATGTTTTCCCTTCCTATGTATCTTTTAGACGAGTTTTAGGGTACAGCCCCCGATCGCACTCTGGACGCAGAGTTCAGCATCTCAGTATGCAAATGAAGAGAGACAAAAGAAGCAATCACAGAAGGTAGCATAAAAGAAAGAAATCGAGCCCAAAGCCTTTTAGTATTAATTGTAGGACATCAAGTTACAGTAGCTTTCTAGCAGATAGTTCCCCCCCTTTTACATTATAATGCCTAGGTTTTTATAGAGGACCCGGGCCTCTAAGTCATAATTACACAGCAATGAGAAGTATGCCCTCGAGCCCTGAGAATTCGGCTCCCCGAGGCTCTCATGATCGAGCTCTCAAATCTGTTACCAAAATTGGCAACCGTGACTAGGTCAACCATGGAAAGGTGCATTGATGAGCCGTCTGGATGTCCTTGGTCTCTGGATGCGGTGCTCGAGTGGCAGTCATGCTTGTCGGGCTCTCCATCATGGCCTGATACTTCATTTTTGATTGCTAAAAATGAGGAGCGAGCTTACTGGGCATGAAAAATTGCATTTATGAGGCACTTGATCACCTCGGGATGATACCCGGCTTGGAACGCGTGCCCGTGAAGCGCTTCGCTAAGTTTTCATTCACAACTTCACTTCGCAATGGCCGAAGTAAAACTCCTCTTTGGTTTGTACTTTGCAAAATTGAGCTTCGCAAAACTGCTTCGGGGTGGGGAGTGCCGAAGCATATTTACTTCGCAAAACGGGCCTCTTTGTCCTTGCCACTTTGTTGACAAAATTGCTTCGCCGATGCCTTGGAGAAATACTTCGCTGCGATCCTCTTTCAAAACTGTGGTTCAAAAAGATTTCGGTCGAAGCAATTTTACTTCGAGTAGAAGTACTTCGTACAAAATTAGCTAAAGCAAATGCTTCACAATGACTTTTGGCGAAGTAAAAATGATTCACTGATGGAGGGGCCCGAAGTGAGTGCTTCGGCAACTTTTTGGCAAAGTATTTTTAATGCTCTTTCGAGTCCTGCTTTGCTAGCTTTCTGGTCGAAGTGACTGATGGAAATACTTCGGATGCGAAGTAGTTTTCTTGCCTTCTCCTTCGTATTTTACTTTGGCAACGCCGCCTCGCAAAAATCTCTCCCGAAGTGTTTGCTGGAAATGCTTCAGGCCCGAAGTAGTTTTCTTGTGTTTGTTAACTCACACCGCGATCTGGACTTCCCTTCTTCGGAAAAATTGTTCTTTTGGATGCTGTTTCGCTCAACCTTTGCCCGAAGTAAATACTTGTAGTGCTTCAGACTTGAAGTTTCTTTTATCGCTATCCTTGTATTTTACTTCAATGATACTACTTCGCAAGAAACTCTACCCGAAGTAGTGTTGAAAATGCTTCGGGTGCGAAGCTCTTTTTCTTTTGATCGTCGCTTCGCTCAACTTTCACCCAAAGTAGCTGCTGGAAACGCTTCGGGCACGAAGTAGTTTCATTCTCTTTTCTTCGTATTTTACTTCGGCGAAACTACTTCGCAAAACTTTTGCCCGAAGTAGTGCTGGGAATGCTTCGAGTGCGAAGCTCTTTTCATTTTCCCTCGGCGAAGCTCTTTTCTCTAGCTTGTTTGACAGTGAAGCTCTTTCTTTTCTACTTTATATACAAAGGGGTGGCATTGAAAGCCAAAATTGCTGCAATTTTCAAATAAAAAAGGACAACAAAGAAAAACTTTACAAAATCTGTACAAAATTTGATTTTCTTTTCTACCCCTTGAGAAATGTGACAAAATTGTCAACGGTTCCAATGTTAATTTTTATGATGTTTTCTACTTCCATGTGTAGATCTCTCTCAAAATTAGGTGGGGCGGGTGAAACGCCTAATTCTTGTAATTCTTCCAAGGTTAGCTTGGATAATTCGTCTTGAGGATTCGTGGCCTCAAGCTAGGCTATACTAGGTATAGAGCCATCGAAATAAAATTCGTTATGTAACAATTCCTCAATGGAGACATCAAGAAAGATATCCCCCTCCAACTCATCGTCGGATTCAGCAATCATCTCAGGGTAAGCTATGGATAACATATTACATGTAAGAGGCTTAAAATGCAACACATCCCGTTTATCCATATAATATTGGTAACATATGAGGTGGTCATCATCCTCGAATGGGAAGGGTTGACCTTTACTAGGAAATAGGCCCACACAACATTGGGCAAGCCACGGTTCTACCTCAAAAGGTTCTTTCATACCATTCTGGAAAGGTCCCAAACCTTTCCCTTTATATCCCAATTTAAGCATTATGGGCTTAGCTTTAATATACTCATTAGCAAAATAGCATCTAGCATATCCATCACAATGTGTCTTGATGTTTCTAGGTATTCTTCCCTAGTCATATCCCTTATAAATAAAAGCACAACTCCCGACTTGGTAAATACTTCCCATAGGTTGTGGGAGGCCCAAGGTACGAGGAGAGGGTGGGAGTTTATTTAAAATAAGGGAATATTGCATGGCAGTGTTTGTTTTTTCTGATATAAGAATTTTCGATGAATCGGGCAAGAGCTCATGAGTAAGAGCATAAGAGGTAGAAGGAACATTTCCTACATCGTCGGATGTGGAAAGTATACCTGTAGTGGATGTAAATGCTATAGAGATATCGATGGATGAGTCTATAGGTATGGAAGTTATAGGAGTAAAACAAGAAGCATTGGTTGAATTTTTATGATCTTTTTGAGATCCTAATGTGGTTTGTTCGAAATATGGTTGAGCTATATGTAGAGGTGTAGTTGATGGGGAAAGAGTAGATGATGTTATGGATGTGTGTTTGACACGTTTAGACGGTTGATGAGAATTAGGATGTGTGGATGACAGAGCAGGGAAAAATTGAACTCCAATAGGTTCTGCCAATGCACACATATCAAAGGATCTAGGATCACCATGAATGGTAACCAACTGAATTTTAAATTTGAATATAACACACTGATGTAAAGTTGAGGGAACAGCTCGCATTGCATTGATCCCAGGGCAACCCAAAAGTATATTGTACAATGCAGGGTAATGTACAATAAACACGGTCGTATCCAAGGTTCTCGGACCAACTTGCAAGGGGATAGTAATAACTCCACACGTTTCTTGTGTTTCGTCATTGAATGCTTTTATGATCATATCAGTTCTTTTCATTTCGTCACTTCTAAACCCAAATCTTTGGTAGAATTCAAAAGTGCATATGTTTAAATATGAACCATTATCAATCAAGACTCGTTTAACGGCTACATCCCCAATTAGGGCAATAATATATAAGGGGTTATCCTTATGTAAACTATGTTGTGGTATATCTCTATCCCGAAAGTCAATACAATCGACTTCTTGAGTTATGATAGTATTGGACATGGCTTCAGGTTGAATATTTTGTGGTAGCATCATTTGGCTTAATGTGAGCATTAATTCATCCCTATGGGTAGGAGAAGATCTTAAAAGGTCCAAAAGGGAAATTCTAGTTGTAGTATTTGATAATTGTTCATTAATATTATAAGGAGGCTTAGGTTGAACATTAGGTGCATGATTCCCTTTATTGGGATTTTGCAAAACAAATGGAGTCGATCCATCGTTCTGAGTTTGATCCTATTGAGATTTTTGAGCCTGTTGTCGAGTAACAGCTCTGATGGTACCTACAATATTATTTTGCAAATGATGAATGGGCCTTGGTCTAGCATTTATGGCTTGTTCATTAGAAAGTAATTGGTGAGAAGATGGTCTAGTAGTGACTCTTCTAGGAAATGGTTCTTCTGGAACCATAAAACTTGTGATAGGTTGAATAGGATCTGATTCATCTTTAGAGCTATTCGATTGATTTGAGGTGATTTCCATGTCACTTTCAGTCTCATATTTGGTATCACTAAGATCAAGGGTCTGAATATTATATATAGGTCTGGTCGTAACCATGGATAAATTCATGTCAAATACTTCCACATCATGAGTAGGTGAATGTCCACTAATAGTTCCTACATATCGGGTAGGAGGGGGAACATTATGATGCTCAATTTGATTAGCCACCTCTTTACCATGCTTTGGTAAAGGATGTTGAAATATGTCTAGTGACTGATTGGCATTCTGATTCTGATTTTGAGGGATGTTCTTTTGAGCATTATTAGAAGGATTTTGTTTAGGTTGAAATTCTTGCACCTCCATCTCATTATTATCAATCAGGTCTTGTATTTTATGTTTTAATATTTTACAATAGTTGGTAGCATGTCTGGGCCCTCTATGGAAATCACAATGTAAATCAGCTCTGTATCTGAGTATATTTGGGTCAGGTTCCCGAATATTTGGTAACTGAATCAAACCTCGTGCTAATAGTTATGGAGGAATGGTTGATAAGGGTTGATTTAACCTAGTAAATTCTCGGGGTGGTTTATCAGGAGGTTTCAATATGAACTTCTCTGTTGTTTTCGCAGTATTAACATTGGCAACGTTTCTGCTATTAGTGACTCCATCACCCACAACTTGTTTATTTTTATATTGATTTTTGGATGTTTTCTCATCATATTTCTTTTTAAGCTGACCTCTCCTAATAAGAGCATCTTCCACTCTTCGGGATAAGTCTATAGCTTGATTGAAGGTGGTCAAGGTAGCAGTTGATAACTCATAGGATAATTGTTCTTGTAAATTATTGATAAAGATATCCAACATTTACCGATAAGGTAACACAAAGTGTAGTTTTCCTATCAACTGCCTCCATCGAGCTAAGAAGTCAACAAAACACTCATCTTTGTGTTGTTTTAGGTTGTACAAATATTTAATAGTTACATGCCTTTCAATGTAGGCACTAAATTGATGCACAAAAGACTCGACGGTCTCTTCAAAATTTCTCAAAGAATGAGTGGGTAGTTGATAATACCACTCCAATGCCATCCCTCCTAAACTTTTCGGGAACATATTTAGTAATAACAAGTCATCATGTGATATATCATGACATGCTATCCTAAACATACGAAGATGCTCTATGGGATCTTCAGTTCCTTTGTATATAGGTAGGACAGGCATAGGAAAGTGTTTGGGATATGGTCGTGCTATAACTATAGGATCTAGAGGCTGACTACACATCTCTCGATAATTGTACAAGGGACGGTAGGGATCTATCTAGTCCATGCAGGAGACTAACTATTTCACCATGGATTCCAGATTACCAGTTTGCCCACCATATTGGTTCGGTGGTACATGAGTATGGGATTTGTGAGTGTATGCTAGCGTGACATAAGGATTAGATGCTATATTGTTGTTATGCAAATGGTTGGTAGGAAGAGTATTATGAAGAAGATTTGTTGTAGCATTATGTTGTATCCTAGATTGTTGGAAATTGGTATTTGGTTTTGTTTTAGGCTTTTGTTGATTTGAGGTATATTGATCAATAGCTTGGCAAAATAGAGCAGATGAATGAAGGTTTCTTTTGTGTGGGAATAACCCTAGGCTTGGTAACAGGCACTCTAGGTGGTTGGGTAACCTGTTGTTGTTGCATGTTCTGGATTATAGCAGCCATATCCAAATTGGATGGTCCAACTTGATCACTTTCTTGATCAACGAAGGACAAGGGATTAGTGTGTGTGTGATATATGTCTTCTAGGGTTGCTTGAGTGTCACTAATTTGATCTTTGTCCATATGTACTTGCTCTATTAAGAGTGCCCATATTAGTATTGAGGAACCTCCAGAAATTTTCCATGTTTTCAAAAGTAACGACTCCTTCGGAGATATTTTTGGGGATGAGGATCCTTCCTCTCTATCATTTTATTTTTGTTCATTTTCTACAACAAATTCTTCTTCTTGTTGATCAAAGGTTCCTTCTTCCCGAATTGGGTCTTCAGGAAGGACATCTGGGTTATTTCCTGGTTTTCTTAACCAATCTTCTTCTACTTCAGTCTGTTTTCCATTCCTGAGTCTAGTCATTATGTCTAACTTTAGATTTTAGCAAATATATATTAATATATTTGCAACAAATTTGGGAGGTGTATATTTTAACTATATACCTACTATAATACTTAAAAGAAAATGTTTTGATTTTTGTTATGATTTTGTTTTGTTTTTATTCTATTTTATTTATTTATTTTTGTTTTTTTTTTTGTTTTTTTTTGTATGCTTATAAATACAATAAACAACACACTGAATGCAAGAAATAACAATAATAAAAGAATAGCTTAGTTTTCTATAAATAGTTTATAGATGTCATTGATAGGATCAAGTTCATCAGGAGTCATGAAATGCTCCTCTTCAAATTGGAAATGGTTTTTCAAGAACTTCATAAAGTGTGCTATAGTGATGTTATCTACTTCTAACTTTGATTTGTAAAAATAGATTTCATGGCAATACTCTCGATATAACACAGCTCTAGGAACTCTATTCCATCTTTGTCTATCCATAAGAATGACCTCTTGATCCTCTATATGAGATAGAAATTTATGTACTGCAACTGCATTCTCAAGGTATTCCTCAAAGGTGTACAACTCTGAAGACACATGGGCTCTTTTATCTGCTAACCACCTATGGCAAGCTCTCTGAAGCTCATGATATAAGGTCACTTGATCAGGATCCAAGATTCTATCTAGGACAAACCTCTTAATTTGCCTGAGTTCGATTGATCTAGAATTAATGATATTCAATCTCTTATTAAGTTCGTCCCATAAATGTTGAACCCTATTTGTGTAAGGTATTCTAAGCACGGAAGTAATCTCTATAGTTGCTAATTGATTCTCAACATTAATGGTGACAGCTTGTCTTTTATTATAATCTACCATCTAAATATGATATGCAATCTTTGATTCTAAATGCATTTATGTTTTGTTTTTTGGATTGTTTTCAAAAGGTTTTTAGTTTTTCACGTCAGGTTCACCAAAATGTATCGCTCCAAATTTTTTGCATCCTTATGTTCAGGCTATAGGATCCACGCCCGAAATGGGGATGCGAGAAGGATGGGACAATACCTCAGACTAAGAGGCCCTTTGAAGGTCCCGCCTCTCGGGGAGGGGTATAAGGGTGAATGTTTGATGAATGGTGGGTTCACCAGGAAACTTTTGAGTGGCAGTTTCCACACCTAGGTTGATAGTAAGTTTGATGTGTTCATTTTGCGCTTTAATCATTCAATTCCTAGGTTTGGCCAAGATGAATCTAAACTATTCTATATGCCAATGTTGATTTTATGAATACATAAAATGTGAATAAATGCTAAACACAAATAATATGCTAACTAGAATAGTACATACTTTATTGCGGATGTCTGATGAAGATTCTGAGTTTTGTAGTAGTCCATATCGTCTCAACTCGTACATAATCGTCTACGATCAGACAAGATCGTCGTCAACCTGACGAATTCGTCAGAAACCTGCAATCATAGGAATATGTACAAAATACCAAAGATGCAATTGCAAAAGAAAAGGAGAATGATAGAAATAACAAAAAACAGGCCTAAATAATAGATTCAAATAACAAATAAGAGAAATGTAGTATATTTAATGATTGATTTTAACTTTATCATGCGGTTATTCTAAATGAGGTGAACTCCAAGATGCATAAATATAATAACTAAAATAATGTATAAAGAAATGCAGAAAACAATAAAGAGATGTAAACTCTGGTCTAGACTACAGTCGGTATCACCTCCAATCGTACGAGATCATCCGAAATCGCCTAGAATTGCTTGCGATGATCCGAGCTAGCTTCGAGCTAGCTTCGACTGAAAAATAGTAAAGTTCCTGCAAGAAAACATGAAATACATAATGCAAATAATGGTGTGAGGATGCTCTGAGGTGCGTGGAAGTTCAGGGGGTTTAAGCAGAGTTTCAGGCAGAGAGTCATGGGGTTCAGGGGGAGAGTCAGGGGGATAAACTGAGAAAATCTTAGTTTATATAGGATTAGGGAGAGGTTAGGAGGTTGGAGATCATCCCAATTTGGGAGATCTCCAATGGGGGAGACTCTAACTGCGCAGACACGCTTTCTGCCTTGGTTAGAAAGGCTGTTGGAATGGAAGCTAAGTATGAAAAATCATTTTTGAGACGAAATCGTCTGGACGTTCTGTTCCAAATGAATTCGTCAGATCTGGGAGGATTTCGTCTAATCTGCGACGATATAGTCCAATGGTAAAAACAAATCCTAAAAATGGCACAAAAAACAAGGGGAGCGGGTAACGGGCTGTTTGAGGTTAAAATTTGAATTTTTATCTTTTTACTAAGGTTTAACTGTGCCAATTTTAGGGTTGCTACAAGTCCTCTCAACTTTAAGGGGGAGAATGTTGGAAATAAAGCTAGTAAAAGGAGTAAAAAGAAGTAAAAAGGTGTAAAAATTTGTTTCAACTATAATCTTTGGATCTTACCCCTTTTACCTCCTTGGACGACAGCTGACTGGGTGGATTGGACGGTAAGGGCAGCAAGGCGAACCAATTCTATTTCCCTTTATATTTTCCTCCCTATTTCTCCTATTTTCCTAACTTCCCTATATTCCCTAAAGTCATTTGGAGTTACCATTATAAATACCATTGTAATCTCAATTTTCTAAGGTTCAATATATATTGTTTTCTATTTGCTCCTAATTTTTCTCTCACAAACCACATGAATAGTATAACATAAAACTTTTTTCCAAATAGAAGCATCAGCATTAATGAAACCATAAACATCACACAAAGCATCACACACATAAGAGACACCATTTTAACGCGGTTCACCCAATGTGGGCTACCTCCACAGATAAAATCTTTTACTAAAACTTTCTCAATCAATCTCTTCGAAATCCTTCCCAAATTACAATGTTTATGGACTTATGTCCAAAGGAGATGTTGATCCCCTAATCTCAAGTTCATGGATCTCTTCCACTGGAGAATTTTTTCCCTTCTGCTCTGGCTAGTGATATTCTAGAAGACTTTGTCTCTCTGTTGCACTGACTGGTGGATCTCTCTCCACTTGAAGACTTCTCACTCAGATATTGTCTTCAATTATCCTGGCTACTGGATCTTTATCCACTGAGACTCTGTCCTCTATACTTTGTCACCTCCAAAGCTCTGTCTCAATATTGTACCAAACACAGTTTAGTCGGTCTAGCACAGTTCTGCTCAATCTCTTGCACTAAACATAATATAGTCGGTCTAGTACAATTTTGCTCAATAGGTTCTCCCAGAACCTACTCAAATCTGCTCAATAGGTTCACACAAAACCTGTCTAAATCTGCTCAAAAAATCCTCTCTAGGACTTGCTCAAATATGATCAATAAGTCCTCTCTTAGACTTGCTCAAATCTGCTCAATAAGTCCTCTCTTGGACTTGCTCAAATATGCTCAATAAGTCCTCTCTTGGACTTGCTCAAATCTTCTCAATAAGTCCTCTCTTGGACTTGCTCAAATCTTTTTAGCAAGCTTTCACAAAATCTTAACTCAAAACAGTCCACAAGCCTTCTCAAAGACTTGTCTCAAATCTGCTTAATAAGCTCACACATAACTTTTTCAATCTTATAGAATCATAAAGAGAATTGCTAGACTCAATATGTTCTATACTCAAAGTACAATCAATATCTCAATTCAATCTCATAGAAGCATAAAGAGAATTGTTAGACTCTATATGTTCTATACTCAAATCCCAATCTCAACTTAATAGAAGCATAAGAGAATTGTTAGAGACTCAATATGTCCTATTCTTAAATCTCAATCTCAACTCAAATTAATCTCATAGAAGCATAAAGAGAATTGTTAGAGTCTCTATATGTTCTATACTCAAATCCCAATCTCAACTCAATAGAAGCATAGAGACTCAATATTTCATATTCTTCAATCTTAATCTCAACTCAAATCAGAATATAGAATAGTTTTTTTATGGAACTTGAACAACCATTTCACACATCCACTTGACTAGGCTTAACCAACTCAACTCAACCAATCACATCAAGGAACAATCCTTTCTCACAAACCCTAGTTCAAGCATGTATCAACCAACTCAAAATGTTTCCAACAATGCTTTATCTCAGTTCTCACATAACAATGATACTCATGTTCTTTTCTAGATTATGTTCAAGTTCATTTCATCATCAATGGGCTTCAACAACAAAGCTAATGAAACAAGGTTAAAATACAACTCACAAATCAAAAAAACCTTGAAGCATTCAACCAACTATATTCACAAAGGAAACTTCAATTAATCCTTTTCACTCCAATGATATTTCAAAAATCAACCACCACAAACAATAAATAGGAGAATGTGCCCATACCTTTTTGATGCCAATAAGTTGTCCACAAAATTTTCCACACTTAATCACAACTTTCCTTTTCAATATTAATAAGGGTTAGTGGTCTTTTAAATAATCACAATAAAAGCATAACTTAATTTACACCCTTTTCACTCCAACTTCATAAACACATCCACCAAAGTCTATTTTAATAAAAACCCTTATTAAAAATAACCCACAATAAATCTCTCAATATCACTTTAACAACAACTCCTTATTTCTCCTAAAATCAATTCTCCATTTCCATAAAAATAAAACATAAATCAAATATGCTTTTGCAATAATAATCACAGCCCTAATGATAAAATTTAATTCCCATTAAATACCTTATAACTCCAAACTTTAGGGCTAATAAAAATTATTAAAGGCAAAAATGTAAATACCTCTCAAGGGGATTTGAACCCCCGTCCGTCACACACCGCGAGCGTCTTAGCCGCAGCTAATATTTCAATCGATCCAAAGCACTCGTTGAAAAAGCAAAGGCCAAAAGGGCCTTTAATATTCATCCACCTGCTACAAAGGACAAAGTGCCAAAGTGCTTCCCACACGCTACCGTCAAAGGGATTCGATCCCTGATATTTGCGCTGCCCACAGTCTTAGCAAAATAGATATGCCAAAGTGCCATGCCTCATACCACGTTTGAGATTTCTAAATCGTTGCACTTTCTTCACTGCTTCCTTTTCAACAATTCGCACGAGCTCTTTCGAATTCCAAGGTAATTAACACATGAGAGCAAGGATGATTATTTGGTTTAATTGCCACCCCTTTATATAGTGTTTAATAACACTTTGAAGACGTCCGCAAAAATATTAAAATTGTATTTGCATGATGACGTCAATGGAAAACTTTTCATTTAAATTTGAATTTAAATTTTAAATAATTAAAATTTAAACTAAATATTAAAACTCAAATAACTCCATCATCGGGGCACATTTTTTGACAAAACGAAACCCCAACGTGGGTTTTAAGAAAAACCCAGATCTTGTTGTCCATGGTTTTAAATAAAACCTTTTATTTTCCCTACCTTGGTTTTCACAAAAACCCTTCATAAATCCTTTTGACATTTATTGCTCTATTGACATCAATGACAACATTTTAGCTTGGGGACTCAAAATGTCCAACAGTCTCTAACAATACTCTTTATGTTTATGTGATATTGGACAAGTTCTGTGTGGACTTGTTAAGCAGATTTGAGCAAGTCTTTGAGAAGGCTTGTGGACTGATTTTGTGTAAGCTTTTGTGAAAGCTTGCTATGTAGATTTGAGCAAGTCCTAGAGAGGACTTATTGAGCAGATTTGGACAAGTTCTGAGTGAGCTTGTTGAGAAGATTTGAGCAGGTTTTGAGTGAACCTATTGAGAAGATTTGAGCAGGTTCTGAATGAGCCTATTGAGAAAATTTGAGCAGGTTTTGAGTGAGCCTATTGAGCAGATTTGAGTAGGTTCTGAATGAGCCTATTGAGCATATTTGAGTAGGTTTTGATTGAGCCTATTGAGCAGATTTGAGCAGGTTCTGAGTGAGTCTATTGAGCATATTTGAAGAGAATATGAGTGAACCTATTGACAGAGATTTGGAGGTGACAGAGTATAGAGGATAGAGTCTTAGTGGATATATATCCAACAACTAGGACAATTGAAGACAGATCTGAGTGAGGAGTCTTCAAGTGGAGAGAGATCCATAAGTCAGTGCAGAAGAGAGACAAAGTCTTCTAGAAGATCACTAGCCAGAGTAGAAGGGGAAAGAGTTCTCCTATGGAAGAGATCCACGAACTTGAGATTAGGGGATTAGCATTCCTTTGGACGGATGTCCATAAACATTGTAATTGGGAAGGATTCTCAAGAGATTGATTGAGAAAGTTTTAGTAAAATATTTTCTTCGTGGAGTAGCCCGCATTGGGTGAACCACGTAAATTGTGGTGTCTCTATTGTGTGTGATGATTGGTGCATTGCTTTAGTTATTGCTATTGATATTGCCATTGATTATATTGATTAATATTGTTTGGGAAAGAAAAGTAAAAAGTGGTCTTATACTGTTCACCCCCCTCTTAGTATAAGCTTATGTTCTTCATTATCAATTCTTCTAATTGGATTAAAAGATGAAGATTTAACTAAGTTTGATATCATCATCAAAGCTTTCAACAACAAGTCCCAAGAGGCTTGCGGTGTTATATCTCTCCCCCTTAGAGTTGGACCTAAGATCTTAGATACCTTGTTCTATGTGGTGTATTGCTCCACATCTTTTAATCTCCTTTTTGGATACCCTTGGATTCATGCAATGAGGGTGGTCCCTTATACTTTTCATCAATGTTTGAAATTCAAATCTAAGAATCAATTGGTCACCATTCTAGGCGATCCTCACCCATTTCAATAATGTTCACTAGTTGAGCAAGCTCAATTTGATCTTCATTTATACCCATTATTTTCTTCATCTCACATGACTAAGCAATTTATAAATCTAAAAGTGAGTGAGGAACCATTAATCAATGTTTCATCATAGGATCAAATCAATCTTTTTATTCAAAAGCCTCTTCTAAATCTATCTCATCAAGGCTTGGAGTGGAGTGATGAGGATGAGGGACCGCATTCTCCCTCTTTGTTTTGTAGTGATGTAACTTTGGTGCATCTAGAGTTAGTTGTGACTCCATAGGAGTATGCTGAAGGTGACACTCTTTATGACATAGCTAATGAGGATGTCCCTTAGAATGGCTTCTTCTTTGATGGGCCAGTCCCTTGCATTGGGCAGGTTGAGTCTTCTAGTTCTCAAGAGGACTTTGGTTTTATGTCTCCCGAGGACCTTGAGCAACTAGGATTGATTCTTGCTACACCTTCTCTTGAGGATGAGTCATTCATTCTCATTGAGGAGACCGTAGATTTTAACATAGGTTTTGAGAAGATCCCTAGAATATTTGAGCTATGTAAAGCCTTGTCCATGGATGAGTAGGAGAAAATGACTAATTTTTTGAAATAATTTTATGATATTTTTCTTGGTCATATATCGACATGCCAGGGCTTGATCCCTCCCTTTTTATGCATCATTTGGTAGTGAAGCATAGTTCCAAGCCTGTTAAATAGAAACTTAGGAATATGTATCCTAAGGTTACCCTTTTAGTCAAGGAGGAGCTTTAATAACTCCTTGACATCAGTTTTATCAAAGCTATCAACTACTCTGATTGGGTCTCTAACATCATTCTAGTGGCTAAGAAGATAGGAACAATCAGAATATGTACCGATTTTCAGGACATTAATGTAGCATATCCCAAGGACAATTTTCCCTTACCCAACATAGATCAGATCATAGATTTCATCACCAAATATGGAATGCTCTCACTCATGGATGGTTTCTTAGGATATAATTAGATCATGGTTACCCCTAAGGATTAGGCCAAGAGAGCTTTCATCACACCATGGGGTACCTTTTGTTATAAAGTCATGTATTTTGACTTGAAAAACGTTGGTGCCACATATCAAAGGGCCATGACTTATATCTTTCATGACATGATGCATGATATTTTATAGGACTATGTGGATGATCTCCTGAGTCATTCCATACATCAACATGATCATGTTCATGATCTAAGATAAATTTTTGAAAGGCTTCAAGAGTTCAAAGTTTATCTTAAGCCCTCTAAGTGTGTTTTTGGAGCCACATCTGGCAAGTTGTTAGGTTTCATAAATTCTAGGTGAGGTATTGAAGTGGACCCCGCTAAGATAGAAACTATCACTTACATGTCTCATCCCTGCTCCTTGACCAAGTTGTGTATATTGCAAGGTAGACTTCAAGCTATTTTATGATTCATAGCTTAGTTGGTCGATAAGTGTTAGCCCTTTCTTAAGCTTCTTAAGAAAGATGTGTTCCAATAGAATTTTGAGTGTTAGCAATCTTTTGATGAACTCAAAAATTATCTCACTTCCCTACCTATATTAGTCTTACCTCTATCAAATAAGCATATGATGCTTTACATAATGACCACAACTTATGCTTGGGAAGCCTTGTTGGCTCAACACGATGATCAAAATAAAGAGCAAGCTATCAACTATATTAGTAGAACCTTGGTCGGATATGAAACCTAGTACACTTTCTTAGAGAAGCTTTGCCTTGTTGTGGTGTTCGCTTCTTAGAATTTAAGACACTACATGCTCATCCATAAGACATTGGTAGTTGTGAAGGTTGATCCTTTGCATTACTTAATGTCTAAGCCCCACCTTTCAAGTCGAGCTTCTAAGTGGGTTTTAGCCCTTAGTGAGTTTGACCTAACTTTCATAGGTCAATAGGCTAACAAAGCTCAAGTGATTGCTCTTCGGTTAGCCTTCGCTCCCCTAGAAGTTGTCCATCCTTTGGTCATCGAGTTTCATGATGAATGCTTTGGCATAGATACCAAAGAGCCAGAATCTTAGACTTTGTTCTTTAATGGAGCTCGATGTATGAATGGCACTGGTGTTGGAGTTGTTCTAGTCACCCCATAAAAACAACTCATCCCCTTTCCTTCAAGATTCATTTTTCTTGCATGAACAACACTATAGAATATGAAGCTTTGATCCTTGGTCTTAGAGTAACCATAGCCTTGAAGGTTAAAGTTCTATTCATATTTGGTGACTCTCAACTTGTGGTCAATTAGATTAATGATGTTTATCAGACTCGGGATGATAAGCTAAAACCATACAAAGAGATTGTGACCAAATTTATTTCCATGTACGATTGGGTAACCATAAATTCTATCCCTAGATCCTCCAACTACCATGTAGATGTCATGGATGTTATTGCATCCTTCTTTCCTTTGGAGTTGGATGATGATCAAGTATCTATTATCATTAGATAAATTTAGGAGCTTGCATTGTTTGATTCTTATCTTTTTTTGTTAGATGTTTTGACCATCAGAGCTTCCTCATCTGAGCCATGGTATACCAACATATTTAATTTTCTTAAGGATGGTTTGATTCTTGATGGTTTAGATTGCAATCAGCGTAATATTTTATGCAAAAGAGCGTGTTGATTCGTTATAATTGGCAATACTTTGTATCAACATTATTTTGAAGGCATCCTAATATGATGCCTTAACTTCGATGAAGCTTGGCTAGCTCTTAGTGAGGCTCATGAAGGTTCGTGTGGAGTCATTTTAGCAACAATGACATTACCAAAAAGCTCCTTCGTATGGGGTACTATTGGTCTTCCATGGATAAATATGCATGTGACCATGTTCGATGTTGCAACAAGTGTCAACGCCATGACAAACTTGTTCATGCTCCTTCTCAATACCTTCAGGTTATTTCTTCCCCTTGGCCATTTTTCATGTGGGGATTGGATATTATAGGTAAGATTAACCCAATGTCGTATGATGGTCACAATTTTATCATAATAGCGACAAAGTACTTCACCAAATGGGTTGAAGCCATACCCCTGGCCATGGTGACTGGAGCTCAAATTTCCAAGTTCATCTTTAACCAGATCCTATTAAAGTTTAGTATTCCTTCGATGATTATTTATGGTAATGCCACTCCTTTCAAGAATAAGGATGTCCATAAATTTTGTGCTAAATACAAGATTCAGCATAGGTGGTCAACTCCATATTAGCCTAAGGGTAACAAATAAGCCAAAGTATCCAACAAGTCTTTGATCAATATCCTTAAGAAGTTGGTTAATAAGATCGGTCGTTACTGGGATATCCAACTTTATCCAGTCTTGTGGGCCTATCGCACTAGTGTGCAAACTTATACATGCACTTATTCATACATCTTGGTCTATGGGACTAAGACGGTCTTTTCATTCAAGTTAGAGGTCCCTTCATTGTGCATCTTATTGTAAGATGCCTTGGTTGGTGATGAGTATCACTTTGATCGTTTGAATCAAATGAAGTTGTTGGATGAAAAACACATTCATGCCTTAGAGCATTTGTGAGCCTATCAAAATAGGCTCAAGTGATATTATTCCAAGAGAGTTTGCAATCATTATTTTGAGGTTGGGGACCTTGTCCTCAAGGAAAACCAAAAGAACACCAATGCTCGCTCAGATCTTAAAGGCAATTTTTAGCCCAATTGGCTAGCCCCCTTTATCATAACAACCAAGTTTGGTTCAAGGACCTATTATTTAGCTTCTTTATATGGTAAATAACTTAAAGAACCAATTAACATAATACATCTAAAGAGATACTATGCATAACTTGGCACTCTACATTTTCATGTTGTATTTAGCTTAGTTTTCATATTGCATTGGTTTATTTATTCATACTGCATGACCGCCTATCATATTTTACATGTTATATCTGATATTTTATTCGTTGCATTATGCTTGTTATGCAATTGCACTACTACTTGTTCATATGCCTAGCAAATCCCCAAACATAGGGTTCATCTTCGTACATTTTCATCATGTCTTTCTATATTCCTTGACCTTGAAAGTTATAATGACCACTAATTTGTCTTCCCTAAGTCAAGGAATATAGTTCTTCTTCTATGTATCCTTACCCTTTTCATGTTTTATTTCTCTATTTTGTTGAGACAAGGATACACGTTCTTTTCTTATATCTACGAATCTTGCTTTGTTCACACTTTATCCTTTCTTGATCTTTTTATTATTAAGGGATCCTCATGAAATAAGATTTATGGTGTTCATACAACCACTAAATATCTTATGCACATCTCTTCTCAAAATTTTAAGAAGGATGCACACATGCACCATTATTCTTATTCATATCTATTTCTTCTCTTTATTTCCCACAACATGCACACACAGGTCATGCTTCTCTTTGTTCACTCATCTTTTTTACACACCACACCCCTATCGGGTAGTACTCATTTTGGCAAATCAATCATATAATTTTAGCACCCCATACAAGATAGCTTCATGGTCACAAGTGAGGGGCAGTCTCCATTCGACCATTTGCGAGCATACATCCTAGCAGGTATATCTTTTTCCCTTTGGCCATCTTAACGAGTACTACACCCATAGAGGGTACCACTCCAGCTATCCATCTCTACAAGAATAACACCCTTACAAGATAGCTTCATGGCTACTATTAAGTGGCAACCTCCATTCAGCCATTTATACATCCTCATAGGGTTCCACTCTATTTTTTTTCTTTCTTCTTTCATTGTTTGTTTCCTTCTTCTCTCTTCTTTTTTTCCATCTGCTCATCCATGCATTTCACTTTGCATTCATTTTTAGCTTACATATTAGATTACATTTCACTTAGTATGATTCACTCATGCATTTTAGTTAGGATCATTTTGCATCGCATTCATTTTGTTTGTGATTATCATGCTCAATATATATATATATATATGATAATGCAAATTAATCCTTTGTCTTCCCCTTTTGTCTTTTTTCTCTCTCTTCTTCCTTCCTTTTGGCACATTTTCCTTTATTATTGTTTGTCACTTTGTTTTCTTTTGAGTCAGTCATTTTGAGTTTCCTTAGGAATTTGGCATTCCTTTTGAAACTTGAGGGGACATCCCTGGCCTAAGAGGAATTAAAGTTCCTAATGCCTAATTTTGCATGCCAAATATTCAAAGTGTCTAAAATGACACTATTTGTGCACCACCCCTTTCTTCTAAACCGACCACCCCTTTTTTCTTTTGTTTGCCATCTTTTTTGCCCATAAGTGTCTACATATTTCTTTGATGCATTTATTAGGCCATAAATACATCAAAGAGGGGGTGAAATGTAGATACAAAAAAATGACCCACCCAGATGAGTCATTTTTCCTTCGACTCCTTTGAGAGGTTCTCAAACTTGCTAGGAGCAATTCTGATCCATTTTTGTTGCAAGTGTGAAAAGGGTTAGGTCTAAGTGGCTCAGAAATATCCTGATTTCTGGCCTAAGTATGAACACATCATGTATTTGTCGGCAAGGGTGTTTGTCGGCATGTATTTGTCATTCTCTCCTTGCTTCCCTATTTCCTCTCTAACTTTCCTTATCCCTCCATCCCTATTCCCTCACATCCCTTTCCTCCCTATTTTTCCTCCTAGATTCCTTTATCCCTTATCTCTCCTTCTTCCTCGCTCCACGTCCCTCCTATCCTCTCTTTCCCTTATCTCCACACTACCTCCCTTCCACTATATAAATAATTGTAAGTTGTTTTTGAAGGGGGCTGCATGCGTAATAAGAAGAGTGAAGGTTATAATAAAATATTTATTATTGCTGCTTCGATTTGTTGTCTCACTGCGTTGAATTTGACCTCTGGACCTCGAGAAACCAACATCTGGTATCAGAGCCAGACTTCGTCGTCCGACGGGCACGGTTCCCGAGGCGAGGTGAGGTCAGAACGGGCATGGTTCCCGAGGTGAGGTGAGGTCAACGGGCACGGTTCTCGAGGCATGACCAGGTGGGCACGCACTCCGAGACAAGAGTCAGCCGGCTCGGATCCCGAGGCGGATCCCGAGCAGACTCAGACGCAGTTCCCGAGGCAGTTTGAGCATGGATCCCGAGGCGGATCGTGCACAGTCGAGTTGACAAGTGGCAGCGACGTGACAATCAAGGCAGTGACTGGACGACACGTGGCGCAGGGCGATTGGCAGTCTGGTTGGCAGCGAGTGGGCAAAATTTTGCCACGTGGCGATTCGTCGTGGCAGTGAGGTGGCGAACGGCGATTTGACAACGTGGCAGAAGTTATTGATTGGGCACAGCTGGAAAACGAGGGAGCTCGATCGCCCGAAGGCAATCAAAGCCTTTTGTGCGTCGTGAGGGTTAAAAACCCTCGCTGCGCATTTGCGCAGCCCATGTGGGATAAAACCCACTACGTTTTTTTTTTTTTTTTTAAATAGCCACCGGTGATTACAAAGGCGACCGCCTGCAATTAATTCCCGTCCAACGGACGTGGCTCAACGGTCGAGACATTTCATTTGCGCGCAAAAGATCACGGGATCGATTCCCGTTAAGGAAAAAACAATTTTTTTTTAACTGTTGCCGCTGTCGGGAGGTTACAAAGTGCGGCTCGTTCGCTTTCCTTCCAAGCAGAGCCGCTTGGCGCAGCGGCGAAGACCATTGCTGACTGTGCGGAGGTCTGGGGATCGAACTCCGCCGGTGACTATACAACAAATTTTTTTTAGAAATCACGTCGGATTGAGTAAAAAGGGAGTGTTGCACTTTATTTTGCAGCGGGTTCGTGAGGTCGCGCGGCTAAGGCGTTAGCTCTGCCCACCGCAGGTCGCGTGATCGAATCGCGACGGAAAGGTAAAAATTTTAATTTTTTGTTTTTTAAAGGTTTTTAATTTATTTAATAATTTTTTATATTATTTATTTTTTAAAATTATCTTTTTTAAATAAATTTATTTTTTAAAAAGGGTAATTTAAAAAATAATAAAAGGTTATTAAATTTATTTAAAAAACCTTTAGAAAACTTTTAAAGAAAATTTGTGAAAGGAAGAATAATGTGCTCATGGAAATGATAGATGTTTTGATCTGAAGGGTGCTATTATGCACTACTTTCAATTTTGAAGAGTTTTTTGTGGCCAATTAAAACTCGCCCAAGGGGGCTTGAAAATTTGCATACTGTGAACCTGAAAAGTGACGAGAAGTCTTCCGGAGCACCCGTTTAGCACCTCTCAAAAATTTTGGACTCCCCGTCTCGTGACGGGGGTGGCACGCCAGGGGCGCTGCCCCTTGGAACCCCGTTTAAGGGTTCAATATTGAAGTGGAGCCAGGCAGAGCCAAAGCCGAAACGAGCTAGCGGAGCCAGAGCCAGCGGAGCCAGAGCCAGTGGAGCCAGAGCGAGCCGAGCTAGAGCTAGAGCCAGTGTTGGGAGTCTCACAACAAGCAATCAGTAAGAGAATTACTTTGCTTTGTAATTGCTTATTTCAGTGAAATCAAAGTTTGCTTTTAAGTAGCAGAAATGGCTGCAAATACTTGTTTGCCAATTGGTGATTGGATGTTACAAAACAGTAGATGTTTTAAGACATGAATGTGCCAAAACTGAGAATGATGCAGAGGGAGGAACTCTGCTGACTGTAAAAATAGCTTGCACTATCAGAAGCTTGCTGATTCTGTAGACCATTGGAGTTGATTCTGATTTTGTTGGTTGCTATTTGCTGCTATTGTTTGAATGCAATTCTGACAAGGAGTACCATTGTTTGGTGAGTCACACTGCTACCCAAATAAGTGAGAACCACGTGAGACTGGTTTCACAATAAGTTGTTGCATCTTGCTGAAGAGAGACATATACGCTGAAGAGAGAAGAAGAGAGGAGGCAGTGTTGTGACATGGAAGGGTACTGTCACATAATGAGGATGAAAAGGCTATTTTTTGACAGAGTTGGGCAGTAAGATACAGTGAAGAGATTTATAGAACTGATTGCATTAAAAAGACAGAAGAGAGTTTTGCTACTGTTTGGTACCAATAAGACATAAAGGCTGCATCGATTCAGGAAAGGAGTGGCTGAGAACTTGGTGGAAGTTTGATGAATGGTGAATTGCAGAATGGCAACCATGTATGAAGATTTGGTTGTGCCTAAATTCGATGGAGATGATTATGCTTATTGGAGCATAAGAATGAAAACTTTATTGATGGCCAAAGACCTTTGGAGCATTGTAGAAGAAGGATATGAAGAACCTTCAAATTGGAGCAGCCTTCAGGAAGATGAAAGAAGAGAGAAGAAAGAGCAACAATACCAAAATTGCTTAGCCCTTATGGATTTGAGAAGAGGAATGGAAAAGAATGTTTTTCCTCTTATAGCCAATTGTAGATCAGCTACAATGGCATGGCAAGTGTTGAAAGATACATATGGGTTTGATAAGGACACCCATAAATCCATGTGTGACAATCAAGAAGATTGTTTAAGCAAGGAGGAGCCTTGCTTTCTTGAAGAAGTTTCTGAATTAGATCCTTTTGCAGGAGCTTTTGAAGACGCATGTGAAGACATGTCTTATGAAGAAGGCATGCATGATGAATTCTTCCTTACGGAGGAAGATGATGGAGAACTTCTTCTTGATGAAAATAAAAGAAGAGGTGTGTATTCCTCAAGAGGAAGAGGAGGAAGACGAGGATTTGCAGCTGATAGAAGGAAAAGTGATGAAGAATCCCTTCATGGAGAAGAGGATGAGAAAGAACCTAGTTCCCTAGAAGATCCTTTTGGAGAGTCTTATGAAGACTTATCTGAAGATTGTTTTGAGCAACCATGGGAGACTCTCACTGATGAAGACGTTACTTATGAAGGCATGGAAACTTGTAAGTATCAATTCTCTGTTTTAGAAGGAGAATATGATGAAAATTGTCAATTATTTCCTTTAGAGGGAGAATATGATGATGAAAAGCAAAATTGTATTGATGGAAAAGAGGATGAATGTCTCATTGAAGAGACAATTGTTGAAAGATCATTCTATGGGAATGATGTTTATTGTGAAGACCACTCTAAAGTGGATGATGGCTTGCTTGAAGAATCACTCCAAGAAGAAGGAAGAGAAACACTCACATTGAAGTGTTCCTTGCTTGAAGATCACCTAGATGAGGTGGTGGAAGATGAAAGATGTCTCATGGAGGAGGCATGTGCAGAAGAGTGTCTTATGAGGAAGACACCAAATCAGCTATTTATTGAAGATTGCTTCATGGAGGAGGCACAAAATAAAGATGAAGATGCAGATGATGGAGAAACACTCATAATGGAGTGTTGCATAGCTGAAGTCCACTCACATGGCGTGGAGACAAATGGAGAGTGTATTTTGGAGAATACACCAAAAATTCTCATGGAGGAGAGTGATGAAAATCTAACCCCAAATTGTTGGCATAATGATGGAAAAGCAATGTTCATGACAAATCATTGGCTTGAAGACCATTCACTTGGAATGGATGTATGCTCTCTTGATAGAGCAACTCAAGATATCCTTGAAGGAGACGATAAAATTGTTCCTCTACAGGGGAAGGAAAATATTAAAGATGAAGAGGAGCTTGATTCACAAATTGTATGGGATGTTGATTCCCATGACATTGTTGATTGTAAGGCTCAAGATATGTGGGATTTTGATCCACAAGAATTTGAAATTGAAGAGGAGATGAAAGTCATAAGCTTCATGCTCAATGGAGGATATCACTCATTAGGGGTGACAAATAGAGATGCTTCTTGTTCATCCACCCAAGAAGTAAAACATGAAAAAGGAGAGATTGATAGTTTTCATGTTGTGATGACTATGAGAACATCAATGCTTGAACCTAGGAATTATCTTGTACAGGCAATTACAAATCAAGAGGACGATTACTCATTTGGTGTAATAGAAAAAGATATTGATGGGTTCCATGTTATGGAAACATCAATGAAAGAAGAAATGAAGGGCATAAGTTTCATGCTCCATAAAGCAGATTATCTCAAGGCTGAGATAATAAAAGGAAAAGAACATTATGAGAAACACTATCTCAAGGAGGAGATAGAACATAGTGAGATAGTCACTAATGGACTTCATGATGCAATGGAGGCATCATCAAAGGAGATTGAAAATTGTCTTGAAGAGGCAATTATGGCTGAAGATCACTCACTTGGAGTGGCTACATTGCAGAAAAGAAGTTGTCTTGAAAAGGCGACAATGTATGATTGCTTTAATGAATGGTGTTTCAACACACGACCATGGATTGATCAAAGGAGAAGAGCTCTTAGTGAAGAGTTGATGGTTGATATTGAAGCACCATACCCCAAAGGAGAACTGCTACAAAATAGCTTTATGGGAAGCACCAAATCTACTCATACTAAAGGTAATATTTTTATGATTAATGATTTGTTTTTTGTGAGCAGGAATGAAAAGAAAGGAGAATATCTTCCAAAGGCATTATTGAGAGGAGATTGTCTCATAGAGACAACTTTGATGAAGAGTCTTCTTGGAGAGAAGACAATGATGGAGAGCTTGGGTCACATGGATCCAACTGATGTGTTAACAATTCCTTGGAAGAAGGAATCTTGTAAAATCATTATGTTGAGTGAAAATTTGTATGAGGAGCAACATTTTGTTGCATATGTAATTAGCTATTGCATAGCTATATTTTGTTTGAAGATCTGTGTAGAGGTATGTGAAATTGTAATATGGCAAAACCATCTACATAAGATGATGCATTGTACATACTCAGGAGGAGTATTAGGAGCTGAAATATGGTTTGAAGACCATAGAATGAATGATAAAAGGAATGTGTTGGATTGGTTAATGAGAACCAATACTTATGGTATTCTGGGAATGCCATCATTTGAAGGAGCTTTTGATGAAGGGGGAGTAGCTCATCAAAAGGAGGCACTCTATTACTTGCATGAAGGAGCAATAACAAAGATGGAGGAGATCACACACAAACAATGGAAGGAGTGCCCAAGACAAACAATTTTTGATTTCTTGTTACAAAACTGGAGGAGACGAAAAAGATTGAGTTTCTTCCAATGTTGTGATGCTGATGAGACTTTTTGCAAAAAGTCACATCAACATCAAGGGGGAGAATGTTGCAAGTGTGAAAAGGGTTAGGTCTAAGTGGCTCAAAAATATCCTGATTTCTGGCCTAAGTATGAACACATCATGTATTTGTCGGCAAGGGTGTTTGTCGGCATGTATTTGTCATTCTCTCCTTGCTTCCCTATTTCCTCTCTAACTTTCCTTATCCCTCCATCCCTATTCCCTCACATCCCTTTCCTCCCTATTTTTCCTCCTAGATTCCTTTATCCCTTATCTCTCCTTCTTCCTCGCTCCACGTCCCTCCTATCCTCTCTTTCCCTTATCTCCACACTACCTCCCTTCCACTATATAAATAATTGTAAGTTGTTTTTGAAGGGGGCTGCATGCGTAATAAGAAGAGTGAAGGTTATAATAAAATATTTATTATTGCTGCTTCGATTTGTTGTCTCACTGCGTTGAATTTGACCTCTGGACCTCGAGAAACCAACAATTTTTTCTCTTGTTTTGCCTTACTTTTCTTGACCTTGATCGAATTTGCACCCGATAATTTATGAGGTGCGAATTTGGTAAATCTAGGGTTTTTCTTCAAAAACCTAAATTTTTGAAGTCGATCCTTTTGGGGTGTCGGCCTAATCAAGGTTAAGTTTTGTTTTTTTTGCCTTTTAGCCCTCAAAACCCTCTATAAATAAGGGTATTGGATCCTTTTTTCTCCCCAATTACATGAGTTCCTTCTACAATCAAGCTATCAAAGAGTTCATGCGAAATTAGAGTTCTCTCATCTTCTAGTGATCTTTTTGCTTTGGTGTTCTATTGTTGGTGTGTTCCTTGTGATTTGATAAGTGGAGAGGATCTTGACGATAATTTGTCTTCTTGAGGGAGGACAGGTCCTCCATCTTTGCTCGTGCTTCTTCCACGAGATCACCAAGTTATTTCTTTGCATTTATTAGTTCGCACATTCATTTTATTTTATATTTTTTTGCATTTTGGTCTCTGTTTTAGGATTTTAAACTCTCTTGTGTGAATCCACATTCTATCTGCTATAAGGTGTGGATTCGATGAAATATTTACTTTTATCCATCGGGCGTTCTACATCTATTTTGGCTTTATTATCGAATCCACGCTTGATATCCTATAGGTTGCATATTCAGTCTAGTTAGGTTTTGGGGTGACTATTCATCTCAAAACCCTAGGATTTCATTTTGCATGCCCTCTACATTTTGTTTCATCTCTGCATTTCATTCTAATTTTTATCATTCTATTTCACCTACATTTCATATCAAATTAGCTTGGGGTAATTATTTATCTCCAAACCCTAGTTTTTAAATTGCATTCTTGTTCATGCTTTGTATCCATTATGTTTGCATTTCATTTGTTGTTCTATGTTGTCATATTCTATTGTGTTTGTTCCAAAGGTCAAAGCTCATTTTTATTACAAATGATCAACTAAAAGGACTTAGGGGGCTTGACTATTATACCTTCAAGCTTAGTCTTATAGCAGCCTAAGAAGGCCCCTAAACGCTAACCATATTTTATAATATTTTTGTGAAGCTATTTTACAAATCTGAAGCTATGGGATATCCTGTATGTAAGGGAAATATTGGATCAAACATCATATCAGATAAGTGACCTTGAAAAAGTTGTTAGGTTTTGTGTTGTTTATTTTTATCTTTTCTATTTTATAGACACCAAAATCTAGGCATTTACAAAAACCCCATCCACCCCACCAAAACTGCATAATAATAATGTGTCTAAGGTTCAACTTAGGCATATTATTCCTGCACATTAATCCATTTTCTAGATTTTATTAAATATGGAAAATATCCCCCTAAGATACCTTGTGTCTCCTCATGACATGCATCCTAGCCATAACTACCCCTCCCCTTGCCACATCTCATACACATCACTCCACTCTCACCTATCCACATGCCACCACTCCACCTAAGTGAGACACTCTAAGTGATTCAATGCAACTGCCCAATTCTTACCACTTGGTAGCCCTAGCTTACCACCTATCCTTTCCCTTCAAAATCCCCAAAAGTCTATAAAGGCATCATCAATCCATAACCCAAAAGAGGCTAGAAAATACATCATCACATTGCCAAAATTAATACAAGAGGTCATCAACAATATTTCTATTTCTTTTTGTATTCTATGCATTATTTCCAAATGCTACAAGCATCAAATATTAGGATTTGTGGTTGCTTTTTATCCATATCAACAAGTGCTACTAAACCCCTTTTGTTTGTAAGCTTATATATGCAGGAAATAAATTTCTAAAGGTTGTTGTGGCAAGGATGGTCTGCGAGAATAATTGAAACCCATCCACAAATTTGGTTGCAACAGAGAAGACTTGAAGACACCCACATCCATTTGAACTGTAAAAGGGGTTTACCCTCTTTTGCCCATTGTAATAAAAGAAAAAAAGCAAAGTATTGTGAATATACCCCTACACACTCGGGGCAAATTATTGTAAAAAGGAGACTAAGGCTCCACTATTTTTTGAAAAATAATTTGAAAAAACTTGTATTAAAACAAAGATCATTTACAAGTTGGGATGATACTTCTCCTAGACTTAGCGAGCACCTATTTACAATAATAAAAGAAGATTTGCATTGGATCCAAATCTCTAAAGCCATATTTCTACAATGGTTGTTCACCTATTTACAACCATAAAAGAAGATCCAAATTGGAGCACAAATATCTTAAACCATATTTCTAGAATGGTTGTCCAAATTACCTAAACACTAGATTTGCTCACCAACCTGCCTAATCATCTCCTCCTCAATAGCCATGTCACTATGTCACTAAACCCCTACCTCCTTCTCAGTGCCCATCTTAGCCAGAAATTCTACCACTTTATTTAGATCTCTACTCACATAAACTGGAATCACATCATCTAATTCCCTCCACAATTCCTTAATTTGAGTGACAAGAATCCTCAACCTCCATGTGTTCAAAGCAAATTTCCTCATGTAATCTAGAGATCCAACCATTTTTTGAGAATATAATTCTAGGATTATCCTCCTGTAACCTTGTAATACTACCCAAATAGAAGTAGAATTGATAGCTAAGGCTTCTACTTCATTGTTTGCGGCTCTTCCCAAGCCTTGCAATTCTCAGTATAGTATTGTTCCAACATGATTCTGACAAACCACTCCAATTCCAGCTCTACTCGAATTGCCTTTTACAACTCCATTAGTATTAATTTTAATCCAACCTTCTGGGGTGGTTTCCAACTAGCTTTATCTTGCCCCTCTTGCACTTCAACTTCCTTCTCCATTGACCCTATAACAACTTGAGTTTCCTCTTTAGCATACACTACCACAATTTCTATGACTTTGCTCCAAATGACTTGCCAAACTCCATCTAAAGAAGAAAAGGTTTCTCTAAAAATTTTGCCATTTCTCTCCAACCACACTTACCACCAAATGAATTTTAAGCCAAGCTCCCAACCAATACAAAGAGCTTTATATTTAAATATATCCCTCTTCCATCTTTCCCAAATATTAATCTAATTCAAATCACCATTAACTTGAATTTTATAATATAAAAACCATATCTTCCAGATCTGGTGCATGAATGGGCACTCAAACATCAAGTGATCAGCTGCTTCCTCACTCTTGTAGCATAAAAAACATTGATATGGACCAATGAGTCCCCTACATCCAGGCAAAAAAGTTTACTTTAGGCCAACCCTTGGACTGCCAAATCTTTCTCCAATCTTCAACCTGATATGCATGAGGAGGATGCTCTGGAAGGATCTTATCATATCCATCCTTCATTGTGTAGACACTGAGGCTCCCATACCCAATCTAATTCATCCTACTCATATCTACCTATGAGAAATATTTATACCAAGATTTTAGTCATGATGGGTGTCAAATCCGAAGGGATTGAAATTGGACACTCATCCAACTTCTTAAATTGCTTAAACTTATAATCCCCCAGCTGTGTAGTGTTGAAATAACTTTCAATTTGGACCCAATCCCTGGTTTCCATGGCTATTTTTATTGGTTATAGTTTAGGAAATTCAACAATGATAGGTGGATATTGATCCCATGAATCTATCCAAAATCTTGCCTTCTCCCCTCTCCCCACTTTCCAAAATAATCCATCTTTTATTGTCTGAGATACTAACTTAAGATCCTACCACACTAAGGATCCATTACCATCCAAAGAGAAACGACCCACCTCATTTGGGTTTACCTATCCCAAATACTTACTAGTTAAGATTCTATTGAATAAAGATATTTGTTGGGAAATCCACCTCCAATAAAGCTTTCCAGCCAAAGATTTATTATTTAAATTTGATCTTCTCAATCCCAAACCTCCTTTTACCTTGGGTTGTCTTACTTTCTCCCAACCTACTAAGGCCCATTTCCTCTCTCCTTTTATTCCTTTCCATAAAAATTTTCTAGCCATCTTGTCTAACTCTTTCCATATGGTATGTGGGGCAGCAAGGATAGAAAATTTATAAATTAGCATGGCCTAAATGACTGACTATAAAAAAGTTAATCTACCCCTATAGCTTAACCATTTTTGAGACCAATGATTAATTATTTCCTTGATATAGTCCAAAATATTCCTCCAGATATCTATTTTTAGTTTTTTAAAATGCAAAGGGACCCCCAAGTATACCATTGGGAGAGAAGTCCTTATGAATCCCAAGATCTCTAAAATTATATCCTGAAGCCTTTGATCAAGATTTAAAAAGATCACTTTGGATTTTTTATCATTGATGACTTGGTTTGTAACCATAAGGTAGACATTAAGTGTATCTCTAATCATTCTTGCTTCCCTGAAGCTGGCCACTCCCACCAATCCTGTGTCATCCACAAACTATAGGTGAGTCAAAACTTCCTCACCCATCTTGATACCTGTTAGCAAACCTTGTTGTCTTCTCCTCAGGATGAGTCTACCCAAGCCTTCATCCAATAGGAGAAAAAGATAGGGGGAGCAAGTATCTCCTTGACAAAGGCCTCGAGTAGCTCCAAATGGTTGCGAGGGAAGACCCTTGATTAACATTGAGTATGTCAAAGTAGAAACATAGGTCATAATCCATTTTATCCAATCCTAAGAGAAACCAAAGGCTACCATCATCTTTTACAAGAAGCTTGAAGAACACAAGCTTATATTGAGAGGGAGGTGAACAATATAAGACCACTTTTTAACTTTTTCTTTTTACTTCATAAAGCAATGCAATGAACCAATAGAAAAATAAAAGTAGTAATCAAACCAGTGTACAAGTCATCACACAATTGAGACACCAATATAACGTGGTTCACCCAAGGTGGGCTACTCCATAGAGAAAATATTTCACTAAATTTTCTTAATCAAATCCTTTGGGAATCCTTCCCAATTACAATGTTTATGGAATTCCTGTTCAAAGGATAATCCTTCCCCTAATCAAATATTTATGAGCCTCCTAACCAAAGGAGATTTCCTATCCCCCAAATAAGTATTTATGAGCCTCTTGCCCAAAGGAGATGTTCTATCCCCAAAAGCTCTGTAAATGATACTTCAGAAGATCACTGCCTCTTCTACCGCTAGCAGGTGGAACTCCTTTCCATAGAAGACGTCCTGTCCTCCTTGATCTGGCTCTAGAGACTTCTATCCTCACTGATCACCTCCACAGCTGCTCATCAACACCTGTACTAAACACAGTCAGTCGGTCTAGCACAAGTCCTCTCAAACTTTGTCACAAATCTGCACCAAACTCAGTCCTCTGGTCTAGCATAAATCTGCTCTCAAATATCTGTCAGATCTATCCCAAGCTTAAGCCAAAATATTGAACAAATCAATCACAACTACTCACAAGTATTCACCAAGACTTCATCAAATCTGTCCACAAGTTATTCAACAAGAACCTGTCCAAATCAGTCCACAAGTTCTCCATAAGAACCTGTCCAAATCAGTCCACAAGTTCTCCATAAGAACCTGTCCAAATAAGTCCACAAGTTCTCCACAAAAACTTGTCCAAATATGTCCTAGCAAGCTCACCAAGAACTTGCCCAAATCAGCTCAAGCAAGTTTACCAAGAAACTTTCCCAATGTGAACACACAAAGAGAATTGTTAGAGACCCAATGTGTTTCATCCAATCATATCAAATCAATATCATAGAATCATAAAGAGAATTTTTAGAGACTCAATATGTTCTATCCTTCAACTCTCAATCTCAACTCAAATAAATCTCATAGAAGTAGTATACTTTCGTAAGATCTTGAACCACAACCCAACAATTGCCAATAATGTAATATCAAGGAATCAACTCCTCCAACATAGAACCATAACTTACTATCAAACCCTAGCCAAGTTAGTTTTCAAGAACTCAAAGCAATCTCTCTCTAAGCATCAAAAAGGAGTTCAATATATTTCCAACTTCTCTCAAATGGGAATGTTCAACTTAACCACACAACCAAGTTTATCAAGCAAAGTACAACTTGATAAAATCAAATCTCAAAGGAGTAAGCCCAACTCATGTATCAAGTAAAGTATAACTTGATCAACTCAATCTCAATGGAAGCAATCTCAAAACCAAACTCTCAACAACCAAACAACTCAATTAGGGTTTCAACAACTTATAGCAATGGCATAATAAGCTTCTCACTCAAAAACCCTAAAGAAAACTTCAAATGCTTCCACTCTCATAAACCAGAATTATGCAATAACTCATAAAATCATCATGATCTCATAATGCATAATCAATACTTCCACTTTCAGAAAATAAGATCCACTCCAAATAAGGAAACTTAATTTAATCCTTTTCACTCCAAACTTATTTTTAAAAAACCATCAATCAATAATAGCCATGGAAGAATGTGCCCATACCTTTAATTTGATGAAGAAGGAGAACTCAAAATCTGTCACAACACTAACTCTCAATTTGCCACAAATTAGAGTTAGCAACAATGGAATAATGCACAATGATAAGAGTCCTAATAACACCTTATCACTCCAACTCATCAATAATCAAAACTCACAAATATACATATCAACAATATTCCTTTACACCTTATAACTCCTACTTAATATATCACAAAATAACTTCAACCTCAAAAATAATTACAAGAGAATATCCACTCAATAACTCCAAAGGCTTTCTAACCCCAATATGACATTAAGCACAATTATTCCTTAAACCCTTATAACTCCTAAAATACATTTACTTCTAAATGCATTTACCATATAAACATAAAACATCAATAATAACAATATCAAATCAATATTTCTATTTAACCTTATACCTCCATCCAATTACCAACAATAATTGCCAAGTCAAATCAAATATTCCACATTATCAACAAAAGATTTACCTTGGCCAAAAATCAATTCTCCAACCTTAGGAGAAGTGTGGAGACACCAACATAAGCGCCAAAGCGCTTCCTCCTCCAAACTCGTGGTCCAAAGCAACTATTGTACCATGTGCACAATAATATACGACCAAAAATGAAACATGCCCGATGCGAATCGATCTCGACACCTCTGCCTAGCGAGCGCCTTCACTCCACTGCCTTCATCGTTGGAGCACAAGTGCCCAACGAAACTCTCAAGTGCCACTCATCATTTTACCTTCCCTTTGCTCGCAGAGATTAAAGACAAACAAATTTTTCTTCCTCACAGGCGTACGAAATCGAAACTTAAACACAGAGCAATACGAAACTCAAAAATCATAGAGCAATCCAAAATCGAAGGTCATAGAGCAATACAAATTCGAAGGTAATCGCGCAAATCGGAGGTACTTAAAACCTTAGGAAATAATACCCTTTAATAGTATTTCATCCCATGCAAATTGATGTCGGTGCTCCTTTCAAACATTATGTTTTTCATCCCATGCAAGTTGACGTCGGTGAGGTAAGTCTTTTACATGAGCGCCACTAAGGGTTTAGAAACCCTTTCAATAATAATTATTATTTTATTAATAATAAACTTAACTTAAAACCTTTTCAAAGGTTTGAGTTAATTTATTTATTAATAATCAAAATGGACTTTTAAAGTTTTTTCAAGGAGCAAAACCTTTTCACTAAGCCAAGATGGTTTTAATAAAAACCCTTAATGGGTTCAGATGGTTTTAAGAAAAACCTTTAACCTTGTCACCATGGTTTTAATAAAAACCCTTAAACAAACATCATGGAGCTTTCAAGATCTTTTTTGCACTAAACTCTTTTTGACATCAGCACAAATTCCTTTTGACATCAACATAAACTCCTTTTGACATCTATGACAACTCACAAACATGAAGCTAGGCAACATACCCAAAATTTCCAACAAAGCTCCACTCCACCCTATCATAAGCCTTTGACATATCCAATTTTATGAACATTCCTCTATTACCAGATGTTTGCATTGAATGGATTGTCTCCTAAGCTAGAACCACACCATCCAATATTTTCCTACCCTCTATAAAACCCCCTTGCTCCGAGGAGATAATGCTATGTAGAAGAGGATTTAACTGCTCAGTTATTACCTTTGTGATTATTTTATATATGACATTGCATAAGACAATAGATCTATAATTTGAAATATGCACCTCCTCCTCCCCTTTTGGAATTAAGGCAATGAAAGTATGATTTAATGCTTTAAGCATTCTTTTACTACTTTTGGACTCCTCTATAACAACCATTACATCCTCCTCCAAGTTGTCCCAAAAGGCCTGAAAAAACTCAATTGGAAAGCCATATCGACATGGTGTTTTTTTGGTGCTCATTCCAAAGACTACATTCTTCAGTTCCTCTCTATCAGTGGGTTTAAGTAAGGCCTAATTTTCTTCTTCAAAGATAATAGAGGGTATGACAACAAGAAATTCTTTTTGAGCCTCTTCATATTGCACCATACTTTCCTTAAATAGTTTAGAAAAATAATCCATTGAATGGAAATGCATACCTGGAATTGTATCAAAGGAGTTTTCGTTCTCATCTTGAAGAGCTTCCTTGTTGTTCGTTTGTCTCCTAGCACAGGCAGCCCAATGGAAAATTTTGGTATTTGTATCACTTTCTAATTACCAAGTGGTTCTTACTCTATATTTCTAGTAGGTCTCCTCTGGGTTGTCAATGTCCTCAACCGCTTTATGCAATGCATCATCCTCTTCTTTTAGTTGCTCTGTAATTGTTCCTTACTTTAAGTGTTTTTGAACCTCATCCCATCTAACCACCAATGGAGCTCTTTGGACCTGGAAGTCTGTCTTGTTAGCTCACCTCCATTATTTTAGTTGATCTTTGACATAATGAAGCTATTTGTGGAATCTAAACATTATTGTCCCATATTTTGGACGGTCTTCTTCCCACCATTGTGGAATTTTCTTTCGAAGTTCCTCTTTTTGTAACCAAAATTTTTCAAATTTAAATGGTTTGTGATGTTTCACTGTCTTGATCCCCCCTTCCAACAAAATGGGAAATTGATTTGAAACTGGACCCTCCAAAATCTGAAATTGTATAATCCATTTTACAAATGCTTCCTCTAAAATCAAAAAATGGTCTAACTTCACCTTCCTGCTATGTGGCTCCCTCCTCTTATTATTCCAAGTATAGTTGGTTCTAGGGCATTTAATATCCACCAAGTGTAATGTCTGGACTTGGGCAATCATAAGTCGATCCCCTGGGTCCAAAATTGGGGTTCCCCCTTCTTGATATCTAGAGGATAATTTAGCATTAAAATCCCCAAAAATAATCCAATCTAACTCTTCCCTTGAGACTCTCATGTTATGCACAACTTTCCATTGATGCATCTGACCATCTAGGTTTTGAGCCCCATAAAAATTTATGATTAAAACATGTTCAGTTGTGACATTGTTCCTAAAATGTGATGTGAGAACACCCCTCCAAGCTATATATTTTATTGCATTCCATTCAAGAGAGTTCCAAAAAGTAACTATCCCCCTTGATGCCCCTTAGGCACCACTTCCATATGACCAGCACCCCTCCAAAGTGTATTTGTTGTTTTAAACATAAGATCCAACAACATTTTTGTCTCCTCGATAAGCAAAAAATATGTTTTACATTTTTCTAAGAGTCTTTGAACAACAGATTGATGGGTTCTACTGTTTAAACCCCTAACATTCCATGATTGTATAATCATTGGTTAACTTGAGAGCAATAAAAATCTAATGGTCTCATCGATCCTCTAGTGATCAGTTTGTCTCCTTGAACTGCTATCAATTCCTTATTTGATTTTCCACCCACTCCTTGAGAGCTGCTATTTTTTTATCTCTTTTCCACTTGAGTTATCCCTAGAGTTGACCTTTCTCTATTCTTTTCTGCTATGCCCATGATGACATCCTTAATTATCGGTTGCTCTTGGTTATGCATTATCAATACCCCTACACTCTCTGATTGCGGTAACTCATTGTACTCAATTACCTACTCTATGATGGGAGGATATGAAATAGGGGCTTGAACATGGCTGTTATTATTTTCAATATTCCCATCCACTCCTTCCATGAATTGTTCTTCTTCTTGGTCCATTAGTGTCTTAAAGATCTCATATCTATTGGAGGCCTTGAGTTGGGTTTTCTCTTTACCATATTTTTTCCTTTGCCTTCTCCTTCTTTTGGGTTGTTGAAAACCATATCCATGTGTTTCTTTGCCCTGAGAAACATTGGTTAATAACTTTATTAATTGTTGACTTACCCTCCTTAGGAATATTTGACATTCCCAGAGGAGCCTCCATTTTTATGTTCTTATTATTTGGTCACGATCAGGCCAAATGCCCATATTTGTGGTAAACCCTACATCTGAAGGGCAATGCCTCATAATCCAGTTGTTGAATCCAAGATAATCATGTAAGTTCGAGTTCCACATCTACTAACAAAGGTTGGCTAAGATCCATTTCCACACATAATATTACATAAACAATTGTGTTTCCTTCCATTGTGTCTTTGGAAACACCCAAATGTCTTCCAAGGGAATTGTCGATAATTTCCAATACCTACTCACTCCAAAACTCCATTGAAAGTGCATACAAATGGATCCAAACCGGGACAATAGTGGGTTCCATTCGAGGATCAAATCCCACTCTCCAGGGTTGAAAAAATAATCCTACTGGACCATGATTCCTCTTTTATGATTCAAAAGCCCTATTTCTATTAGTAAGTGAAGAAAAACTAACAATAAAATATCCATTGCTAATAAACCACAAAGAATACTCACAAAGAGGCTCCCAGTTTTGTCGAACCCAAGAATGTAAAAAATTTAGGGTAGGGCGAATACCCATGAATTTACAGATCAAATCATAATTGGCTCTATATAAAATTGTTTCTTCGACCATCCTTTGATCAATGACAATCTTTGGCCTTGATTCTGACTGTGATAAGCATCCATTAACTCGTTGAGATGTTGATCTATTTCCAGTAGTCGTAAAGAGCATTTTTAATGCATTTTTTTGTGCTTCTTTAGTCTATGATGGAGATTTATCCTTTAACAAATCTGCAAAAGAACTATGTCTCTAAAATAGGATTCATAGGTGTCCCCATTGGGCCCTCTTGGGGCAGTAACCTTATCTTCAAATCCATAGTAACCAGAAATCTCTTCGGCTACCCAATTGATGCCCTAGTTTTCTCTTAAGATAAAAGGATTTTTCGACTAAGGCTCCATTGTTTAAATATAAAATCAATTATTTTATTTACATTTTCTTGTTTTCTACTTCATTGCTTGGTGTTGTCTTATTTATTTCATACATGTTCACACCTAGGTTATAAATAAATAAATAGGTTATAAATAAATAAATAAAAATATTTGATTGATTTTTAGGCATTTGAAAGGACAAGAGCATATAGTGTACATTTGGGGTTTAGCATTGTTTATTCACTTGTGCCTTTGCTCAAAAGAAAATTAATTTCATTATTGTAGCTTAATGTTAAAAATTATTGAATCAAAGAATCATACTAGGGTTAGATATTATCTTCTTGCATCTTGTATGTATTGCATCACTCTTTTATTTGCATAGTTTGGTTTATAGAGGCCAGACATAGGTTTTTTCTAAACATATACATTAAACATTTCCATCCCAAACTTGGAGTGAGTCCTAAAACCATTATTGGTGAACCCTTTTCCTCATTCCTCAAGTGTAGAGATTATAACACACCCCCGTGGTCACCTCGGCTTCCAATGGATCCAACCGAGAATTGTACGTGGTAGGGTAGTTTTTCCCCCTCTACAAAAGGAAAAGAGAGGGAACATAAAATGAACAATCCTAAACTAAGGGTCACAATGAGATAAGATCACAAAATATTCTATGTATTAATGGGATAAATAACACATGCATCATTCATAATAGTTAAGGTGAACATGGTTTCAAACCAACATTGTTTTACCTATAAAACCTATATAAAAACTAAGGCAGATACTAACCATAGCTCCTTATATAGATTAACATACACACAAATACCATGATAGAAAGAAAGTAGTCAAATATTTATACATATGCGAAATATTCAATACATGTATGTTAGGAACCTTCTAATAAAAATAAACACATTCACATAGATATTGCAAATAAAGCAAAAATTCATGAAAGAACAAAATATTACAATATGAAATGTAAATGCAAAAACATATAAATCTCACAAATCACAACATATAATTGTAGGTCTCTTTGAGGGGGAAACCTCCTTCAATAATTTCATTCAATTGTGAAAAAAGATACATTCATTTATGGGCCATTATCTTTTAAAGATACACTTTATTCAACCCTAACCTAATGCTCAAGAGTTGGCTTAAATGCAAAGTGCCACTCAAGCTATAATCATTTACCAAACATCAGTTACATTCTTAAAAATAGTTAAATGAAATGGCCCCACTTATCTAGGTGCCTCAATTACCACACACCATTACAAAATATTATTATAGGAGGGTCCCCACATTGGAAAGAGGGCATTACATAATAATATGAGAATTATAAAATAATGTTAGGATGGGGTCATAACAATGTATGCTAGAAGGAAAGAGGCTTGAGGCTTATACACAAAGTGACTCAAGGTTCAAGTCTAGACCAATACATAGAAGAAACGAATGTAAAATTATGCACAAGGCCAGATGCTAGGCACAAATATACAAATTCCCCCCTTTATACTAGGCTTGAAGTTGGGTATTTATACAATCAATCCAAAATTTGAAATTCAAAAATTCCCTAAACTCAGATATGGGTGGAAGACCTATGACCTCCATTGTTTCTTGGATCAAGATATCCTTATACATTCATAGTTGGTAGGTTTGAAGCTGATTAAAGATCTTTTCTCATTGAATTCTTTGCAAGTTGATATCTCCTTTTAAATGCTACATTCATGAACTTTTATTCTTTTGGAAACATAGGCTTTGGCGATGATCGCAAAGCCAACTCTTGCTCACCATGGAAGCTTCTTACCAATCTCAAGGCTGATGCTGATCTCGTGGGCCTTGTTTCTTTGCTTACCCTACTCTTGGAGAAGTGTCTCTACTTAGGTCTCCTACTAGATCCAATTGGTGTTTGCTCTTGCTAACTCTCATTTACACTCTTGATGATTATTATTTTGCATGCAATATGGCCTTTGGGATGTTGCTTGTGTTGGAATATATTCCATTATTTGACATGTAAAATAAGTGTCCTAGTTAGGTATGCATGTATAAATTTATCTATCATGCAGTCATAGAATATGGAAGGCCAAGAGTCATAGCCATCCAAGAGTCATTGTATAAAGGCTATATAGATATGTTGAAGCCTTAAGTTAGGTGACACTTACTAGTCACTTACAAAGCATTGTACTATTTTTGTGAGATCTTATTAATGGCAGTTTTATGAGTTCATGTAGAAGTTTTCTATGAGTTTTACTTGCTTATTATATTGCCATTATCATAGTTATAATATTGCATACTTATTTCATTACTTCAAGTTACATTTTATTAAATTTATAGCTTCAAAAGCTAACAATGGTATTAGAGCCACAAGGGACCATTCTAGTTTCCACCATTCATCCCTCGCTGCATTTTTGCAAACCAGACTTGTCATTGTGCACCGCTGCATGCAAACACCATCATCTTGGGATTGTTTTATAGAAGGAAATTAGAGGAGAATCAATGATAAGAAAGCTAATTTTAAGCAACAACTATAGCTGTAAATTCTACTGACAGTAAAAGAAAGGAACTACAAATAGGTGTGTTAAATTGATGCCATATACATTATTATTGCAAAGTTTTTGAAGGTGTCTATTAAATTTTTTTTGGAGAATAAAATTTTAGAGCCATTTAGAGCTAGCAAAGAAGAAGTTTTTTAAGGTGTCATTAAGATCAGAAAAGATACCATTTCACACCATTGATTTTACAGAAATATTACATATTACAACAACAAAAGTTACAGTTTAATATGAATGATAAGGAGTTTGATATAAGATGTTTTTGAAATAGAAAAATATCAGATTTATTTTACATTCATTAGTGAGATAGATTTACTCTCATTTTTAGAGAAGTTAGCAAGATTATAACAACATTATATTGAGTTTTAAATGAGTTATAAGTGAATAGTATATGTTGTTTTTAAGTGAATGTAAAAGTAAAGTTATCCTATATTTATGAGGAAGAATGTCCATCAACATATAACAGTTTTTTAGAAAGAGAAGAGCTCCAAGTTCAAGGCAGATTTCAGGAGTTTAAAAGCACCAAACGTACAAACAGTGGTAAAGAAAATCACTAAAAGAGTGGTGAAAACCACCAGCACATTGAGCACCATTCAACACCAGAATACAGGGGGCAAGCTCTACAATAAACGTCCACCCATTTGCAAGAAAGAATCACTAAAGAGTGCTAAAGGAAGAGAGCCATTAAAGATCAAGATTCAACTAGCCAGAGGAGTAAGAAAACATCAACTACAACCTGCAAAAGATCAATCTACGTAAATACTATGAAGCACTGCCATTATATCTACTCAAAGCAAGGCATATTATTAAAAGGATAGTAATACAATGTGCATTATCAAAGAAGGATTATTAATAGATCAAGCTACCAAATAAAATACCATAGGGTCACCATCGGAGCATACTACAGCTGGAGCCATCAATGAACGCATCCAATGTCATCTAGAGAGAGAAGAAACCTCACACAATGTAGTTATAAAGAAATAAGAATATGTTGGAAGAAAGTGAAAGTAAAAAGGTATTTTAAAACTTTGTAATTTCATATGTTGGAGAAAGGAGCACATGCATAAATGCTTGTAACACTTGTCCTAAGCAAGAACAAGGAATATTACCATTTGGCACAAGGGTTAAAGTTGGCTCACATAAATTTCTAGGAAATAAGAGCGCTCAACGCTCTACATCATCACCTAGCAAGTAAGAAAAGTCTAGTAACTCCCAAAAAACAAGGAATATTGTTCCAAGTGTTCATTCATTATTTCATAAATGTTGGAGCCACCAAGAAGGAAATCAAAGCCTCTTGTAATGCCTATAATACGTGGCACTCAACAAATGAAAGTAGAAGTGCTCATATAGCTGAGGTAGCACTTATATAGTAAAGTCTAACACCTTACATAGTTAATTCAAGAAGGATCATTAAAGAAAGGGTGAAAGCGTCTTCCAAGCACCATACGTAGCAGTTTTCAAGCAAGGTTGACTAGAAGGAAAAGCGCCCAACAAGTCAAGAAGGAGTGCCTAAATATTTGAGGTAATACTTACTATAATATTTTTCATATTAAAGGCTTATATTGGTAGGAGGAATAAGGAACTAAGAGAATATATTCTAAGGTTAAAGTTTTAAAGATATTAGTGGAGTGATAAGTATTTTAAAACCTTAGAAAAATCAGAATATAATTTTTGAAGCCTTTTATCATATTTTGAAGAGTTTTTTGGGATTTAAAGTATTATATTTGAGTTTTGTAAAATTGCATATTTAGATTTACAAAACAAAGTGAATATTTGCAAAATTGCTAAGGTTGGAGAAATAAGGCATACAACATCAAATTAGGATTACAAAATATTGCAAATATTATTTTTCTAAATTTCTAGAGTTGGAGGAATAAGGAATCCTACTTCAAAATAGTTTATGAAATTTAGAGTTAAATATTTTATTCATAAATTTGGAAGACAATAGGAACCTCTACATCAAATGAGATTATAGACTTGTGAGAAGAACCATGGACTATTGGTATATAGACTCAGGGGCAAGCAGACACATGATTGGAGATAAAACCTTATTTAAGTCTCTACAAGCCATACAAGAGAAACCAGTTACAATAGCTGACAACAAGACCTATAAAGTAGAAGGAATAGGAGATATTTTGGTCAATCTAATAGATGGAAAAGGGATAATAAAAAATATTTTATTTGTTCTTGGATTAACTACCAACCTACTCTTAGTTTCACAACTCATGGATCAAGATATGATAGTAGAATTCAAGACCATCAAAGGTAGAAAGCAGTGTCATATTGTTAAACAAGGAGAAATGATAGCTACAAGATCTTATAAAGAAAATCTATTTGTTCTAGACACTACTGCTCATCTAGCTCTATCAGTCGAACTTCAAATGAAAGAGAATTATGGCATAAATGGTTGGGTCATACTAGTGCATCATCCTTAAATGAAATGATCAGATACAAAATGGTTGAAGGGATACCAAATATTTCATGGAAATCTACAATCTGTCCAGAATGTTTAGTAGGAAAACAACATAGAGTACCTTTTGAAATTCATCAACATAGATCTCAACAACCACTAGAGCTAGTATACACAGATCTATGTGGTCCAATGAATACTACTAGTATTGGAGGGCACAAGTATTTTCAGCTTTTTGTCGATGATCATACCAGAAAAATGTGGGTCTACTTCATGAAATACAAGTTAGAAGCTTTTGACTACGTCAAAAAATTCAAATTTAAAGTAGAGAAAGAATCAGGAAAGACTATTAGAACTCTTAGATCAGACAGAGGAGGAGAATTCACTTCAAATGAGTTTAATCTATTTCTCAAAGAAAATGGTATTAAAATACAACTTACTACAACTTACTCCCCACAACAAAATGGTATTGTAGAAAGGAGGAATAGATCCATAATGGAAATGGTAAGGTGTATGATAAAAGAAGCTCATTTGGATAATCAATACTGGGTAGAGGTAGTTCAAACAACAATATACTTACAAAATAGATTACCCACAAGAATACTTAAGAATATTACTCCTAAAGAGGCATGGTCAGGAGAAAAACCAAGTGTTGCAAAGTTAAGGATCTTTGGATGCAAAGCTTATATGCATATTCCAAAACAAAAATGTACAAAGTTAGATGAGAAGAGCATGGCAGGTATATTTGTGGGTTATGATGATGAATCAATAGGGTACAAAATAATAGATCCACAAACAAGGAAAGTGTATATAAGCAGGGATGTAGTGTTTGATGAAGGATTCAAAGATGACACTAGAGAAGAAGAAGAAAGTAATTCAGAAATTGTTCTAGAACTTACAAGGGAAACAATATCAGAACCTCAATTTGAGATAGAAACAGAATCTACAAGAGAGATAAAAATAGAAACTATAGAGGAGATCGAGTCAAAATCAAATCATACAGAATCAGATATAGTTTCCCAAGAAAAGAATCCATATGGCTCAGAAATACTCTTAGAGAAGCAAATTTGGAACAAATGCCAGATCTTACTACTACAAGACCACAAACTTGTAGTCAAAGCAGAATTAATAGAGGATTACTATGTGGTATAGAAGAACCTACAACAACACTTCAAGCACTAAAACACTCACAGTGGAGAGCAACTATGGAATCAGAATATTCATCATTGCAAAAGAATAAAACATGGAATCTAGTAGAGTTACCTCTAGGAAAGAAAGTAGTAGGTTGCAAATGGATTTATAATATTAAGTATAAAGTAGATGGAAGTCTAGACAAATACAAAGCTTGCCTGGTGGCAAAAGGGTATACTCAAACAGAAGGAATCGATTATGAAGAGATATTTGCACCAACAACCAGAATGACTACTATCAGAGTAGTATGTGCCTTAGCAGCTCATCATGGTTGGAAACTACATCAGATGGATGTCAAGAGTGCCTTTCTTAATGGTGACTTAGAAGAAGAAGTCTTCATGTCTCAAACAGAAGGATTTGTTATCAAAGGACAAGAACATATGGTTTGTAAACTAAATAAATCTTTATACGGGCTAAAACAAGCACCTAGAGCATGGAATATAAAGATTAATAGTCATCTACTACAACATGACTTCAAGAGGAGCACTTCAGATCCAATTTTGTATACAAAAAAGGTTGGGAATGACATACTAATTCTCATAGTGTATGTTGATGATCTAGTACTTACAAGAAGTTCTAAAAATTTGATAACTAAAATAAAGAGGGATCTTGAAAATGCTTTTGAAATGACTGATCTAGGGCTCATGAGTTATTGTCTTGGTTTAGAAGTACATCAGAATAAGGATAGTATTACAATCACATAGACAAAGTATGCAAAAACCTTACTAGAAAAATATAATATGGATAGTTGTAAGCCTAAGGATACACCTATGGAACAAGGACTACAATTATCCAAAGTTGATGATACCTCTCTAGTTTCAGCTACAAATTATCATCAGTTAATTGGGAGTCTATTGTATCTAACAAATACTCGACCAAATCTAGTTTTTGTAGTTAATTATCTTGCAAGGTTCATGCAAGAACCCAAAGAAAGTCATTGGAAAGCTACAAAAAGAATATTGCACTATGTCAAGCAAACCACAGACTATGGACTGACTTATACAAAGCATGATAAAAAATTTTGTCTACAAGGGTACACAAACTCAGACTATGCAGGATCTATAGATGATAGAAAATCTACTTCAGGATATATCTTCTATCTTGGATCAGGACCAGTTTCATGGCACAACAAGAAGCAACATTCAGTAGCACAATCATCCACAAAAGCAGAATATCGTGCAACTAGAGATACCATCTGTGAAGCTCTATGGTTACAATACATCTTATTTGATTTGGGTATAAATAGAACTACAACACTAATACATTGTGATAATCAAGGAGTACTTAATTTGATCAAAAATCCAATCATACATGAGCGAACAAAACACATTGAGGCTCAATGTCACTTTATCAAAGATCATTTTTAGAACTGACACATCAGCCTAAAGTATGTACCTATAGAGGAACAACGAGCAGATATATTCACAAAGGCACTGGGATGAAATAAATTTTAGATATTTAGAGATCAGTTGTGCAACCCAAAGAATCATCTCAAATAATGTAATACAAGGGGGTGTTGGAATATATTCCATTATTTGACATGTAGAACAAGTGTCCTAGTTAGGTATGCATGTATACATTCGTCTATCATGCAGAGTCATAGGAATATGGAAGGCCAAGAGTCATAGCCATCCAAGAGTCATTGTAGAAAGGCTATATAGACATGTTGAAGCCTTGAGTTATGTGACACTTACTAGTCACTTAAAAAGCATTGTACTATTTTTGTGAGATATGATTAATGGTAGTTTTATGAGTTCATGTGGAAGTTTTCTATGAGTTTTACTTGCTTATTATATTTCCATTATCATAGTTATAATATTGCATACTTATTTCATTACTTCAAGTTACATTTTCTTAATTTTATAGCTTCAAAAGCTAACAGCTTGAACTCCAGTTTTAGCCATGTTGTGGTTGTCTTTGTTTCAAAGGGCTTGGTTACCATGCTTTTGCATCGAATTTTCACCCAGACTCCTTTCAAGGATTCAATTTCCTTTGTTTTGCACTTTATTGCTTCAACCATTCCCTGAAACTTTGGTCTGGGTAATAACATTTTATTTTTTCCATCGAAATTGGTATATAGTGAAAATTCACTACACTTTCCTAAGATGATCTAATTGATTTGGCATTTTTAGGAACTAGTCACCTAGTTTTAGCATTGACTGACACTAATAACACTAGTTAATCATAGTCAAATTGAATATGCAATCCAACCCTATGGGACTCATAAAATCCATCTATAGGATTAAATATGGAGAAAAGTATAAGAAATGGCAAGAACATTGACCTTTGATAGGTCGTCATACCAAGGCATCACACTAGATGACAAGAAACACACATAATTTTGTCAATGCTCTTGATAGTAAAGATGTAAAAAATAGTTTTGGTAGGTTTTTTATGGGATTGGGCCTATCCTAAATAGTCTAATGGATGTAGGGACCTACTAGATGAGTTAATGGTGGTACCCATGTATGTTGGGTTTGTCACATGGATAGGAACCAAAATGTATCAAAGGTATATTAACCTCAAGAAAAACTTATTTATACTCTTTGTCTAACTCAGGAATTCATTAACAAGGAATGTGCTAAATAGTACATACTTGTTGATTTTTGTTTTGACCAATTTCCAAATATTCAATAATTAAATTTTAATTGCTATAGATTTTTAAAATAACTACTAATAATTTAAAAATAATCTATAATATATAATTAGATGGCATGAGTTCTAGGAGTCAAAAATATGGATGTCTAATATAGGGACCTAGGTTCAAAACTTGTTAAGTGATACATGCATAATTTACAAAATGTTAGTTATATAACCTGAGTGGGCTTGATGATGTAGGATTAGTACTCTTGATAGGAGATCCAAGGTTTGAATTTAAAAAGAGGTTAGTTATATACACTATATGCAATCACACAACATGAATGCCTCATCCCACATATAATGGATCTAAAGAACTACAAGGTGTTATTATATGCGTAATCTTTGTGGATCTTAAAAAGTTACTTTACTTAATACCACAATGTGGTTTATTTAAATATCATGGTAATGCGGTCATTCGGTAATATGTGTAGGGTTCAGTCCCATGCAACCCATTAAAATATATAATAGTTTTAATGTAAGTTGGTTAAATGAGGTGAATTTGGGTTCTACCTATATTAAATCATCACTAGATTATTGTAGTATTTAAAAACTACATAGTGGTATTGCAACTTCAAATAACAAGATTTAATCTCAAGTCTTTGCATTAAAGTCCATGTTTTTTTACCACTAAATCTCATGATATTTGATGATAAATTGGTTAGTTATATGAAATTGAAATTGATTGGTATCCATCCATATTCACCATATTATGTCTATTTAAATTAGTGTAAAACTCTACCCTAGATTTAAACCTAGGATTAACTATTTGGAATATGTGGCTTTTCATTTTTAGGCCCACTCAATTTATACGTAGTATATATTATATAATTTTAAAAAACAAATAAACATATTTACATAATAAATCATTTTGAAATTTCAATAAATAAATAAAAAATTGAAGGTGTCTTTTTTCATGATCATGTAACTTTAGTTATCTATCTATCTATATATATAGATATATATATATCTTGCAACATGGGCGAGTGTGTGAGGGGGTGGGTCTGTGGTGGCTTTGTGTTAAATTCCCTATTGATAAGTATAGCTCTCAACTTTAGGAGGGGTCATTTGTGCATAATTATGGATCTCAAAACATTTTAAAAAATGAAATAGTTAAAAGGCCCATATAATCTTTCACTTTACTAACAAAAAACACCTCCTGCTATTACTATATTAGCCTAAAGGCCAGTATAAGTATTTTAAAAAGATAAACAATTTAAACATAACATAATACTATATCAATGAAGTGTTTGAGCATGGATGCAATCCGTAATATCATGGATATATTATAAAAGGTCCCTTTCCATCCAAAAAATTCTTATCACCTTTGAAAATGAGACTGCAATCACTTCCTTCACCATGCTCCCCATTCTTACTATAGACTTCATTTACTTTTGAGTTCAAGTATTTCCTTCACTTAACATGTCATACCTTCCTCTAATTGGTGGCCCTTACACACTTCATAATGACAACCTTCATTTGCTACCTCCTTAGCTCAATTATCTCCTTCTCTAAACATGACATACCTTTCTCTAGTTGGTGGCCGCTACACACCCCACAATGGAGTGGAATGTTGGAAATTAAAGTAAAAATTTATTTTTTAATTTACTTTTATTTACCTTTACCTGGATGGTAGATGATGTGGTCGACAGACTCCAATGTGTACGGCAAGTGGAAGGACGACAGACAAGAGAATTCACTCCTAAATTCTTCTTTCCTCCTTATTTCTTTTCTATCCTATTTTCTCTCCCTAATTTTCTCCTAAGCTATTTATGGCTTATTCCTAAGTTATTTAAGGTTGTAATTTAGGCTTTATTGATTAAATGAATTTTTTGGAGCTTTACAATTATTCGAGAACCATATTTGGTATCAAAGCTGGACAGGGTCCGAGGTAGGAGCCTGCAATAGGCACAAGACTCGAGGCGAACAAGGGAACCTGTGCCAGGCATGAGACCCGAAGAGTGGATAGAACCAAGTGGACATGTGGCAATCGACGGATACAGGACACATGGCAAAGAGCGGATAGGAGGTTGATGTGGAACTCGAACGGTAACTCAGAGGATGCAAGACACGTGGCGAGGATCGATTGGACACAAGTGGCAAGGGTGAGTGGCAACAAATGCGCTTATGTGGTGGAGCGTGAGTGGGTGGAGGCTTCAAAAGGGAGGCTTTCAATTGCCCATAGGAAATCGAAAGAACTATTGCTTGTTAGTTCTTTTAAACCACTAAATAATCCCTACTCTTGTGCATGTGGGATATTATCCCAAAACATTTTTTTTGTCTAAGAAATTACAACAGTCAGAGAACGACTTCGTCGAAGCAAAGTGAATCGTAGCCAACAAAGGAACGAAACAGATGTGGATTTTACAGTAAATAATCCTCATCTAGCACTGTTGCAAGAGAAATCAATGCAATTCTGACAAAGTTCAACCAGCGGATCATGTGCGTTCGTAGTCCCACTCATCGTTGTAGCAAAGAACGTGCAATGGATCTCTGGTTTGATTGGATCGTGCAGTGAATCAAAGTTGTGCAATGGAAGACTGTGTTTAATTTTTTTTCCTTTCTTCTCTGTATTGAATCTCTCAAAAAGAGTTCATGGTTCTGTTATTGAAGACATCTGACATAACTGGTAAAAGAAACCCGTAAAAGTGTTTTTGTATTGAAAGAAACCCCAGAAAAAAATTGTATATTATCCTCCTGATACATCATAGATCTATAAATGGTAGAAATAAATTATTTATCAGCAAAGTTTTTGTAGGGTACGACATAGAAGATAGGGTTTTAAAATCTTATCCACGATGGCTGAAGAACTAAGCACATCAGGTTCGTAAGGAATCTCATCCGAGGTGCTAGCCGACTTGGCAAGAGGGCTAGCTTGTAAGGAAGGAGTCAAGGGTTCGACTCCTGCGGGTGTAATTTTTTGTTTCAAAAAGTTTTTTAAAAGCTACAAAGGGAGTAGCTTTATAAGGAAGTGTGACTTCCTTAGCTCACGACAGGTGAGCTACTGTCGTGGCAAGAGAGCATGCGGTAAGGCCCAAGGGCCATCATAGGTCAAGGGTTCGAAACCCTCTGACCTCACTTCTAAAGTTGATTTTTTTAAAATTATTATATTAAAAAACTATTTATATCATATTTAATAAATTAAAACATAATTGTTTTTTAAATTTTTTTTAAGCAATTATTAATTTTTATTAAATAGAAATATATATATTTTTTTTAATTTTAAAAAGAGGACATTGCCTAGGAGCAATTCATTGTAAAAGAAAAGTTTTTGATTCAGGGAATCATAAATCTGGTGTAAATAAGCCTAAGAGGATTAGTTTTGTAAAGGACACAACAAGTCAAATTGTAAAATTGTAACAAGGCATTGATGATAAGACCAAATGGTTGTTATCATGCCTTATGTGCAATTTTAGCACAAGAAGGTGCAGAGAGATTTGATAACGAAATCAAAGGTTATGGACTCAACATTGTGTTTAGTTAACTTCAAAATACAGTGATCTCACATCAAAGGCATCCTGACTCAGGGTAAGAGGCAGATTTTAAAGACAACTCATTCAAGAGTCAATTTGAACAATCGAAATCAGTACAAGCTGCACCACAAGAATCAGAGTATACACACTACAGTAATTCAGTGGAAATCCTAGAACCATAATCACCGAAAATAATATAGATAAGTGACGATGAAGAAGAAGTGGCAGATAACTTTGTAAATCAAGAGATAGCATCCCCACATCAAGAGGAACAAGCAGTCAATGATAGAGTAGAACAAGTCAAATGACTTAAATTTGTAATCTCTTCCTTCTTCCTTCTTCTTCTTTCCTTCTTTCAGTAAAAGTACTTTATTGTAACCATGAAATAAACAAAGTTTTTTGGTAACTATGGCCTCACACAATAGCTTACCTATACCAGAATTTAACGGTTATGACTATGAGAATTGGTCTATAAATATGAAGACCTTGCTCATAGGTAGAGGTTTGTGGGACATCATAGAAGAGGGCTACACAAAACCCTCATACTGGACAACACTTAGTGTCGTAGACAAGAAAACACGAAAAGAAGAGAAAAAGAGCAACTCATATGCTCTTTCTCATCTCCAAGCCGCATTGGAGAAAAGCATATTTCCCGAATTGTTTCTTGTACGACTGCACAAGTCGCATGGAAAGCATTGAGTGATGGATTCCAGGGGTAGTAATCAAGTGAAGCAGGTAAGGCTTCAAACATTGAAGCGAGATTTTGAAAATCTCTGAATGAAATATGATGAAAAAGTCGATGATTATTGTGTTAGAGTAAAAGCAATTGTAGATAAAATGGTTACACTAGGCAAAGAAATAAATCTTGAGACAATTGTAACAAAAGTGTTGAGAAAAATTACACATAAATGGAATCATATTGCCATAATAATAGAAGAATCCAAAGACCTTTTCCTTTTAACATTCGATGCATTGATCGGATTTTTAATGTCACATGAAGAGAGGTTTCCTGAAACTCCTTCAACCAACTACGAAGGGGATGATAAGGCCTTCACTTCCAATGAAAATAATGGAAGAGGATGGGGAAGAGGTCAAGGTAGAGGTAAGCAAAGAGGTAGAGGCAAATGCAACTACATAGGAGGCAATTCCAATAGAGGAGGCAACCAGAACAAAGGAGGCAATTCCAATAGAGGAGGCAACTCATACAGAGGAGGCAACCAACAAAGAGGTGGAAATAAGAATCGAGGTGGAAATCAAGGACAAAGTGGCAATCAAGGGCAAGGAAGTGACAAGTCCAATTCAGCATGTTTCAACAATGGCAAGCCAGGTCACTTCGCTCGTGACTGTTGGTCAAAATATTCACAAGCCAGCAACAGTCAATATGGAAATTATGGAGAAGAAGATGATGCTTCTAATATTTTTCTATCATATGGACAATCAGATCAAAATCTAAATGACACATGGATTCTAGATACTGGTTGCTCAAACCATATGAGTGGCAAAGAAAATCTATTTGCTACTCTAGATTCCACTTATAAATCCCAAATAAAATTAGGGGATGACAAAGCATTGCAAGTAGAGGGAATTGGAGCCATGGCGGTTCCAACCAAAGAAGGACTAAAGAAAGTGAGTGACATCTATTACACTCCAAAGCTCCAACACAATCTGCTCAACGTTGGACAAATGATGGAGAACAATTACAAGCTTGTATTTGATGAAGGACAATGTATTATTTTTGATAAAAATAATTGTAATTGTGTCATCACACAGGTCCCCATGACCAAGAACAGGTTATTCCCTCTCAAATTTGGTGAGCCAGGGGGAGCTCAACTTGTAAATGTAGCCATAACAAATCCAAGTATGTTGTGGCACTTGCGATATGGTCACCTTAATTATACTAGCTTGAAATTGCTAAATTCTCAAGCTATGGTGATAGGACTTCCCAAAATCAACGAACAAAAGGAAGTTTGTGAAGGATGTGCTTTGGTAAAGCACTCCAGGTCGAAGTTTCTGAAAGGACAAGCGTGGAGAGCTAGCTATCCACTTCAGTTAGTACATTCAGACATCTGTGGTCCAATGCAAACACAAAGTCCCGAAAATAATTCTTATTTTCTCACTTTCATAGATGACTTCTCTAGGATGTGTTGTATTTATTTCTTAACGCACAAAGATGAAGCATTTTATTGCTTCATAGATTTCAAAAACAATGTAGAGAATCAAAGTGTGAATTATGTAAAATCTCTTCGGACAGATCGAGGAGGTGAATACTCCTCAAAAGAATTCTTGAACTATTGTAAAGCAAGTGGGATCAAAAGTCAATTAACCATTGCCTATACCCCACAACAAAATGGTGTGGCTGAAAGAAAGAACTACACCATAGTTGAGATGGCGATCGATGCTTCAGACAAAGCATCTAACTAATATGTACTGGGCTGATGCTATAAAAACAAGTGTATATATTCTAAATAGAAGTCCAACTTCTAGTTTAGATGGCATCACTCCTTATGAGGGGTGGTACGGAAAGAAACCAAATGTAAAGCACTTCAAAAATTTTGGTTCTTTAGCATATGCCCACATTCCTTATGAGAAAAGGAAGAAGCTTGATCCCAAAATTCAAGCATGTATATTTCTAGGGTATTGTGAGTCTACAAAAGCATATAAACTCTACAATCCCAAGACTCATAAAATTATACTCTCCAGGGATGTAATTTTTGATGAAGGGGGAGAATGGGGTCATCAAAGAATTTTTGTTGATGATGAGTCCCAATATGTAAATTCTTCATAGGTACAGCAAATACAACAGGTGTCTCCAAAGAAAAGCAAAGGTACACCACCCCCTCCAAGATCGAGAAGTTCAAGTACATCAACCGCCAGTCCAAGTCCTTCTCCACAGAGATCAGTAAGTTCTTCATCGATGGATATTGACTCTCCATCAAGAGGCAGAAGAACTTTACAACATCATCCTCCCTTTTAGATGCTGGACCAAAATTTTCAAAGAAGATTCACTAGAAGCCAAGCCAGTGAAATGAATTCAATTTTGCAGCAACTTGAGAATTTGTAATTGTATGGGGGTGATAACTCCCAAGAACCTAGAGGAGATGAAGTCAATTATGCATTATTTACTAGTACACAGCTAGAACCATCTAGCTATGAGAAGGCATGTACTCAAAGTGTATGGCAAGAAGCCATGAAAGAGGAAATAACCTCTATAAAAAATAATGATACATGGGAGCTAGTAAAGCTACCCAAAGGTAAAAAATGTGTTGGATGTAAATGGGTCTACAAGACCAAGTACAATGTTGATGGAAGCATTGAGAGGCATAAGGCGAGACTAGTAGCAAAATGTTTTACTCAAAAATAAGACATGGACTATGAGGAAACTTTTGCTCCTATTGCAAGACAAGAGACAATCAGATCAGTTCTTTCCTTAGCAGCCCATAAAGGATGGAATGTTCAACACATGGATGTAAAGAGTGCTTTTCTGAATGAATACTTGACATAATAGGTTTATGTTCAACAACCTAAAGGTTTCCAAGAACAGGGAAAAGAAAACCTTGTTTACAAATTGAAGAAATCACTTTATGTCCTCTAGCAAGCACCAAGAGCTTGGTACTCATGCATTGATGGCTATTTCAGCGAGTATGGATTCACAAGAAGCAAAAGTGAACTACCTAAAGCATGGAGTAGACATTCTCATAGTTTGTTTGTGAGAGTGACGTAGAAGGACGGCGTACCAGATATGATGCAAACAAAATTGATATGGTATAGATGCTAAGTCCTACGAATGAGATGAATAAATGCATGAAGGAAATGATGCAGAAATGAGATGCAAGCAAAACAAATTGAGGCCTCTTTTATTAATGTTGCTTTTAATCTAGTTACAATACGTCCCCCGTCTAGGGCTCAGAATGTTTGATACAGTTCATTACATCAATGGATGGTACTCTTCTAGTGTCTTTCGCATGCCCACATTCGAAATGGGCGGGCCAAAAGTTGTCGTCGCTTGTGTCCGTGTGTTCGTCGTTCCTTGTTGCCCCTCTGGTGTTCTTGGCGGTGAGATCCTGCATGCAAAAAAACAACAAATAGTTAATAGCATATGCGGATATAGGAAAACATGCAATCCCCAAAGCCTCCGGCTAGTTAATATATAAAAGAATGAAACGATGGTCAAAACATGTCATAATGAATTCAAACTTTGGTAGAGGCATGGAGACATCGTTAGGGACACATTGCAAAAAGAATAGTCAGGAAATCATGCACAGGTTTCTAATCGCTCTGGGGTGGGACGCTGGGGACTATAGCGACCTTGCAAATGTCCTGCCCAGAGGTCTCGAAAACTCCTACAAACTTGGGGTTAGACTAAAAGGGACATTTTGAGATGACCCAGAAGGTCATATTTGGCAGATTTTGCCCAAATTGTCCTGTATCCGAAGGCGCTCCTTGTAGGTTAGTAAACGCATAAAATGATAAAAACAAGGTCAAATCATGTCAGAAACCAATGAAACTTGGACAACAGCATAAGTACATTAGATACAACATAATGCAAAAAGAACAATAAAGAAATCATACCCATATTTCTAATCGCTCCGAGGTGGGGCGATTAGGACTACAGTAGTGCGAGGTGCACCCGGGGGTAGGACACCCACCGTTTGGGGCTTAGTTTTGGCACCAATCCAAGTGGGATGGGTCCAAAACCTCCTAGGGGGTTGTGTCGATGAGTTTGGTGTGGGATTGTGGTCGATTGCTTGGGTTTTGGGTCTAGATTGCATTCGTAGTGCTCACTCGATAACCTCTCTTCCAAAAGAGAAATTAGGGATGTAGGAAGCACAAAGAGGAATGGGGGTATAATTTGGCAACACTCCATTGCTCCAAATGCTCCAGCTCTGTTCTCTTCTTTGGGGTGAGGAGGTTCACCTTTTTATAGACCTAGGGGTCTCCTTTGAATGCGCATGCGAGGGCGCCACTTGGCTCACCATGCCCTTTTGGGGGAGATAAGATTCCTCCCTGATTTAGGGCCTCCATGATCAGGGCATGCTTGACTAAAGTCTCTCTCTCTCTATGATTTGAAATCATTCCTCACACTTGCATGCCTTGAAGGTGAAGTTGGGTGGCAGATCTGGATTGCCATTTGTCAAGGCTTGACTTTTTGCCAATCAAACCTGCTAATCATCCCACCCTGGAGTGATTGCTACTAATCGTCCCAGGGTAGGGCAAATAGGATTCTAATCGTCCCAGGGTGGGACGAATAGGGAGCAAAGTGCTTAGAAGGTGCCAAATTGACCTTTGACCTTCCAAAACTGATTTGGGAGTTGTTAAGACCACTGTTTAACCTTTGGAGGCTGCCCTAGGGGGTATGTATGCCAATTCGATCAGTGCTTGTAGTCACATAATCGGATTGGTGTTGTTTTGGTGTCTACAGATGCCCCTTTTTGGGATGCACTGTGTGTGGCACAATGCTGAGCAAAAATAAATGACCAAAGCACTTAATGATTAGGGTTTCTCAGTAACCTAACCAACTTTTGATGCCCCAAGTATGGAAATGGCACGCATTCTTGAATCCTTGCTTCTGACGAGCTAAGGAGCTTAACTCAAGTGTAACCTTTTTCAGTGAGGTGCACTTGATCTTGGACATTGTTCAGGCATGAATAGGCAAAGGGCACAAAATTCTGTTTGAGGAACATTTTCTTCATGCTTCCAGAATGCCAAGTGTTTGTTTAGCTTATGATTATTGCTTGTTTGCTGTCCCAAGCAGGAGCGTGATTGTCTTTGTCAATGATTCTTTGAATGCATGCCATTTCCTTGATTGGGTGTGTATTTGTTGATTTGGTGACTAAGTGTGACTACCCCCTCAAGCGACGAATCGATGAGGGAATGACCAAAATTAGAAAAGCGATGAGTCGCTTGACCCAAGATGACATTTGTAAGGATGCCTTCAATTGTTTTTGTTGAATGCGCATTGCAGTTTTTCAGTAATCGGGCCTGTTTTTGGTGGGTTTTGACCCATTTTCTTTGATGTCGATTGGAGTAGAAATTATCGAAAATCCTCCTTCCCATGGAGCGGTCCGGCTATGCTAGCCTTCTTAGGGAGTAGGATAGTGAGTATTTGTGACCTCGACGGTGGTTCTTCATGCCATGAATGTCAGGTGCAAAGGCACCTTTGTTCAACAGATTTATTGTTGTTTTTGGTGCATTTTTTTGATGTAGTTTTTATTGCTTTATTTCTTGCTCTATAATCGTCCCAGGGTGGGACGATTACCAATTTGGTAATCATCCCAGGGTGGGACGAGCGCTAACTAGAGCGCTTATCCCAGGGTGGAATGATTATAGGCCTAACAACCTATATAAGGACCAAAACTAGGTTTTGGGCTCATTTGCAATATTTTTTCTTGGTGATTTGGAGCAGTGAGGAGGGGTGCGAGTGTGCGTAGTAGAGCGCTGCTAAAATTTTGCGAACATCATGAGTGCGAGAACCAAATATTCAAGTGGAGGAGTCAAGGCGAGACCAGTATGATATTCCTTCTCCCTGCCTGTTATTCGTTTTTGTTTTATATGAAGTTAAAAACTCACATATAAATGTTTGTTTGTGTTATTTTGTTTTTATTCGTATATCAAGTTGAAAACCTAATATATGATTTTTTTATTATTATGATTTTGTTTTGTTTTGTTTTGCGTTAATATTAAGGTTGAAACCCTAATATTAATTTTTATATTTTTGTATTGTTTTGCATTAATATTAAGGTTGAAACCCTAATATTAATTTTTATATTTTTGTTGTTTTTGTTTTTTTGTTCACATTAAGGTTGAAACCTTAGTACGATTTTTTGTTTTATTTTGTTGATTGTTCGTAGATTAAGGTCAAAACCCTAATACGCAACTGTTATCTGTACTTTGTTTGTGATTGTGTTTAGGTTTAAAACCCAACACGTTGTCATTTTATTTTGTAGTTTTTGTTCATGTTAAGGTGGAAACCTTAGTACGATTTTGTGTTTTATTTTGTTTATTTTGTTTTTTACATTAAGGTTGAAACCCTAGTATGATTTTGTTTGTTTTTATTTGTTTTTATTTTTTTGTTCATTGTACAGTTATTTTCATGTATGATGTCGTTGTTGTACAGTTTTATGTGGAATGATTTTGTACTTTCGCTATACATTATTTTTTTGTACTTTTTACGTTGTACTTGTACTGTACAATTGTAAATTGTAGCTTGTTGTTCTTATGTACAGTTTTATTTTAATGTTTTTGTGTTTATATTAAGTATGTACTTAATATATTTTTGCGTTTTATTGTGTTGTTTCAAGTTGTGAAGAGTCGGTACCTCCAGTCGACTATTTTCTCTGATGCCCAGGATGCCCTGACAGTTGGGGATTGGGAGTGGCTTGATGCCCTTGGGCTCAAGCACGTGACGCGTCTGGAGCCTATGGTGGGGGATCGGGCATATTTGACTGCCCTGATCAATTTGTGGGATCCCCATACCAACACTTTTCATCTTCCAACAGGGGATATGACTATGACTCTGGAGGATGTGTATCGGATTCTACGGATTTCGATAGATGGACTGCCTATCCGGATGACCCATCGAGACCAACAGATAGCAGTATTGACATGGTGTTTTGGTCTAGCAGTGGAGAGGGGGGTGGAGAGGGTTATGGAGAGGGCAGAGGATGACTGCCAGATAGGCGATATTCTGGTGTAGTGGTGGTTGGAGAAGGGCGTATTAGGGGTGAGGCATGCTTTACTCATGGCCCTCATTTCCAATATGCTACTTCCTAACTCCTCGAGTGCGAGGTTCCCTTGGAACCTACTTGAGTTGGTTTTCACATTGGTGGAGTGTCCTACATTAGCTCCACTTATTATGAGATGGGGTCAGACGTTGTTGGCACAACTGTACGATGAGCTGTACGAGGTCCGCTGCTAGAAGTGGAAGGGGATCGAGTGCAGCTATCTCTTACAGTGTTGGGGGTGGCAGCACATAGTTGTGGAGTGGCCGCAGGGTTTGCCTTGGACCACCCGAGGTGAGATGGTGGATCGGGAGATTGGATATGCCAATTTATGGTGGCGGTTAGAGGAGCATGGATAGAGTCGACGGTGGGCAGGTGACGTAGGTCACTATACTGATGCCTTCTCTCGTCTAATGTCAGGGCAGGTGTTATGATGGTCATATTGGGACTGTACAGCTTGGCCTGAGGCTAGAGAGTGGCTCTAGTGTGTGCATAGGGGTAGGTGGTTGATTGGGCGGCACGGGACAGAGCAGGAGTACTTCCCGTATGTCCTGGTGAAGCGACAGTTTGGGGTGCGCCAGGGATTGCCTGGTGATCCCTTGATCTATCGGTGTCATGGTGATGAGAGGACCCTAGTCTGGCCTATCATTGAGCCATTGGGCGAGGGGTCTGATGTAGTTATTGATGTACCCAACATGGACGATGTCGGGGTAACTACAGAGTATGAACGATGGTGGATTATGCGGTGATGGCAAGGTGAGGGGCCTCTAGGAGACGTGGATATGGCAGCAGCAGGAGGTGGGGGTGCAGAGGCACCGGTGGAGGGTTGGGGTGCTCCGCTTGATGATGTTGACATGGTGGAGGTCGATGACTTCACTGGTGATGGAGATGATTTGGGGGTTTCGGATCAGTCGGATGTACAAGATGTCCCGGAGTAATGGGTGCCAGAGCAGCAAGCCGTATCGGAGGTGCCCATGCCTCAGGCTGTCTCAGGGGATGTGGAGGTTGGGCTTCGTGTTGAGATAGCATGATTGGAGGGTCTCCTACAGAGATGGGAGGAGGAGCATAGGGATGCTTTGGTGGAGATAACACAGGAGAGGGATCTCCTACAGGATTAGTTGGCACAATGGGATAGTGCGTTGGCTGTGTATCATCGATGAGATCTAGAGTGGGGTCGGTATTAGGTAGATTTAGAGACAAAGGTTGTCCGCCTTGATGGACAGTTACCTGTGCTTGATGGAGGTGGGTCGTCGCACCGTACGAGAGGTAGTGAGACTGAGCAGTCTACATCATCTCATCGTAGGCAGCTAGGTGAGGGTAGTGTTGGTGGGCAGGATGCGAGGGCTGGCAGCAGCCGCCCTGAGAGGTCCCATAGGACCCATACTACTAGGGGTAGTTCCAGTCGCACCGATCTTGTGTGATCATGGTGGCCGACTCCCTAGGCTTTGGGGATTTTGAGTTTTTGGTTTTTGGTGAGGTCAGAGGACCTTCTTATTGTAGCCTGAGGGAATTTTGACTTGATATATATACATGACTCTTTTTGGTTTGATTATATCCTTGTCATGGTTTATTGTTCTTTTATGCACATTTATTTATGTTGATGTATGCATATGCTATTATGACTATGGATGATTTTAACTATATGATATAGATGTATGCATATGGAATGGATGGAATGATTTGTTGGTATGCAGGCGATGGCACCATAGACTGTATAGAATTTACTGGATCTTTCTGTACTATGTGATTGCTTTATGGAATAACTTTGCATTTGTAATTTTTGTTTTGTATTTTCTGATGGTGATGTAAGTAATGAAATGTACAACAATTGTTTTAGAATGTAGTTAAGGTTTTTTTGAGACTCAGATGCTTTAACTAACTAGTCAAGACTGTACATTATCTTACAAGACTTTCGAACAAGGTATGAATCAAACTTGAGTTTGACCAAGTTATTTCACATCCTTGTGTGTGCGATTGAGTTCGTTTATGTGGTATTCGTAAGGATACCGCCAGTGCCAGGTAGGCTGTCCACCAAACCTATACTGAGGATCACCTAATTAGCTCCACTAACTCCTTTTGTTGTATTTAGTAAGATTAATCTATGACGCAATCTAGGATACCATAAGCTAGCTCGTCCACATGCAAACATTGGTCTACACACATGCAAAGCTAATGTGATAGACATATCGTCATGCGTTTAGGATACCGCCATTGCCAGGTAGGCTATCCACCAAACCCGTAATGAGGATCACCTAAATGGTTTTTCAAATGCTAAGAATTCCAAGGATTCAAGCTCAGGCGTCTTTCGGTTGTTCAATTTGTTGAGATACTTGCTCTCATATATAGTGATGAAAATCACTGTTTATTTTTCTCTTTTCTTCTCTTGAGCAAGGGGTTTGGGTAGTGGTGATAACCACTTTTTATATATATATATATATATATATATATATATATATTTATTTATTTATTTATTTTTATTTTTTTTATTGTTGCCTTTTGAGGATTGAGATTTTGAATTTTGATTTCAAAGTTGAGCTTGTGGGTTTTTGGCTTGTGAATGGCATTGATCCTTTTGGCCTTGGGGATGACTACCCATCCTTCTCAAGGACGTGTAGTACGAATCCTTATGACTTTGGGGATCAAAGGTGTTTGGGATTTTTGATGGTGGACTTTTGGGATTTTGCTTTGTGAATGGCATTGATCCTTTTGGCCTTGGGGATGACTACCCATCCTTCTCAGGGACGTGTAGTACGAATCCTTACGACTTTGGGGATCAAAGGTGTTTGGGATTTTTGATGGTGGACTTTTGGGATTTTGCTTTGTGAATGGCATTGATCCTTTTAGGCCTTGGGGATGACTACCCATCCTTCTCAAGGGCATGTAGTACAAATCCTTACGACTTTGGGGACCAAAGGTGTTTGGAATTTTTGATAGTGGTGAAAACCACTATTTATTGTGGGGAATTGGATGGGGAAGAGCTTGTCCTTTTGTCAATTCTCAACATTCTTGAACCATTCGCACAGGGGGATGAGCAGGATAAAATTTTTGCTTAAGGTACCCTAGACCGCTTTGTAGGTTTCATCTTTCGTTCACACAACTTGGGAATTTTTATGTGTTTTAAGCTTGTGTTGGGATGCTATGTAACAAGGCGTGATCCAAGTAAAACTCTACCTTGTAAAAATCGGTCTAACTTTGTACAACATTTGACTAGAAATCTAAAGACAGCTGAATGACGAAAACCCTAAAGACATTAGAAGACAACTGACTATGATATGGCGAAAATGCGAAGGGCGTTATTCTTGATGGATCTTTTGCAAAATGGACTAAATGTGGAAAATGATGGAATTGCCGAGTAATTACAGTCTATGGTGCGTTTGACATGTATGACCAGCAAATATGCAATGTATATATGCGATGCCTAATGCAGCTCTTCTTTTCTTTTTTGTGTTTTGATTTTGAAGAATATGCATGAAAGTGAGATGCAATTTTTTTTTGTTATTTTTGATTATCTGTTGTTTTTGAATATTCGTTATGGACGGTTTAACCCGAATGGGTGTGGACCAAGTGATTCTTATGGATCCTTGGAGGTTTTGACCAAAGGGATTATGGATACCTTTGGGGCATTTTTGGGTGACCAAGCGGTGGCGAGAACCCTTGGAGCTTTTGGTTTGACCAAAGGGATTATGGATACCTTTGGGGCATTTTTGGTTGACCAAGCGATTGTGGGAACCCTTGGAGCTTTTGGTTTGACCAAAGGGATTATAGATACCTTTGGGGCATTTTTGGTTGACCAAGCGATTGTGGAAACCCTTGGAGCTTTTGGTTTGACCAAAGGGATTATAGATACCTTTGGGGCGTTTTGGGGTTGACCAAGTGATTGTGGGAACCCTTGGGGCTTTTGGTTTGACCAAAGGGATTATGGATACCTTTGGGGCGTTTTTGGTTGACCAAGCGATTGTGGGAACCCTTGGAGATTTTGGTTTGACCAAAGGGATTATGGATACCTTTGGGGCATTTTTGGTTGACCAAGCAATTGTGGGAACCCTTGGAGCTTTTGGGGTGGGCGATGGCTCTCTAAATGTTGAATGGCCTCAAATGACTGATGTTCAAGGGTTCTAGTTCCTTGATTCCTTCAAGAGAGGCGAGCCGATATGTTCCAGGTCCTATTTTACTGTCGATTACATAGGGACCTAACCAATTTACCACGAACTTGTCCCTTAAATGGGGCGGCAAGTTAGAATTTTGTTGGTTCTCTTTTAAGACCAGGTCACCAACCTGAAAGTCCCTCAGGTGAACTTTCATGTTGTATGCTTTCTTAAGTCACTCTTGATAGATACGTAAATGCTCAAGAGCATTGACATGTCGTTCATCGAGTAACGTAAGCTGGTCTAACCGGGCCTGTCGTGCAGTGTCATCATCGATGAACTCTTGCATTGATATGTGCAGGGAGGGTATTTCCAACTCGAGAGGCATGACTGCCTCGGAGCCATACACTAGCGAAAATGGAGTTGCCCTAGTGGGCGTCCGAATGCTAGTGCAATAAGCCCATAGGGCAAGTGGTATTTGGATGTGCCAATCCTTATGATTATCTACGACCGTATTTTTAAGGATGGCAACTAGCATTTTGTTTGACGCCTCTACTTGCCCATTTGCCTGCGGATAATAGGGTGTCGAAAAACTATGTTGAATTTTGTACTTTGTTGTCAAAGCACGCACATCTTTGTTCTTAAATGATGTCCCATTATCCAAGATGATCTTGGATGGAATACCAAAATGACATATGATGTTATGTAAAATGAACTTCGTAATGCGAGGCCTAGTCGTAGAGGTAAGCGAAATTGCTTCCACCCACTTAGTGAAGTACTCTATGGTCATTATGATAAACGTGTGATGACCTGACGACGCAGGGGAGATATTTTCGATGAGATCTAAGCCCCACTACAAAAACGGCCAAGCCAATTGGATCGGTTGCAAAGCCTGAGAAGGTACGTGTGTCAAGTTAGCATGGTGTTGACACTTCACGCACTTTCGCACATATGCGCAACAATCTCGCTCTAAAGATGTCCAATAATAGCCCATGCGAAGAATGCGCTTTGCGATGGCCATACCGCTGAAGTGGCCATCGCATGTACCATCGTGCGCTTGGGTGATCACCCAAGTGGACTCCTGTTGGTCCAAGCAACGGAGGAGGATCCCTTCGTAGCTCCGACGGTACAAAATGTCTCCTAGCAAGACATGTTTTGCCGCTTTCTGTTTGAATGATCTTTTCGTGATGTGCGACAATCCAAGTGGGAGGCTACCCAACTTGAGATAGTCTCTTATGGGTGTGTACCAATCCTGCTGATCAGAAACCTCGATGGTATGAATGGCCGATCCCTCTTGAAGTTTGTCCCTAGCAAAAGCTGAGCGAGAAAGAACTTGTAAAAATAGCGTTGTGTTGCTATTAAGAGGGGTTGGAGAGAACAAAGACCCCTAGTTGGCATGATTCAGACTATCATGGATTCGAGAGAACCTATCTTGAGATGGTTCAATCTGGATCAGGTGGATTCCTAGCGTTATGTCAGAGCTTGCACGCTCCATCGTGGATTACGATAACGTTTTGACTTGAATGGTTGTCATCTCACTAGAAATGTCTTGCGGGATTAGTGACCCCAAGGAGGCCATAGTGTTCACAAAATGATTCGATGATCGAGGGAGTGCCTCGATGTCGTACCATTCAAGATTTGCCAAGAATTTATCCACAAGGGCTTTGTAGGCTTGCAGAACTGGGCATTTGCATTGGAATACCCCTTTCACTTGGTTGACAATTAACAACGAATCACCAAAGATATTCAAGCATTTGATGTTCATGGTGATGGTTGTCTGAAGACCTATGAGCAAGGCTTCATATTCAACATTGTTATTGGTGCACGAGAAATCAAGTTTAAATGATAAAGGCATTGGAGCCCCTTGCGGTGTGAAAAATATGATTCTCATGCCACCCCCTTGCTCACATTTAGAACCATCAAAAAATAAGGTTATGTCGGCCTGTGACTCAGGCTCATCAGAATCTGGCGATTCTGAGACATGGAAGACCCCATCATCGGGCAACTCTATGGTCAGAGGCTGATCATCTTTGAGAGGAGCCTCTATTAGTTGATCAATGATGACTTGACCTTTGATGGACTTTTGTCCAATGAATTCGATGTCAAACTCTGTCAACAACATGATCCATTTCATCGTGCGACTACTATGATAAGTACGACTCATCATGTACCGCAATGGATTCTCCTTAGACACAACATACGTCATATTGCTCAACATGTAATGGCATAGCTTTTTGGTGGCAAATACCACCGCCAAGCATAGCTTCTCAACGTATGCATAGTTAAGTTCATAACTGACCAAGGTGCGGCTAAGATAATAATTAGCTTGTTCTTTATGTAATTCATTTTTCTGGGCTAGCATGGCGCCCAGTGCCACCTCAGTAGCTGAGATGTATAAATAGAATGACACTCCTAGTCTAGGTGGTGCCAATACTGGTGAAGCCAAGTATTGTTTGATGTCGTCGAAGGTTGACTAGCACTCGTCATCCCAATGAAATGCTACCCCCTTGTGTAATAATTTATTCATGGGTCGACACTTGTCAGATAACTATGCTATGAAGCGCTTGATCGATGCGACCTTACCCTACAAGCTTTTGAGCTGCTTGATGGTGGTTGGGGGAAGCATTTCAAGGATTGCCTTGAATTTATTTGGATCTACCTCGATGCCTCATTTTGAGACTATGAAACCCAAGAGTTTTCTAGATGTGATGCCAAATATGCACTTCTTGGGGTTTAGCCTAACCTTGTGTTCGATGAGGCGATCAAGGATCTTGCATAAGTCATCGAGATGATTTTGGCACAAAAGAGATTTGGCCAACAAATCATCCATATAATCTTCCAAAGTTTTATGCATGTGATCGTGGAAGATGTATGTCATAGCGCGTTGGTAAGTGGCGCCAACATTTTTAAGGCCAAAGGGCATGACCTTATAACAAAATGTCCCCCAAGGCGTTGTGAACATATTTTTTAGTTGATCATCAAAATTGATATGAATCTGGTTGTATCCCGAGAAACCACCCATGAGGGAAAGCATTTTGTGGCCTACTGTAGCATCTAACAATGCATCGATGCTAGGCAAGGGGAAATCGTCCTTGGGACTCGCTTTGTTTAAATCTCAAAAATCAGTGCATATGCGAATCCTCCTGTCTTTGTAGGTCCATGCAAAAACCTCCTTCTTCTCTTTGAGAAGGGTAATGTAATCGGCTTGCTCTTCGGGGGATAGACTTACCCCTGGCTTGATGATTTTCGGATTCATTGGATCAGAACCGATGTCTGTGTCAATCGTTTATTTGACTGACATGTGGGATCCGTCCTCCAACTGGTGTGGATTTGGGATCAGGTGGATATCATTCGCTAAATTTAGATCTACGTTGGGAACGTCGGGTTCCTCTTCAACATGGAAGATATCTAGAGTCTGTCCTGGGGTGAAATGGAACATCTCGTTGCAAGGCTAGTACTCTGATGGGGATGGTGGTGTGTCAGCGTGATCCCAGTCTATGGCATCTAGGTCTAGATACAATGGTCATGTTGGATCGACTGGATTGCGGATGGGGGCGGTCAAATCAATGGAGATCATGTTGATGGACTGAATTTGGTCTCCATTACCACGTGGGTGTTGGTTCAGACATCCTTGGTGATCCTTGTACCCCGGATCTGGCTCTGTGGGTATTGGCACAAAAGGATCGGCCCTATGTGCAGATAGAAGGATAGGGTCTACCCTAGGCACTGATGGCCCTATAGGGTCTCTAGGTGGGAGGTGCTCCCTATATGCCCATAGTGGTGGATGAAGCACTTGGTTTAACTATACTTGGTTTAAATGCCACCTATGCCTTGGTCCCATATTTAGATGTTCAAACATATCATCGATGTCTATGGGGTATTCTTGTTGCCTCATATGGTTGAGATATGCCATCTCGAGTCTCATCCTCATAGTCGCTATCGAAGATCCATAGGCCTTCATTGGCTCCGACAACTATGTGCTCCTCTGGCGAGTATAGCCTCCCACTAGGCATCTCTTGATCACTTGGCCTTATGGCCGGTATGGGAGGCTCGTTTTGTTTGAGCATGTTGATTTGGTCCCTTCTGGGTTGTTTCGCTCTCTGCGGGAGGGTTGGATTCTCTGGAGGTGGCAATTGCCCGATTGGAACATTAAAGGGGAACATTGCCACGAAGTCCTCCTGATGATCGTCAATGGGTGTCACTTGCGAGTGATTGCTATCGGACTCAAATGGGTCCCAAGGTGCTACCTCATAATCCGACTCATCTTCAGAAGACCCCCCTTGATTTTGTTCATATCCTTCTTAGAGGTTACTTCTTGAACTTTCCCCTTCCTCGATCAAAGGGGAGGGGTTGTTGAGGTCAACAAGGTTTGTTGTTAACAATGGAAGATAATCCCCCAATGTGTATGTAGTGTTGGGATTGGCATATGGATCTTGTGCCAACCCATCCCTGTTGCCTAGACCTAAGCCTTGCATGGTTTCTACCAAGATGTCGAGGGGCAAAGGGTGGTTGAACCCTACTCCTGATTTATCATATGGCATCTGGTATCTCGGTTGACAAAGAATGCGCATTCCTTGTTCGTATCTGCCCAATCCATATCCATGCCAATTACATTGGTCTAGGTATTTCAAGGCAAATTCCGGGTTGGAAAGATAGTCAATATTCTCATCAAATGGCTCTTCGTCCTCTTCCTCTTGTAGGTAGGGTTCAATGCTATTCTCGAGGCCCCCATATACAAAATTGGTCTAATTTGGCAGGTAACCTAAAGGGACGATAGTGCCGATGGGGAGGCGAGGTCTCCCCATGTCTTGCATGGATTCGAGCATGGGTGTTGCCACAACGTTCCGCACAAGGTACTCCCCCAGGCCCGTATTGGCCATCTCAACGGTAATCATCGATGGTTGAGGGGGAGGGAATGGGAGTTCTCCCTGAGTCCACTCCATGTTGGGTGAACCAGGTGTCTCGACTTCCATTTGGCTGGGCACCTCTTCGGTAGAGATGGTTGAGACTAATGGTGGTACCTCCTCTAGGGGCTTCTTCCCGTTGTCCTTCGATGTGGCCACCATAGGTGGCATCATTGGTGAAGGAACAGACGATGAAGATGGGCTAGGTTGGTGAGTTGAGGGACTCAACAGCGAGGATGTAGGCGGAATCGGACCCTGTGTGGATGGATTCAATTGAAAGTCCAAATGTGTCGATGGGAGGGTCGATTGTGGCATCAACTGCACCACATTGCAAAACTTAAAGGGCTCTAAGTCTACTGGGACTACATGTACTTTCCCTTCGTATGTGTACTTGAGGCATTGATGGGCTATCGAAGGGACACACTTCATGTCCCTGATCCAAGGTCGACCTAGCAAGATATTGTAGGCCATCTCACCCTCAAGGATGTGACACAATGTAGGAATGGTCTTTTGTCCTACTTGGATGGGCAGGACAATTGTGCCAACCATCAAGCATAATGCGTCGTTGAATGCTCGAAGAGTGTAAGTGGACACCACAATGTGGGATGCTGGTAGCTTAAGGTGTTTTAATTCCATTGTCATGATTATGTTGTTGGACGAGCTAGTGTCCACCAACACCCTCTTGAATGGAATCTCGTTGACCCACGCAATGACGTGTAGGGGTGGATCCACCATATCACCAATCACCAATTTTAGTTCGTCTTCCCTGAAGGTTATGACTGGTTCTATGCATTGTCTCACATGTCCCACAAAGTTGTTGAAAGAATTGGGTTCATGGGGTTGTAGCTCAATGGCTTTGAGTATCTCCATCAGAGCCTCCCGATGGGGCGGTGATTGTTGGATGAGCTCATAAATGGAGAGCCTAGCCGACGTGGTCCTTAAAATTTGAGTAAGCTTAGTCCGAATCGTGGCCATTGGTCTAGGTGGGGGAGGTTGCGTAGGGTGTTGTGGAGGTTGTGACGTTGATGGAACATCTCCTGTAGCTGCAGCGGGTGCAGCCGTGTTTGGGTATCTTTTGTTCCGTGTCATGATGCTTATCATCCCTACGTATCCTTGCATGGGGCAGTTTTGTGTTACCTCGTTCACTTGTAAAGTCTTTGCCTACACGTCATGGGCAGGCAGGGGGTCTTTGAAGACTTCCATCTGTTGGTTGCTCAATGCTACGGGATTATCTACCATGAGCGTTTTGTTGTCTATCAAGTCCTGCACTAAGTTTTTGAATTTCCAACAAGTGAAGATGTCGTGTCCTTTCTACCGATGAAATCTACAATATAAGTCTTCCCTATAGCCCTTGGGTTTTGGTGCGTTGGGGTCTATGGGTCGACTTTTTAACAAGTTTATCAGGTTTTCCACGAACAAGCGGTCAAACAAGGAGTCTCTAGACTTTGTGAATTGTGTGAATTGTCGCTTAGGGCGACGCTGCTAATTTTGCTCTTGTTTATGATTTTTCTTTTCATAGTTATCAAGAGGAACTGCCTGATAATTAGCCTTTGGGGGTTGTGTCATTTGTGTAGGCTTTGGTATAGTTATGGCAACTTTGATTGACCGTGGCGGGTTTCGATTGCGTGGGCCCAGTTTTAGCATTTTTGGTCCACTCTTTCTTGCACGGCTTGGCAATCTCGCCGTCTTGTATTTTGATCTCCTCAATTATCCTGGCTTGCACCAAGGCTTCTTTGAGGGTGGCATATTGTTGCAGCTATAATAGCACGGAGATCGAACTTATGCAACTCTTTGAAAACATTTGAGTCAAGTCAGCCATGGGAGGGAGGTAAGGTAGCTTTGAAAGCAATGTCCTCCATCGATTCCCATAAGCAGCCATGGTCTCATCATCATACTGCTTAAGGCCAGCTAGGTCGCTTAAGGATGCCTTCTTCTTGGTGTTGAAGGCAAAACGTTCAAGGAATGCATCCACTAGCTGGTCTAGATTGTTGATGCTATGCTTTGGCAATTGGGTAAACCAATCCGAGGCAGGGCCTATGAACATGGTTATAAACATTCTCAAAAGCAATGCATCATTGTCCTGAATGCCAAAGCATTGACTCAGGAACCTTGTTACGTGCTCTTGGGCATCCTCATCCCCTCTAAAAATTGCCAATTGAGGCATTTTGAAGTGGTCGGGGTATGGGGGTGCCGGCATTGAAGGATGCATAGGGTGACTGCGGAGCTAGCGTAAGGTGGGCTTTTGGGGCCCCGAAGTCTTAGTCTCCATAGACTCTAAGCGCTCTAACAGTGCTTTGTATGCATCAGAGGATTTGATTTCCTCTTCTTTGGTTTGTTCCCATTGTGAATTACGAGGAACTTGAGGCCTATGGAGGGGTAGTCGGGTAGCACCCCCCTGCCTTGGTAGGGCGTTTCAGCCTGCTCTTCTTCTCACTCAAATTCCTCATAGGCTTCTTGAGGAGTTTTTGGGCATGACCTATAAACATGGACGGGTGCCCGAGGAAGACGCCCGTCATTGGTTCTAGGAGTGGCCTCCCGCTCAAGTCTAGGAGGTCTTGGAGGCAACGCTTGATAAGGTCGTGGAGACCTGTCTCGCACTAAGGGGTTGTGCCTCTCATAAATTTGTGTCCTATGCGTGTGAGGGGTTGGAATCCTCTCATGCATAGTGTTCTGGAGCAACTCATCTGTCTGGCGTTGAATGCGCTCTTTGTTAAGATGATACAATTGTTCTAATTGCTGCTGATCTTGCCTAAGCTATGTGATTTGCGCTTGGCGGGCGACATGTTTGGCAAATGCCAAGTCGATTTGTTTTGCCATCCTAGGTCTAGGAGGCCTAGATGCCTCCCCTACACATCTATCTTGGTCGTGGTGATCCGAGATCTCTATGGGTCGCTTTCCTCTGTCGAGGTTAGTAGCATTCACCCGAGGCTCTGGCCTCAATAGGTGATCTTGATAATCAGCAGGTGCAGAGGCGCATTGCTCCCACGTGGTGTATTGCTCTTGAGGAATATACTAGTTTTCCTCATGCCCCCTTTCGTACATGTGAAAGGGATGGGCAGAGTTGGCTCGCCCTATCTGAAGAGCCTTGTGCTCTAGATTTGGCCTATTAGTTCTAACAGTAATGAGGGGTGGAGGGGGAATGATATAATCATGTGGCCCCTCCTTATGAACCCTATGTTGCTCTAGCGCTTCATCGCGCAGTGGCCACTCATAATGAGTGTCTAAGGGGGCCTTCCCATGTGTGTACTCCTATGTGTACTCCTCCTGAGAGGGTTTGTGTTGAACGGGAGTGCCCCTCAAAGGGGTGCCTCTATAGTCCTTTTTTGTAGTGGCATAGTGTGGACTATGTTGTGGGTCAGGCTGCCAAGGTGGTATAACCAAGTCCTTGGGGCTATAACGGAGGCGACTTGTGCCTCCTTGTATACTTTCCGTAGCTTCTGCCCGTGATTGGGCTTGGCTACGGGTATACACCATGGTGGTGGTTTTTCTAGAAAGATATATATATTTTTATCTCCTTTACAAATTTTTTTGCTACACCAAACAAAAGGGGACCACACAAGCAAAGAAATGATTATCTTGTTTACATATTAAATGTGTCCTAGATCTGGTTCAATGTGTTTGATTTTTTTTTGTTATGTAAATCTTGTAAAGAAAACTTTGTTATACATGCATAATGAGGGCTCTTGTATCTCCAAAATGGTCGCCCCTTCAATATACCATTGCCAGGCCGTTATACCGAACCTCTCAATATACCCGCCCTTACGTGAGGGAAACTATTGGTACACGAGAGTAGAACAATACGTGGAACATAGGCGGTACGAAAGGGGGATCACTCTATTTTTGACACCTACCATAGAAGACTTATCCTCATGCACGGGGAATCACCCCCGTTACACTTGGTCAGCTTTCGTCAGGATTTACGTCTAGCAATAGTCACGATCAGGGTATATGTATGCAAAATCCAAGCCAAGGTGGTGATGAAATCCACCGTTGGTCTTGATCAAGTGTTGGGGTATTAAGACCAACTCCTTGATGTTAATTTTATTAGGTGGTGTGTGTGGTTCCTTTTAATTGTGTAAAGAAAGAAAACATACAACAAAAGATGATTTTCACTAATGCAATGCTTTAGAGTACGTTTTATCTTTCAGAGACAATTAGTAGCAAAAAGGAAATCACAAAACCTAACTAGAACTGAAACCTAGAATGAGGACTTGCCATTTGTGCAAGTATCATGCAAGCAAACCAAAGAAAAAATGCATTCCTAATCAAGTTCCCTCCATTTAATTTACTCTATGTTTTTATTTTTTTATTACAATAAAGGAAAACAAACTACTTAACCTTTCTATGCAAGTGCCTAAAAATAAAGCAAAGAAAACAAAAAATTGCAGAAACAGAAAGTAGAAAAACACAGAGGATGTTCAGAAGGCCTACCTCTTCTCTGTCCAAACCAGATGCCTCTGAGTTTCTGCTCAGAAAATGCACAGAGTTCTAATCGTCCCGGGGTGGGACGAATAGCAGGTCTGTATTCGTCACAGGGTGGGATGAATATGCATTCATCCCGGGGTGGTACGAGTAGCAGTCTAGTGCCCGAATGAGTAACACCTGCAAAGAAAAACCACAAAATTTGGATCAAAAACTTGATCTTAATAGCAGGGGATAGGGTCCCACCGTGATCACCACTGAAAGCGACGTAGAAGGACGACATACCAGATATGATGCAAACAAAATTGATATGGTATAGATGCTAAGTCCTATGAATGCGATGAACAAATGCATGAAGGAAATGACGTAGAAATGAGATGTAAGCAAAACAAAGTGGGGCCTATTTTATTAATGTTGCTTTTAATCCGGTTACAATACGTCCCCCCTCTAGGGCTCAGAACGTTTGATATAGTTCGTTACATCAATGGATGGTACGCTTCCAGTGTCTTTCGCATGCCCACATTCGAAATGGGTGGGCCAAAAGTTGTCGTCGCTTGTGTCCGTGTGTTCGTCGTTCCTTGTTGCCCCTCTGGTGTTCCTGGCGATGAGATCCTGCACGTAGAAAAACAACAAATAGTTAATAGCATATGCGAATATAGGAAAACATGCAATCCCCAAAGCCTCCGACTAGTTAATATATAAAATAATGAAACGATGGTCAAAACATGTCATAATGAATTCAAAATTTGACAGAGGCATGGAGACATCATCAGGGACACATTGCAAAAAGAACAGTAAGGAAATCATGCATAGATTTCTAATCGCTCCAGGGTGGGACGCTGGGGACTATCACAAAACGTGCAAGAGCGACCTTGCAAATGTCCTGCCCAGAGGCCTCCAAAACTCCTGTAAACTTGGGGTTAGACTAAAATGGGAATTTTGAGATGACCCAAAAGGTCATATTTGGCAGATTCTACCCAGATTATCCTGTATCCGAAGGTGCTCCCTGTAGGTTAGTAAACACATAAAATGATAAAAACAAGGTCAAATCATGTCAGAAAGCAATGAAACTTGGACAGTAGCATAAGTACATCAGATAAAACATAATGCAAAAAGAATAGTAAATAAATCATGCACAAATTTCTAATCGCTCCGGGGTGGGGCAATTAGGACTACAGTAGTGCGGGGGCGCCCGAGGGAAGGATGCCCACCGTTTGGGGCTTAGTTTTGGCACCAATCCAAGTGGGATGGGTCCAAAACCTCCTAGGGGTTGTGTCGATGAGTTTGGTGTGGGATTGTGGTCGATTTCTTGGGTTTTGGGTCTAGATTGCATTCCTAGTGTTCACCCGATAACCTCTCTTCCAAAAGAGAAATTAGGGATGTAGGAAGCACAAAGAGGAATGGGGGTATAATTTGGCAGCACTCCATTGCTCCAAATGCTCCAGCTCTATTCTCTTCTTTGGGGTGAGGAGGCTCACCTTTTTATAGACCTAGGGGTCTCCTTTGAATGTGCATGCGAGGGCGCCACTTGGCTCACCATGCCCTTTTGGGGGAGAGAAGATTCCTCCCTGATTTAGGGCCTCCTTGAATGAGGCCTCCATGATCAGGGCATGCTTGACTGAAGTCCCTCTCTCTGATTTGAAACCATTCCTCACAATTGCATGCCTTGAAGGCGAAGTTGGGTGGTGGATTTGGGCTGCCATTTGTCAAGGCTTGACTTTTTGCCAGTCAAACCTGCTAATCGTCCCACCCTAGAGCGATTGCTGCTAATCATCCCGGGGTGGGGCGAATAGGATTCTAATCATCCCAGGGTGGGACGAATAGGGAGCAAAGTGCTTAAAAGGTGCCAAATTGACCTTTGACCTTCCAAAACTGATTTGGGAGTGGTTAGGACCACTGTTTAACCTCTGGAGGCTGCCCTAGGGGGTATGTATGCCAATTCGATCAGTGCTTGTAGTCACATAATCGGATTGGTGTTGTTTTGGTGTCTACAGTTTGTATGTGGATGATCTAATATTTATGGGTAGTAACAATAAAATGAATACGGAGTTCAAAAACTCCATGATGAAGCAGTTCGAGATGAAATATCTTGGTTTAATGCGATACTTCCTAGGCATGGAAGTGCATCAATCAAATAAAGGGATCTTCATATGTCAACACAAGTATGCTTGAGACATGATTAAGAAATTTGTCATGGAGTAGTGCAAATCAGTTGCAACTCCAACTGGACATGGGATCCAATTGAGCAAGGACGATGGAGCATCAAAGGTTGACATGACCACTTACGGAAGCATGGTTGGGAGTTTGATGTTTCTCACCAACACAAGACCCGATATTCAATATGTTGTTTCTCTAGTTTCAAGGTTTATGGCTAGTCCTTCTGAGTTGCATCTACAAGCAACTAAAAGAATATTGAGATATGTAAAAGGTACATTGGATTTTGGAATTGGAATCCATTACCAACAATGTAAGTCTGTGAAATTAGTTGGCTTTAGCGACAGTGATTGGGGCAGCAATATAGATGACAGGAAATCTACATCAAGAAATTGTTTTAGTCTAGGATCAGGACTAATTACATGGAGTTCCAAGAAACAAATTTTTGTAGCATTATCATTGACTGAGGCTGAGTATATAGCCATCACACATGCTAGTACTCAAGCCCTATGGTTGAGAAAAGTTCTTGAAGAGATTGGAGAAAGTCAAAGTGGTCCAACTCGATTGTATTGTGATAACATAAGTGCCATTAAATTGGCATACAATCCATTCCATCATAGCAGATCAAAGCATTTCGATATGAAGTATCACTTCATTCAAGATATGGTGGAACAACAAATAGTTGAGCTTCAATATTGTAACACTTTGGATAATATTGCAGATATCTTCACCAAAGGTATAGCTAAAGCTCAATATATAAATATGAGAGACTGTATAGTTAGACCTCTCAACTTTAAGGGGGAGAATGTTGGAAGTTAAAGTAAAAATTTGTTTTTTACTTTACCTTTATTTACCTTTACCTGGACGACAGATGAGGTGGTCGACAGAATCCAATGTGGACGACAAGAGGAAGGATGACAGACAATATAATTCACTCCTAAATTCTTCTTTCCTTTCTATTTCTTTTCTACCCTATTTTCTCTCCCTAATTTTCTCCTAAGCTATTTCTGGCTTATTCCTAAGTTATTTAAGGTTGTAATCTAGGTGTTATTGATTAAATAAACTTTTTGGAGCTTTACAATTATTCGAGAACCATATGGAACATATGCATAGGATGATTTGTGAAGTGAAATCATCTCTCTCCCAAAGAGGTGCACCACTATCTATGTTTGTTAGCATAAATTTCATAAGCAGTTCCCCTTGAGACATGCTTCCTTCTCATGTGAAGCATCCCCCCTCTTTTTATCCAACATATTCTTGAAGCCAATTTCTTCATTGTAAGTACTCTTGCTGGAAAGCCACCATATTTACTTTGAGCATTGTCTTTTGGAAGGCTTATAGTGCACTCACATGAGGTGTATAATTTCCTTGTCCCTCATGAGGTCCATAACATACTGTTACGAGGAGTTGTAAGCTTACTACAATTGTAAATTCATTCGGTTTTCATTTAAAAGATCCAAGTTCAAACCCCACTCAGTACGAGGGACTAAGATCCCTCATAAAAACCCACATTTTATCCTAACATTTCAATCTACAATGGTTAGGGCTTTGGCATTTATTTGGAAAGGTCCAAGGTTTAAACCACAACATACTCAGAAGAGGATAGGCTAGACGGTAGCGATCAAGTGTTTGTCGGTTAGCTATCCCAATTCAATATCGTAGAAGGTTAGGGTCCCGTTGACTTTACTTTATCCAATGAACTTAGGATTTATAAAGGCAACATCTAAAGATGTTACATATTTCTCTATGTTTAAAAAAAATTTACTCTTATGAGATCTATAATCATATTTAGTAATTTTCCATTTAAGGTTATTTTTTTTCCTTCCAATGATTATAATTACTTCTTCCATAGACTCATAGCAACAATCATTTGCTTTAACTTTTTGATTGATTGTAAAGAACCCAAATTCACAATTTCCTTTATTTCCTTCCTCCACATACTCATATCAAAAATCATTTGTTTAACTTTTTAATTGGTTGTAGAGAACCCAAATTCATTTTTTTCTTAATGAGTACTACCATCAATTCTTGAAGATAAAATTTATAGATATAGATTAACCTTACGAGCCTTTGGCAATGAAACTGAACTTTTGTAACAAGCCAATGTCTCACTTGCCAATATATATCATATACTTTTGTTACCATTAAATTCCTTTCAAGTGCTTAAAATTTATATATCATGCTTGAAGTAGCGCCAAATTTTTCATCATCTTTCTCTTCAAGCATCGCCTGGGGGACAACACAATGGTTTGAGCTTTGATTTTTCTTTTCTTTTGGAGGTTAAAAGTAAACCATGGCTTGTGTGTGGGGCTACATGTTAAATTTCTTATTAATAGACTCAACTCTCCCCTTATGAGAGATCATGGTGGGATGGGATGTCCAACCCTAAGCGGTCTTAAAGGTTTCTCACACCAAAAAAATCATTTATAATGAGCCACTCACTTCCAATCAATTCCTCTTCAGAAATTATTTTTCGAATTCACTTTTTCAATATATTTATTTCTTTTTCCATTGTCAACCTCCATGAACTAACCTTTTATATATTTTAAAGTAACATGAAATACAATGGGTTGCACAACTAAGGCCACACACCAAAAAGATATAGCAACAAGGAGATCCTTCCTTATAATTTGAACTCGAGCCACACACCAAGGGGATATAGCAACAATTTGAACTCGGGCCACACACTAAGGGGATATAGCAACAAGGAAAATCCTTATAATTTAAACTCAGATCACTAAAATAACACGTCAAAAATATATCACTAACAGTTTATATATATTTTAAAGTAACATGAAATAGGGTTGCACAACTAGAGCCACAAATTGAGGGATATAACAACAAGGAGATCCTTCTTATAATTTAAACTCAGATCACTAAAATAAAACATCAAAAACATATCATTAAAATATCTTCACATAAAAATAATTTTTACGCATGTAACTTCTTAATAATTGCCGACAGCAGTTGCCCTAGTAACTAAGATGGTAGTTGTTTCTTAAATGATCTTGTGTTCAAAACCCCTTGAAAATAATTGTTGATGTAATTTGTAAACGTTCTCCTTAAAAAAAATAAAATAAAAAACTTCTTAATAATCACTTAATAAACATCAACATCATACATTACCTTCACATAAACACCCCATAATGCCATCAAACACAATTTCTTTATAATTAAACATGACGCTACTTTAAATGTTTTTCTTCTTTGATTTTTTGTTTTTTTAATTTTTTTTTACACACCGCATTATATTTTTGTGAAATTCGATACAATAAACCTCGCCTTAAAAATCACGTTAATCGGAAATGCAAGTTATATTTATTTACTGTCTTGTGGCTATTAGAAGTCGACGTCTACGTACACAATGACCCAAACGTCGAGTTGGTGTTCAAAGCGTTGCAAATCACGTTGCCCTTTTAGCACATTGTGAGGCTCAAAAGACGGCAAGCATGGTAAATATCAATTTTATGTTGTACAATAATATTATAATGATATAAAAGATATTATAGTGATATGTTTTTTTAATTTTTATAAGAGATTTAAGTTTGAACTTATTTCAAAAATCTGTGCTTGCTGTAAGCTGCCTTGCTTTGAATGACTTTGTCTTTAACTAGTACACTAAAAATTATAGAGGTTTTCTTATGATTTAAAAAAATATTATTTAACATGATATTAGTTTAATTGATTAGATTTTTTAATATTAAATAATTAAATTTAACAAAAACAATAAATATCATTTTTCATGCAGCAGATAAGGAAAATAATAACATTATTCAACATTAAATAGTGTTAGTTTGATTGATTAGATTTTTATTGACTAGAAAAATAACACCATTTAACAAATATTTAGTCTGTTTAAGAGTAAATTTTGACTTGTCTTACACAACAAAATCTAAAAAAACCTTTTATTTAAAAGATCTCAATCAATTATTGTTTTTAAATGTGGTAAACTGAAGTAAATAATAATAATAATATCACATTACCATTAAGGAGATGGTGAGTGTATTGAAAGCCTTGGTTGATAGTTTGAACCTGATTGTAACCAATTCATCTATTAACAAAAAACAAAAAATAATAATAATATCACTAAAACTACTATGAGGAGGCATGAGGCATCTACCATCTTAATGGAGGAGGCAATAAGTTAAAGAAAGTTAGGGTTTTAGTTTTTGTAAAGAGAATTAAATTCAAATTACAGTTTACTTGAAAAAAGATAAGCTAATTGATTAGCGATAAATGTTTTACCTATTAACTACCAACTAGCTAAAATTTTGATTGGTAACTACATTATCCTATAGCATAAAGATGTTAACGATTCCCTATTTAAAAAAAAATTGACATGATATCTACGGTTTGCATTGCCGTGCACCCACTACAAGGCATCTTAGCCGTCACTGCTGCTTGTTTATTACGTCAACCTTTTTCCTCCTCTAAACAGCACGCAAGTATTTCGAAAAGCGAGAACCAGATCGTTCACCTTGACTTTCTACGGTAAGGTGCCCAAGTAGTGCGCGGTAGTTAACATCGTGTTAGGAAATTCTGCATACCATATCAAAATCTGTAGGCCGCTAAAACCCTGGATTTTGTCTGAAGATAAATTGTAGAGCCCAATGTTCTTTGTCATGGCTTCTGATTACAGTAACGGCCCTTTGTCCAGATACTGTTTCCTCTAAATATATCTGGCATTGTTGTAGCCGATTAAGATTTGGCGACAAATCCGTGGACTCTGTCGGAATTTGGATAAATATGGCGTACTCTTTAGCAACGGTTTCTCCAAATTCGTGGCAGTTGCATAGAGGATCGGGGTTGGCTCCTTTCGCTCCCTTGCCTCGTAGAGTTCCCGCGGTCCTGCGGTGTGGAATTAAGTATATAGGGCGGCCCATAAGACCGAGCGCTATTGCCCCAGGCAACGGAGAAGAAAATGAAGGAAAGAAGAAGCCTAAGCCCCTGGAGCCTCAGTCATGGCTGGAGGCGGATTCCTCTTCGCCCAACTCGTATGCGGGCTGGGTTTCTTCAGATCAAACCCCTGCCCGCAACAAGTTTACAGGTTATAATTTCTATCCATTATTGACTTAATGATGCAAAAAGTATCAACGTAAGCATATGTTTAGCTCTGATTTTGGAGGTGAATGCACAAACCTTAATGACGGCACAAACCTTGCATTGGCACTGTCCACGGCGTTGGTGTGAAATGGTAGGGTAAGGAAGCGATGAAATCCGAGACAAAAGACAGACAGTCCTCAGACAATCCTAGTAAAATGGTCAGAGGTTTAATGTGGCCTAAGCTTAGTGCACTCCAAAGATCAAGTCTGTAGAGTCCAAATTCTGAATGTAGTAACTTACGAGATCGTGTCTGCAAGACAATTCCCTACAGCAGTTGCTGCCAATGCAACGATTCAATCCCCATAGAAAGCTTAATTCCCTAAGGGTTTGCCTGGTGGACATTTCTTTGAAATATGGTAGTAGAAGAAGGAGGACTTCCACGTTTTCTAGGCCAAAACAACTTGTAGTGACTAGTATTTGAAGGTGCATTGTGTCAATTGGGTTTATTTTCGCAGTAGGTGCACTGAAGCAGCGTGTTACAAGTCACACAGAGAATTAGGGTGACGTAGGGTTGTTCTTTTGATTTGAAGAATCCCGGTTGCCATAAAAGGAAAAAATGATTTTTAGGTTCCAGCATAGTTAGCACGCCTTCTTGGTTTAGGGGAGAAGAGGGAAACTTTTTGCTTTACCTTGTATATATTTGTTTGAATCTTGTATGTTCTTAGGTTGGGATATGGTTGTGCCGCAAGAGATTGGCGGCAATGCCTCCATTCAATAGACTGCAAAGAATATTTGCAGCTTATTTATATCCAGTCTAAGCTGCCTTAGTGACGATAGTCGATTTCTTTCGTTGTCATGCTTTATGACAGTGGCTAGGGAGAATGTATACGTATTGTCTTTTTTTTCTTCGTTGGTGTTTGTTAAGTTAAGTAACTTTTAAGGTCCACGAGCATTCCTTATAAGACCACCCCAAACTCCCCTAGGTCCACTATGTATGGGAGGTGGCACTGTTGTTGTGCTATCTGCCTACAGAGGCTATATATCCTACCCCACTTTGGATTCGAACTTTGGACTTTCTATCTGGAGTACTGGACTTCCTATCTGGAGTACCCAAGCCTTCACTGTCAGGTTTACTTAGGCTATACTTTGCATAGTCAGCAGGAGGAAGCCATACAGTTGAAGAGCTTAATGCGTGACATGAAGTTTTCCCAATTAGTGTGTAAGTGCTGCTTTCAATATGAAGGGAAAATTATCCTTCCACAGCAGTGGTGGTGGAGATGGTGTCAAGGATGCAAGCCTGCTGCTTGATCATCACTCAGGGTGTGGTTTAACTATTTTGACACCATAACTTTAAGGTTTTTATTAGTATATGAATGTGCAAATTTTACATTTAGCTGTTTGAACTACATTGTAGAGACGATCTCAGCAACAATGAACACTTATAACGATGCCTTATTTGGGCAAGATAAGAGAATTTTTCTTTCTGGATTGCTCTCTGCTTTAATCTTTATCATTGGATTCTTAAGAAGTATGATACTTTAATTTTAGGATGGCTGGTTTACACGGATTCAAAGCAATGACTTGTTTGTCTCTTGAGTGGAGTTGCAGGATACTTGGCTGCAGGAGCTGCAGGACTTGTTCTTACCATTGGGTTTGCTTTTGCTTCACATTCCTTCTTCTCGAGAAGAGGTAATTTATAGGGCTGCTAACCTTCAAGCTTTTTAAGCCTCAGAAGCATGGAATCTGACTTTAAGTGGTCAACTACCATTGATCATTTTTCATTATGTAATGTTTATGTTTAAACAGTGTTGAGTTATTTTTTCACATTTTTTGCACAAACCTTGGAAAAGAGATTACTATACTGTACTGGATGTATGCATTCATGTATGGATGCACTCTCCAACAAGGTGGAGAAGCCTCCTCTGTTGGATGTTCCATCCATGCCAGCCCTTAAAATCTCTTTTCAGACCTTGTCATTTGCTTGGATGGCGCCTGTTGAAACATATGGTTTAGTATAAAATCCCTTGAAAAAAAAGGAGAGCATGACAAAACATCTTTTACAACTAATGAATGGATTTTTGAATTTACACAGGAGTTAAAACCCAAGTAATGGTGCCTCTTACTGCGACACAAGAAACAATCTTATCTTCTGATGATTCAAACTCAGCAGTTGCTGGTCACGATGGGGAACGGGGTAAGTTGATATCAGGTGATGCCCAGCAGCAAGAGCAGAATGAGGAAGCAGAGATGCGTTTGGAAGAAGATAGCAATCTGCATGAAACTGCAGGTACAGACCAGTCTTCTTTATCACTTGAGGAAACTAATGGTTTGAGTTTTGAAGGTGGGGTTGATGTAAGTCCTGCCTCTATGAACATCTCCACCCCAGATGTTGAACCAAAGGAATCTGAATCTGATACAGTGGATTTGGTGCCTATTATAAACAACAAAGATGTGGCACCTGCTCCACTGTCTGGTTCCACAGTGATTGCCAAATCTGATAATGTAGATGGCTTTTCAGGTGTGCCCCAATCTGAACTCCTAGCAGTAGCTACATCTAAATCTGCAAACTATGTATCTCTTGTTGAATCATATCCTGAAACCAATTCGGTGCACGAAATCCATGAGAGTGATGGAGCTAATAATATGGTATATTCAGAAACTGGTGCCACATTTCAAAATGTGGATATGGAGAGCTCTGTTGGTTCGCCTGTTTCAGGGTCAACACATTCCTCTACTGATAACCAGAATGCTGAATTGAATTTGGAAGGGGGAGAGAATTCCATGGAAAGAAATCCAGCCATGTCTATTTTTTTTGATCACACAATCCCCAGTGATGGTGCAATACCAGAACCTACAACTCCTTCAGAACCTAGCACCAACCAAAATTCCTCTTCTTCCATTCCTTTTGATGTTGCAAAAACATAGGAGATAAACCAATTTGTTTCTAACATTGAAACTCCATTAGCATCTGAAACAATATCAACTACTGTTGTTAAAGACTTTAGTGAATCTACTTTAGCTTTAAAGATTAGTGCAAGTGGGCTTAGTGAAGGAGATGATGCTGTTGGTTTGGCAGACATAGACAGTATTGATTTGAATGCTAGAACGTCTACATTTGATTCATACTTGCATTCTTCAGAATCTGAACGTTCTTTTACATCTCCTGGCATACCTGCTCCATCTTATCCAGCCCTACATGTTGCTCCTGGTAAAGTGGTGGTTCCTCCAGTTGTTGACCATTTACAAGGACAAGCTTTTGCAGCTCTTCAAGCCTTAAAGGTTGTTTCTGCTTCCAAGTTTTTTTTTTCAAAAATGAATTACCATGTTCTTGTTTATTACACTATAATAAAGTGTTTCTTTCTTTACAGAGTTGGGTAAAAACATTGTCTTCCTACTGCTGTTGCAAATAGCTGTGTGGTATTGGGGTCCATAGATGGTTATTTTTAAGCTAATTTCTGGACTGGTATTCAAAATAACTTATCCTTGGATCTGTTGATGAATCAAACTACAGTGTAGGAATCTTCTATAAGGAAGAAATCATTGCTGTAATTAGCAGCCTTGTAGATTGTTTCTTTTTTCTCTTTTGTTTCCACGCAGGTTTAAGCTTCATTATATATGACATCTAAATATAGTTTAAGTCTGGGTAAATGGAGGTATATCCCCATCTTCATGCCAATGTGAACGTCATCAAGGTGAACTTATTAGATGTCAAAATGAAAAAGAAAACAAGGAACATAGTTTCAACAGGCACTGAAATACATAATCCAATTGACTCACAGGATATAGATTAAAAAACACTAGAACTTTGCACAAGCTGCCACAAGCACCAAGAGTTGAGTCTTTGCTCTCTTTTTGCTCCACATAATTTCAAGGAAGTCCGATTAACAAAGTAAATTACATACATTGCCAACAATTATGTGGTATTTCTTCTTTATAGAAGATTCCTACACTGTATTAAATCTATAAAGGATTTGTATTGCTCAAAAAGCCTAGTTAAACTCAGTTGTTGCTGCTCACTTGGTAAGCTCTGTCACTTGCATTCAAAATCTCATGGTTTTGGGCACTGCCAGAAGGTGTGCATAATGCTATAAGCTGAGCACTTGGGTGGCTTAATAGTTCTTAACTTCATTAGTCTGGGTCTTGAAGCAAGGCTAAGATGGAGCAGGGACCTCACAGATAAGGCCTTACTAGTCTTTGATTGGAACTTTTCAGAATCTTACAAAATTTGCCATCCAATGTCAAGTATGCAACTGGCTTGTTGAAAGAGATAGAACCTATCATTGATTTCTCTTGTTTGCATCTATTTATATCTATACAATGGATGCAATTTTTGAACCCTTCCGAGAAGTTAAAGCACTTATCTCTCTCACTATTGATTGAGGAAATACAGCCACAAATTGTTTGCTCAAATTCCTAGAATCAGATCAATATCTTTCTGAATGACTATTTTAGAGATATTCATCTCATATTTGGTTTTGTTTTCTATCTAAGATGGCAATTTCCTACTACCTGAACTATACAGGTATTTGCATATTTTGATTACTATCTTAAGGGCATTAAACCATGGCATTTTGATTTACATCTGTTAAGGCTCAAGGCTTAAATGCTAATCCATGCTTACTTTGGTGCACAAGTTCATGGATTGGCTGTAGATAATTCTCTAGAAAGATTGCCAGAGTCTTGAAGGCCAGGGTGTCCTGCTACAATGGGAAATGTTTGGTCGCTCGTTTTAAGCTAAACATAGGATGCTGCAGAAATGTATAGCTAATAAAAGAAATTCCTCATGGAGGTTCCTTCCCATCATATTGACAAATGTCTCAAGCTTTCCATATACTTTTGGAATTGAAGGTCTTGGAATGTGGAGTGTCAACTGTACACTGATGCTTGAGAGATCTGCACCTCACCAACCTTTTTGCTATATGGGAACCTTTCCTTCCCATCATATTGACAAGTGTCTCAAGCTTTCCATATACTTTTAGAATTGAAGGTCTTGGAATGTGGGAGGGTCTAGTGTACACTGATGCTTGAGAGATCTGTACCTCGCCAACCTTTTTGCTATATGGGAACCTTCAAACCCTTATATATCCATTTCACAGATAGATCTGTAGCTCGGTGGTGAGATTCCCAACAATGGTAAGGTGGAATGACAGATTTAGGAACCAATCAAGACTGCAGTCATAAGATCATGCTCACAGTCATATGACATACTGTCCTACACTGTAGTCACAGGACGGCACAATGTTGACTTGTATGACACAGTCTTATCACATGTACAACACAGTCTTATCACTTGTATGGCACAATTGATAAGACGGTCAATGCACGAGACAATGCAATATGCAATAATCCAAATCCTAGGTTTGTATGACAACGATTGTACAGTAGTCACACGTAGAATGCTTACAGTCTCACCAGACAATCTTAGAGAAGTAAGACAGCATCCTGCCAACCTGCTGTATGGACTTGTACAGTAATACCCTTGGACAGTTCTTCAGCAACTAACTTACAACTCTACGTTAATGGCTGTCATTCCCTGCAACCTGTAACTATAACAAACATATACTGCAACACAGTAGATAGTCATACCAACAAACACACTGCAAATAGAATGCAATTGCAATCAATGTATTGACATTCACTTGGTAATTGTATTACACAGTCATGGCAGAAAACAATATCTGCAAACAGCATATCCACCTATGGAGGGATCTCTCTTTCCTAAGCAATCTCCACAATATACATCTCACAGCATTGCATTGTCTTGCAAGAGAATGGAATAGCATAAAATAACATAGGATAGAATGTCTCAAATGGAGGGGGGTTCTATTTATTAACAGCCGTAGACCATTACATACAACGGTTTCCAGGACAGCACATTCAACCGCCACCTCATTCGGACTTACATTTCATATGACTTTAGACACTTTACAATATTCACATTAAATCAAAACTTAGACCCAAATTGCGTTACACTGGCATTTTGTCTATATCTCACTTGCATTTCATTGCATGTGCATTTTGACTTACATTTTTATTACATTTAATTTAATACAAAATTATACTCTATTACAATACATTTTCTATTTCTTCTTTTTCTGGGAAGCTGTTTTGCCGCCTAAATCTATCCCCCCCTTTTGATTGGTCGGCGGCCATGTTGACACCTGTTGTTGTTCCTGAGGACTCAGCTGCTTCTGCTGAGAGTCATGAATAGGAGTTTCACCCATTTCTGTAATTTGTAACCTTAGAGCTGCTTGTTCATCCTTCAACTTTTGTGCATAATTGCAGTAACAAACATATTCCAGCCTGAAATGATTGGCCTTTTTCTCCATTCCTGCCAATTTTGTCATCAATTCTTTCTCCCTTTGGTTAGGAGTCATTTGTGCCTTTTGTTTCAACTCAGCTTCAATTCTGGCTGCAATAGCCAGCTGCTCATTTTTCTCTTCAATCAGCTGATTCTTATGCTCTAACTCCTTTTCTCGAGCTTCATACACCTGTTCTCGGACTGCTAATTCAGCTCTCAGCTGTGTAATTATTTCATTACATTTTTCCATAGCCTTCCTTAGCAAGTTCGTCCTCCTTTGCTTTCATTTGCTCTTCAAAACTTTGTCTTAGGCTACCTATTTCAGTTTCTACTTCCCCTTTCATCTTCTGCAACTCTTCTTGGCAGTGGTTAACCTGCTCTTCAACCGTTAACCAATTAATCCAATGTGCCAAGAAGTTAATCTTCGCATATAATGGTGCCAACTCCAGTGGAATTTTCCTGTATTCCACTTCTGTTGTATCCGCTGGACAAGGATCCAATGTACCTGCATTTATATATACTCTCCATGGTAACCTGTAAATTGTTTGTGTACCTTCTGGTAGCTCTTTTACTTACATCATGCTTGCCAATGCTCCAACTTCCGTCTCCCATGGCTCTTTTTGACAAATTTCAGTGAGCTTCTTTGTCCTCTCACTATCTTGGGCGCACTGTACTGCTTTCTCCATCTCATCATAGACCATGGATCGCCATTGCCTTAACTGTCCTACACAACCTATTCGAAACTGTAACCTTGCAGAGTCAAATACTTGCATCATCTTTTCGAAGAACTCATCAACCTGATCATCGGTATGATCACCTTCTTCTGCCAACAACCCGAAACTAGGCACTTCAATTATGAAATGTTTGCCTAATGTCAGAGGTGTGTCCTCTGCTTCATGTTTTGTGTTTACTTCTTCTCTTATTTCTTCCCTTAGGCTGATAGGCTGTTCCATTGCTTTTTCTTGTGGCTCTGGCTGATTTCCAATATTGGTTGGCATTTGGCTACCACTACCTCTCTTAAATAGCCTATATTTTGCTTTCTTATTTTTCTCTGGTTCTTCTACAATTTCAATCTCCTTGCCCTTCACTGGTTCTTCTGGTACTTCAGGCACCTCTATATCTCCTATCAAATCCTGAGCTTGCCATTGAAAATTCAAACTACGTCACATCTAGCATTAGTGGTGATGCACCTGGGTCTAATTGCTGCATCCACTCAGCAATTCCTGGTAGTTCTACTTCTACGTTATCTGGTTGCGCCATATCTATTGGTTCTTCATCTTCCTGAACCATCTCAACTGCCTCTTCAATTGGCTGTGCCAGTGCTTCCTCTTCCTACTGCATAGTCTAAACTGAATGTTGCTGTTCCTGCAACATAAGTCATTCCTGCTCCTTCTATCTTCTTGTTCTTGTAGGGTTTTCTTGCTGCCCTTCTTCATGCATATTTTCTCTTCTTTCTGTCCTTTCTTCAACCTGTTGCTCTTGTGGGACTTCTGTTTTTTGCTGATGCTGCAAATCAGGTTCCAATATTTGTTGCCTTTTCTTTCTTCGGGGTGCCAAATCTTACTCCGATTCTTCACTATCATCTTCTACCAAGTCTGTTCTTAGCAGAATCTTTATGGTTCTTCCTTTTACTAGGGTGGACTTGGTTACTGGTACTGCCTGTATCCACCTAAGTATTGTTGGTTCTTTTTTAGATAATTTCCTAGGAGTAGTCAGTCCTGGAATTTCCATCTTGGCGAATGATACCGCGTTCAACATTATTCCAATAGCATGAAAAGCCATTGAAAAATTCTTAGTCTGCCGCCTCAAGAAATTCCTAATGCGATATGATAAATAGGATGCCCAATTATACTGTATTCCTTTCACAATACCCTGCACATATTGGATCATCCAAATGGGCATTTCCAAGGATCTCGTTTCCCCGGACAGTTTGGACATCACAAAATTCATGGCACATCTCAACTATTCTGTCTTCAGCTGACTCTGCTTTACTCATTGGCTTCCATGACCAGACAACTTAGCTACTTCTTTCGGAGTGAAATTAGTAACTTAATAAATCTTCCTATTCCATTCTTTTGCATCTATTGGCTCCCTTCTTACTGATATCCCTTGTGTTGGCAACCTAAATGTTCGTCGAAAATTATTTGCTGAAAACATCACTTTAACTTTGTGATTACCAATTCATACGAAGCTAACATTCTGTTTTGAATTGTAAGTTTCCAACATTTGCAACAAATATTCCTTGAAAATTTCTTTATCAAACATTGGAATTTGTGCTATGCAACTTACTCCTGCTTTAGTCAATGCTGCCTTCAGTGGATGGTCTATTGCGTTCTCTTGCCATCAATTCCTACATAATTCCTCAACTGGTTGAATCTAGGTTATTTCATTTGGAGTTATTTTCCTCCCTCTACTCACCTGCCCTTTTTTAGGCGAATCTTCTTTGATTTTCATGCCTTCTCTGCGGATGGTTTCCTTCTTCCATCTTATGACCATGCTTTCTCCCTCTGTTCCTAATGTAGTCTGATAGTCCTAATCTCTCATTGAGTCTTGTATCTTCTTCTATGTCTCGGTATTGTCTCCTTTGTAGCAGATTGGGTGAGTGTCTACTCCTTTTGGCTTTTATCCTTGCTAACCGTTTTAAAAAATTCACTCTTCCAGTCACACTTCTTCAGTCATATTTCGACATCCTTTGCCGTACAATTTCTGCAATTGTACAACAATCCTGCCATCAATTGTACGACAATCCTACCGTCAATTGTACGACCAACCCCCTTTCCTTTGTACAATGACTGCTTGTGTTTGTATGACAACTTTCTCTAATTGATACGAGAACGACAATTTTTCCTTCATTGGTTGTAGTCATTTTCTAGCAACCTTTCCTTTTGCGCACTTGTTCATACAACTGTAAGGCCGCTCGTGTGCTTGCACTCTCTTGCAAGGATTCCAATCAGTAGTTAGGGCACATTCTGATACCCCATTGCAATTCTTCCTTCTCCTTCGTCTTTCCTAAAACAATTTCTCTTTTTCTGCTCGCCCTGCTCCAACTGCTTCGTCTTGGTTTGTCTCCATACTGCCTCCATGCCTCTATTTATAATTTTGAACTTGGGTGGGAATGGTTATAACTTCCTCTTTAGCCGCCACGTCACCTTTTCTGCATGGTGTTTTTTGATTTTTCACTTTATCCTTTTTTTAACTATTTACATATTTACGTCTTTTTCCTTTGTCACTTAGGGTTGTACAACTCGTATGTTCACACAAACTTGTACTTCCAAGATGTCTGTTGTCAACTTGTCATTTATTTCTTCCTCCTACCATCGTCTTGTCCCTTTTGCCGTTTGATCTCCTTGGCTTGTACGACCAACATCTGGATGTTCATTTGTACGATTCCTTGCCATACAACCCTGTTGCACTTCCCCTGTATGGCGTCCTGCCATACCTTCCTTCTGATAAGCTTGTATGGCTGTCCTCTATACAACCTCCTGTCTTACAATCCTATTGACGATCCTTTGTACAATGGTTTGTTGTACACTCTTCTCCATTTGTACGACTCCCTAATTGTACGACTTATATCTTCATCATTGAGACTTGTATGGTCCTCATTTATATGGCCCATACTTAAATTTCTTTGTACCATGTCCGCATTTGGACTTAAGGATTGATCTTTCCTTAGTTCATTTTCTCTTAGTTGCCATACTGTTTCTTGTATTATGCGGTTTCTTTCTTCCACATTTCAACTTCGTTGTTTCCCTTTGCCACGAGATAATTATGTGGCTCTTCCTCTCCTTGCCAGGAAAATCTCTACAGCTTGGGACTTCCTTCTCCCAACTCCTGGCCGTCCGAGACCCATCCGGTTCCTTGGCCGTTTGCGACGATTTCTTCGGTTTTGATGTGGCCCGCGAGGTGGTCTTGATAGGCCAACCTGGTGGTCACATACTAATTGGTTTTTTTGTGCCTGGTCAATGGATCGTTCTTGTGGCCCACCTCGTCGATCCTACATCCTAAGGGTAGTAGGAGGAGAATTTCTTCCCCTCGAGCCATCAGGAGGGGAGGTCAACCAAACTCCTCCCTTGGTTGGGTAAGCTTAGGCCATTGAGAAGACTTGATTGTCTCCTTGAGTTGTCTAAGTTACCCTTGTTTTGTTCTTGCATTAGCTATTGCGATCCACTGGATTCTCCTTCTTCTTGGATCCTTACTGGTGCTTCCTCCAAGCATCTTCTAAGTCGTCAGCTTCTTCTAGACAATTTCGCACTACGGGACTAATTAGTGAGAAACAATGGTGAAATTGTTCTGTTGATTAACAATGCATTACATAGTTTTATAGTTCTTGAAAGGACTAAAATAGACACAGTGGTTGAGAGAAATCCTCTCAAACTTATTACAACAAACTAACTCAAAGATAGCTCTTATCCTAACAACATGCTAATCTTGGACTATGGTCAAACATTGACCAACCAAGCCAAAACCTCAACGTAGAAATATGTTAATCAAAACATTAAACTAAAACTAAATACTAGGACTTAATACTTAGGACTAAAGAGGCAATGTTGAAAATATTCCAACATTCTCCCCCTTGATGCTAAAGGAACTCATTCAGTGAGTTCTTAAGCATCACTAAGTTGGAAGAAACACAATCTCTTACGTTTCCTCCAATCTATCACCATAAAATTAAAAAATGCAAAATGATGTCTTGGGCACTCCTTCCATGGTTTGTATTGGATCTCCTCCATCTTTGTTACTACTCCTTCCTGCAAGTAATTGAGTGCCTCCTTTCGATGAGCTACTCCCCCTTCATCAAAAACTCCTTCAAATGATGGCATCCTCATAATGCCCAAAGCATTGGTTCTTACTAACCAATTTTGCACATTTTTTACCTCTCTCATGTGATGGTCTTCAAACCATTCTTCAGCTCCTAATACTCTTCCTGAGTATTTACATTGAATAATCTCATGTAGGTGATTTTGCCATACAACAACCTCACATACCTCTACACAGATTTTCAAACAAAATATAGCTATGCAATAGCTAGTTACAAATGCAACAACAAATTGTTGCTCCTCACACAATGTTTCACTCTTTACTATGGCTTTACATGATTCCTTCCAAGGAATTTTAAACATAAAATACAGCCAACACATATCCATGGTTTTCATCACCATGCTATCCATGTTCTTTGTAAATGAAAGAACTTCATCTAATGATGTCTCTACAAGACAATCATCTCTCAATAATGCCTTTTTAAGACATTCTCCTCCTTTCTTCAAATACCTGTTCACAAAAAACAAATCATTAATCACAAAAACATTACCTCCAATGTGATTAGATTTGGTGCTCCCCATAAAGCTATTTTGTGGCATATCTCTTTCACTGTATGTTGCTTCAAGAGCAACCATCAATTCTTCAAGAGTTCTCATTGATGCATTCTTCATTTTGCTTGGTGTGGTGAGATACCATTCACACAAACAATCTTCCTTTTTCTTTGATGCCTCCTCAGGACAACTTACAATCTTCATGGTAGTCACTCCCAATGATTGATCTTCATCATTCTCTTCCATTGATGTTTCCATAACATGGAACCCATCAATCTCCTTTTCTATTACTCCAAATGAGTAATCTTTCTTTTGCTTTGTAATTGCCTGTACAAGACAATTCCCGAGTTCAAGCATTGATGTTCTCATAGTCATCACAACATGAAAACTATCAATATCTCCTCCTTTTTCATGTTTTAGCTCATTTGTGATCTTTTCCCTCTTCCAAATGAGATAATCATGTGTCTTCTTTTCTTCACACAGATCATTGTTTGCTTCGAGATTCTCAAAATCCCTCCAAATTTCTACTTCTTGGGCTGATGAACAAGAAGCATCTCTATTTGTCACCCCTGATGAGTGATATCCTCCATTGAGCATGAAGCCTATTGCTTTCATCTCCTCTTCATTTATACATTCTTGTGGATCAAAATCCCACAAAATGTGTCTCCATAGTAAGATAATTTTCCTTCACTCTGGATGAGTGAGTTCCTAATTCCGGTATTCCATAATACCCATCAAATTATTTTTGTGCATCCAACCACTCTGAATGAACTTCTACCCAATTAAGACAACACTCCATTGTGAGGGTTTCTTCTTGGTCTTCAATTTGCTGAGATGTACATTTTTTTAATGCACATTCTGCCATTTCTGATGAATGATTCTTAAGCCAACACTCCTCCATAAGCATTGCTTCTTCTTCTTCTTCCCAATGTGGGTTTTCTACATTCTTCTCCAAGAGAATAGAACCCTCTACAAATGGCTGATGTGATGCCTCCACTATGAGACATGCTTCATCATACAATCGTTGTGATTGTGCCTCCACTGAACACTCTTTCCAAATTGCTCCTGCATCAACAAAGTCTGAAATAGTGTGCAAGGTTTCTAAACTACACACACCTACAAAATATTTCATATTACTCTCTTCAATGAGAGTTTCCAAATACCCATTACAAGGCTCTTCAAAAAAATAATCTTCTTCTTCAAAGAAGGATTCATTTTCACTCTTGTTAATGCATTCTTCAAAAAATAAAATTGTTGGACTTAAGAAGTCCGCACTTGGCTTTCTGCAACAATCTACATCCGCTTCTTCACAACAACAATACCTATCAAAATTACAAGACTCCTCTATGATGCAAGACTCCTCCTTGCTCATACTAGCTTCACAACTTTGATTATTTTCAAATACATGATGCAATACTTCCCAAGCATTTGCAGCTGTTTTAGAATTTGAAATAAGAGATAAAACTTCTTGTTTTATACCTTTCTTGATGTCAAAGAGGGCAAGGCAATTCTGGTGTTGCAGCTCTTTCAATGCTCTTCTTTCTTCTCCTTGTAGCTTGTTCCAATCCGGTTCTGAATAACCTTCAAGCACTATGTCCCAAAGTCCCTTTGCAATGAGCAAAGTCCTCATCTTAATTGCCCAGATATTAAACTCCTTTCCATCAAATTTTGGCAATTTAAGCTTCGCATACATGTTGGCCATTGTACCAACAATAACAAGTGTTGTAAAAATTTTACAAGACACTCTCCATCAAGCTCTGGAACATCAAAACAGACTTTTCTTGGAGCAACTCACAAACACAGGCTACAAATTCCAATTAAACTCCAAATTTCAGCCACGGAGAAGTTTGCTATCAAACAGGTCCGCTCCTATCACGTCAGGCTGGCCTTCCACAACAGCTTTCGCATCGAGGGCGGAGGGGTTAGGCGCACGTCGGTCTCCTCATCACCAAGACGTGGCAGGGTTTTCAACGCGGGGTCTAGCCTCCAAGTAGGTCGCCTCTCCACATAGACGGTCTCTTCACCTCTTACGGACGACTCTTTCTCTTTCAGAAGGCACACAAAAGCAATGATTTCACGGCTGCGTTATTTCGCCCCCTGCTCACGCCTCTCTATCCGCTTGCGGATGTCTTTGTGCACTTGTGCACCTTCAACTCCACCTCCACCGTGTGCACCACACAACTTGTTGCATTCGCGCGCTCCACAAGGTGACGCCTTTCACAAGGGTCTTCTTAAGAATGAATTCTCTCTACAAATCACCCACGAGCACTTTGACGACGACAAGGTCCTGCAATCAATCTGCAGCCTCCATGTACGTCGATCTGTCTCTCTTCTGCATGCAACAGCTCCTCGAACAATGAAGGATCGTATTGGTATATATGATGCACTTTTTTCACTGCTCCAACAGATCGAATTTTCCCCGCGCGTTGTTAGCAACACTTTTCAAAATATGATGAGCAGACAAGTTTTCAAAAACATTGACGATGATGTTAGCCACTGCAGACAGTCTTCTTCAAATTCTTCAACACTGCAGACACACTCTCCACCTTGCCGCGGGGTTTTTTTTTTTTACTCAAGTCTTGCTCGATGACAGATCATCGCTCGATGACAGATCATCATGCAACAAACTTCATCCTTTTTTCAAACCTGCAAGTTCTCCAAACTGTGCGCAGGGTCTTCCTTGGCTGCGGACTTCTCTTGACTTAGGCGCTCATCAAGATGATTCTTAACGCGGACTCATCTTATGATTAAACATAGGCGGTTTTCCCTTCACAAGCAATTCTTTATCGTGCGCCTCCACATCATGCAATAACAGGTACTGTATTTGGAATATATGCCTCGGTCTGCACAATTCTTCATGTGAACAATATCACTTCGTTTCCATCGGCCTCCATTATTCTCTCCAATGGCCATGAGTTGTACCCTATGCATCCGGTGCATCCTCACAAGTTGCATCTACGTAAGGGTCACCACGTCATGCAACACAAATACTGTATAACCGGTGTACACCCGATTTCTATCGTCTGCGAAGTCCTCATATCCAATTTCATTGATATCGCGTTCAGTCTGCAGATCTCACGTTGCAGCAGCTCCTCTTCACTTTCAATGGCGCTATTCTAATCACCTTCCAGCCTTTACTCAACTCGTGATCTACTTTACGTCAAATAGGTGCGACTTCAAGGATAGAAACGAGTGCACAGTATTCTTCGTCTAGGTGCACGTTGGATGCCCTCTCAACCTTCTGCAATTCTCCTCGTAAATTTGACGGTAGCAGCAGTGAAACTCAAGCGCGTGCAGTCTCTTTTAAAAACAATGCGTGCAATCACTTCTTCAGAAGGGACGCCAAGGCTTTCGTGCTTGTCGTCAACCAAACTTTCTTAGCGCGGACTCCTGCCTAATGCACGTCTCCTTCGATGCTTCTCTCAGCGTGGACTCCTTTGCCGAAAATCTCCACACTATCCTTGATTCTGATTCTCCAACTCCGTATTTTCTGCCTGCGGAGTCGCGAACTCTCCAACTGGCTGACGGACGATTCCTTCTGATGAAATTAAGTCTGTCCAGCTGGCTAAAACGGGCATGCACGACCGACCATCCGTGAATTGCTTTGTCAAACAATTTCGGGCCTTCTCGACGCTTCCTAGCGCTCACTGTGATGCATTAAATGTTAGCAGATGTCATTCAAAAGGCATAAGCGGCCACAATATTTGATGAAAAACCATTTTCAACGCTCTCCGTACTCCTCGTTGCGCACCTTCCTTTGGGTTGCGTTTTCACAGGCATACAATCTCTCGCTAATCTTCACGCCTCGATATTGCTCTTGCACAATTCAATCAAATGGGTGTCGTTGACGCATTGTTCTTCACAATAGGTCATTTTTCTTAACTCCACTACTCCTTTGGCCGTTCCAATCCTTATGAAAATTTAATAAATCCTCACAAATACTCCTCAGGTTTTTATCCCTTCAAGGAAACCTGGCTTCATTTTTTCAAGCCATTCTCAACTCGGCTTTCTTATGCTTTCACTAGCATTCTCTTTTAGCCATATTTGTGGCTTTGGTACCAAATGAAAAACAATAGTGAAATTGTTCTGTTGATCAACAATGCATTACATAGTTTTATAGTTCTTGAAAGAACTAAAATAGACACGGTGGTTGAGAGAAATCCTCTCAAACTTATTACAACAAACTAACTCAAAGATAGCTCTTATCCTAACAACATGCTAATCTTGGACTATGGTCAAACATTGACCAACCAAGCCAAAACCTCAACGTATGCTAATCAAATTAACTAGAAATATGTTAATCAAAACATTAAACTAAAACAAAATACTAGGACTAAAGAGGCAATGTTGAAAATATTCCAACAATTAGTGCATCTCTTCTAAATTATCTTGTAAGGGGGGATTCAAAACTTGAACTTTCCCTAATAATGTTGGTTTCATAAGGACTAGTACTATTTCTTGTATTTTTTTCCCAGCTTCTTCTTACTTCTTCTAAGGACGTAGGTGCTTCCATACCATCTTACCATAATATTCCAGCAACCTCTTCCCGACTTAACCGATATTGCATAGGACTATTGGATTCCTCGTGTTGCCTTTCTTCTTGATTTTACCTTATCCTTTCTTCAATTATTGCCTATTGTTTAAGTTCATTTACTTCTTATTGCCTTCTTGCTTCTCTTTCATTTAATCTTTGCGCCATATCATCCAACTCTTGGATGATCTGTGCTCTCATTCTTATGTTATACACACGCAAAGTTTCATATTCTTCGTGCATCCGGTGCGCCTCCTCATGGATTCTTTGTTGTAGGAACCCTATTTGAGTTAATGGACTCAACTCCTCAAACTCATTGTTTTGCAGTTCCCTTCCTTCTCTATCTTAGGTAGCCAGGAAGTGCTTCTTGCTCGTCCACTTCCTTTGGAAATCTAACATGCACCTGTGCTCTTCGTCGTTCATTAGGGTAGGGTACTAATTTTTTGTTGTTCCACCATTGGTTGCACTTCCTCCTTGTGCAAATAGTCTTCTTAGTCCCATATCTTCTTCTTTAGTTTGACGTTCTTGATTGATTTGACTTGATTCCCCTCTCTTGTGGATCACTCTCTGTCTCGTTCTTTCTTGTCTTGTTGCTTCATCTATAGGAATAAACAAGCATTATGCCTTTGCCTTATAGGGTTTCGGTCTGGATCCATTAACTGTTTCGGGAATCATTATCCTGTCCAATTTCTGCAACTTAACCGCACTGTTATACATCATTTTGATTACTTGGAAAGGTCCAAGCCATTAAGTTTTCAACTTGTTGGGCTTAATTTCTCATTTTCCATTACATCTTAGGACCAAGTCACCTAGTTTCAGTTCCACCTACTGTTGGTGCTTGTCTTGCCACAACTTCCTTCTTTGTTGGGGTACCTGTGTTGCCCACTACCCATTACCCATTTTTCGTCCAGATGAATTAGCGCCACTAGCCTCTTCTCTAGGCTTTCTTGGTCACCTAGACAGTTTTGTATCGCCACTCTCAAACTAGGTACCAAAAATTCTATTGGCACTATTGCTTTTTGTCCATACATCAACTGGAACAGTGTATGGTTTGTTGTTGGCTTAAAAGTTGTCATGTACGCCCACAGGATTGATGGCAATCTTTCTTCCCAATCTGCCCCCTTCTACTCCACAGGTTTTATTCATAATTGATACCAAGATTTTGTTCGTTGCCTCTGCCTGCCCATTTGCTCTAGGGTAGTACAGACTAGACAACGAATGCAAAATCTTAAATTCTATTGTCAGCTTCTTAAGTACCTCATTTACGAAGTGACCTCCTCTATCACTTGTCAAGTGTAATGGGATCCTGAACTTGGTGATCACTTGTTCATATAGGAATTGGGCTGTATTTTCGCCGAATTATTTGGTACTGCCCTCGCCTCTTCCGATTTTGTCGGGTATTATATTGGCACTTTCTCTTATGACTTGTCTTTAGAGGTCCTACAAAATCCAAACTCCATCTTTCGAATAGTTCTTGTGGTTAGGATGGATGTAATGGCATAAAGTCTTGTTGGTTATGAATCTGCCATGAGGAAAGGATTTTGTTGTTATTGCGCCGTAGACCCGCCAACCAACATTGAAAGGCCGGAAGGAAGGAATGCCTTCCGTGCCAATCTCCGGAGAAGGCCGACTTCTTGTGGGGTTTTGAGGTTCAAGATAAGAGTGCAGGGAAAGAGATAAAAATGCGAAAGGGATTCCAAATTAGATTGGAGTTGGGTGGGGGGAACTAACGATGCGGCAACGCATCAATCACCACTACTAACAGCAATATAACCATAACACACCACTATGGATCTTGTCACTAACCGGTAGAAACGAGTCGGGTATATGTTTTGTATTAAGAGCCGAAGCACGGCTACAATGGTTCCCTAATAGACATTCCCTCCAAGGAACTAACGATACGACAACGCATCAATCACCACTACTAACAACACTATAACACAAAACATAACCAGAAAACTGCCACTAACGTTTACCCTATGTATCCTTTAATTTATGCATCCCAGGAATACATGACCACCAAATGCCGGAGTCCAGAGTTCAGTACAACAACAAGCAATGATACAGGAAAACGTAAGGCAAGAAATGTCAAGGAGAGGCAGCATACAAAATAAAAACAGTAGGACAGCACCAAGTGTATGTATTATATTAAAAGGCAGAAGCACAGCTACAATGGTTCCCTAACAGACATTCCCCTTCCACCACTTTACAATGAAAATGTGGTGGCTATTTATAGCCTGAGAACCCTCCCGATTACATTTATGGGCACAAAGTCCCAGTCAAACATTAGCTGACAAAAGCGGCCATGGAGCTGCTGATGCTGACCTTTGTCGGGCAGGACTGTACCCGCAGCATGGTCTCCCTGAAGGCTGTACAGATACGTGGCAGCGCGTTAGGTAGAACTTCTCATCGGCAGGAATGCGGGTAGCTGAAGCAGGTAGAACCTCCAATCAGCTTTAAAGGCGGTAGCTGGCATAAGTAGTGCATCCCATGCTTGTCCTTGTGCTCGGCACGTCTCGGCTCGGATCCCAAAGTTGGACACTTGTCGGATGATGCTGCTTGACACGTGCTTGCCTTGAAAGGCAGTTTATCCAACTTCGCCCAGGATCAGAGCGCTGTCGGGTTGCGCAGGTAGAAAACAGCGCAGTCGGGAAGGCCTTCATGCCTTGGGTACTTTTCTGAGTTTATTCCCCTACTGCGCACCTGTCGAAGGGCGCACTCCGACTTCGCTGCGAAGTCGGGTTGCGCACAGGTGAAAGCTGATTTCTACCGCCGTACGGACTTCGCCCTGGAAAGGGGGCGCACTCCGACTTCGCTGCGAAGTCGGGTTGCGCCCCAGCACTTAGTCATTTTTCCTGCCAGCCTGCTACCAAGTGCGCCCAGAAAGCAGGGCGCACTCCGACTTCGCTGCGAAGTCGGGTTGCGCCCAGAACACTTGTTGCGAGTCGGAGTGCGCCCCAGCACTTAGTCATTTTTCCTGCCAGCTTGCTACCAAGTGCGCCCAGAAAGTAGGGCGCACTCCGACTTCGCTGCGAAGTCGGGTTGCGCCCAGAACACTTGTTCTTCTGGTTGATTCTGTCGCGCTGCGCACTTTGCACTCCTGCTGCGCTCCAACTGGAGGCGCACTCCGACTTCGCTGCGAAGTCGGATTGCGCCCTGACACTTAGCCATTTTTCAGGGCAAGCTGCTTGTCATTTTTGAGATTTGACTGAGGGGCTCAAGAGAAAGAGGGAAGAATGAGAATGTAGGGAAGAGAGAGAAAGGGGGAGAAGAGGAAGGGGAAAGAGAGGAAGAGGGAAAGGGAAGAGCGGCTCTCTTACAAAAATTGAAAACATTGCACCCCGTGCAAAATGTGGCAACATTTCTGGCGGCTCGCGGGGTGTCGAGCTCGCCTCGGCGCAAAGAATCCATGCCTTCATCCATTGGGTGCAGAGGAACTTACTTCCCTTGCCTTCTGCTGCTCTGGCCGTTCCCCTCGCGACAACTGTTCTTCAGATCCACTTCCGGCAGTTGCCTCCTCGGATTCGCCTTCCGAATGCTCTCCAGCGTCGGCTTCTGCCTCGCAGATGCGCTTGTATGCGGCCTGGGCTTGGCCCCAGGCTTCTGCTTCGAAGGGTCGGCGGTCAGCAACTTCTTCTAACGCTGCGTGGAATGCAGCGACCGTGTGCAAGTCGATGGTGAGGTATCTCTTTCCCAGCTCCTGGAAGTAGGAGCTGATCTTGCAACACTTGGACACCATCTGGGTGACCTGACTTTCTTGAATTGGCTCGGTCCAGCTATCGATTTCAGCTGTATCTGCCTCAAAGGACAGCCAATTCTCTTTCACCTGCTCATGGGTGAGAAACTCACCATTCTCAACATAGCCCGGGCACCCTAGTTCAGAGAGAGCGTGAAGGGGAGCCATACAAATGTCTCTTTCATGTTCGAATGCATCCAACATTCGTCTGGCAACTCTCACCTCTTCTGTTTTCTTAAAATACTTATGCAAGGTTACCCTTGCATCTGCCCATTCTGCAGCGAATGAGGACATGGGGGAGAATTGGAGGCCATCGCGCTCGTGTTCTTGAAGTTTTATCGCCAGGTCCAGCCATTGCTTCGCCTGGCGTTCGGCCTCCTCTACCACAGGCTTTCCCCGGCAGAAACTTCTTGGATCCTGGATGCGAAATCCAGGACCGACATGGCTTTATTCATGTGGGGCTTGCATCCCCGCAACAGATCAGCCCGCATCTCCTTAACTTTGCTCTTTGAAAAGACCGTCGCTTGAGATGCTTTCTCTGCAGATTGCGACTGCGCCTGCTTCAAAGACTCCTGGAGCTGAGAAATCTGCTCCAGGGCTGCCTGCTTTTCCGTTGCGGCTTCTTGCTGAGAAGCGGCCAGCTGGGCTTTTAATTCATCTATTTCTCGCTGCGCCGATTCCAGCTGCTCAGTGGACCTAGACAGGTCCTCTTCAAGCTGTCTTGTTTTGTCCTGCAACCGGAAAAGCTCTTCCTGTTCCTCCAGATTTTTGACAAGGAGATTATCCGCTTTACGAAGGATTCCATGAATCTCGTATTCCTGGTGGATATCGTCAAAGCTCTTCTCCTTTCTCTGAAGCTCGTAGTCCGCCCTGGTCATTTCCCGGAGAGGCTTCTTCACTTTTGGAGTTATCTTTTCTGTCGTGAGCACTCTCCTCTCGAAGTCAAACTTGGTGCGCTTTACCGGGGCGACAATCTCCTCAGGTCTCCTCCGCTTCAAGTTTTGGAGAAAAGAGATAGGATATTCTACGGCTCTTGTTGCCAGAGGCAAATCGTCCGTGTTTTGGAGATCGTCCATGAAGTCCGGTTCCCCCAGCCTAGGGTTTCTTTGTGACATCTCTCCTGCGAACAGGGAAATAGGAGAAACCGGAAGGACTTTGGAAGGAGCGGCCGCTTTTGAGGGCGACCGGGGAGCGAAGAGCGGAGCGGTTGATGCTTGGAAGGGTTTCAAGCGGCTGAGGCGATGGATGCAGCGGTGAACGCGCAGCTTCAGCACTAACCACGGGTGAAGGGTTTGGGGTTTGACTCAGGGATAGGAAGGCGTTGGGGTCCTGAGCAAACTGGTCGAAAGAATGGTGGCCGCTAGAAGGCTGTGGAGATGGGGAGGAAGATGCGGCCACGGCTTGCTCGGATTGAGCGGGAGATGGAGTCGGAGTAGGGCCAGATGAGATCTGAGGGAGCGGGGCAGCGGACGTACCTGCGGGCTCCGCCTGAGCCGATGCTGGATGAATGTCTGCGGTTCTGGTTCCGGCGGCTGGCTCAGGACTATCCAGAGAAACAACCTCTGGAGCGGCTGGACGCGGCTGCGGCTCTGCGACTGACTGCTGCACCGTCAGGCTAGGTCGCCTGACCCTCTCAACTCTCTTCCTCTTTTTCTCTTCTGGAGCAATGGCTGGTTCGGAAGAAGGAGATGAAGTAGGTGCAGCGGGCGCTGATGTTCCCACGGTAAACTTGTACCGGGGTTTGACTTGCAGAAGACCTGCCGCGGCCGGTCCGCTCGCTGGCGGCTGGCGTCTTTTGTGCCTGAGGAGCCACCTCGGGCGTTGACTTGGCTGATTTTTGCGCCTTTTCGGGCACCACCTTGGAAGCAACAGGCTGCATTGGGTCCACTTGGATATCTGCTGGGCCCGCACTGGCAGTTGTAAAAGTGTACAACTGCTGGGAGGAAGACCCCCCTTTATAACCCTCGAAGGGACCTCGGGGAACGTAATCTCGGAATGCGAAAGGCCGCCAGCTGCCAATGTGCTGGTCATATAGAGCTGAAAAATCATCATCAACGGCCAGATTCCTTCTGATGGATTTATCGTGCTGCGTGCGGCACCTCATCTTCCAGCATTCAACAACTTTTTCTCTTGGCCAGTTAAGGCCTGCCAGCTTGGTGATGAGTTTCTTAAATCCCGGAGAAGTGAACTTGTGGTCCGGGTTTCGCTCGGGGTCATATGCTACCTCCTCGCAGTAAAACTCCTGCCACGGAGGCCATGCTTCCATCAAGTCAATCTCCCAGTCGAGGTCAACATGGACCACATCGCATCTGTCTTCGATTATATCCGCCCGGGGGCAGATATGTGCAAACTTTCCCCTTATCCCGTATGGGTCGTACTTCCAGCGCTGCGGCAACAGAATCAGGCCAATGTCATAGAGCTCCCGCTCGAGATAGACATGTTGTCCTATCTACGATATTTCGACGTTCGCCCGGGAAAGAGGATATTGAAAGATATGGCCCTTTTTCTTTCCCCTGGCCGAACTCCTCTTCAACGTAATCCATCTGCCGTGCAACCTCCATCCCAAACTGATGATCCATGCACCAGTAGGGCAGCAGATGAGGCTTGCCCTTGAATCCGTAGATTCTAACCACGATCCCCTGCGTCAGTCTAAAAACGTCCCCGAGCTTGTGATTCAACAAATAGTTTGTCATTTCCTGCGGGGGGCGAGGGATCTCACCATCGCTGAAGACTGACATGACCAAGCCCAGAAAGTTGAAGTTGAACTTGTAATAAGACCCTTTCCGGTATAGGTCATCCGTCCATTCATAGACGGGCTGTGGCTCTCCCTTCTCATTTACCTTCTTCAGGTTAGGGATCGGCATACGGGAGTGCAAGTGATACAAACATAGCCAAGCCAAGAAGGAAGCGAATCGAAATTCAATTGATTGCTTTTTCTGTAGCTTCACCGAGTTGGAGTGAATGGCGTATGCAAGCCAGTCCGCCCAGTCGAAGAAGATCGGGCGCTTCCCACTTTTCTGCGCTGCTGGTTCATAAGATTCTCCGCATAGGAGACATTCTGCCAGCGCTAGCTGGTACGGCCGTACCAGCTCGTCAGAGTCGCAGCCGAGGACCCACGCCAGGATGGTGTATATGTATTTATTTTGAAACCTTTCCAGGGGTATGGGGCCGGTTGGCCATTGTCCAGCTGCGAGCGGGGCGTTCAGCTCTGAGTTGAGGAAATCCCTCATCCTTTTTGTATGCGTAAAGCGCCCCGCTTGCTCGCCAAGATTTATCCTTTTAACAATCGCGCTGGAGTCATATTGCAACCCCGGGGCGAAGGCCGGTTGGACGGTCTCTCTGCGGAGTGCGAACAAGGGTTTTCCGCTGCAGTTGCAAATTTGTCGGGTAGCTGGCTTGTAATGTCTGACAATGATGTCGACCAGCTCCGGGCATAGGTGGACAGGAGGGCACAAGAACCGATGAAGGTTCGACTTGTACGCAGCCCCGAAATGGTGAGAGGGCGAAACTTTATCAGCCCAATTTTCCACATTTATCCGTAGTTTAGTAAGGCTCATGGAAAACAAGCCGTCCTTGTACCCAGACAGGTAATTAACCGGTGGTGGTGGGGCTTGCCCACGCTGTACTTTCTTTGTTTGGGATTTTGACTTTTGATCCTGCGGCGTCTCACTCTTGAAAGCATTTGACTGCAGGAAATCTCCACTTTCGCGCCCTTCGTTGGATTGAGCTTGCATTGGCAACTTTCCTTTTTCCATTCCTTCGAAAAGGTAAGAAATACGGCTTCCGGATGTCGGTACGAGGATTTCGCCGTTACGGGAGTCAGTCTGCACGATTCGAATTGTCTGGGCGCGCCAAACCTCCTTTTCTAGGCAATGACTGCGTCATTAATGGTGCGAAAGGGGAAGTAGGTCGGCCGGTCGGTGGCAGTGTTATGTTTTTCGGCGGCCGTGCAAGGAATGTCCTTTGAAAAATGCACCCTGGCCGCCGCGCCTTGCTTTCTTAATTGCATTTTCCTTGAAGGTCGTGCAATCCTTAAAATTGACTTTGGACGTCATGCCTTCGGCGACGTCACCGCCGCTCACGGGCACACTCCTCAAGGTAAAACCCTTTTGGCCCATAACCCAACTTCGCACTTTTCGGACGGCGCCCTGGGCCCACACTTAGAATATTTCGCGTTTTCCGCGATGGACCATTCGAGCCGCGCCCGGAAAATGGGGCGCACTCGGACTTCGCCCGGAAAATGGGCGCACTCGGACTTCGCCTTAAAATCTGCGCAGCCTGAACTGACACTTAGCTTTTTTACTTGTTTTTGCCTTCTTTCCAACTGCGCCCTTCGGATGGTGCGCAGCCCGACTTCGCTGCGAAGTCGGGTTGCGCACCCAGACTTAACCATTTTGCCCCTCTTGTCAGCAGGCTCTTTACAGACTGCGCTCTTTCTCAGGGCCGACACCCGACTTCGCTGCGAAGTCTGTGTCTTCAGTTTTGTCCTACTTGGGCTCTTTTAAAATAAAAAACTAAAAGCAAAAAACTGTACATGCTTGAAAAAATAAAATGCGAAGTGAGTGTGTCTTCGTTTGTCCTACTTGGGCTCTTTTAAAATAAAAACTAAAAGCGGAAACGTACATGCTTGAAAAATAAAATGCGTAAGGGAAATTTGTACAAGGAAGGGCCCGATCAGGGCACCTTCAACAGCGGTAGATTTTCAAGTGGAACCCGTTAACGGGGATAGGTAGGAGCTGACCCTCCATATCCCGAAGTATGTAAGCATTGAGCTGGTTCACCGGGCAATCTGATAAGGGCCCTCCCAGAGGGCATCGAACTTCCCGTGGTTGCCGGCATCGTCTTCAATGAGTCCCATTTCAGCACCAGGTCCCCGATTTCAAAAACTCGGGCAGTGGTGCCTTTCGCAAACCAGCCTTGAGTGGCTTCAACATGCTTGGTGAAAGCTTGATATGCTTTTTCCTTGTCTTCCTCCAACTGCGAGAGTTGGCACAGTCTGTCATCCACCGGGTCTCCACTGCTCCTCTCTTCGTCCAACATCCAGAGGGCGGGGATTTCGATGTGGGATGGCATGACAACCTCTTTACCATAGACGAGCGCATAAGGGGACGTTTTGATGGATTTCTTGAATGAAACTTTGTCCGCCCACAGCGCCCGGTTCAGAAGTGAATGCCAAGTCCGCTTGTTCCTTTCAATGGTCCTTCTGATGATCTTCAGGAGGTTCTTGTTAGTAGACTCAGCAAGGCCATTCCCCTGCGGGTAGTAATTAGAAGACATCTTGTGATAAATGCCAAGTTTGCCAGTGTACTCCGTGAGTACAGCGCCTGCGAACCCCGGACCATTGTCCGTTACAATTGACTCTGGAACCCCGAAGCGGGTAATCAAGCTTTCAAGGAACCCGATGACCGTTTCTTGGATCGCGTTTTTGGTTGGGATCGCCTCTGCCCACCGTGTGAAGTAATCGGTGGCTGTAAGAATAAACTTGTGTCCGGCGAGAGGAATTAGGCGAAATCACCCCAATGAAGTCTAGACCCCATTCTTTGGAACGGAGTCTCGGCTCTGAATCGGTTGAAGGGGCGGGGGTGCTTTTACGTTTACGCCGACAAACCTCTGGCATTGATCACACTTGGAACAGACCGCATAAGCGTTTGTAAATAGAGTGGGCCAATAGTACCCGGCTCTAATTATTTTCAAGGCCATAGGCCTTGCAGAATGATGACCTCCAGGCATCCCGGAATGAAAATCTTTGAGGACCCTGGACTGGTCTGATTTCCTGACGCAACGCAACAGGATGTCGTCAATGTTTTTGAAGTAAAGCCCCTCGGGGCGACGAGTGTACTTTAGTGCACCTAGCCGAAATCTCCTTCATTGTGAGGCGTTCAGGTGATTTGGACATCTTCCGATGCAGAAATATCTCACCAGTTCATCTGTCCGATCCTCCCCTCCGATAAGGAGTTGGCCAAGTTGATGCTTGTTGCTGTGTCCTCCCACTTACAGGCGGAGATGCCGACTACAGCGCTTCGGGCCAGCTCCTGACACAAGGCTCGGCCTCTAATAAGCTTGGTGGGCCGCACTTCGATGTCGAACTCCTGGATTTTTGCAATCCATCCTGCTCTCTTGTGACCCGGCTCCCCTTGTATGATGAAGCCACGATGTCAGGGAACTCTCGGCACAGTGATCTGATCTGCTCAAGTTCCTCTGAAGTGCAATCTGTCCCGACCTTGATGGTTTTACCAGGTTCGAGTTCCAGGTCGGCATACTGCTTCGGGTCTACTTTGATCCTATGAGATATAGCTCTGTCATTCTGATCAAATAGACTCTCCAATGTAATCAGTCCTTTTGGGACATGATTATTTTTCAACTGTATCAACCCCTCATATTGCTTGTCATCAGGGTCTCTACTCTCGATTGAACATGCTTCATTTACCAAAAATGTGGCGATCTCCTCGTCACAATCAAACACCTGCCAGTGGGTGTCCTTATCAGGCACAGAAGGCCTGTAAATAGTGCGAACCGGCTTCGGTTTCTGGACAACGTCGTCAGCCAGAATGCACCTGGCTCCAACAGACGCCAGAATGTCAGCGTGCTTGTTTTTCTCGCGTGATATCGCCTTGACATTCAACGAGTCAAACGACTCCATCAGGTCCCACACCCGGTTACGGTATGCCTTGAGATAGTGCTTTTTGGAGGCGCACTTGTTCGTAACCTGGTGACACACCAGCTCTGAATCTCCAAAGATCTGCAGGTGTTTAATCCCCAGCCTCTCCGCCTTTCGCAATCCCAAGCATAGGGCTTCGTACTCCGCCGAGTTGTTAGTGCAACTCCAGGCCAACCTGTAGGTATAGTCCTTCTGGATCCCGGTCGGAGAAACCAGAAGCACCCCTGCATCGGCGCCATTTTTGCATCGCGCGCCGTCAAAGAAAAGCTTCCACAGCTTCTCAGGTGCAGGTCCCACTTCCTTTTCAGCTGACTTGTCAAGCCTCTCGGGCTGTACAATGGTGTAACAACCCTGCTCTGTCTTAATTACGGCATTGAAATCCCGCAAAGAGAACTCATCTTCGAGCCGTAGCACTTCGAGGGCTTGCTCCGTCGGCTCTACCGTCACCGAGTTCTTCCTCCGTCAGTTTGGACCATGCAGTCCAACTCTTCTCGGGTATCTTCTCTACTAGGAAGGTGGAAGGCTTCTCATTAAAGATTTTCAGTCTCCTTCCTTTGAAGGGCACTTCCATGTGTGAGTAGTCTAGAGACAAGTACCCGCCCAGCTTCGCGGTGAACTCCCGGGAGAGACACATGCCGAAGTAGGGAGCCGAGGTCAACAACCACGACCTCTTGGATGACCACGATGTCGAGAGCCTTATGCGGCCGAATAGGGATGTCTTTTATGACACCAAGCTGTCTTGACAGGGGTGCCGTCCAATTGCAGCACGCCTTGGCTGCTCCTTGTGTACTCCATCCCGATCTCGTCGCGGACGGCTTTCGGCATAACAGTCGTGGAAGCGCCAGAGTCCACCATGCAGTTGTGTACTATGTGCCCTTGCATCCGTAAAGACAGATAGAAGGGAGGCGGTCCGTTCTTCCCGGTGGTCGAGACCGTCGGAGGTTGAACCAGGATAGCGGGCTGTATCTGCTTGCCGTTCTTCATGTTTTTCAGAGATTCCTGCGACAGATCCACCTGGCCTGGGAGCAGAAGAGCATCGTACATGCTGATTCTAGCGGGTGTTCTTTTTAACTCGTCTACTATGCTGTAGCGCGAGGTGCTAGCTCCTTCTGCTTCTTTTGCCGGCTCATACTTCGTTCGGTACTGCTGGGTGGCCTCAACTCTCTGTCTCTTGGTCAGAGACGGGTACTTCAGCTTCTCCTAGGCTTGTTCTTTGGTTTCAACTGGAGGCTGAGGTTCTGGAGCTTTAGCCGGAACTGGAGCTTTTGCTATAGGAGGCTTGGCTGGAATAGGGGCTGCCTTTACCGGAGGAGGCTTGGCTGGAGCTTTGTCTTTGGATGCCTTCTCCTGGGCTGTGTAGGGCCACAGCCGCTTGTATGGTGGCAGCCCACCGGGCTGCGCCTTTTCTCTTCTGGCATACACCTGCAAGGGCTTGGCAGCATCTGCAGTTTTCTTTTCTTCCTTGGCGGGCGGCACTAGATTTTCCTCTGGGAGGGCAAAGTTGGCTTCGCCGTCCAGGATCATGTAGAGTTCATCGTCCTCTATGGCGCTGCCGGCCAAAGTCCGGATGTAGTCTTGGTGCAGTGTGCAGTCTTCCTCCGAATGCGGGTCGTTGCACGTAGTGCACCAGTTGATCTGGTCGGAAGGACCAGGTTGGTCTTCGATAGCAGCATTTCTCGGAGGCGGACGCCTCTGCAGTTGTTGTTCTGGAGGCCTGTCTTTTGTTAGCGCCGGGGGCGGATATGGCCTCCTAGGAGCGAGGTCCATCTGGGCCTGCTTCTTCTTCAGAGCGGTCATGTCATTGGACATGGCATGATAACCTGAGGCCAAAGCCCGTATCTCCTGGAGGATTTTGTTTTGAATGTTATTGTCAGGAGGCGGCAATTGTGCCGGTGGAGGCAATGCGGCTAATGGAGGAGGATTGGAATAAGGTGCGTACTGCGGGGGAGCATGGAAAATGCGGAGGAGGAGGCGGGTGAGGATAATGCATTTGCGGCGGGCCGTAAGGAGTTACGACCGGCGCCGGATTCCATTGCTGCTGGGGTTGCTGCCCTGATGTGGACGGCGCACCACCAGAAGCTGACGGATACTGGGATCTGGGGAAGTCGGGATGAATGGGTTCCTGCACCCTGGACGGGAGTCTGCCGATGGAAATGATATCCGCTTCAGCTTGCTGGGCAGCATCGTACAGAGCAGGAAACGAGTCTATTCTGGCAATCTTCAGCACCAGGCATATGTCTGAGTTGAAGGATCTCAGGTAGTAGTGAGCAGCCATGCCAGCTGAAGGCCGAAGTTCACGAGGTACCCGTTTCCAGGATCTCGCAAACCTGATGTTAAAGTCAGACACCTCCTCTTGGGGGTGTCTCTGGATACTTTGGAACTGATGCAGCAAAGAAGTGGGGTCAGCAGACTCATTGCATCCTTTCACGAGCCTTATGGCGAGTCGGGGCCACCCTGTGATAGATCCCTACGCGGCGATCTCCACCAGTAGAGAAGCTTTCCCCTTAGGGAAAGGGCCAGCAGACGAGTCTTCACACTTTCGTCAGTAATGGAGTGCAATGCGGCCAGGGCAAGGATGTCTTGGATGTGCTCGTACGCCGTCTTGCCGTAGCCGTCGTATGTAGGGATGGACTTTAAGGCAGCGGGGGCACGGCTTGCTGTCCGACCGGGCCAAGGGCCCCGTAGAGTCCACTGCCGGGAAGAGATCATCATCATTCTGTCTGTGGGCAGCCATTTCTTCTTCTTCTCCTCCGTCGGTTGTATACTCAGTGTCGGTACCTTCCGAGGATGTAGATTCCTCTTCTTCCTCGGCCTCTTCTATTTCTTTCTCAGCTCCTTCGACCTCGGCTTTGGCTTCTTCTTGGATTTCAGCCTCGGCTTCGTCGACACGAGCTTGTTGATCAACCCGGCTCGACAATTTCGCCTCGAGCGTTGATGTCTAGTTCGTAAAAGGCAGGGCGGGTTTCTCGGATCCCTTGCTCGCCACCTTCTCGTTTGCATGAAGGTGCTAGGACCGGTCTTTCGGACTCAGAGGATATGTTCGTGCAGAGTCGCCAGGTGTTCTGATTTTGAACAGCAATGAAGCGAACACCGGTGCTTCGATTCTGTTTGGGGGTGGGAAACTTCCTTGTCCCACCGGGCGTGCCAGAAACTGTTGGTTACGAATCTGCCATGAGGAAAGGATTTTGTGTTATTGCGCCCTAGGACCCGCCCACCAACATTGAAAGGTCGGAAGGAAGGAATGCCTTCCATGCCAATCTTCGGAGAAGGCCGGATTCTTGTGGGGTTTTGAGGTTCAAGATAAGAGTGCGAGGAAAGAGATAAAAATGCGAAAGGGATTCCAAATTAGATTGGAGTTGGGTGGGGGGATCTAACGATACGACAACGCATCAATCACCACTACTAACACCAATATAACCATAACACACAACTATGGATCTTGTCACTAACCGGTGAGAACGAGTCAGGTATATGTTTTGTATTAAGAGCCAGAAGCACGGCTACAATGGTTCCCTAACAGACATTCCCTCCAAGGAACTAACAGTGCGGCAACGCATCAATCACCACTACTAACAACACTATAACACAAAACATAACCAGAAAACTGCCACTAACGTTTACCCTATGTATCCTTTAATTTATGCACCCGGGGAATACCTGACCACCAAATGCTGAATGAGTGCAATAACAACAAGCAATGACACAGGAAAACGTAAGGCGAGAAATGTCAAAGAGAGGTAGCATACAAAATAAAAACAATAGGACAGCACCAAGTGTATGTATTATATTAAAAGGCAGAAGCACAGCTACAATGGTTCCCTAACAGACATTCCCCTTCCACCACTTTACAATGAAAACGTGGTGGCTATTTATAGCCCGAGTCCCTTCCCGATTACATTCATGGGCACAAAGTCCCAGTCAAACATTAGCTTACAAAAGCGGCCATGGAGCTGCTGATGCTGACCTTTGTCGGGCAGGACTGTACCCGCAGCATGGTCTCCCTGAAGGCTGTACAGATACGTGGCAGCGCGTTAGGTAGAACTTCTCATCGGCAGGAATGCGGGTAGCTGAAGCAGGTAGAACCTCCAATCAGCTTTAAAGGCGGTAGCTGGCATAAGTAGTGCATCCCATGCTTGTCCTTGTGCTCGGCACGTCTCGGCTCGGATCCCAAGGTTGGACACTTGTCGGATGATGCTGCTTGACACATGCTTGCCTTGAAAGGCAGTTTATCCAACTTCGCCCAGGATCAGAGCGCTGTCGGGTTGCGCAGGTAGAAAACAGCGTAGTCGGGAAGGCCTTCATGCCTTGGGTACTTTTCTGAGTTTATTCCCCTACTGCGCACCTGTCGAAGGGCGCACTCCGACTTCGCTGCGAAGTCGGGTTGCGCACAGGTGAAAGCTGATTTCTACCACCGTTCGGACTTCGCCCTGGAAAGGGGGCACACTCCGACTTCGCTGCGAAGTCGGGTTGCGCCCCAGCACTTAGTCATTTTTCCTGCCAGCCTGCTACCAAGTGCGCCCAGAAAGCAGGGCGCACTCCGACTTCGCTGCGAAGTCGGGTTGCGCCCAGAACACTTGTTCTTCTGGTTGATTCTGTCGCACTGCGCACTTTGCACTCCTGCTGCGCTCCAACTGGAGGGCGCACTCCGACTTCGCTGCGAAGTCGGATTGCGCCCTGACACTTAGCCATTTTTCAGGGCAACTGCTGTCATTTTTGAGATTTGACTGAGGGGCTCAAGAGAAAGAGGGAAGAATGAGAATGTAGGGAAGAGAGAGAAAGGGGGAGAAGAGGAAGAGGGAAAGGGAAGAGCAGTTCTCTTACAAAAATTGAAAACATTGCACCCCGTGCAAAATGTGGCAACAAGTCCCTTCGCAATGACTCTCCGGCTCTCTGGCATGTATCACACACTTCAACAAACTCCTTGGCGTCATGATAGAGGGTGGGCCACCATAGCCCTGCCGAAAGAACCTTTCCTTGTGGTCACATTTGGTCCCATGTGCCCTCCTGCTAGTCCTTCATGAGCTTATTGGAAGGACGCTACACCTTAATATATCTCACTTGAGATAAATTGCAATGTTCTCTTTGATTCTTTTTTGCTCGGATACCACTTGTTATGAACCTCCTTTGCTCATCCACATAAATCATTAACAATTTGCAGAAATATTAAATAAACCACAATGAATAATTCACATAAATCAATACAAGGCAAATATGTAAATTACTCCAATTATTTCAATTTATATTTCAAACCCTTAAGGTAGGGCAACACCATACAATGCTCCTTATTGGAAGGAAGCCACTCAATATATCTCACTTGAGATAAATTACAATCTAAGTTACCGGTTCGTTTTGGGTATGGGTTCGGGTTCGAAGAACCTGGTTTGCGGATACGGCAAATTTTTTTTGTATCTTGGGTTCGTTTTGGGTTCGGCCATACAAAAATTAATAAAAATTATATATTAATTAATATTAATTATAATAATTAGTTATCTTAATAGGTTTGATTGTATAAAAATTAATAAAAATCATATATTAATTAATATTAATTAGTTATCTTAGAAACTCAAGTACCTTAAAATATATTAATTAATATTAATTAGTTATCTTAGAAACTCAAATACCTTAATAAAAGCTCAAATACGTTAATAAAAGGCGTTCCCATCTTTTAATTTAGGCAAGGAAAGGGAACGTTCCCTTTTCTCAATTTAAGTCAAAGTCAAACAATACAAATAATTAAAATCTAATTAATTTTTAAAAAAGCATACCCATCTTTTAATTTAAAGAAGGAAAGAAGCTTTTCCTCTTCTCAATAAAAGACAAACAATAAAAATAACTAAAATCTAATTAATTTTAAATTGGGTCAACAATATAAAGCCAAAATTTAACTTTGTTGGCCATGACCTTTTAACCCGTGGTGAGATTTTATATATATATATTTTTATTTGAATTTACATGGTGGAATCGGTAGTCGCCACGAATCCGGGCAGGCTGTCTAGCTTTTTATGGCCGCCACAGTATTCTGCGCTGTCCGCCCCAGAAGCTGCCACACAGATCTTCGCGCAGTCCGCCCCTATAACCACCATGCCACAATCATTTTAAACCTTTTATGCCACTGAAAGCACCAGGAAAGGGACAAGCGTTCAATCCGGCGAGGCCCGAGATTTGAACCTTGGACCTCCGCCCCCCTTATGGGGTTTGGATGAACCAATTGGTCTACACCTCGGACCTAAGATTTTATATTATAAATATTAATAAAATATATTTTTATATTATATATTTATAATTTTTTTATTTTTTGAGTAATATTTCTTATACACATCTATCATGGGAATGAACCCGGATCACATCACCGATAATGCAAGTGGCGTCCTTGCCGTAAACCACACTCACGGGGATATTTATAATTTATTTTTATTTAATATCCATCTCCCGTACTTTTTAGGATGATATTTGCCACACATGCAACACTTCCACTTGGGTCTTATTGTCAGGTTAAACAATGGCACGGTCGGCAACATCAAATTTTATAACAAAAAAATAAAGTTTTAAGAAATAAAAAGCCAATGGCAAACGCATTAACAGAAACGGGAAACAGGCAGCGCCATGATATCCAGCACCACCGTATACATAGCGTTTTGTTGTATGCAATACTGCGGCCAAAGCATTCACATCATGGTTTGTCTCGTGTGTTGTTGGAAGCTTTTTTAAAAGCGAATTAGGTAGTGGGAGAAATGTGGTTTAAGTGGTCACGGTTCGGTTGTCAGTTGTCACTCACGGATTTTCCGTTACAGATTAAGCCGATGGCGAGTACGGCGAGTTAAAGAAGGGGAGAAAGCGTGAATCGGTACTAGTTACTATTGCTACAGGTTAGGTGGTTAAAATATTTTTACCTGAGGGAAGAGAATTCTAAGGGAGGGAAGAGAATTCTAAGGGCATGCACGGATCGGATTAGGTGTCTGGTAAGTTTAGGTAAACCGGGCATCACGCGGAAATATCCGTTTTCGGACTCAATTAAATTTAATATTAATTCTATGTTTAAAATTTAAAGCCGTGTTCGTCCCGGGTTCTCCTCGGGTCCGTCTAGGGTTTTGCCTGGACGTATCCGGATCCCCAGGCAGAACCCTGGACGGACCCGAGGGCGTACCGGACCCGATATCGGACCGGGTACGGCCCGTACCAGGATCCAGGGGTCCAGGGAGCCGAACCGGTAACTTAGATTACAATATTCTTCTCTTTGATTCTTTGCCTATATTTATAATGCCCAACTACCTACCATTCCCATTTATTCATACATGTGGGATAATTACATCTTATATAATATTATAATATTTATACAATATTATAATATTAAATACTTATCTTGGGTACCTAACATACGTGGACTTCCTCTTCCATTACGCATCTCAAAATTCCATCCGGTCCCATTTTGTACAATAATCCCGCTATCAGTTGAAAAGGTGTTGACTTTATAATTATCTTCCTTCTTTCTGTTGTCGATATGTCCTTTGGCAGCTCTCTTGTGGATAAGTATTCTCCAATCCATTTATACCATGATGGTATAACACTTATTGTGAATAACTGAGCGTCAAGGAATTTATTTGACACTCTTGACAGTTGATCCGTTATCACATGCTTCTTTCTGGGTTTAACCACCACCCGAAATACAAATTCTTGTAACGTGACGAGCTACTTGCTAACTTGTTCATGTACAATCGGTTTATTGATTAAGTACACTAGTGCCTGATGATCTACATAAATGCGAAAGGGTTGGCTAGCAATGTTAGAGTATATTACATTATTTGGTATATTTCAATGTACCACCTTTGGTACATTATTAGATTAGGAGTTTATCTTAGGTTAAGTGGTTACTTGGGGAAGAAGTAATAAATGCACAAGTGTTAGAATGTGCAATGATGTAAATGTGCATGTAGTCCACATGTACATGAGTCATAGGAATAGGTAGAGTAAAGTCCAAGGAACTTATATATGTACCTTGAGATATAGAGTGAAAAGGTATGGAAGCATGCATCCATAGCATGCACTAGTAGAGTAGAGAGAGAGAGCCATATATTGTATCAAGTTTCATATTTTCGTGAGTTTACTGTAATAGCTATTTCATGAGTTATTTCAGAAGTTTCTCATGCTATTTACTTGCTCATTAGACTTCCATTAACATAGTTATAATATTGGAAGCTTATTTCATTACTTGTGGTTGGATTTCCTTTAAGTTTATAGCTTCAAAAGCTAACATTGGTATCAGAGCACACGGTAGATCGATAGGATCTAGTGAGAGAGAGCCACAAGATTAAAGATAGAGAAGGACTAGCACAGGTCCTGTTGCAGATTTCAGTGCAGCAGATTTAGGAGATCCAAGAAGATCTTATTACAAAACTTCCATAGTTGCAGATTAAAGAGATCACAAAAGGTCTCATTGAAGTTTTGAGGAAAAGAGAAGCTGCAGGATTGAAAGCCCCAAGGAGAAGGCCTCAAGCTAGTTGGAAGAGATTTCAGGATAAGCTCCTGATAGTGAAAAAATTGGGACAATTGTCACCATCTGACAACAAGCCCAAGGGAGAAGGATTTGGCAAGAAGTTTGCCAAATATTGAAGGAGAAATTGACTGCTTTACAATCTGAAATTTTCAGATTTGAGGACATCAAAGAAGCAGCAATTTGGGCAGCATTAGTAGCTTCTAAGTTTCATATTTTCAGGGTGCATCCTAAAGGAGAAGTTGAAGCCACCTAACTACAGTTTCGAGCAGCGAGTTAGAGGAGTTTCGAGCAGCGAGTTAGAGGAGTTTCAAGGCTGCAATATAAACCAGTTTCAGGTAGCAAAGTAATCAGTTTCAAAGCTGCAAATAGGTGGGGTAAAGAGCTATTTTGGACAGCAAGGAAGAGCTGCAAATTCATCCAGCAAGGGGCAACATTTGGGTGATCCAAATCACCAAGAACTTCATCATCAAATCGAAATTGAAAAGAAGTAAAGGTGAAGGTTGAAAGAATAGGGGGGCAAGCATTTGTGTAGAAGGCCATCATCTTCATCAAGGATCGATAGCCAAAGCATCACAGGTCATTCAATCAAGGTTTATGTCTTCAAGTTTAGGTGCATTCAAACACCAAACCGTGGAGAAGCCGAATTGAGGAAGAACGCCACCACAGGAGAGGAGAAAGCTGCCACTCGGTCGTCATCGTAGAAGAAGGCAAACAGTTGTGTGGATGGATACAACCCAGCGAGTTTCCCAAGCAGTCCCAGACTTCATTAGGTTTGAGAGGGCAAAGACCAGAAGAACTGTAGGTTTGAAAGGGCAACGATCAGAAGATAACGCCCCAGAGGAAGAGCGCTCATTGGAAGGCACTAACGAGCTGTAGAAGATCACACGCTAGCTTGGAAGCCATTAGTGCCAACACAACAACAAACGAGCTTATCACTGGAGTTTATTTGAGCGCGGTATAGCAAAAGAGAAGGAACGCTAATTGAGATGTTGGTTATTTAGCGCCAATCAATTTGGATAGACTTGGAGCCCTTGCTGAGGAAGTAGGAATCAAGCTAGTACTAATCGGTTGGATTACAACAAGGGAGACAATATCGATATTTATGTTGAGTTCGAGCCATTACCAAAGAATCAATGCCAACACAACGAACTAGGGATACTTCATTTCAGACACATCACCGACTGTTAGCAAGAGCAAAATCATTATCAAAACGTTCATCGTGCTAAGGAAACTAAAAGTCTTGTTGTAACGCTATTAACTGAAGTAACCTACACGCGAAGCACCTAAGGAGGAGGCATTACTAGTTGTTACAAAACCTACGCGTCTGATAGCCATTGCTCGTGCGCAGTGAGCTGTAACTTAGCCAACTATTTTCGATTGCGAGGAGAGTTGTTACTACATTGAATTCATATGTAGGAGGAGGTTACAATTCATAAGAAGGGCCACCGCTGATTGGAGAAGTCAGAAGCACGTAGATAGGGCGTTCATTGGCAAATATCACCGCCAGCATCGTCCCTTGGCATAAGGGAATAAACACGTTAGCGAGAAGGAACACAGAGATAGCCGCGTCAACTGCGTCAGGTAGCCGCCGTTTGCAGGAGAGACACAACAAGTCATTGCTGGAAGACCACCTTAGCTCAGCCACGTGGTTAGAAGAAAGAGAGGATGTTAAATTTTGTGAGGTAGTCGACGCACCAATCTCGAACGTCATCTATTGTTGGTAGAGGAAAATACAATGCATAACCATTACGAGGAACAACATTGAATAAAGGAAGAGTCAAATATTTAAAGGAAGAGTCAAATATTTAAAGGATCAATGTTGAGTTAGAACCTGTGTAGGCAGCGCAACAATTGAAGCCTAAGACAAATTTAGCACGCATATCATAATAGACCGAATTGATTGCAAACTGACTGAGTGACTGCAGTGGTTTTAAGCGAAGGACGCGTTACAGACGGAAAATAAGGGCAAATTTTAGCAATTTGTGAACGACGTTTTTTAAAGCCCTAACATTCAAGACTGCCAACAAGGTCAAAGAGTGACAACCGCCAGTCGTTTCGTGACTAGCACACATCAGAACATTAACGGTCACATAGCATCATCAATCAGTTTAGAAATCGCATTAAGAATACAACATACAGTCAAAGGAAGTCAAAGGACGAATTCCAATCACTCTTTAGCCTGAACTAGCCGTTACCAAGGGCTGCTATCACGTGGAACTCGGACGCGCAAAGGAGACGTCGAATTGGACCTACATTGAAGAACGGTTTGAAAGCAAGGGCAAATCATAGCCGCAACAAGCTTCGTTTTCACTAGTGAAGTGCCCTTGATTTGAAAAGCCTCAGTTTGGAAGACCACATAGCAAATGTAAGATTTAATTCAAATTTTAATTTTCCAAAGTGGGAGTTATAAGGAGTAATTAATTGTTTACTAACTTGGAAGTATAAGAAGGATTATTTAAAGCAGTTGATATTACTTAAGGAGTTATAAGGGGCAATTATATTGCATTAGAGAAATAAGCTTGGTTAATTAGAAAGCAAATCAAAACAAGGAGTTTTATCCTACTTTAAAAGTGCACTAGTTGAAATACAAATATTATAATATTTGCAAATATTTTAGTAGGAGATATAAGGTTTTCAACATTGGGAAATTGACATACTAATTTGCAAATATTATTACTTTCTACTTTTCCAAACTAGGGAGATATAAGGAATACTACACCAAAATTTAGATCTTTTGGAATTTAGAAAAATTAAACCATTGAAGGTTAAAGGAGCAAAACCAGTTTTTGCTTAAAGGTTGGAAACTGCATTTTACGTTAGTCTCTTAATTTTTGAGACATTATTCCAACTAAATGGTCTTGAAGGAAAAAGAACCTTAGCAAAACTTGAAAGTGAATTATCTTTAGCTTTCTATTTTAGGAGAAATAAGGTGAAAAATGGTAGTTGAACATTAGGGAGATAAAAGGGATTCAACTCAAACTAAGAAAGCTAAACATACTTTCAAAACATATTGCACTCAAAACAATTGGGAGATTCAAGTATTTTACAAAACTTAAAAAATTAAAAAGATCTTAGCAAACTTGATCTTTTACTAAAATTACTTGGGAGTTAAAAGGTATTCTACCTAGAGTATTACAAGTTTTGTAATCAATCAATTAGGTTTTGTAAATCAGATTTAATATTTGCAAAATTGATAATATTGGAGAGATAAGGTCTACTACATCAAACTAGGATATTGAATTTTGCAAATATAGTTTACAAAACTCTAAATATCTTATCTAGGGAGTCATAAGGTAGTCTACATCAAAGGAACATGGCAAAGAAAAAGCAAATGAAAAAGAAAACAAGTAATCCAAAAGTAGAAACTCAAAAAATAGAACTTCATGAGTTGATCGAATTAGTTCAAGAAGAAAACCTATGTCTACAAGAAGAACTAATTTACATTGGAGAAGACTTATGTTTTCAAGAAGAGCCATTATACATTGAAAATGACCCCTTTGAAGAAACTAAGGAAATGTTACAAAATTTGAAATGTTGTATCAAATACATGATACCAAACATTGAAGGACAAAAGGGTATGTCAATAAAGGAAAATAAAATCTTACAAACAATCATGGAAGAAGCAAAAGATGAAAACTTTTCAATGCTTCAAGAATATCTAAATTCAAAGCTTGAAGAAGGAATTGAAAACTCTAAAAATGTTTTCACATTACCTATTGGTATAGGAACAATAATAAAGATAGTATTACTTTCAAATGAAATTTTCAAAGGCAAGATGAGAAAACAAGGAAAAATTGAAGTAGGGAATAAAACAGTGATGAAAGATGCATCTAGTGATACAAATGATTTGAGACCCATGATGATAGATTCATGTTGCAATACTATAGAATCTAAACCATTAATGATTGATGCATGTTGTGATACTAGTGATCTTCTTCAAAAGGAAAAAGATGCAAATCATAATTCTTGTCAAAATGAAAGGGAATATTGTAATGCAAGCAATGACACTAGTGATTTAGAATCCATGACAAAGATAGAAGAACCTGTTGCAAAGATTGATGCTATATGTGATACAAGTGATTTGAATACAGTTCATGATTGCTTAGAAAAAGTTCATGCTACTAGAATTGATGAAGGCATGGATACAAATGGTGATGCTCAAGATTATATTGATACTGACAAAGATCATTCTAATGATTGTATTGGTCATACTAATGGTTTTTGTTCAAAGTTGATAAGATATGAAGATACAAGATCAGAAAAACATGAACAGGAAATGAAAGAACCAATAGCATCAGAAATCAGATCAAAGTATGAAGGTCTTGAATATACAGGTCAGACTAGCAGCAATAAGCAAGGAACTAAGTTTGTAACAAAACATAGTGACACCAAATTAGTAACATAGATTGACAGGAACAGTTGCTATGAAGGACAGAATGGTCAAAGGGAGTTGGTAACAGAAAATAGGTGCAGTCATTGTAGCAGATATGGGCACAAGATAGAGAGATGCTGGAATCTCCATAGTTGTAAAATTTGCAGAGGAACCAATCATTCTCAAAGACACTGTTGGTACAAAGAAAATCATTTCTTTGATTGGATATATACAATGACAAGAAACTTCATTAGTGAATTTTCTCAAGTCTATTTCTCAAGGTATAGAGATGGATACAAGAAAGGTATGAACTTCTTCGGCAACAAAATCAGAAGGAAATACAAAATCAGAAGGAAAGACAGTTTCAGGGCCAAAGTCAGAATATAGAGTCAAGCAAAAAGATCAAGCTCAAGTAGAAGGTCAAATCCAAGGTCACTTGAAGAACTAAGACAAATACAAAGATCCATATTGAAGACTAAAAGTCTTCAATAACCAAATAATGTAATATAGGGGGGTGTTAGAGTATATTACATTATTTGGTACATGTCAATGTACCACCTTTGGTACATTATTAGATTAGGAGTTTATCTTAGGTTAAGTGGTTACTTGGGGAAGAAGTAATAAATGCACAAGTGTTAGAATGTGCAATTATGTAAATGTGCATGTAGTCCACATGTACATGAGTCATAGGAATAGGTAGAGTAAAGCCCAAGGAACTTATCTTATATATGTACCTTGAGCTATAGAGTAAAAGGTATGGAAGCATGCATCCATAACATGCACTAGTAGAGTAGAGAAAGAGAGCCATATATTGTATCAAGTTCATATTTTTGTGAGTTTACTATAATAGCTATTTCATGAGTTATTTCAAAAGTTTCTCATGCTATTTACTTGCTCATTAGACTTCCATTAACATAGTTATAATATTGGAAGTTTATTTCATTACTTGTGGCTGGATTTCCTTTAAGTTTATAGCTTCAAAAGCTAACAAGCAAATAGTGTCTAAATTTTTGGACAGCATACACCATCCCTAGCGCTTCCCTTTCGATTGTACTATAATTCTTTTCGGCTCTTGATAGCAACCGACTAGCAAAATAAATAGGCTGGTCTAGCCTAAATTGCCCCTCTTGGGCCAGCACACATCTAATTGCAAAATTGGTTGCTTCCATATGGACATGGAATTCCTTGTCCCAGTCTGGGAATACCAGAATGGGTGTGAATACTAACTTTGCCTTAAGCTCTTCAAAGGCCCCTTGATGTTCCTTCATCCATCGAAAAGGAACATTCTTCCTTCGTAGTGCTTCTAAAGGATAGGACACATGGGCAAAATTCTTGATAAGCCTCCTGTAGTATCCTATAGATCCTAGGAACGTCTTCAATGAGCTCACGTCTTGTGGTTCCTCCATATTCAACATGACGCGAATCTTATTAGGATCCGTCTTTAGTCCTTCTTTACACACTATATGCCCTAGTAGTTTGCCGTACGACACCAACAACTTGCACTTTGTTGGATTGAGTGCCAAGCGAGCATTTATACATAATCTCATACATTCCTCCAGTGCTTGTTCATTCTTCTTCCCATATAGTGATTAGCCATCTAAAAATGCTTTGAATTTCCCAGTTGACATTTGGTCGAATATATATAGAATAATTCTTTGAAATGTGGTTGGGGCATTATACAACCCAAGTGGCATTCTATTGTATGCGTAAATGCCATTTTCCACAATGAACGCTGTCTTTAGTTTATCTTCTTCCGCAATACTTATTTGGTTGTAACCGGAAAACCATCCCAAAATGAGTAAATTTCATGTCCGACTACTTCTAGGATTGAGTCAGTAAAAGGTATTGGAAAGGGATCCTTTATCGTCATAGCATTTAGACTTCTAAATTCCACACATATGCGGATACGATTCACCTCCTTTTTAAAGTAATCACAATCGGTGACACCCACTCGCTCATCGTAACTTTAAAGATTATGTCGACATCCAACATCTTCTGAATCTCTGCATTAAAAAAGGCCGTGTACTTAGGATTCATTCTATATGGCCTTCTTCTCATCGACAATTTGTTTGGAATTAACTGGATCTGATGCATGCATAGCTTTGGGGGTATTCCTTTCAAATCTTTGTATGTCCATGCAAATAATTCCTTGTATTTTAATTTTTTTTTGGAATCTACTGCTTTCAATACCGGGTCCCACTCGTCTCCGCAATGGATTATCTTTTGTTCGCCTTCACTTCCTAAATTCACCTCGACCATCCTAGGTCCTTCATATTTAATACTTTTTGGTTCATTCGTTGCTTTGGCCACATCTATTGGGTGTGTTGGCTTTTCATCAATTGCAACATCACCAATCGTGTATTTTGCAAATATTCTTCGAGAAAGTCCACTTCACTTCTTATTTTGGTGCAGGTTTATTGCTGCTTTCACTAATCTTATCATGGATTTTTTTGCTCTCCTTTGCCTGTATGTAGAGGCAGGTGGGCGGAAATATTTGATATTATTCCATTTGCCAATGGAAGATTCCGCTATTTGATCGGGCTTCCTCTTCACTACATTCTTCTAATTGCAACACACCTTCATTTTGGTTCATATCTATTGTCCTCATCAGAAGAACTGCCCATCTCATCAGTTGTTGCATTGTCCCCTCTTGAATGTAATTTGATCTTTTTCCCAATTGTGATTAAGTTTAGCCATTCGCAACGAGCCTCTTCCCAACAATGCATCATCTGCTGGTTTCTGCATCGTTATCACAATAAAATCCATGATAAATTATTGATCTGCTATCTTCACCTTTTGAGTCGTTAAGACTCCTTTCATCTCAATTCCATATTGGTTAACATTTTATAACTTAAATCCTGGAGATTATAGAAATAGAGCTCCAATCTCCTTCCATGTTTTCTCTGGTAACACATTAACACTTGATCCTCCATCCACAATTACTTGTGTCAACTTATGGTCCAATATCTCAATGTGAATCAATGCTGGCTTCTTGCCAACATCAATCATTAACATAGTTGGATCAATAAACTGATCCTTCCTCCTCTCTATCTCATCTGGAAGGTTGTGTAGCTCCACTACTTCCCTTGGCTGCAATTCCTCTCCTATTGTTGCATATAGCGTTGGTATGGCACTAAGTAGACTTGCAACTTTTATTTCTATTGTCGTGTTTAACACTTGTGCTGCTAGCTTATGAGTTGACAACTTTTGTTTTGAGGCTAATGGTTTCTTTACTTCTTTTGTTCCATTTACCGTTCTTGCTTGACTTTCTTCATTTCTTCTTCAACCACTTGTGCTTCCTGCCATTTTACCTTTTCCACGATAGGGTAGGGGTATCAATCTTTCTTAGCTTGTTCCCTTGTAACAACTAATGCATTGTTCTCTTTTGCTGCTGATATGTGGGAGGCTCCTCAATGTCAAAGAAATTGACATTCTATGAACTGCTTGTACTAGCTTTCTTCGTGCAATTTGCCTCCTCGTGATGGCCCGATCCACACCATCTACACATTTTTGTTATGTTGTTTCCAGCCACTCCTCCAGTCTGAGGATTGGGGCAATTTTGCACAAAGTGCCCCCACTCTTGAAAATTCCGATAGTATATAATTGGTCTTCCATCCAAGTCATATTGTAATTGGCTTTGTCTATGCTGCCGATTTCCTTGTTGGGGTCTTCCTCCTCATCGATTGTTTCTATATCCGCGCTTGTTGCGCCTTGTCCATTTCTTGAGGTGTTTGGCTTCTCCTCTTCCTTGCCTTGCACCGTCATTGTTTGGTGCCTTGTACTTAAATCAAATGGACATTTTCTTATAGTGTGCCCCAACACATCACATATATTGCAATATGCACTTTTCGGACAATTGACATTGGTGTGTCCTTCAGACTTACAGTTTGAACACCATATATCTTTCTTGTCTTTTCTTCCTTCACCCTTTACCTCTTTAATCATTCTATCGAATTCCTTTTTCATGGACTGAATTGCATTATGCAATTCCTCCTTGTCACTATCAGAGTCATCACTTTTGACGTGACTTCCTATTTTGACTGTTGTCTGTTTGGCTTCGCTTTCAAAATTCCTTGCCCTCTCGTATGCTTCTTCGTATGTCGAGCAGGGTATAATTTTCATTTTTTCCTTATATTGAGGTAATAGCCCATCAATAAACCATCGCTTAGCCATCTGCTGGTTTCAATTCCATTTTGTCCATGAGTTGCTTTAGTTGCCGGTTGTGAGTCTTGATATCTTTGTCTTACTTTTGTTTAGCAGAGTATATTTTTGTTATTATTTCCATGTCATCTCTCAATGGTTGGAATCCTTTCTTGAATTCATCTACCAAACTTCCCAATGAAGTAAAAGATTTTGTAGCTTCTTTTCTAAGATGACATTCTATAGCCTTAAATAGCCTTCTTTTGAACTCTGATACACCTTCACTTTGCAACCTTCTTTGCGAATACACGAGCAATAGATCCGGCCTACTTGCGTACGTGCGGTTGCTCTAGTGCCTGACTCCTGTCCTCTGCACTCCTTAGCAATCTCCTCCTCGCTTGTTTAGGCGTCACCATCCACCCTTTGTCACCTTGTGCATGTTCCATGTTGGCGTCTTCGCTTATGTGAATGTTCCCTTCGGCTATTTGATGTACTTCCTTCATTGTTAACGACAATGACTGGCCCCTTTCATTTTTGTCACTTGTGTTGTCTTCTTCTTGTGGATTCGGAACTCTTTCAAGTATTATTTCTTTAAATTCTCGAAATTGGAGTACTTGATTGGTTATATTTTGATCCTTTCTTTGAGCAATCCTTGTGTTTCTCCTCACGGGCACTAGACTGTCTCCGCGACCTCGTCTTCCCCGTCCTTAGAACAATGTATTTGTCGTTCACCTCTCTTATTCTACACGTGCTAATCTTCTACTAACTTGACCCACTTCAATTCAGCAATGGCAATGGTGCCCAATGTAGCATGGTGGTGAGATTCTCAACAATGGATAAGTGGAATGACAGGTTCAGGAACCGATTAACACTGGAGTCATAAGATCATGCTCACAGTCATATGACATACTATCCTATACTGTAGTCACAAAATGACACAATGTGACTTGTACGACACGTTCTTATCACATGTACGACACAATCTTATCACTTGTACGACACAATGCATAAGATGGTTAATGCATGAGAAATGTAATATGCAATAATCTGACTCCTAGGTTTGTACCACAACAATTGTACGGTAGTCACACGTACAATGCTTACAGTCTCACTAAACAATTTTAGAGAAGTAAGACGACATCCTGCCAACCTGCAGTATGGACTTTGTATGGCAGCACCCTTGTACGGTTCTGCAGCAACTAACTAACAACTCTCCGTTAATGGCTGTTGTTTCTTGCAACCTGCAACTATAACAAACATATACTGCAACACAATAGATAGTCATACCAACAAACACACTGCAAGTAGAATGCAATTGGAATCAATGTATTGGCATTCACTTGATAATTGCATTACACAGTCATGGCAGACAACAATATCTGCAAACAACATATACACATGCAGGGATCTCTCTTTCCTAGGCACTCTCCACAATACACATCTCACAGCACTGCATCGTCTTGCAAGAGAATGGAATAGCATAGAATAACATAGGATAGAATGTCTCAAATGAAGGAGGGGGGTTCTATTTATTAACAGCCCTGGGCCGTTGCATACAATAGTTTCCAGGACAGCACATTCAACCGCAACCCTTTTTGGACTTACATTTCATATGACTTTAGACACTTTAGAATATTCACATTAAATCAAAACTTAGACCCAAATTACATTTGACTTTTCTTCTATTCATTTAATACAAAATTATACTCTATTACAATACATTTCTATTCTTCTTCTTTTTCTGGGAAGCTGTTTTGTTGCCTACAAGATCTATCCCCTGTTTATGTATTAAAAATAATTCTTATTCAATGTTTATCTTAGGTACAAAACAAATATCACATTTCACTCCTTTTCTACTTCTGGGCTGACCTAGGAGATGTTCTTGAGGTCGTAGTCAACTTTTGTGTTGGCTGCTTTGGAAGGTACTCAACAAATAGGAGTAATACATGTCTGTGGCTGCTAAGACTTCGTTGCAAATTTCAAGTTTTGGAACAAGAAGCATTGACTTGGTGGCCATTATTTGATATTGTTTTCCAACTTTGCCAATCCATATGAAATCTAAATTTTGGTCACTTTTATGCTGAAGGAGATCTAAAGATTTCAAACTCTGTCCTGCAATGAAGAAATCAGTGAGGCATAAGGGTTCTTATGTATATAGAGGTTTGATTGCTCCGTTAAGTGGCAGAATCCATACGTTCTGGAGTACAGAGCATTTAGATGAAATCATAAAAGAGAAAGATTTAGGAAAAACAGAATACTTTGGAAAATAGGAATGCAATAGCTCAAGGGATTAAAGATAAACAATATTATTGCAATGAACAAATGAGGAGCTTTATATAGGCACAAGGTGGTGAGGTTACCAAGAAAAGGCCTTGACTAGAAGTTACAAAATAATAATAAAATATTACTTAGAAAAGGTCATGACCCATATGGTCAAATTACAAAGTGAAATTTATATGCTGGTAAGCTGGTTTACAATTCTAACATTTTCCCTAAAATATTACCCTAAACTTATATCAACAGCTGATGAATATCCCACTCAAACATGTATGAGAGATCAGAACATTAAGGAGATTGGACAATGGATGTTATTCAAAGAGGGGTCAATTTTGAACATGAAATTTATGCTATAGGGCAATCACAATTAGTCATGACATGCCTTTGCAAGTAAGCAAAAATCAACATTTGTACAACAACCACATGGGCAAGTCAACGAGTCATCAAAAGAAGCAAAAATTCTATGCTAGAGGCCATAATTTCTAAAGCCAACTATGTTAGTGCATCAACAATTCTACCTTCATCAATGATTTGAACGATCATTTTCTCCTTAGAACATCAACTCCAATAATCCACGTCCAAATTCAAATTTTAACATGGTTTTCCAAAGAAAATAAGGAGCCACAATGCCAATTTCCTTGTAGTATATCTCATAGCAAAGGGCATTCAAAATGTGAAAGAAACATTTCCCAATTATTATGAAAAGAAAAGCAAGTTTTTGTGCTGATAGCCTCTTACCTCTTAAACGTGAGGCCTCCAAGGGTTTGTAAAAGTATGCCCTCCACTGCTCCATTACAACACAATTGCCAAAGCTCAAATTCCTCGTCCCCTTGAGCAAAGCACTCAAAATATTTAAGCACGTAAAAATGGATATTTGGAAGGGGACATTTTAGTTTAGTGTTGATGGAACTCAACCAATGGCAACTTTTCTAGAGCTTAATTATCATTTTCATAATCAGATGGCCGTCTAGGATACACCTTAACAAGACACTTGCCAACCATTCACAAACACTTGCCAACCTCTCACAAGCAATATGACAAAAAAAGAGAGTAGATATCCACTTCTTTCACAAGCAATATGACAAAAAAAAAGAGTAGATATCCACTTCTTTCACAAGCAATATGACAAAAAACAAGAGTAGATATCCACTTTTTTCACAAGCAATATGACAAAAAACAAGAGTAGATATCCACTTTATAGCTCAAATGGTATTCATGAGGTTATAGCTTTGATCTAACTTTTCTTCCCTTAAATTGAAACAAATACAAATGAGGTCTTTGAAAGTGCTTGTAGAGCTTTTTCCTCTAATAATAAAAGTTTCCAAATAAACCCAGTTACAATGTCGAAAAATAGAGATAAGACATCAAACTTATTACAATCTTCTACCAATGCTTTTATTTCAGGCATCAACAACAAGGACAGGATTCAGATGCGGCCAAGTTGCATTATAGACACTATGCTAAAAGTTACCAAAGCCAATTGAAAGCACCTAGCTCAACGGTTCCCTTAGCTGAGGTGGGGTTGTGGAACACTATTCACTTTGCAAAACAACCCCACACACTAGTTAATTATGTCCATGTGAATAATAAAAATAATAATTAAAATTTTTAAACATTATAACGCAAAAGTGGCGTCAGTTGTTTGCAATTATCTTCGCAATAAAGAGAACAATAATTAGTTGTCTTTCTATAAAATATTTTGTATACCTATAAAAGCATATTAACAATCATTACGCATAACAACCTAAAAGGTGAGTGTCATATAATTGGTCTAGTTTGCCAGTATAAAGGTAATCCATCATCAAACATCAAACCAAGTATCTAACACAAATTTATTCATCGCACACATATATGCCTTGGATTTCACCTTGATCAGGGCTGGCCCAAATCACATTGGGCCATTGGCGTTATGAATCAAATGGAGTAGAGGTTGCTCAAGTCCTCATTAGCTATCGTGCCAACAATCAACAGATGCTAGTGCAAAGACAAGCCTTTGCATTTTGGCGTTCACTTGGATCTTCATGCAACAACTTTGTGCCATACTCCACCTTGGCACCAATGGTCTTAATGATGGCAGTACCCATCATAGGCATGATGTCAAAGCCTATGGCACCAATGCTAGAACATTGATCAATTCCAAGCGCCAACTCCAAACACCAACTCTTTGCCAGCTAAATCTCTATGCACTTCAACAATTGTAAGATCACTGTTGCACCTGATGCCACAAGGGGACATATGAACCATTTTGTTGCCTTTCAGAATTGTCTTCTTGTACATATCTTGAAGGGAAAATGCGTCAATTTTCCCACTACTTCTTGTAACGACAATATACATGATTATATATAAGCTAGATTCTAGTGTAATTTAACATCTTCTGGATCTTTTTTTATTTCATAAAGGCGTCTTCTCTAGTTCAGGACTAGGAACTTAGGACACCAACATCCGGTATGCACATTGCAGCCTATTGTCTGTTGTTATGGAACTTTATTCTTACAAACATAAATCATTCAATAATATGCAGAAATATCAAATGATTCATCTACAAATAATATTCCATGATGATAATTCAGAAAATGAGACACAGATAGATAATATCCTCAAGGTAGGGCAACACCAATAATATTCCTTAAGGAAGGAATAACTACACAAAATCTCCTGAGATGAGAGGCCAGTTGCGGGCAAAGATGATTACAAGAGAATACTTGATATGAATGATGATTATTACAATGACAATATCTCTTCTTTATGTTCCCATTTGTTAATGCTACTTTGGGGAGGGTATAACCCTAACCCTAGCCGACTCCTAAACCCTTATCCCACTCATTATTATAATATAATATTATTAATACAATCAACCTTGGGTTATGTGTGGCCCATGCCAACTATCCATAATACCCATATACAATATAATATCATATCTCCATATACCTATCCCTATGTACCATAGCATTCCACTTTTTATAGATGTTTCGTCCATGAAACATGAGAAGAAACTAAATAATATGATCCTCTAAGCAATGTTGACAATGGGTAGCGATCTTGATTTATCCATCCATCCAAGTGAAATCTTGGTTGGTGGGGGTCTTCCATGATGCCAAGCTACCCTTGTGCCACTTGAATATCCATAGCTGCTCCATTGGGACAATGCTTCTGCTACTCTACTTTGATATTTAGATGATTGCTCTTGTGGTTCCATGACGACACTGCACCACTCTAAAATCCAGAATTACTATGCATTTGCTGCCAAACACTGCCATACTCGATGCCTTTTTGACTCCATTTAGGTCCATAATAATATTGATGCCCTATGCCATGCCTCCATGATTGTTGTCGCTCATGGTGGTGTGGGTGGTGATATGCTGCAACCTTAACCTGATGTTCTGCTTCCTTTGACTCTTCAACATTTTGCTCCTTTGTTTTAAAGTCTTCCTTATACGCTTCTCTCCTATGCCCTTCCTTTGGTGCGTACTTGTGCTCTTCTAACAGAGCTTCCTTGGACTTTGCAGTTGCTTCTTCCTTAGACTTAGGTGCTGCCTCTACTATAGACTTAGCATTTGATTCCTCTGTTGGTTCTTTTACCTGTTCCCCTACCATAACTATTGCTTGCTTCTCCTTTGATCCTTGCTCCTTAGGCGAAGAAATATCTTGCAGTGTTATCTTCTTTTTCTTGTACCATAACTTCATCAACTATTTTTGCACATTAATGTTAACAATACCCAGAAAATCCAACCAAGGATAACCAAGAACAATATCCTCATCATCCATCTCAATGACATGAAAATCTGAAACACATTTATCCATGGTGATCTTCAAATTTTAAAAATTATGAACATTCTGACCCACAAGTTGTATGTCCTTAATTTTTATTGCTTGAACCTGCAACTTCTTAGCTAAAGCAATATTAATTAAGTTATATTTGCTGCTAAGGTTTATGGAAATAATAACCATTTCCTTCTAAATGCAACCATGAACCTGCAAAATAGAATTTTTAGATCAAAACAGATCCATCTGACTAATCTCTGGCTTATCTAACACCAAAGGTGTGGTTCCCTTAGCTTGCACGCTATCATCCTCTTTTTTCCTTCTGCCACTTGAAATTTTCAAACTCTCTTAATTCCTTTTTTTCATCGTGAAGCCTATTTTTTTTTTCTGCATAGCTATTAAGGGTATTGTTGAGTGGAAATTTTGTCCAATTACAAAATCCCCATAACAGTCGGGATTTTGATTAGAAAACCCTCTCTTGCAAAGAAATAGAAATTTCTCCAAGGTTCCTTTTACTTAATGTGTGCTTATAATCTTGTGTAAGATGTGTCAAATAAGTGCTAGGAATACCTTAGTGATTTGCAAGTAACTGTTAACAAGGGGCTTGTGTTGATATTATTTTATTGCTATACTAGTGATTATTCATGAAACTTAAAAGAAAAGGAAAATATGATTGGCCCTCATATGACCACGATGTAAAGCCTTAGTTCATTTTATCTTGATGTGTTTTAGGTAGATTTTATCTTCATTTGGTTAAGCAGATTTTAAACAAGTTTTATCTTGCATTAAACCCTACTTTGAGCATGAAATAGAAGATTAAAATCTATCTCTAAATGTGGACCTTAAATGATGATTGAATTCATTTAATGTTGCTTTGAATATGAAAGTAAAATAACCTTTGATATAATAAATAAATTACCCCTCTTTGATGAAATTAATTTTCATAAAGAGACGTCAATTTATTGCGCTAAAAACGATGGCCTTTGAAATGCCATATAAATCACTCCCCTTAATGAAATTGGAATTTTCATAAAGGAAAGTTAATTTATTGTTTGCAAAATAAACATGCAAAGCTTAGAAATTTGATTTGCCTTCGAAATGCAAAATTATGTAAAATCCGAAATTATAAAATATCTGTAAAAACAACAACTTTGAATAATTTTTATAATTTCGAAATGGCTTCAAAATGAAATTGAAATTGCATAAGATGAAATGTTAAAGCTTATTCTACACATACGTGCATTTATTTTTGGGATTTTAATTTTTTTCGATTTTTATTTTAATTGCCGAAGTTTTAAAAAAATGCAAAAGGAAGGGTTAGAAAAATAAAAATGAAATAAAAGAAGTAAAATGAATTGCTGCAACCCAAAAGTTTCCCACAGACCCTGCAAGCATTAGTATTCTGCACAAAACCAGCATTAGTGTGACCTGAATTCACGCAATCAAACATCTAATGCGGTGCAAGCTTCTAAGGAAATGGTGCAATATATCAAAAATGACACACAAGTAAACCATTAACATGCATAAACTTGATGTATCTCCAATATATTGTAGAAAAAGATCTTCAACATCAAACATAAGTGCAGAAAACCATGCCCCAAATTGGCATCATGTGGTGAACTCCAGTCCAGCAGTGACTTCCGAAAAAATCCAGCGATGGCCTCCAAAAAGGTCCAGCCTCGCTTCTATCTTTCAATGGCGTATTTACAATTTCTGAAAAATGCTTCATTTTCCACTCCTTCATTTCGTTTCTCTTTCCTTTCGTTTCAATGTGTCCTCTCCAAACCTTTTCCATTCCCTGTGTAAGCTTCTTGTAACTGAAATGCCTAGGAAATAGTTATTTCCATCATGTTTTGTCAAAGTATTTGATATAATTTCTTTTGTCCTAAAGTGGATGCCTCTTATCAATAACTCCTTGCCTTATAATCGTTCCGTTCCTTGCGTTCATCATGGAATGCTAATTATATATGCTGCCCGCACATGTTATATCGGTATATCCGTGCGACTGTTTCTTTACATGTAACTCCTATGAAAGTAATACTTTGACTACCTGCGCCAATGTTTCCTTTGAAATATTCATTTACATATATATATATATATATATTTTTGTTTCAAATGATCAAGGACATTGTCTTATGCTTCCGCGTGGCTCCACTGTGCCACCTAGTCTGCCGTGCTGTATCTCTCTGCCGACGACACCGTCCGGGACTGCCCCTGGTCTATGTGTCATGAATACGTCCACCATTTACCACCCATGTCTGTGAAGTCTCGGTTCACCTTCACATGGGAATCGTCCAAGTCTGCGTAGCCATTGGCCGTTTGTAAACAACACCCATGCCTGAGAAGGGCACGTCCCGCGTTGTTTGGATTTGCTATGACCTGCTTTGATCAGTCTACTTTAAATGAAATGTGGACCCCATCCCCTGCCGTCTGAGAGTGTTATGGCGGAGGCAACAACATTGACAGTGAAGCAATATGGCCTAACGATGCAGTGGAAACGAGAACCTATCTCATTCTGAAATGGATGTTGACGATACAAAACCACAGTAGACATTCGAACAATTAATGCTTTTGCCAAATGCCCATAACAACTAGATTTATCATTAAATCTGCTTTTTCAATAAGTCCCTTGAAGCACTATTCTTACTCAGTATTGGATCCGTAAAACATGGCTATCCCGGTTCAACCTGCAATCTATCGCCGAGTCCCGTTCTTGCTCTTGCATTGACCGGTTGGGTCAGCATCATCAGATCTTCACCAGGGGTCCACGTTACCATGTCTCCGTCGTCGGTGCTCGGTCGCTGTCCGGTGGGTCCCTTCATTACATTTGGTATTAGGTGCATTTCTGTTTGGGTGGCTCCCGACAAACGTAACCTGTCCATGTTATCCGAAGTAAGCCTGTCTGCTGTTCCACACTCATCGAATGGTAATAGAGTCCCATTTTTTTTCTGTACTGAGGTTCGTCTGTCCGCCGCATTACTTCATTGTCGATGGAGGGCAACTCGTTGTAAACAATGCCATGCATTAGACCCTGCAAACATACAAATTGTTGACTGTCTTATGAGCCTCGCGGTTCCACGTCTGCTCCTAGGCATCGTTCGTCTGGTCCTTCTCTGCTCTTCCGTGTGATACTCCACAATGTTGTCGTGAATGCTCTGTGAAACCCACGAAGTGACGATTCGCCTAATGTCACTGCCTTCCGACGTCGTTGCCTATTTGTCAGTACTTGCCAGATTACGTTGTAGCTATCCTTTGTCTGCTGTGTCAATGCTCCGTAGCATCCAACGTTCCACATGATGTTAATAGAACAATCCGACGCAGCTAGGTAGTGATAGCCGCTGGCAAATCCTATCCAGACTCCCGCTCATTCTCCTGTTCATCCTGCTTGATTGCCCTGGTGTTGGTGAAGCTCGGTGCACACGTCGAGAAACATAGTCCCAGTGTCGCCTTTGATATCTACCATATGCCACGATGCAACATAGTTTCATAGGGATCGTTGGATCTCTCTGCCCTGGCGTTGCTTGTCTGGCTTTGTCATCGTTACCACATGCGTCTCCGGGATGTAGGGGTCCACGTCCTTTCCTCCGCATTGGACTGCGCCACGTCTACATTGACGTCTCGCTGTCGATTCATGGTTATCCCTTCGCGTTCGTCCGACCTCTTCTACGCGTTGCCACCGAAGGGGAACATAGTAGACTCCGACAGCTATGATAGTCCTCCATCTTCCCTGACAACTGTCCATCGCCTCCGGTCCATGAGGGCGACTACATGCTCTGCATGAGAAAAGAAGCGATAGTGATTAACTGATGCACTCCGATGAACCTTATCTGCCACGTGCTTCAATGGACATCCTCCTCGTCATATATCTATGCGCGCGTCCAAGTCACCACACCTGCCACCAGTGCGTGCCCACGTAGACACCGTAGTCTCCGCTGTCTCCATGTCATCGTGTACGTCCACCTAACCAATGCCGCGAGCATCACCTGTCGTAACAAAGGAAACTTACAAAAGGTTAAATACTGTTGACATTCAAATAACATAACCAAATTATAAAACACTAACTTTACTAAAAACACTACATTCAAATGTATATTAATATTAGATCCATATGCAAAGCTTTTTGTCTTATTTATATATATATATATACTTTTTTTTTTTTTATTATTATTATTTAAAATTTTTTTTTTTTTTTTTTTGGTGGTGGCCACAAGGGGTAAACAGACTGTGACCACGAGGGAACCATTACATAACATATCCGCAACATGTGAGGCGAGAGATTTGAACCTGGGCCTCTCAGCAACTAGAGAGGTTTAACTACCCACTTGCTCTCCAACTCCTCAACATGGGCGGATTATTATTTTAAAATTTTACTAATATGATTCTGATTTAGTTAATTTTAAATGTTTTAAATTTCACTTCAAAACAATTAAAATTAACCAAGCATAATAACATCTAATCAACATTAAAACTTTGAAAATGACCAAAATATCAAAAACTAGACAATGTCAAAGACATTCTAAAGGGAAATAAAAGGAGGCCCTAGCCAACAAAATTAACTGGCATTACAATTTTTGTGGATAGGGACCTATGAAAACTGTCCCTCAAGAAACACCAAAATTCCCAAACCATCAAAAGTAAAGGCGGGTCCCCAAAATTGGGGTTAGTTGTGAGATAGTCACAACAGGTATCTTTCAAACTAGCTATCTTTTTAGAGGGGTTCAATTGACTCAAGAATGCTTGCTCTGCTTCTTCCAAAGTTGGTTTATAATTATGGGCCATAGCAAAATTACCATACCAAAACTGAGCTTCCCCTCCAAGATAAGCAAAAAGCTCAATCCAACAAAAATTAGTAGAACACAAGGATTTAAAATGTTTCCACCATTTTCTAACAGCAATGCCACCTTCTCCAAAAAATGGTTGTAACTCCATGAGTTCACACCCACAAAAATGACAATACAAACTAGGCTTTTATGAACTAGGGTTTTATATATATATATATATATCCCCCACTGATTGAAGCTAAAATTCCATATAAATAAGTAGACACAAAAATCTCCAACAAACAACAGATGATTTGCTTACCCAGATTGAAAGATATCTCAAATTTCCTTTTCTAGAAAAATTGCGATTTGAAATTCTATTGGAAGAATACATAAATCTCTCACTGATATTTATGAACTACTTGAGAGTAAAGAGTTTGTTATTTTCAAGGATGAAGAACATGTAAAAATTCTCAGGACATTGTTGTAGGCTGTAGACTCCAAGCTTGCAGGTACGTTCATTCATGAGATGGGGAAATGTTGGTTACGAATCTGCCATGAGGAAAGGATTTTGGGTTAATGCGCCCAGATTCGCCCACCAGATGAAAGGCCGGAAGGAAGAGATGCCTTCCGTGCCAATCTCCGGAGAAGGCCGGCTCCTTTTGGGGGGTTTTTATGTTTAAGCTAAGAGTGCAGGAAAGAGATAAATGAACAGAAAGAATTTACAAATGTACTTGGAGTTGGTGGGGGGGAACTAACAGTACGGCAACCAGCAATCACCAATACTTACTGCATTATAAATACAAAGCATGACTCGAGAACCGCAAAATCTAAGTATACTTTCTGTACTAAGCAATATACGCACAGCCTACAATGGTCCCCTAGCAAACATTCTCCCTACAAGGAGAACTAACAAAGACGGCAATGCATCAATCACCACTACGTACGGAAACTCAAAACAGAAAGTAACTAAGAGATGTCAGAACCAGGTATATGTGTCATGCAGAGAATTTAACCGCACAGCTACAATGGCCCCCTAGCAAACATTCTCCCTACAAGGAGAACTAACAACACGGCAACGCATCAATCACCACTACGGACAACAACGTAACACACAACTGATGGAACTGCTACCACATCTAGTCTATGAAGTTCAAAAGTGCTTGACCACCAAATGCTAAAATAAATTAACAAGCCATGGCACAAACAATGCTAAAGGCGCCTGATCACCAAATGCTGAAACGAATCAACGAGCCGTGACACAGGGAAGCGTAAAGCATAAAGCATAAAGAAATAAAAGCAGCAGAACAGAACCAGGCATACAAATTATATTTATAAGCAGAAGCACGGTTACAATGGTTCCCTAACAGACATTCCCCTTCCACCCTTTACAATGAAATCATGGTGGGTTTTTATAGCCCGAGTCCCTCCCGTTACATTAATGGGCACAAAGTCCCAGTCAAACAATAGCTGACAAAAGCGGCGAAAGAGCTGCAAATGCTGACCTTTTGTCGGACCGGACTGTACCCGCAGCATGGTCTTCCTGGAAGCTGGACAGCTACGTGGCGGTGTGTTGGGCAGAACTTCTTCTCGGCAGGAATGCGGGTAGCTGGAGCAGGTAGAACCTCCAATCGGCTTTAAATGAGGTCACTGGCACAGGTAGTGCAGCCCATGCTCGTCCTTTTGCTCGGCACGTCTTGGCTCAAATCCCGAAGCTGGACACTTGTCAGATGATGGATGATGCTGTTTGACACGTGTCTGCCTTGAAAGGCAGTTTATCCAACTTTGCCTGGGATCAGAGCGCCTCGGGTTGCGCAGGCAGAAAACAATGCAGTCGGGAAGGCCTTCATGCCTTAGGTGTATTTCCGAGTTTGTTTCCCATCGCGCACTCGTCAAGGGCGCACTCCGACTTCGTGCGAAGTCGGATCTGCGCATAGTGAAAATCGGTATCTCGCCGCCGTACGGACTTTGCCCCAAAGACTTATCATTCTTCTCACCGCCACCGCGTACAAGGTGCGCCCAGAAGAGGGGCGAAGTCGGACTTCGCACCAAAACTGGGCGAAGTGCGCACTTCGCACCAAAACTGGGCGAAGTGCGAACTTCGCACCAACACTTAGCCATTTTTCAGGTAACTGCTGTCAAGTTTAAAATTCAACTGAGGGGCTCCAAGAAAGGGGGGAAGAAAGAGAATGTAGGAAAGAAAGAGAAAGGGAGAGAAGAAGAAAGGAAAATAGAGGAAGAGGGAAAAAGAAGAGCAGCACTGTTACAAAATTGAAAACATTGCACCCCGTGCAAAATGTGGCAACATTTCTGGCGGCTCGCGGGGTGTCGAGCTCGCCTCGGCGCAAAGAATCCATGCCTTCATCCATTGGGTGCAGAGGAACTTGCTTCCCCTGCCTTTTGCTGCTCTAGCTGTTCTCCTCGCGGCAACTGTTCTTCAGATTCACTTTTGTCAGTTGCCCCCTCAGAATCACCTTCCGAAGGCTCTCCAGCTTTTGCTTCTGCTTCACAGATGCGGTTGTATGCGGCCTGGGCTTGGCCCCAGGCTTCTGCTTCGAATGGCCGGCGGTCAGCAACTTCTTCTAATGCTGCGTGGAAAGCAGCGACCGCATGCAGGTCGATGGTGAGGTATCTTTTTCCTAGCTCCTGGAAGTAGGAGCTGATCTTGCAACATTTGGACACCATCTGGGTGACCTGACTTTCCTGAATTGGCTCACCCAGCTATCAATCTCAGCTGTATCTGCTTCAAAGGACTGCCAATTCTTTTTCACCTGATCTAGGGTGAGAAACTCGCCATTCTCAACAAAACCTGGGCACCCTAGTTCAGAAAGAGCGTGAAAGGGAGCCATACAAATGTCTCTTTCATGTTCGAATGCGTCTAACATTCGTCTGGCAACTCTCACCTCTTCTACTTTTTTAAAATATTTATGCAAGGTTACCCTTGCATCTGCCCATTCTGCACCGAATGAGGACATGGGGGAGAATTGGAGGCCATCGCGCCGCGCTCCTGAAGATTTATCGCTAGGTCCAGCCATTGCTTCGCCTGGCGTTCGGCCTCCTCTACCACAGGCTTTCCCTGGGCATAAACTTCTTGAATTCTGGATGCGAAATCCAGAACTGACATCGCCTTATAGGTGTGGGGCTTGCATCCCCGCAGCAAACCAGCCCGCATCTCCTTAACTTTCTTCTTCGAAAAGACCGTCGCTTGAGATGCTCTCTCTGCAGATTGCGATCACGCTCGTTTCAAAGACTCTTGAGCCGAGAAATCTGCTCCAAGGCTGCCTCGCTTTCGGCTGCGGCTTGTTGCTAAGAAGCAGCCAGCTAGGCCTTTAATTCATCTATTTCTTGCCGTGCTGCTTCCAGCTGCTCAGTGGACCTAGACAGGTCCTCTTCAAGCTGTCTTGTATTATCCCCGCAACCCGAAAAGCTCTTCCCCGCTCCTCCGCACTTTTGACAAGGAGATTGTCGCCTTTACGAATGATTCCCCCGAATCTCGTATTGCTTGTCGATATCGTCAAAGCTCTTCTCCTTTGTCCTGGAGCTCGTAGTCCGCCCCTGGTCATTTCCCGGAGAGGCTTCTTCACTTTCGGGATTATCTTCTCTGTTGTAAGCACTCTCCTCTCGAAATTATACTTGGTGCGCTTTTACCGGGGCGGCTATCTCTTCAGGTCTCCTCCGCTTCAGGTTCTGGAGGAAAGAGATAGAGTACTCTACAGCTCTTGTTGCCAGAGGCAAATCGTCTGTATTCTGGAGGTCGTCCATGAAGTCCGGTTCCCCCGACCCTAGGGTCTCTCGCTGAGACGTCTCTCCTGCGGGAATGGGATCAGGAGGAACCGGACGGACTTTGGAAGGATCGGCCGCTTCTGGGGGCGACCGGGAAGTGGAGATGGGAGCGGCTGATGCTGAAAGGGTTTGAAGCGGCTGAGGCGGTGGATGTAACGGTGAATGCACGGCTTCAGCACTAACTTCAGGCGAAGGGTTTGGAGTTTGACTCAGAGATAGGGAAACGTTGGGGTTCTGAGCAAACTGGTCAAAAGAATGGGGGCCGCTAGAAGGGTGTGGAGACGGGGAGGAAGATGCGGCCATGACTTGCTCGGATTGAGCGGGAGATGGAGTAGGGGTAGGACTAGATGAGACCAAAGAGAATGGGGCAGCAAACGTACCTGCGGGCTCCGCCTGAGCCGATGCTGGATGGATGTCTGCGCTTCTGGTTCCGGCGGCTGGCTCGGGACTGCCCAGAGAAACTGTCCCTGGAGCGGCTGAACGCGGCTGCGGCTCTGCGACTGGTCGCTCGCACCGTCGCACTAGGGTCGCCTGATTTTTTCAACTCTCTTCCTTTTCTTCTCTTCTGGAACAATGGTCGGATCGGGGGAAGGAGATGAAGCAGGTGCAGCAGGCACTGATGCTCCCACGGTAAACTTGTACCGGGTTTGACTTGCAGAAGGTCTGCCGCAACCGGTCTGCTCTCTGGCGGCGCTGGCGTCTTTTGTGCCCGAGGAATCACCTCGGGCGTTGCCTTGACTAATTTCTTCGCCTTTTCGTGCGCCGCCTTGGAAGCCACGGGCTGCATTGGGTCCACCTCGGATGTCCCGTCGGGCTCGCGCCGGCAGCTTGCCGAAGTGTACAACCGTTGGGAGGAAGACCCTCCTTTATAACCCTCAAAGGGACCTCTGGGAACGTAACCTTGATATGCGAACGGCCGCCACCGTCATGATGCCGGTCGTATAGAACCGAAAAGTCGTCATCAACGGCCGGATTTCTCCCGGTGGATTTGTCGTGTCGCGTGCGGCACCTCATCTTCCAAAGATTCAATAATCTTTTCTTTTGGCCGGTTAAGGCCTCGCTATCTTGGATAGGAATTTTTTGAACCCCGGAGATGAGAACCGGTGGTCCGGGTTTCGCTTGGGGTCATATGCCACCTCCTCGCAAGAAAAATCCCGCCAGGGAGGAGAAGCTTCCATCAATTCAATTTCCTACCAAGGTCCACATGGACCACATCGCATCTATCCTCGATTATATCTGCCCGGGGGCAGAGATGTGTGAACTTTCCCTTATCCCATACGGGTCGTACTTCCAACGCTGCGGCAACAGAACCAGGCCAATCCGGGAAAACTCCTGCTCGAGGTAGACATGCTGTCCTACCTCAAAAATCTCAACGTTCGCCCAGGAAAGAGGATATTGAAAAATCTGGCCTCTTTTCTTTCCTAGGCCGAACTCCTCCTCAACATAGTCCATCTGTCGGGCAACCTCCATCCCAAACTGATGCTCCGTGCACCAGTAGGGCAGCAAATGAGGTTTGCCCTTGAATCCGTAGATTCTGACCACAATCCCCCGCGTCAGTCTAAAAACGTCCCCGAGCTTCTGACTCAAGAAAGAGTTCGTCATTTCTCGCGGGGGCGAGGGATTTCGCCCTCGCTGAAGACTGACATGACCAATCCCAGAAAGTTGAAGTTAAACTTGTAGTAGGACCCTTTCCGGTATAGGTCATCCGTCCAGTCATAGACGGGCTGTGGCTCTCCCTTCTCGTTGACCTTCTTCAGGTTCGGGATCGGCATCCGGGAGTGCAAATGATACAAACAAAGCCAAGCTAGAACAGAACTGAACCGAAATTCGGTGGACTGCTTCTTCTGGATCTTGACCAGGCTGGAGTGGATGGCGTATGCCAGCCAGTCCGCCCAGTCGAAAAAGATGGGACGCTTTCCACTTCTCTGCGCTGCCGGTTCGTAGGATTCTCCACACAGGAGACATTCTGCCAGCGCTAGCTGGTACGGCTGTACTCACTCATCAGAGTCGCAGCCGAGGATCCATGCCAAAATGGTGTATAAATATTTGTTCTGAAACCTCGCCAAGGGCATGGGGCCGGTTGGCCACTGTCCAGCTGCAAGCGGGGCGTTCAGCTCTGAATTGAGGAAATCCCTCATCCGTTTTGTTTGCGTGAAGCGTCCCGCTTGCTCGCCCAGATTTATCTTTCTGACAATTGTGCTGGAGTCATACTCCAACCCTGGGGCGAAAGCTGGCTGGATAGTCTCCCTGCGCAGCGCGAACAAGGGTTTACCGCTGGAGCTGCAAATCTGCCCGGTAACTGGTCTGTAGTGTCTGACAATCAGGTCTACCACTCCGGGCATTGATGGACAGGAGGGCACAAGAATCTGAAAAGGTTGGACTTGTACGCCGCTCCGAAATGGTGAGAGGGCGAAACCTTGTCAGCCCAACTCTCCACATTTGTCCGCAGCTTAGTCAGGCTCATAGAAAACGAGCCGTCCACGTATCCCGCCAAGTAATTTACCGGAGGTGGTGGGGCTTGCCCACGCTGTACTTTTTTGGGCCGGGACTTTGACTTTCGCTCCGGCGGTGTTTCACTTCTGAAAACACTCGGCCGTGGTAAATCCTCGTGCTCGCACCCTTCGCTGGATTGCGCTGACATTGGCATCTTTCCTCTGTCCATCTCTCCGAAACAGCAATAATTACAAGTTCAGGGCGTCTGCAGCAGATTTCGCTGTCACAGGAATAATCTGCACAGTCCAAGGAATAATCTGCGCAGTCTGGCATGTTTGGATGCATCTGACCCCCTTTTCTAGATAATGACAGCGTCATTAATGCCGCGCAGGAGGGGGTAGGTCGGCTGGAGTTAAGTTTCTTGGGTGGCTGCACAGGAGAATGCTTGAAAAAGGTACCCCGACAGCCGTGCCATGCTCTTTTTATTGCACTTTTCATTGAGGACTGTGCAATCATTAACTTTACCTTGAACGCTGCGCCATGGCTGACGTCACTGCCGCAATCCGGGCACACTGCTCAAGAAAGAACCTTTGGTGCGGAAACCCACTTTAAAACGGTCACAATGCGCCTTGGGCCCAGCTTGGAACTTTTTGAATATTTTATTCATTTTTTAAACAACTGTCCAAGCTGGCCAAGAAAACAAGGCGCAGCCGGACTTCGCCCAAAGTTGGGCACGATCCGACTTCGCCAGAAAATTGGCGCAGTCCGAACTTCGCGCGAAGTTCGCATTGAAACTGTTCCGCTTTCTTTTTTTTTCTTACCGCGCCCAAGGGTTGAGCGCAGTCCGGCCCTTTGCAAACTTTGGAGGAGAGGCGAACACTTAGAACTTTACGCCTCTTTTGGACCGGACTGTACGAGCTGCGCTTTGGAAATGCAGCGCGTTCGGACTTCGCCCGAAGTTCGGGCGAAGTTTGCACTTCGCGCGGAGGTTGTGCGCAGTTCGTACTTCGCGCGCAAGCCGGCCGAAGTCGGACTTCGCTCAAAACTGAGCGCAGTCCGTTCTCTTCGTGCCTTGCAGTTTTCCCTTCATTCAAGCTTCGCATTTTGGCTGGCGCGCAGCCCGACTTCGCTGCGAAGTCGGGCAGCGGCCAACACTTAGCCGTTTTTTTGCTTTTTTTTCTTTTTTCTTCACCCAAGCAGCCCGAACTTCGCCCTTCTGAGGGGCGACAACATACTTCGCTGCGAAGTCCGCTTTCTCTCCCATGTCGCAGTTAAGCTCAAAAAATAAAAAATTAAAAGCTGAAAGCTGAAACTGTACATGCTGGAAAACAAAAATGCATAAGGGAAATTTTTACAAAGAAGGGCCACTCGGGCACCTTCAGCAGCGGTAAATTTTTAAGTGGAACCCGTTAACGAGGATAGGTAGGAGCCGACCCTCCATATCCCGAAGTACATAGGCATTGAACCGGTTCACCCGGGCAATCTGATAAGGGCCCTCCCAGAGGGCATCAAACTTCCCGTGATTGCCCGGCTTTGCCTTATATGAGTCCCACTTCAGCACCAGGTCCCCGATTTCAAAAACTCGGGCAGTGGTGCCTTTGGCAAACCAGCCTTGAGTGGCAGCAATATGATCAGTGAAGGCCTGGTATGCTCTTTCTCTGTCTTCTTCCAACTGCAGGAGTTGGCACAGTCTGTCGTCCACCGGGTCTCCGCTGCTCCTGTCTTCGTCCAACATCCATAGGGCAGGGATTTCAATGTGGGATGGCATGACAGCCTCTTTGCCATAGACGAGCGCATAGGGGGACGTTCTGATGGATTTCTTGAATGCAACTCTGTCCGCCCACAGCGCCCGGTTCAGGAGTAAATGCCAAGTCCGCTTGTTCCTATCAATGGTCCTCCTGATGATCTTCAGGAGGTTCTTGTTAGTAGACTCGGCAAGGCCATTCCCCTGCGGGTAGTAATTAGAAGACATCTTGTGATAGATGCCAAGTTTGCCAGTGTACTCCGTGAGTACAGCGCCTGCGAATCCCGGACCATTGTCTGTCACAATTGACTCTGGAACCCCGAAGCGGGTAATCAGGCTCTCAATGAACCTGATGACCGTTTCTTGGTCTGCGTTCTTGGTCGGGATTGCCTCTGCCCACCGTGTGAAGTAATCGGTGGCTGTAAGAATAAACTTGTGTCCGGCAGAGGAATTAGGCGAAATCACCCCAATGAAGTCTAGACCCCATTGCTGGAACGGAGTCTCGGCCTGAATCGGTTGAAGGGGCAGGGGTGCTTTTCTGTTTCGGCCAGCAAACCTCTGGCATTGATCACATTTAGAACAGACCGCATGAGCGTCTGTGAATAGAGTGGGCCAATAGTACCCAGCTCTAATTATTTTTAAGGCCGTTGGCCTTGAAGAATGATGACCCCCGTGCATCCCGGAATGAAAATCTCCGAGGACCCTAGGCTGGTCTGATTTTCTGACGCACCGCAACAGGATGCCGTCGATGTTTTTGAAGTAAAGCCCCTCGGGGCGAAGAGTGTACTTAAGTGCACCTAGCCGAAATCTCCTTCATTGTGAGGCGTTCAGGTGATCGGGACATCTTCCGGTGCAGAAAAATCTCACCAGTTCATCTGTCCAATCACTCCCCTCCGATAAGGAGTTGGCTAGGTAGATGCGTGTCGCTGTGTCCTCCCACTTACAAGCGGAGATGCCGGCTACAGCGCTTCGGGCCAATTCCTGACACAAGGCTCGGCCCCTGATAAGCTTGGTGGGCCGCACTTCGATGTCGAACTCCTGGATTTTTGCAATCCATCCCGCTCTCTTGTGACCCGGTTCTCCTTGTAAGATGAAGCTTCGAACGTCCGGGTGAATCACAAAGACAGTCGTTTTGCTCTGGGAGACAAAATGCCTGAACTTTCGGAGGGATTTCATAACAGCGTGAACCTGCCGCTCTATAAAGTTGTACTTTTCCTCATGCGGCTGAATCACTTGGCTCAGGAACGCTATGGGGCGCTCCTCACCATCGTCTCCCTTCTGAGTTAGGACTGCAGCGTAACTTTCGGGTTCTCCCACTGCATACAGGATGAAGTCCTTGGAGTAGTCCGGGTTTGTCAACACCGGAGCTTGCGCACTTCGAGCCTTGATTTCCTCGAAGGCTTGCTCTCTCTCATCACCCATTCGTAATTTGTATCTTTTTTCAACAGCTCGGCCATAGGCTTGATCACCCGTGCGAAGTCCGGAATGAACTTCCGCACGAAGTTAATCTGACCGAAGAAGGACTGCAGCCCTTTTTTATCGATGGGGCTAGCAAGCAAACGAGGGCTTCTCTCTCGTCAGTGGTCAATGGCGAGGCCTTCCTCGGAGATGACATGTCCCAACAACTTTCCTTCCTTTACCGCGAAGATAGACTTCTTCGGGTTTATAGAAATGCCGAATTCTCGACACCTCTCAAATATTTGCCGTAGGTGTGAAACATGATCCCCTCGTTGGTGAGAGAAATGATCATGTCATCAAGGTAGATGACAATAATCTTATTGAGCAGCTCTCTGAAGGCCAGGTCCATGGCCCTTTGGAATGTGGCACCAACATTGGATAAGCCAAACGGCATGCGCTGATAGGCGAACGTCCCCCACTTGGTGGTGAACGCCGTCTTATGCTGGTCCTCATCTTTGACCCAAATCTGGTTGTAGCCGGAAAATCCATCTAAAAGTGAGAATCTCTGGGCTCCAAAGAACGATATGTAGAATCCGGTCGATTTGGGGAAGCGGATAGTGGTCCCCGAGGGAAGCCTCGATTTAGGTTTCTGAAGTCGACACATAGACGAATGTCGCCATTCTTTTTCCTCACGGCACCAAATTCGCGACCCAGGATGAATGTTTGATGGGGTAGATGATCTTGGCCTCCAAAGATCTTCAAGAGCTCGGCCTTCATCATGGCCTCAATCTTCGGATTCACGGCCCTCTCGCTTCTGTCGGAATGGCTTGGCGCCATCCTCTAGCTCAATGGTATGCTGGATGACAGTTCTGTCATACCCCTTCAAATCCTCGTAGCACCAGGCCACGATGTCGGGGAACTCCTGGCATAGTGATCTGATCTGCTCAAGTTCCTCCGACGTGCAGTCTGTTCCGACCTTGATAGTTTTACCAGGTTCAAGTTCCAGGTCAGCATACTGCTTCGGGTCTACTTTGATCCTGTGAGATATTGCTCTGTCATTCTGATCAAAGAGACTCTCCAATGTAATCAGTCCTTTTGGGACATGATTATTCCTTAACTGTATCAACCCCTCATATTGCTCGTCATCAGGGTCTCTACCTTCGATTACACAAACTTCGTTAACCAGGAATGTGACGATCTCCTCGTCACAACTGAACACCTGCCAGTGGGTGTCCTTATCAGGCACAGAAGGCCTGTAAATAGTGCGAACCGGCTTCGGTTTCTGGACAACGTCATCACCGAAACGTACCTGGCTCCAACAGACGCCAAAATGTCACCGTGTTTGTTTTTCTCACGCGATATCGCCTTGACATTCAACGAGTCGAATGACTCCATCAGGTCCCACACCCGGTTGCGGTACGCTCTAAGATAGTGCTGTTTGGAGGCGCACTTGTTCGTAACTTGGTGACACACCAGCTCTGAATCTCCAAAGATCTGCAGGTGTTTGATTCCCAGCCTCTCCGCCTTTCGCAAACCCAAGCACAGGGCTTCGTATTCCGCCGAGTTGTTAGTGCAGCTCCAGGCCAACCTGTAGGTATAGTCCTTCTGGATTCCGGTTGGAGAAACCAGAAGTACCCCTGCACCGGCGCCATTTTTGCATCGCGCGCCGTCAAAGAAAAGCTTCCACAGCCTTCTCGTGCAGGTCCTACTTCCTTTGCAGCCGACTTGTCAAGCCTCTCGGGCTGTACGATAGAGTAACAGCCCTGCTGTCTCAATTACGGCGTTGAAGTCTCGCAAAGAGAACTCATCTTCAAGCTGTAGCACTTCGAAGGCTTGCTCATCACTCTCACCGTCACCAGCTCTTCCTTCCGACAACCGGACCATGCACCCAACTCTCCTCCGGTATCTTCTCTACTAGGAAGGTGGAAGGCTTCTCATTGAAAATTTTCAGTCTCCTTCCTTTGAAGGGCACTTCCATGTGTGAGTAGTCTAGAGACAGTACCCGCCCAACTTCGCAGTTGAACTCCCGAGAGAGACACATGCCGAAGTAGGGAGCCAGGTCAACAACCACGACCTCTTGGATGACCACGATGTCGAGAGCCTTGTGCAGCCGGATAGGGATGTCCTTTATGACACCAACTGTCTTGACAGGGGTGCCGTCTAATTGCAAGCACGCCTTGGCTGCTCCGTGTGTATTCCATCCCGATCTCATCGCAGACGGCCTTCGGCATCACGCCGTGGAAGCACCGTAATCCACCATGCAGCTTGTGAACTATGTGCCCTTGCATCCGTAAAGACAGATAAAAGGGTGGCGGTCCTGTTCTTCCCATGGCCGAGATCGTCAAGGTTGAACTAGACAGCGGGTCGGACTGCTTGCCGCTCTTCATGTTCTTCAGTGATTCTTGCAGCAGATCCACCTGGCCTGGGAGCAGAAGAGCATCATACATGCTGATTCTAGCAGGTGTTCTTTTCAACTCGTCTACAATGTTGTAGCCCGAGGTACTAGCTCCTTCTGCTTGTTTTGCCGGCTCATACTTCGTCCGCATCGCTGGGTAGCCTCAACTCGCTGTCTCTTGGTCAGAGACGGGTACTTCAGCTTCTCCTGGGCTTGTTCTTTGGTTTCATCTGGAGGCTGAGGTACAGGTGCTTTAGCCGGAGTTGGGGCTTGTGCTGGAGGAGGCTTGGCTGGAACAAGGGCAGCCTTTGCCGGAGAAGGCTTGGTCGGAGCTTTATCTTTGGATGCCTTCTCCCGGGCCGTGTAGGGCCACGCCCGCTAGGATGGTGGCAGCCCACCGGCTGCGGTTTTTCTCTTCTTGCATAAACTTGCAAAGGCTTGGCCGCATCTGCAGCTTTCTTTTCTTCCTTGGCGGGCGGCACTAGATTCTCTTCTGGGAGGGCAAAGTTGGCTTCGCCGTCCAGGATCATGTACAGTTCATCGTCCTCTATGGCGCTGCCGGCCAAGGTCTGGATGTAGTGCTGGTGCAGAGTGCAGTCTTCCTCCGAATGCGGGTCATTGCACGTAGTGCACTAGTTAACCTGGTCGAAGGACCAGCGGGTCTTCTATAGCAAGATTTCTGGAGGCGGACGCCTCGCGACCGGTGCTCCGGGGCTTGTCTTTCGTCGCGCCGGGGCGCATATGGCCTCCTAGGAGCGAGGTCCATCCGGGCCCGCTTCTTCTTCGTAGCGGTCATGTCATTGGACATGGCATGATATCCCGAGGCCAAAGCCCGCACCTCCCGGAGGATTGTGTTCTGAATGCTACCGTCAGGAGGCGGCAACTGTGCCGGTGGAGGCAATGCGGCTAATGGAGGAGGGTTAGAATAAGGTGCGTACCGCGGGGGAGCAGGAAGTGCTGGAAAATGCGGAGCAGGAGGAGGCGGGTGAGGATAATGCAATTGAGGCGGGCCGTAAGGAGTTACGACCGGCGCCGGATTCCACTGCCGCTGGGGTTGCCGCCCTGATGTGGACGGCGCACCACCGTAGCAGGAGGATACCGGGATCTAGGGAAGTCGGGATGAATGGGTTCCTGCACCCTGGACGGGAGTCTGCCGATGGAAATAATGTCAGCTTCAGCTTGCTGGGCAGCCTCGTACAGCGCAGGAAACTCATCTATTCTGGCAATCTTCAGCAGCAGGCATATGTCTGAGTTGAAGGATCTCAGATAGTAGTGAGCAGCCATGCCAGCTGAAGGCCGAAGTTCGCGAGGTACCCGTTTCCAGGATCTCGCAAACTTGATGTTAAAATCGTACACCTCCTCTTGAGGATGTCTCTGGATAGCTTGGAACTGATGCAACGAAAGAAGTAGGGTCAGCAGACTCGTTGCATCCTTTCACGAGCCTTCTGGCAAGCTGGGGCCACCCTGTGATGGATCCCTCTGGCAGCGATCTCCACCAGTAGAGAAGCTTTCCCCTCAGGGAAAGGGCCAACAGACGGGTCTTCACACTCTCATCGGTAATGGTATGCAATGCGGCCAGGGCAAGGATGTCTTGGATGTGCTCGTACGCCGTCTTGCCGTAGCCGTCGTATGTAGGGATAGACTTTAAAGCAGCAGGGGGCACAGCTTGCTGTCCGACCAGGGCCAAGGGCCCCGTAGAGTCCACCGCCGGGAAGAGATCATCGTCATTCTGCTGCTGGGCAGCCATTTCTTCTTCTTCTCCGCCGTCGGTTGTGTACTCAGTGTCGGTACTTTCCGAGGATGCAGATGCTTCTTCTTCCTCGGCCTCTTCTATTTCGTACTCAACTCCGCCGACTTCAGCTTCGGCTTCTTCTTGAATTTCAGCCTCGGCTTCGTCGACACGAGCTTGCGGATCAGCCAGCCTGGGAATTTCGCCTCGAGCGTTGATGTCCAGTTCGTAAAAGTCAGGCGGGCTTCTTGGATCCCTTGCTCGCCACCTTCTTGTTTGCATGAAGGTGCTGGGACCGGTCTTTCGGACTCAGAGGATTTGTTCGTGCAGAGTCGCCAGGTGTTCAGATTTCGAACAGCAATGAAGCGAACACCGGTGCTTCAATTCTGTTGGGGGTGAGAAACTTCCTTGTCTCACCAAGTGCTCAGAAACCACTGTCGCCGCCGTGTGGAGACTGATCAGAAAATCTCTCTTCAACTGTGGGACCCCTGTCCCACCGGCGTGCTGCAGAAACCGTTGGTTACGAATCTGCCATGAGGAAAGGATTTTGGGTTAATGCGCCCATATTCGCCCACCAGCATGAAAGGCCGGAAGGAAGAGATGCCTTCCGTGCCAATCTCCGGAGAAGGCCGGCTCCTTTTGGGGGGTTTTATGTTTAAGCTAAGAGTGCAGGAAAGAGATAAATGAACGGAAAGAATTTACAAATATACTTGGAGTTGGTGGGGGGAACTAACAAAGACGGCAACCAACGAATCACCAATACTTACCGCATTATAAATACAAAGCATGACTGAGAACCGCAAAATCTAAGTGTACTTTCCGTACTAAGCAATATACGCACAACCTACAATGGTCCCCTAGCAAACATTCTCCCTACAAGGAGAACTAACAGCACGGCAATGCATCAATCACCACTACGTACGGAAACTCAAAACAGAAAGTAACTAAGAGATGTCAGAACCAGGTATATGTGTCATGCAGAGAATTTAACCGCACAGCTACAATGGCCCCCTAGCAAACATTCTCCCTACAAGGAGAACTAACAAAGACGGCAACGCATCAATCACCACTACGGACAACAACGTAACACACAACTGATGGAACTGCTACCACATCTAGTCTATGAAGTTCAAAAGTGCTTGACCATCAAATGCTAAAATAAATTAACAAGCCATGGCACAAACAATGCTAAAGGCGCCTGATCACCAAATGCTGAAACGAATCAACGAGCCGTGACACAGGGAAGCGTAAAGCATAAAGCATAAAGAAATAAAAGCAGCAGAATAGAACCAGGCATACAAATTATATTTATAAGGTAAGCACGGTTACAATGGTTCCCTAATGGACATTCCCCTTCCACCCTTTACAATGAAATCATGGTGGGTTTTTATAGCCCGAGTCCCTCCCGTTACATTAATGGGCACAAAGTCCCACCAAACAATAGCCGACAAAAGCGGCGAAAGAGCCGCAAATGCTAACCTTTTGTCGGACCGGACTGTACCCGCACATGGTCTTCCTGGAAGCTGGACAGCTACGTGGCAGTGTGTTGGGCATAACTTCTTCTCGGCAGGAATGCGGGTAGCCGGAGCAGGTAGAACCTCCAATCAGCTTTAAATGAGGTCACTGGCACAGGTAGTGCAACCCATGCTCGTCCTTTTGCTCGGCACGTCTTGGCTCAAATCCCGAAGCTGGACACTTGTCAGATGATGGATGATGTCGTTTGACACGTGTCCGCCTTGAAAGGCAGTTTATCCAACTTCGCCTGGGATCAGAGCGTCTCGGGTTGCGCAGGCAGAAAACAGTGCAGTTGGGAAGGCCTTCATGCCTTAGGTGTATTTCCGAGTTTGTTTCCCTACTGCGCACCTGTCAAGGGCGCACTCCGACTTCGCTGCGAAGTCGGATTGCGCACAAGTGAAAACTGGTATCTGCCGCCGTACGGACTTTGCCCCAGCACTTATCATTCTTCTGTCAGCCTGCCAGCCTGCCAGTTACAAGGTGCGCCCAGAAAGAGGGGCGAAGTCGGACTTCGCACCAAAACTGGGCGAAGTGCGAACTTCGCACCAACACTTAGCCATTTTTCAGGTAACCGCTGTCAAGTTTAAAATTCAACTGAGGGGCTCCAAGAAAGGGGGGAAGAAAGAGAATGTAGGAAAGAAAGAGAAAGGGAGAGAAGAAGAAAGGAAAATAGAGGAAGAGGGAAAAAGAAGAGCAGCACTGTTACAAAATTGAAAACATTGCACCCCGTGCAAAATGTGGCAACAGGAAACTGTTAGGCAGAGATGTGCCTGCTTCAAGACTGTGATGGGGTCTTCAAGATGGCTGGCTAGGTTTTATTTAAGTTATACCTGAAGTTATAGTAACCATAAATTGATTGCCAAGTTATAGCTTAAGTTATACTAACTCAATGAGGATTGATATTATAAGTTATATCATATTAAACTTAAGGATTATCTATATTAGCTAAGTTATATTTTGTAACTTCAGAATACAATATAGGTTAATATAATGTAAGTCATAATTATATGTTAATTAGGTTTTTATTTAATTTAAGTTTAATATATCCTAAGATATATTATATGATCTAATATAACAGAGAAAATGCAGGGCAGAGAGGTGGCTGCTTCAAGATGACACCACTATGGGGTCTTCAACATGGGTGGTTAAGGTATACTTAAGTTATAGCTAAAGTGAAAGTAACCCTAATTTGATCGCTAAGTGATAGCTTTAAGTTATACTTTCTCAAGGAGTATTGATATTATAAAGTAATATTATATTGAACTCAAGAAGTAGTGATACTGGGTAAGTTATAACTTAATCATATAGTATAACTTAATATAACCTATTTATGATGTTACGCGGAGCACCCATTTGGTGGGGATGGGAAAACATGGGGCCAGCTATAAATTTTGGCCAAAAACGAATGACAAAAGAGACAACTATATAAAAATATTAAAAAAATATAGAAGCATAAAAATTAAAATTAGGAATGAAAAATATTTTAAAATGCACAAATTTGAGTTAATCATTGGTTTTCTCATTACTAATCAGCAATCATAGACAAAATGAAAATACAATGATGCATTATTTGGAGAGTATAGTGATTGGTTCAATGTGATTGGGCCATTGGACTGCCAAGGATGCTCTTCAAAGTATCGTGTTCAACTTCTTGTTTTTGATGACTCATTTCTCAATTATCTGTATCTGTTCCAAAACATCCAAAAATATTATGTTGCAGTGCCATGCATTCACTGTATGTACATAAATAGATTATAGAACTTATGTAGAGATGCCAGAGTTGTGAGTTTCAGCTTTGAATGGAAGCTATGCAAGCACCCATATGTTTGCATTCTTGTCTCACTAAAAAAGTCTTTTAAGTTTTGCAATATTTGGGGCATGCGAGGGTGGGAGGATTATGTTTCTTGATTTCAACTGTTTATCTAATCTGACAACTCTCTATATTACACAAACAATTCGCCATATCTCAATTGTGCACGCATCCATCCATATGTCTTGTCTCTCTATATCAAGTTTCTAGATTAAAGCTATGAAGCACTATATATAATGGGATGCATTGCCGTCCCTTGTGCGTCCCCTTGGTCCCACAGATATATGTAGGGCGTAGGCGATCAAACTTGACAGATTGATCAAACAAATGTGGTGCCAACCCAGGCACCACTTGATTGAGTTGTCAAGTTATATTTTGTTTTAAATATGTTAAGTCGTTCAGTGTTTTGCTATTTGTACATGTCACAAGTCCTCGTATGTGTCCAACACCCAAACTTGATAAGACTAATGCTATGTGTAATCAATTTAAAAAATCTTGTATGTAGTTTGGTACAAGGGTTGTGGTGGTTGAGTAGTTGTAACCATTTGCCTCCCTCTTTCATTGAATATATATTCCATACTAGGCTAGTTGAATGGTATCGTTGGAGAAGGCGCGACTATTCTTGCTATGCTTTGTTGATACGAGAACTATTGCTGTGAGTAATGTGTATCATGTCGGAAGCAATGAAATGGTTCTTACTGTCCTGAATTCAACTGCTCTTCATTTCCTTGTTGCATGTTATCTTTGATGTTTGTTGTTGCTGCAATGATTCTAGATCAGGAGAACACAGTGACAAGAGAAAACACAACAGGGTGATTAATGAACCATCATGATGTGCATGCGGATGTAGACAGTGCACGTAGTGGCGACATGAACCAACGCGTAGGTCCCAACATATTGCACAACGTGCAGGCGCTGTATGTGAACGTAATGATGAAATGCACACAGAGGCTCAAAAATGTCATATGTGTGTGGAAGGAAGTGTAGAAGATTCTACAGAGCCAGTTCTTGTTTCTGGACAACAATGTCATATGTGTGTGGAAGGAAGTGTAGAAGATTCTACAGAGCCAGTTCTTGTTTCTGGACAAAGACGTATTGAATAAAATTGTTAAGGAAACAAGCCTTAACTAGGGGTTAAACAACATAAGCAAATATCAAAAAGTTTGCAATTGATCAATAAACATATTAGGTATTCTGTAAATGAGGGGATTTTGCAAATTTCTGGTCTAAGGCCTTGTTAAAGACTTACATCTTTTTTCTGATTGAAAATCACAATCATCAGCTTGGGCCGGTTTAGCTTGTAGAGGTTCATATGTCAAACATTGTATTGATACAAGCAACAATCTCAGATCTGGGATTTCTATTAGCAACCTAGTTGAGGGAGAGGACCTTAAATAATAGCAGATGAGCTCCCAAAGATGCTTCTAGTGTTCTATTTGCCCTTTTTTACACAAAAGGATTAGTTGGCGTGGAATCTATCAAAAGATGTTGGATACTCGATCAAGTTGGGATAGAATGCTTTGGAGCAATCAGAATTTCCTACTTGTAGGGATTTCCCTTGGAAGAATGTTTCGTCACTTGAGGCCATCATCCCTAAGGCATCAACATTCCTTAGATTAATTGTCCAAAGCAAAATTCTTGTAGGTGAGTGTTTGCAAAGAAGAGGATATCATGGACCTTTTATGTGTGCCTTGTGTAAGGAGGAACCAGATACATTAGATCATCGACCTCTTCATTGACCCTTTGCTTACATCATTTGGACTACCTTTAAAAAAGAAAAGAAAAGAGAATATATTAGGTAACTCCATCAACATTGGAAGAGTTGATGAAATGCTAGATTGATTGTGTCAAAGCTATAGCATTATGCATTTTGTTTAGGGTTGGTACTGCCATTATTTGCTAGAATCTGTGGCTTGAAAGGACTAATAAAATTAAAAAAAAACAGATTTCAAAATTAATCCAAGTTTGGAATCATATGGTTGCTTCTCTCTCAGAATGTTTGCAGGCATGGTAATCATCATGGGAAGTCTCAAGTGTGGAAAAAAAGGTGCTAGCCTCTTTTGACAATATATACATAGAAAGGGTCATTTTTGACAATGGAGTTAACCGAAAGGATCAACTTTCAATCTATGGTAAAATGTAGCAATCAAGAAGTTAGGTCTATCAAAATTAATTTTGATGGTGCTCTCCAGGGAAATAAGGGAAGATTTGGTGGAGGGGTTTTTTTTTTTTTGGAATAATGAAGGAAAATTCCCCTCACCTACTTGGAATAATATGGAACTTCAATTAATAACTATTCAAAGGCTAGGGCACTTCGTATAGGGATCAAGATTGCCATGAAAAAGGATGGAGACATTTCAGTTGAGGGGGATACACAGATTAGTATTAATTTGATCAAGAAAAATGATTGTGGGGATTGGATTAGCAAGAGCATTATTTTTGATATTCATCAATTATTGATGGAGGCATAATATTAGAAATGTCAGCATATTTATAGAGAAGGAAATAGGATAACACATTGTGTTATTGATTTTAATCTTGGCAAATTTAAAAAAAATAAAAATGATATCAAGGTGTTGATAGAGGAAACATAGCATTTTGAGGAAGATGATGAATATATTTCATAGAAAGGCAAGCTAGATATTGTCTAATTGACATAATAACAAATGTAATGTTTTGATATTTTGATAGGATTGGTCCCCTATAGAAGCCACATATAGCCTACTAAAAAAAAGGTATAATTTAAGCTATTATAACCTAATTTATGCGTAGGGGTTTGAATTCTGATTGGTGAGAATGTTTGGCTCACATATGGTCCACTGGGTTCAATTCACATGGGTACCATGATTATATGGTTTGTTTTAATACCACCATGTGGTTCATTGAGATGCTGTGGTAACAATGTGATCATGTAATACAGTTGTTGCCCTATTTCAATTCCATATAACCTTCTAAATTAAGAAAATATAGCTTTAGCAATTTTAGTTGATTTAAGTGTATATATACACGTAGTCCTGCCACTGTCCTGGAATCTGGGGCCTAACCAAATTGCCCCTATGATGCATCTTGGCATAACATGCTGACCCTGTCGCAGAAATCCCATGGAACTTAGATTGTTTTCAAGCCTTAATTTCCTTTCTTCTATAATTGGGGGTTTATAGTGCAAAGATTTACCTCCTGAATGAATGTTTTTGCTGGTGAAATGTGAATTTCATTGCAATATGCTCAGAGAAATTTTTGTGTTATGCATTCATTTCATTGAGGAAATTAGTATTGATCACTAAAGTTCCTATGTTTTCCCATTGTTGATATTATTCTCAGTGATTGTATTTTTATCATTTTGTTTGCCTCAGGTTATTGAAGCTGGTGTTGAACCTAATAGCTTGTGTACACGCCGAGAATATGCCCGTTGGTTAATCTCTTCTAGTGCCATTCTTGCAAGGTTCAGTGCTATTTCTAGTGTCTATTTGTTTAAAATAATTTTGGGTTGTATCTACATATGAGGAATGGATATCAATCTCTTGTCCATATGTTTTTGGCAGAACATCTTGCATTAACTAATGGTGTATTTTACTTTTCAGAAATTCTGTATCAAAAGTCTTTCCGGCCATGTTTATTGAGAATGTCACAGAACTTGCATTTGATGATATTACACCTGAAGATCCAGACTTTCCATCCGTTCAAGGTTAGCATAGTTATTAAATAAAGCGTTTATTTATGAGATTCCATTCTCATCTTTGTTATCAATGAAAGACTGACTTGTCATACATACACTTTTGAGGAATCACTTTTATGCCATTTTTTTTCTTATTCTTGTGGCTATATCTCAATGATGTTCTCATTTCCCATGTCAATGAATATAAATGATGAAACAGGATTAGCAGAGGCTGGATTAATTTTTAGTAGGCTATCAGATCGTGATACTTCTGGTTCTGTGGAAGGTGGGAAGCCAAATTATTATATATTCTCACCTGATAGGTGAGGACTAATTCATCAGTTTTACATTAAGGAGTGGAATGCTTGTTCTTTATAGTTTGTGTTTTTATTTTGGTTATGCAATTTTAACCTGTGAGTCTTACTTGTTCTGCTTGCTTTATTTCCCTCACCTTTTGGGGATCTTATCTCACTACAATAGTCCACTTTCACGTCAAGACCTAGTCACCTGGAAGATTGCTTTAGAAAAAAAACAGTTACCAGAAGTTAACAGGGAGGTAATGTTCGACAATTTACATTGGTGATTTTTGTTTTGGTTTCTTAATGGCAGTTACAGAAATCTGCACTGGTTATAGTGGGATAGATAGAAGTCTCACTTGTTTGATTTACAGGTGCTGTGGGAAAAATCTGGATTCATTGATATTGACAAAGTACATCAAGATGCTTGGCCTGCTCTTTTAGCAGACTTGTCATCAGGAGAACAGAGCATTATCAGTGTAGCCTTTGGTATATTTCTCATCTTTTATAAGTTGAAATTTTCATTTCAACTTGTGGTTCTGAGTGATCCTTTTATGATGAACAGGTCACACTAGGTTGTTTCAACCTGATAAGCCAGTCACAAAAGCACAGGCTGCTGTTGCTCTTGCAACTGGAGAAGCAGCAGAACTTGTGTCGGAGGAGCTTGCTCGTCTTGAAGCCGAGTCATTAGCCGATACAGCAGTTGCAGCACATGCTGCTTTAGAAGCCCAAGTTCAAAAGGACCTTAATGATTCCTTTAAAAGGGAGCTGGAATTAGAGAGGGAGCAAACAAAGGCAACAGAGAAGTTAGCTGAAGATGTGAGACTAGAACTAGAAAGACTAAAGGCCGAAAGAGAGGAAGAGAAGTACAAGCTTATGAAGGAACAAGCTGCAATTGACTCTGAAAGGGAGTTTCTCTCAAAACTCAGGTATGAGCTCGAGCAGCAACTTCAAACCCTCTCAACAAGTAAGTTGGAAATATCTTTTGAAAAAGACCAGGTGGCTCGACTGAGAAAAGAAGCGGAAGATGAGAAAGAGGCATTGGATCAAATTAGATCAGAAGTTGAGGTTGAAAAGAAGGCTTTATCACTGGCCAGGTAATGATCTGTGATGTTAGGTGGGCCTTCTGTCTTTTGTTTTTTTGTACCACTGAGCTGATGATCAACTTTGTAGAAGCATTAATGAGCTAGTTTGTATAGCGTTCATATGTGGCTTAGCTTATCCTTTGTAAAGAGTAAGCGTTGTCTATAATCTATATTATGATATTCTTGTTTTGGATTGATGGATATTGTGTGTTTTGTTTTAGTAAGTTAAAACTAAGCTGCAATCTTCTTGCTATGTTAAGTATTACTTGACATGATGGAGTCATTGTGATGAAAAGCCAAAACTAGATATTATGTTAACCATTCTACAATCTAAAATGGGGTAGCAATCGTACATATGAAGTTAAATACTGTACCAAAATTCTTCCAAATGGTTGTCCCACTTTTACTGACATCAAAAATTCCTTAAGAATTTAAGTTTGAAATCACCTTAATGGGTGCAAGCATCCAAAAGTCATCAATGGGACTGAAAGTGTATGAACATCTAAGGTATAACCCAGTGAAGCAGTGCATAAAGCATCTCTCTGAGCTACTGGCTCTCTGCTATATAAAGTTGTGAACATTTTAAGCAATTTAGTTGTTGAAGGCTTGAATACCAAAATGCTTGCAAATGGCTATCCCATTTATTTTTACTGACATTGAAAATTTCTTTAAGAAATTAAATTTGAAATCACCTTAATGGGCGTACCATTTAAGCAGCCAAAAGTCTTCAGTGGGACTGAACATCTAAGGTATAACCTAGTGAAGAATTGTATAAAGCATCTTTCTGAGCTAGTGGCTCTTTGCTATATGAAGTTGTGAAAGTTTTAAGCATTTTAATTGTTGAAGGCTTGAATGGGCCACCATTAATAGTCTGATGCTCACATGCGTAAATGAAGTGTTGGTTTTCTCTAGAAATGTAGATGAATAAATGATTTACCCATTAATGGTAGCAGCTAAATCCTACTGGAGAGCAGTGCAATACCTCAAAAAAAAGTCATTTACAAGAAGAATGCAAGATAAGTCAGCAATTCTAAGTAGCAGAAATATATGGGATGATTGAGATATACAGTTCAAAGTACAATGAATACAGTGGCATGGATGGCTCCTTTGCTGGTTTTGTAATAAAGTAAAATATTGTAGGGAGTGACCAAAGCAAATCAGCACAATGTGGGAGACCAATTGTGAAAGGTGAATGAAGATCAAACAGGAAAACTACGTATATTGACTTATTATAAACAGCTGCAATTTCTTGTGAAGTGTCCATAAGCAGAATGTCAGAGCCCAGCCAAGCTGGATAGGGCAATGCTTTAAAAGATTATAGATGGACACTATGCTCTTCTTAGCTGCAGAAAGATATGAATTATTGCAAGAAGGGTGGTGAGATTGACTTAGAAGCTTGCTCATTGGCCAAAGTAAGCCACAACCGAGGCAAAACATCCTCTCAATCTGATTAAATCTACAACAATCATGAATTATTTATTAAATACTGACCTATGGGCAGGGCCGCAGGGCTACGAACTTTACATAAATGCTTTTGGTCTTTGATATGATCTTTAAACTTGAAATTTGAATCCTTAGAAGAAGAAATCAATGCTTGGTCCCTTTTGATGCATTGACCAGGAAAAGTCCTATTTTTCTCTCTATGCAAGCTGCCATGCACCAAATTGAAGTTTAAGTTTTCAAGTATGATTCTTTAAATGCTTTCCTGCCCTTTTTATAACTGATAGTATGTATGATATATACTGTTGCCATTTTTCAAGGGGTGCATAATTTTATTTCTTTTCTGAAAAATCAGTTATCTCCCAGATTCGTCCCTAAATCGCAGCAGCTGGGCGGCAATCCGAAGTGAATCTTCCGGTTTAGGGCGCTTCAGAGTGAATCCGGGAGGGTTTGAAAATTGTTGTTTGTTGTTGGTTTGTCTAAGTGTGATCCGCCCCAAAGCGCTGCAGTTTGGAGCGCATTGGGGCAATTTCGCCGGCCTTGGGCGCATTAGAGCGTTTCCGGACAGTTGGGAGAAAGGGGGTAAAAGGCCGCCATGATAAATTTTGCTAAGTATGATTTTGCCCCAAAGCGCTCTAGTTTTGAGCGCTCCAGGGCTAGTCTCCCTGTCCTGGGCGCTCTAGAGCACCTTTTCGGCCGAATTGAAAAGATGTTTAAGAGATGTTTTTTTGGCTAAGTCTAGTTTTGTGCCCCAGAGCGCTCTAGTTTCGAGCGCTCCAGGGCATCTTCCTATTTTTGTCGCGCTTTGGAGCAATTTTGAGACTGCCCAGGAGGAAGCAAAGAGGCCCAAAAAAATTCTAAGTGTAAAATTCGCCCCAAAGCGCTCTAGTTTTGAGCGCTCCAGGGCAAAAATCCGAAGGTTGAGCGCTTTGGGGTTATTTTCGGCACTTAGTAAAAAAGATGAAGAGGGCCAGTTTTTGGTTAAGGACTAAAATGCGCTCTAAAGCGCTGTCGTCTGGCAGCGCTAGAGGGCAAATCACTCTCCTAGGAGCGCTTCAGGGCATCTTTTCCTTGTCCAGTTTTGGGGCAGCCAGCCAGCTCCAAGGTGGTTGCAGCAGTGTTTCGTTTTCAGCATTTTTGATGTGTTTCCCTGCCCGTTTTTGCCGGCTAAGCAGCTGACGTCTCCGGAGGTCAAAGTCAAGTTTTTCGGACAAGGGCTCATCCAAGTACAGCCAAGGCCATACTTCAGCAGCGAAGTGGGTGACCATTGAAGACGAACAATAGCAGGCATTTGAGGCAAAGTACCGCTACACCCACCGCGTTGATGAGCCGTCTCCTCCCAGCTACCCAATCTGTCAGAGGCCATACCGGAATCAAGGAAAAGCATACTACGGATGCAGATACGGCCGACAAGGATCAAACCTGGCCGCTTTTTGCAGCTTTTGCAGACTTGGGCATCTGTGCCTACATTGTAATCTGGGGGGAAATTCTGCTATAAATAGCAGCTCATTCTATTGTAAAAAGGGGGGAACATATTGCTAAAGAAAGTTGTTGTAGCTAAGACCGTTTGCTTCAATACAATCCATACTTTGGCTCCAATTGTGTCTCTTTCTTTTATGCTGCCTTATTCGTGTCATTTCTGCATTTACTCATTTATTTTTCTGATTGCTGTCATTCTGAACTCTGGATCGCAGCATTGGCAATTATCTGAGCCTGGAATGCATGTTTAAGGATACATAGGGAAGAATTTCATAGCTGGTTTCTGTTACATGTATTGTTTTGATTGTTGTTGGTTTAGTTGCTAGTTAGTGACTGTGCTGCTTGTTCTTTCCCAAACGCTGAATACCACCATTTCTATCCCTTATCCCTTTTATTTCTTTCCAGTTCTCTTATCTTAAAACTGAAAAGTTACATAGGAAGCCGGCCTTCTCCGGAGATTGGCACGGAAGGCATCCCTTCCTTCCGGCCTTTCAAGTTGTTGGGCGAATCGAGGGCGCAACGACAACAAATCCTTTCCTCATGGCAGATTTGTAACCAACAAGTACTTTTCTAGCACGCCCGGTGGGACCAGTCCCACCGCATAAGCAGCATTGAAGGTGTCGATGTTCACTTCATTGCTGACGGTTTTTTGAACATCTGGCGACTCTGACTCTGTCGAACTCAGACACCCTCCAAGTCTCGCAGACCGGTCCAAGCATATCCTGTCTTCATGCAAACGAGATGGAGAGTAAGAAATTCTGAAGAACCCGAGTATTACGAGCTCGACATCGACGCTTTTGGAGAGCGTCCCCGGCTAGTAAGAACACACGTTTCTCGGGACGGATCATCATCAAGGGAAGCTGAAGTTGCCGAGCAAGGTCCAACTCCAGATAGCACTGCGACCGGCTGCCCTCCAGGTCCTCCCAACTCTCCAGATCATCCGATTGCTCCTGAGCAATTCAATTGGCAGCAACAAGTGCCGGAAGAACCTGTTCAACCGGACCCGCTGCAGCCTCCGCCATTACCGCCAAATCAAAACGCCAATATGGCGGGTCAAGATCAAAATCAGCAGAATGACCTGTTTCCCGCTTGGGATTCTGCTTCTCCGCTGAACCTATTGGGAGATGATCCAATTCCGCAAGCGGCCATGAAGGCCTTGCCCACGTTCGATGGAAACGGAAAGACGGCCTATGAACACATGCAAGACATCGTAGCTTTGGCCGCGTTTCATCGCATCACAGACGAGAGCGTCATGGTTCGATTGCTCGCTCTTTCACTAAGAGGAAAGCTCCTGTACTGGTACCGGTCCTTGCAGCCCGGGTCCATCACCAGTTGGGCCGAGTTGGCCGAACGTTTGGCCAGGAGTTTTAATGAATCCGCTGATCCATCGTCCCTCCTGCATCAATTTCAATCAATCCAAAGACACCCGCAAGAGGAGATAGCGGACTTTAATGTGAGGTTTGCTAGATCATGGAAAAGGGTGCCCAAGGAGCTGCGGCCAAGTGACGGTCAAGCGGCGCATTACTATCTTAGATCTTTTAATGCCGATGTGGCCATGCAGATCAAGGCCGCTCGCGTTAATACCTTTCCTGCGTTGTATGAGCTAGCTCAGTTAGCGGAACAGGACTTAATCTCAGTCGGCAAGCTTCCACATAGAATGCCGACGCCGATTTATCCTGACTTCCAACAATCCACTCAGTATCCTAGTGCATCCGCTCAGCCATATTCAACATCTTCTTCCTCTTCGCAGCCTGTTGTGCCGTGGAATCCCGCGCCTGCGATTACTCACTTTCCCCCTCAAATACATCAGTCTACTCCACCTCCACCATCACCTACAACGACCCCGTCGTATCCCTCACTGCCTCCTCCTCCTCCCGTTGCTCCGCTATACCCTCCATTGCCTTCGGCCCCGCCGTTGGCTCCATTGCCACCACCCGCTTCGGCGACTCCTCTAGCCGTTGATATCCAAGCAAAGTTGTTACAAGGAATGGAAAATCTCGCTTTGTCTGCCGGACGCTGTCCAACGACATGGCAATCATGAAGAAAAAGCAATCTCAGATGGAGTTTGCTCCCAGAAGGTCCTACCCTCCTCCGACACTGACAAGAGATCAAGCGACAACCCAAGATAATAGACCTCCTGCGAGGAACGCGGCCATTAACGAGGGACCGAGCACTTCTGACCCTGTGCACTGGTGTTCGACCTGTAATGATCCTCACGGCGAAAGTACCTGCATGTTTCATCAGCATTATGTGCAGACCCTGGCGGGTACTCGGCCGAGCAGTGACCTGGAGGACCAAGTGAATATGCTTCGGGAAGAGAATCACGACTTAGTCGTCCCAGAGGAGAAAGTGTCCTTTCTGACCAAAGATGGCAAAAGGCCAATTGAGGCAGATGCGGCTCAAATGCAACCGTTAAAGGTGTACACGAGGAGGAACAAAGAACAGCAGACGGCTAAAGCTCCCGACAAGGACCCTGTACCGCCGCCGGCAAATGAAAAGAATGTCCCTCAGAGGGCTCTAGCTCCCGCGGCTCCACTTCAAGTCGAGACAAAAGAACAAGCGAGGGAGAAACTCAAGTACCCTTCGCTGACCAAACGACAGAGGGTTGAAGCAACGCAACAGTACTGTAGCAAGTACGAAGCCGCAAAGGAGATAGAAGGGCCTCGCCGCTTCGGCCTACAACATTGTTGAGGAACTCAAGAAGACCCCGGCCAAAATCAGTATGTATGATGCCCTTCAGCTCCCTGGCCAGGTTGATTTGCTGCAAGAATCTTTGAAGTCTGTGAAAGGAGGTAAAGCGCAGCAACCAGTACTGGCCCAGCCATTAACCAGTTCAATCACCGGGAAGAATAGACCACCGCCGTTCTATCTGTCCTTGCGGATGGAAGGATACGTGGTGCACAATTGCATCGTCGATTCCGGCGCCTCAACTACAGTCATGCCTAGGGCAGTTTGTGAAGAGATCGGCATGGAATATACACGGAGCAGCCAAGGCGTACTCCAGTTAGACGACACTCCCGTGAAGACTGTCGGTATCATAAAGGACATCCCCATTCAACTGCATAAAGCTCCGCAGATCACAATAATCCAAGAGGTCGTAGTTGTAGACCTAGAGCCTTATTTTGGCATGTGCCTCTCGAGGGAGTTTACCGCCAAGCTCGGCGGATATTTGTCTTTGGACTACTCCCACATGGAAGTCCCTTTCAGAGGAAGGCGAGTGAAGATTTATAATGACAAGCCTTCCACCTTCTTGGTCGAAAAGTTGCCAGAGGAGGGACAGCAAGACGAGGCAGTTCACCTAGTGACAGAAGAAGTCGAGGAAGTGGACATAGTGGGTGAAACTATAAAAGAGCTGCAAGCGGAGGATGAATTCTCCTTGTTGGACTTCAATGCCATGATTGAGTCTGAGATTGGCTGCTATTCCATTAGTCAGCCTGAAAAGCCGAAAGAGACGGCGAAAGAAGACGTAAACCCTGCCCCTAATGAACTATGGAAGTTGTACTTTGACGGTGCCCGATGCAAAAACGGCGTCGGGGCAGGGGTTTTACTTATCTCACCTACTGGAGAGGAGAAAGCTTACTGCTACCGGCTGGCTTGGAGTTGCACCAATAACGGTGCAGAGTATGAGGCCTTATGCTTAGGATTGAAGAAAGCAGAGAGGTTGGGAATCAAACAGCTGCAAATTTTCGGAGATTCGGAGCTAGTCTCGCAACCAGATTACTAACAGGTGTGCCTCCAAGAAGCATTATCTTAAGGCATACCGTAATCGGGTCTGGGACTTGATGGAGTCATTTGAGGCCCTCAATGTCCGATCCATTTCCCGAGAGAAAAACAGGCACGTAGACATCTTAGCATCTATCGGAGCCAGATACTCCTCGGCTGATGATTTAATGCGGAAGCCTAAGGCGGTAAGAACCATTTACATGCCTTCTGTGCCCGATAAAGACACCCACTGGCAGGTGTTCGATTCTGATGAGCAAATCATCAATTTTTTGATTCATGAAGCTAGCACAATCGAAGGTAGAGACCCTGATGACGAGGAATATGAGGGGTTGATACAGCTTAAAAAACAACCATGTCCCCAAAGGACTAATTACCCTAGAGAGTCTCTTTGATCAAAATGACCGAGCAATATCGCATAGGATCAAGGTGGATTCCAAGCAGTACAGAGACCTGGAGCTTGAGCCAGGCAAGTCTATTAAAGTCGGAACCGACAACACTCCAGAAGAGCTGGACCAGATTCAGGCCCTCTACAGAAGGTATCCCGATATTGTGGCTTGGAGTTATCGAGACTTAAAGGGGTACGACCGAGAGGTCATCCAACATACAATTGAACTTGAGGAAGGGGTTAAACCCTGTAGGCAAAAGCAGAGGCCGGTGAACCCGAAGATTGAAGTCTTGATGAAGGCCGAACTCTTGAAGATGCTCGAAGCAAAAATAATATATCCCATCAAGCATTCTTCTTGGGTCGCAAATCTGGTTCCTGTCAGGAAGAAGAATGGAGATATCCGCCTTTGCGTGGATTTCCGCAACCTGAACCAGGCCTCCCTCAAAGACCACTACCCGCTCCCGCAGATCGACCAAATTCTCCATGTGGTCGCAGGAGCACAACGGTTCTCCCTCCTAGACGGCTTCTCGGGATACAACCAAATTTGGGTGAAAGATGAAGACCAACACAAGACGGCGTTCACCACCAAATGGGGAACGTTCGCCTATCAGCGGATGCCCTTTGGCCTGTCCAATGCAGGAGCCACGTTCCAGAGAGCCATGGATATCGCATTCCGGGAACTGCTGAATAAAATAATTGTAATTTATCTGGATGACATGACAGTGTTCTCTCACAAGAGGGAAGAACACGGCTCTCACCTGGAACAAGTATTTGAGAGGTGCCGGGAGTTCGGCATATCTATTAATCCGAAGAAATCAGTCTTCGCGGTGAGAGAAGGAAAGTTACTGGGTCATGTCATCTCCGAAAAGGGCTTAGCAGTTGATCCCGACAGGGCAGAGGCTCTGATGAAGCTCTCCATGCCAGTGAACAAGAAGGGTCTTCAATCCCCGATCAACTTCGTGAGGAAGTTTGTGCCAGACTTCGCCCAAGTAATAAAACCAATGTCCGAGCTATTGAAAAAGGATGCCGAATTCATGTGGACTGAGGAGAGAAAAAGGGCTTTTGAAGAAATAAAAGCCAGGATTGCTCAGGCCCTGTGCTGGTTAACCCAGACTACTCCAAGGATTTCATCCTATACGCGGTCGGAGAGCCAGAGAGCTATGCCGCGGTTTTGACCCAGAAGGGAGATGACGGCGAAGAACGGCCTATTGCCTTCTTGAGCCAGGTAATCCAGCCGCATGAAGAGCGGTATAATTTTATCGAGCGGCAAGTGCATGCAGTCATGAGATCTCTGAAGAAATTCAAGCACTTTGTCTCCCAGAGCCGGATTACCGTGTTTGTCATCCACCCCGATGTCAGAAATTTCATTATTCAAGGGGAACCGGGTCATAAAAGAGCTGGCTGGATTGCCAAGATTCAAGAATTCGACATAGAGGTTCGGCCCACCAAGCTTATCAGAGGCCGGGCCCTTTGTCAAGAACTAGCCAGAAGCGCAGCCGCAGAAGTGACCGCCTGTCAGTGGGAAGATCTCATGACGGAGGCAGATTTTGCCAACTCTTCAGAAGGAGCCAGGGACTGGACCGACGACCTAGTGTGGTACTTCAATACTGGGCAATACCCTAGTAATCTTGATGCCTCACAAAGAAGAAGGTTCAGACTCAAGGCTCTGAAGTTTGTACTACGCCCCGAGGGGCTGTTTTATGCAAATATTGACGGTGTTCTCTTGCGATGCATCAAGGGAACAGAAAAAGAGAAGGTCCTCGAGGAATTCCACTCCGGAATGTCGGGAGGACACCTTTCAGGAAGACCGACGGCCTTAAAAATCATCAAAGCGGGTTATTACTGGCCCACCCTCTTCGCCGATACACACGCAGTCTCTCAAAAATGTGAGAAATGCCAGAGGTTTGCCGGCCGCAACAAGAATGCTCCAATGCCTCTCCAGCCGATTCGGGTAGAGGCTCCCTTTCAGCAGTGGGGCCTGGACTTCATTGGGACTATAACCCCAAATTCCTCAGCGGGCCATAAGTTTATTCTGACAGCCACCGATTATTTCACCAGATGGGCTGAGGCAATACCCACTAAGCATGCTGACCAGGAGACGGTTGTCAATTTTCTAGAAAGTCTGATCACCCGCTTCGGGATTCCAGAAGCTATAGTGACAGACAATGGTCCAGGTTTCACAGGCGCTGTACTCACCGAGTTCACCTGCAGGTACGGGATTTATCATAAGATGTCTTCTAACTATTACCCGCAGGGGAACGGCCTGGCCGAATCCACCAACAAGAACCTCATGAAGATCATAAAGAAGACGGTGGAAAGAAACAAGAGGACCTGGCACCTGTTACTAGACCGAGCGCTATGGGCAGACCGTATATCAGTCAAAAAATCTATCGGGACGTCTCCATATGCCCTCGTATACGGAAAAGACGCCGTCCTGCCTACTCACATTGAGATGCCCGCACTATGGATGCTAGACGAAGACAAGGGCGATCTAGATCCCCTGGACGCCAGACTTGCTCAGCTGATACAACTTGAAGAAGAAAGAGAAAAGGCCTATGAGGCTTTTATGAAGCACGCAGGCTCTACCAGAAAATGGTTCTCGAGAGGGTCCACAACAAGGGTTTTCAAGGTCGGAGACCTAGTGCTCAAATGGGACGTCTGGAAAACCAAGCCCGACAACCACGACAAATTCGATTCCTTCTGGGACGGCCCATTCGAGATTGCTCGGGTAAATCAGTTCAATGCCTTCGTGCTGAAGGATATGGAGGGTCATATCCTCCCAATCCCGGTTAACGACTTTCATCTGAAGGCCTACCACCATTGAAGAAAGAAGTACCTAGAGGTTCGGTCTGTATATATTTTATTTCAATTCATTCATTTCCTGCATGTAAATATCTCTTTTGTAAAGTTCTTAAATTTTGGGCTTTTTAGCCAAGTGAGGTCGGTCTCTCCTCCGGATTTGAAAGGGTTTGGGTAGGAGAGAAAAATCTCCAAGTGCTGGAAGTTTCCCTCCGTCGCCCGCCTTCAAGGTAAAAACCCCAAGTCGCCGACATTTTTCAGCGATTTTGGGCAGAAAAGAGAGAAGGCGAATCCTCGGCCAAAATTTCAAAATATTCTAAGTATCGAACTTCAGCCCTCCATCGCTCCAGATTGCGCGAAAATGTGTCAAATTGCCACAAGGTTGAGCGATTTGCGGCAAGAAAAGAAGGTAGAGCGAGGTGCCCGTTTGAATGAAAAGAGAGCGGCGGATTTTTTCGAATATTTCTAAGTGTTCTTGGCTCTCCAGCGCTCACCAAAGGCTTCCCCACCCCAAAGCGCCCAACTCTACAACGATATGGAGCAAAGAAGAAAATTTCTAAGGGTCAAATTTTCCCTCCGGCGCTCGTCCGAAGTAAAGAAGCCTCAGAGCGCTCTCCTTTTCGGCGATCCAGGGCAGAATTTGGCTAGCCAAGGCTTAGCGCCGAAGGTTAAAAAATTCCTAAGTTTCGAAGTTTCCCTGAAGCGCTCGTCCAAAGCAAAAAGACCCTGAAGCGCCCTTCTCTTCGGCGATCTGGGGCAAGATTTGGGGAGACAAGGCTTGGCGCCAAAATCAACAAAATTTTTCTAAGTGTCAATATGCCCTCTGGCGCTCGCCCGAAGCAGAAAATGCCACAAAGCGCTCCATACGAGGGCGATCCAGGGCAGCGTCCAAAAGGGAATTTTTCTAACTGTTTAAACCTCCCAAGGGCCCGCTCGGCTCGCGCCCCTATATGCCCCATATCGCTCCCCACGGCGAAAGAGACTCGGGAGCGCTCGTTTGTCGAGCGCTCTAGGGTCAAAATCATGTTCTTTTTGAAAAAGCAAAAGGGAAAAGTGGAAGCGCCCCCTTTCTTGTTGGCTGACCTCAAAAACCGCGCAGGGCACATTTGCCAAGAAACGTGCAATAAATGAATACGGCTGCACAGGGTTTAAGGCGGATTTATGTTTAAAAAGGGATAAAGTACACTCTGCAAAGATTTTAAAAGTCCCATCCCACAGATTTTATGCATGGCCACCCTGAGAAAATAGAGCGACGTCCACCAACTTCGTGCGGATAATTAAAGCCGGACACTCGCCATTAAGATACGCCCAGGCCGAGCTCAGCACTATAAAATCAGCTGTTGCAGAAAATTTACCAGGCGAAATTCAAAGTCCTTCGAGTTCCGGTAAAAGGTAAATTCAAAATTTACACATACAGAGCAGCAGCTTGAATTGCAATTTGCGCCATGGAGAAGAAGGGAGCCGGTGAGCGAAGTGCCACAGCCGGACAGACAGCTTCGAGAGCACCCGAAAGCGCACGAGACATGCAGAGAAAAGATAAGGGTAAAGCGCGGTCGTCTGAGGCAAAATCTAGAAAGAGAGCTCAGCCGGAACAGCCAAAGCAACCTCCCCCGCCACCCCTCGACAACTGGAATAGGCTCCGGGATGGACACTATTCACAGAACCTGAACGACTTGCGGAACACCATCAGAGCGTGTAAGGACAGAGTCCCCAAATCTCACCCACTCGCTACAGCATACCGGTCGCGCCTGTGCTGGTTTCTATGCAGTCAGGTGCACCATTGCCCCGAATTAGTAGCAGTGGTGGCAGAATATTACAATCCGGATACCAGGCAAGTCTGTGATTATAGGGGCGCGCCCCTATTTCCCATTGATTCGGAGACTATTGAGGCAGCTTTCGCGCCAGGTCATCCACTAGATGGAAAGTGTGTGGTCAGAAAGGTTAACCTCAAGCAGCAGGCAAGCAGGTTCACGGACACTCAACTAATGCGGCAGTTTCTGCAGACCGAGTTGCATAGGCCACCTCCGCCCGGGCAATGGTCGCAGAACCCTCAGCCCTTAGCAGCTTTCGAAAGCCCTCATATTTACACCATGCTAGCCTGGGTTCTAGGTTGCGGGTCGGACTCATTGGTCCACCCCTACCAAATTGCTATCGCCGAGCGCCTCCAGCATGAGGAATTTTTCGACTGGGCTGATTATTTGGCCCGCGCACTTCATCTCGCCCTCTGTAATTTAAAGGAGAAAAAGTCGGGCACTTTCAGGTTCTGTTCATTCTTAGCCTGGCTGTTTCTGTTCCACTTTCACGACAAGATGAAGTCAATTCCAGTGCAGCGCGGGGATGAGCATGGTGCGCCTCGTCCGGTGTATGAATGGACCCGAGTGTTGTATAGAGAAGAATCTTATTACAGGTTTAACAAGTATTTTCTGAGCCGCGCCCTAAGTGTCGTCCAAGGCGGTTGCTCGCGGGTCCCGCGCATGATGAATGAGCACTTCATCACCGGGGAGATACCTTTCGGGGACACTTTCCGGCTGACGCAAGGTTTGGTGCTTAGAGTTTTCGGGTTCACAGGCAAACCCTTTCTGCTACCCTACTACCCCTCAGAATACCTGTTTGCGCTCGAGGCAGCGCGCCAGATGGATTACACTGACGAAAAATATGGCCAGGGTAAGAAGAAGGGGCATATATTCAATTACCCAATCCAATGGGGAGAGGTTGAAATCGGCGTCAATGGACAACATCAGTTTTTCACCGCCGTACTTTCAAGTTTCGGGCTGATTCAGCTGCCGCAACGGTGGAAATATGATCCCCTGGACATTATCAGAAAATTTAAGGGTGTCCAGGAGTTCCATGTATGCCCTAGAGAAGATATAGTGGTCGGGCGCAACAACCCCGAAGGGCGAGACCTGGAATGGCATATAGAGGATATGCAATCATTTCCGCCATGGCATGACTTCTATGAGATAGAGGCGGAGTATGATCCCGACAGAAATGCGGACCATGGGGCGGAAGCTCATAACTTCAAAAAATGGCAAAGGAAGCTGAGAAAGAAAGGGTGGACAGCTGGCAAGATATCGGAATGGTGGATAATGCGCTGTCGGACGAGGAAAGAAAAATCAAGCAAGGACCTAGACAACGACAAACAGTTCTCCACGCTTTACGAGGCACACCATGCCACGTGGCGGCCCATCATTTTCCGGGACATCGTGCCCAAAAGCATTCAACGGCTATATAAGGGCCAGGACCCGCCTCAACGACCACTTGCATTAGGAGAAGGGTCAAGGAGTGGCGTGGAGAAAGGTCAGGAAAAAGAGAAAAGTCAATCGACAGCGCCAATGGTACGGCCAACTCCCGAAAAGCGACCGGCTGAAAGGACTCCACCACAGAAAGGCCCATCTAAAAGTGCAACAGCTGCCGCTGTCTTGCAAGCTCCTACTCAAGAGCCCCCAAAGAAAAAGCCAAAGATATCTTTCGTTCAGAAGGGGGCCCCTTCAAGTGCCACTCGAGAGGAGGAAGTTCCTCTTCAAAGAAAGAAGAGAACGGAGAAGCCTAAGGAGGCAAGGGCTACGCCTGCGAAGGAAGCCACACCGCAGAAGGTTACGCCCTCTGAAATTATCAGCTTGCAGGAAAACACCCCTTCGCACGGTGAGGACGCAGAACAGTGGGCGACCCAGATCATTTCCTCTCCAGCCTCCACCGGGCTCGCAGGTACGCATTCTTCTATCCTAGAAACTATTAAGTCCCGAGCTGCTGCACCCTCATCTTCTGCTGCTGGACCTGTCCCCGCGGCCATTTCTTTGGCTAGCGGAACAGCAGCCGCCCATTCCAGTGTCGCTGCAGCTCTCCTCCCAGAAGACCAGCCCTCCGCCGAAATCCAGTCTCGTCACCCAGCCTTTGTCCGTTCTCCTGAAACCCTAACCCAGGACCGGTCAGTCGCCGCTGCCCCCGAATCCGCGCAATCCCCGCAACCCTCACCCGCAGCCGACCACCTGGTCGAAACCCTAGTCCAAACTCCAGAGTGCCCGCCCCTAGAAGAGCCCGCGTCCCAACGACCCATTTCTCCTCGCCCGTCTGCCGAGAGGCATACGTCCTGGGGTTATAGCGGCATGGACCTAATCAGAATCATGGACGAGCAGCCCCTGATGACTCAGGGCGGTCATGGCTGCAACAAGTGGATGAAGAGCTTGAGGAAGAGGAAGGGTGAAGAGCTCGCTCAGGTCGAGAAGCGCTTCAGGATTGACCCGGATAAAATGATTACCTATAAGGAAAAACGGGTCCCGAAGGTGCAGAAGCCGAAGAAGGACATGACCGATGATGACTACGAGTACATTCCGAAGGAGAAGAACATCAGTAACCTCAACTGGGAGAACACGGCAGTTGGAATCCGGGAAAAGGCTGACTCAATGCTTGCAAATCATTACCAACTGCAGGGCCAATACTACGAGCTAGAAAATGAAAAATCCGAGCTGGAGGGAGAAATGGCAAAGTTGAGGGCCAAGGTGAACGACACTGAAGACCAGTGCCAGCAGCTGCGGCAGAAGTTAGAAGCAGCAGAAAAGGAAAAGGAGGAAATACAGGCCCAAAACGTCAAACTTCAAGGCCTGTTACAGCAGACGCAACAGCAGTTGGAAGAACAGGCCTCCAAAGTAAAAACGTTCACCAAAGAAGGGGTAAAGGAAATGAGGCTCCGGCTTTTGAAGAACTTTAGGCCCCGGGCTTCTAAGTCATTGTTCGTCCTTGCTTTTGTGGCGAAGATTCAAGATGTATCTGCCCTGGGAAAGCCAGTGGTAGAGGAGGCCGAACGCCAGACAGAGGGCTGGCTCGATTTAGCGCTCAAGGCTGGGAACCTTGAGCGTCGCGGTCTCCAAATTTCCCCAACAGATCCTCTTGCTCATGATTGGGCAGCTGCAAGGGCAACCTTGCATTTTTACTTTGAAAAAATAGAAAAGATTCGTAAGGCCAGGTCTATCCTGGATATGTTAGAAAAGGAAAAGGACTTTTGCCTGGCTTCCTTCAAAACACTACAGTCACATGGGTTCCCTAGCTTCTTTGATGCTAACGGGAACGTCCTCACAGAGGAGGAGCTGCAGCCGGAATGGGACGCCTTTGAGGCTAATACAACAGATATTGATGCATGGGTTGATCCAATCCAGGAGGCTCAGGTGACGCAGCTCTCGGCCAGGTTCTGTCAGATTCGCTCCTGCTTCACCGCTTTGGGCTTGAAGGTTGAGCAAATTGATACGCTCCAAGTTGAAATGTTCAGGTGCCTTGTGGAGGACATTAGCACTTTCAAGCCAATCCCTGAAGAGGCCTGGATTCAGGTCCAGTCTGCGTTCGATGAGATTCAGGAACGCCTCGCCACGGCCGAGCAGGAGCAGGATGGAGAAGAAGTACAGGGAGACCAAGGAGGAGAAGAGAAGGAAGAAGGCACAGAAGAGGAGCGCGCCGAGGAGAGCGCAGAAGAAGAAGTCCTGCCAGGGCAAGGCCAGCAGCCAGATCAAGCAGGGACCGGGGGTGACTCCGTGGCCCAATGAATGAAGGCCTGGGTCCTGGCATCGAGGCGAGCTCGATACCCCGCGAGCCGCCAAGAATGTTGCCATTTTTCAAGGGGTGCATAATTTTATTTCTTTTCTGAAAAATCAGTTATCTCCCAGATTCGTCCCTAAATCGCAGTAGCTGGGCGGCAATCCGAAGTGAATCTTCCGGTTTAGGGCGCTTCAGAGCGAATCTGGGAGGGTTTGAAAATTGTTGTTTGTTGTTGGTTTGTCTAAGTGTGATCCGCCCCAAAGCGCTGCAGTTTGGAGCGCTTTGGGGCAATTTCGCCGGCCTTGAGCGCTTTAGAGCGTTTCCGGACAGTTGGGAGAAAGGAGGAAAAAGGCCGCCATGATAAATTTTCTAAGTATGATTTTGCCCCAAAGCGCTCTAGTTTTGAGCGCTCCAGGGCTAGTCTCCCTGTCCTGGGCACTCTAGAGCACCTTTTCGGCCGAATTGAAAAGACGTTTAAGAGATGTTTTTTTGGCTAAGTCTAGTTTTGTGCCCCAGAGCGCTGCAGGATTAAGCGCTCCAGGGCATCTTCCTATTTTTGTCGCGCTTTGGAGCAATTTTGAGACTGCCCAGGAGGAAGCAAAGAGGCCCAAAATATTCTAAGTGTAAAATGAGCCCCAAAGCGCTCCAGTATGGAGCGCTCCAGGGCAAAAATCCTGAGGTTGAGCGCTTTGGGGTTATTTTCGGACACTTAGTAAAAAAGAAGGAAGAGGGCCAGTTTTTGGTTAAGGACTCAAAGTGCGCCCTAAAGCGCTGTCGTCTGGCAGCGCTAGAGGGCAAATCACTCTCCCCAGGAGCGCTTCAGGGCATCTTTTCCTTGTCCAGTTTTGGGGCAGCCAGCCAGCTCCAAGGTGGTTGCAGCAGTGTTTCGTTTTCAGCATTTTTGATGTTTTCCCTGCCCGTTTTTGCCGGCTAAGCAGCTGACGTCTCCGGAGGTCAAAGTCAAGTTTTTCGGGACAAGGGCTCATCCAAGTACAGCCAAGGCCATACTTCAGCAGCGAAGTGGGTGACCATTGAAGACGAACAGTAGCAGGCATTTGAGGCAAAGTACCGCTACACCCACCGCGTTGATGAGCCGTCTCCTCCCAGCTACCCAATCTGTCAGAGGCCATACCGGAATCAAGGAAAAGCATACTACGGATGCAGATACGGCCGACAAGGATCAAACCTGGCCGCTTTTTGCAGCTTTTGCAGACTTGGGTATCTGTGCCTACATTGTAATCTGGGGGGAAATTCTGCTATAAATAGCAGCTCATTCTATTGTAATAAGGGGGGAACATATTGCTAAAGAAAGCTGTTGTAGCTAAGACCGTTTGCTTCAATACAATCCATACTTTGGCTCCAATTGTGTCTCTTTCTTTTATGCTGCCTTATTCGTGTCATTTCTGCATTTACTCATTTATTTTTCTGATTGCTGTCATTCTGAACTCTGGATCACAGCATTGGCAATTATCTGAGCCTGGAATGCATGTTTAAGGATACATAGGGAAGAATTTCATAGCTGGTTTCTGTTACATGTATTGTTTTGATTGTTGTTGGTTTAGTTGCTAGTTAGTGACTGTGCTGCTTGTTCTTTCCCAAACGCTGAATACCACCGTTTCTATCCCTTATCCCTTTTATTTCTTTCCAGTTCTCTTATCTTAAAACTGAAAAGTTACATAGGAAGCCGGCCTTCTCCGGAGATTGGCACGGAAGGCATCCCTTCCTTCCGGCCTTTCAAGCTGTTGGGCGAATCGAGGGCGCAACGACAACAAATCCTTTCCTCATGGCAGATTTGTAACCAACATATACATGAATGGTAAATGAATAGTTCCTTTTGTTTCTTTTGCTAGATAAAATTGTAAATAATCTTTGATCTCATCATTATTAGAGAATATTTACTGCAGACCATTATGATATTATCTATACTGCCACATGAAAATAATTCTGTCTTGATCTTGTGACTCAACTCTATTACTAAATTGGTCCACTAAAGCAATTACAAGGATGTCAAATCATGTTCTAGGTTTTCCAAGAAAATAAACATGGGCAGTATCTAAAAACGCTATACCAGAGCATCTCAGTCAAGGGAAGTTATGAATAATATGTCATAACATTGATTTGGCCTTTACACAATTCCTGGTTAGCAAAGTACTACACACACAAACTTGGATCTAATGGACAAGCAGTCTCGCATTTGTGTGAATATGTGAAACAAAAATGATAATTATTATTAAATACACCCAGTTCAACTTGTGAAAAAGCTTAAGAGCTTTGTGCTGTAGAAAGAACTGATAGCAAGTAGAATTTCAAATTTACATAGGTTGAGCTGAACAAGCCAATATAATTAGGATGCTATTCACTAATACCTGCTTTGAATTTGGCAAGAAAAATAAAAAAGCAATGACAAATTACATGTTGCATGCAAGAATCCAGGACCTCTACCAATATTTAGATTGGAACCATGGTTGCTATCTTGAATCCTACATGGTCAGTGTCCATCTTTTTCACATAGAAGCATGTTTTTCTCCAAGTTATTTTGTTTTGCTTATAACACAACGCTATCACTCAGGATGTGGCGTATTGCCTATAGACAGTCAATCACATTATAGTGAAATTGTTTGAAGCTGGAAATGATTAGGGGATGTGCACTGCTTGTTTTGATTTTGTACTCAAACATATTTGTTTTGAGGAAGGCAGAGTGGATAGTTCTAAGTTGTCTGTGAAGGACACATGGACAAAATTCCAAATTGGGTTGGAGATATTCAAAGTTTTGGTAATTATTAGTTTCGTATATTTCTTTAGATATAGACAGAAGGTTTCATATAATGTTAAATAATTTTTGTCAATTATTTTAAATATTGACACAATAAACGATCCAAAGTGTGCCTATAAATTGTGTTTTTGAATGAATTTCTTGATCATTAGCCACTCTTTCAGAAATTGACACCTAAATTCTTCTGGACAGGGCTTGGGCGGAGGAAGAAGCTAAAAAAGCTAGAGCATATGCTAAAGAGCTGAAAGAAGCTAGAGAAAAATGGGAAAAGCAAGGTATTCAAGTCAAGGTTGACAAAGAGCTTGACGAGGATAACATTCCAGTGTCAACATGGGAGTACAGTTCAGAGTTTCAGAAGGATTCAGGTAAGATTAGTCCAGAGATTCAGAAGGATTCAGGAGAGTCACCATTGCACGAGATTCTTGTGAGAGCAGAAGAAATAAGAGGGAAGCTTTGGATGGTATCTAATGATTTGAGGATCAAAATTTCAGCTGTCATAAAGAAGTTAATACATGCTATTGGACTTATTATAATTAGTTTGCGGCAAAAAACATCTGAGGCAGGTGAAAGAGCCCAAGAACTCCAACGAGAAGCTCTAGTAGTGGCATCCAAAGCTGCTCAGGATGTGCAACAAAGTACTACATCATCATTGACCGGAGTGACATCCACTATTAAAGAAGGAACAAAAAGGCTAGCTGATGAATGCAGAGGAGGGGCAGAGAAACTTTCACAGAAATTTAAAACATAGATCATGGTTGCACAACCAAGTAATTTTTTTTTGTTTGCTTCTAATCTGTGACTACTTGGTAAGACGGCTTGCTAGTGCATTATCTTATGCTTCTGTTCCTGTAAACAATTTTGCAATTATTGCCCGTGAAATGAATAAAGAATTTCCGGAGGCTCTCCGAATATAATGCGAAGCTGCTAGTGCAAGCATGATTCAAAATCACTTTGAACTTATAAAAAAAAAAAAACGTAGAGGGGGGAAAAACAATTCCTGCTTTATAAGAGGGCAGCCTCCAAGGAGCCAGTAATGGGTAATTCATCCCTATGCTTGGCCATGAAATTCAATGTAGTTGATTATGGCCAGACTATTGAGAATACTTATCTGAACATCTTTGGTGTAACATTATGCATGATGGGACATTAAAACCAAAACAATGTTGTTAGTTTTGAAAAGTTGTAATGCTGGTTCTTTTGTTAAGAAAGTTTCATATTCCGTTTCTACATATAATCAATGTGTTATACCTGCCCCTGAAAAATGATTTCTCTTCATGGAACGTTTCTTGGTATTGTGCTCAATGACATAAGAAGAGCCACAGCTGTTAACATAAAATGGTTCCATAAAGCTAAAGTTTTCTTGCATCTAGCATTTTGATACGACCAATGGCTCATCAAGGGGATATATGTTCATTTTGTTTTTTCAGTTGATCCCCAATGGGAGGTAATTTATTATTTTGCAGCATGTTTTGGAAGATTAAAGAATTGTGCACTATCATATGGGAACTATTCTGTTTTTCAAAGGATCAAAAGGTTAGCCTATGTTGCACAAACTGGGCAACTCATAATCTTCTAAACATGGAAACTTGAGAACTGGAATGGGCTCCCAAACTCTCAGGAAAAAGTAAAGGAAACTGCTAATTTTACAAAACAACATTTAAAAGAAAATATGTACAAAAACAAGTGAAGAAAATAGCAAATGCATGAAAACATACAAATTTATGAAGTAGATCTGATGTAAAATTATAGTGCTTAACCCCAAGGAAACAGTGAAGGAAACATCTAATTGATATATATATATATATATAAAATTATGCATACAAAAAAAGCGAGGAAGATGGCAAATGATCCTGTGCACTTCATGCCAATAGCGAGAAGAACACATCATAGAATTGTTTTCAGTCATCATCCTCAAGGTCAACTGCAGCCAAGGAAATGTCCATGTCAGGATTCCAGGTTCAGACCATTAACTTTTGTTTGTACATTCTTCTCTCTTATAGGACAACAATATAAGACTCTCTAACAATTAGATTCTCTGACATAATTGAACCCAAACACATTTCATTTTCAAGTTATTAAAATTTCCCCCCTTGTAAATTAACTTTTTAATTAAAGAGGAGTGATATATGTTCCATTTGGACCTCTTCCAAAATTTGGAATGATCTTTGTTCAAAACATGGGAAGCTTACATGATGAGTTGTTACGAGTTTTCAAAGAGTTTGTAGGAGCTTCTGTTTTTGAAATAGGAAAGCAAGGGCAGGCTAGGGGTTCCTTGCAGTGTATGTTCAATTGTGTAAACCCTATTCTGCATCCTATATTGTCTACATAGTTCTCATATACTTCTACCACGAAGGAAAAATATTGCATGTGCACATTGGCTGTGTTAAGATGATTGATGAGAATTGAGGGGCTTGGATCTTTGTAAATAACCCATATCAAATCTTTGGTTTTCTACAAATACGTTAATAGGGAATGAGTGGCTGACCTTTCTTTCTGTTTGATCAAGAGTAATATGTCAGTCCTGCCAGTTGATTGGTTACATCTCAAATCTTAGTAGGTATCTTTGCAATATAATGGAACCACCAGTTAACAGTAGGTTGAACATACTACCAACAGTCATGCTCTAGTAATACTAGAGAACCTAGAAGCATCCAAGTAAACATTCATTTTAAAAATAGAGCCTAATCATATGATATAGCACAAAGCTAAAAGAGACATCTTTAAAGCTTATTTGAGATGGTTGGTTTCATTGTGTTAAAGAGCTATTCTTTAGCCATTTTGACCTAGCTTTTTAATATTTGTCTTCATGAACAGAAGCAACTTAGTTAAACATCAAAACCCTCAATATGCGATCAAGGGTTCTACAAAAGAAAACAACCATTACTATGAGTGCAAAGATCGATCTGACTGAATAACTTGTGGTTCACATTAACAGTACTACTCTAGAATGGTCTTAACAAGTCAGAGTCAGTTGCAGGAAGATAATACAAAAGGTAGAAAAAAGCTATTATTTGCCAAATTGAAGTAAGCCTAGGTGCTTTCTTCCATATTCTATGCTAGAAAATATTTATTGCGGGTAATAATGAAACTTTAATGTATTTGATGCGTGTGAGGGAAAACATAAGCATAAAAAGACTACTCCAAACGTGATAAAGGTATTCTCGATGGAGATTATATTCATTATTTTTCAGTAACTAGTCTAGACCACTATAAGGCTTAGGCAGAGTCTTATGGGATTTCATTGGCATTGCCATTGCTATTAAGCTGAAATAATTTTTTCCAGAGTTTAAACAATCTCAATTTAAAAAAAAAAAAAAGTAATTCTTCAATACTGTTCAGGGTTGAAGACATTCCGAAGATAGAAGAGTTGGGCATGTTTCACATTGAATGCCTGTAAACCATGGCACACAAAGAGGGCCAGAAAGGACTTACAGAATGCAATCAATTAAAAATTAAATTTTAAGGATCCTCCCCCCTCTACTGGTACTGTCATTGCTTAGAGTTTCTCGCCTTGTTGCCACTGTTTTTTGTTGCTTTTAAGCTCAGGTCTTTTGTTGTAAGCCCCAGAGGTTGCTCTTTTAATCTCCTCTAGGTGAACTCTTAGAATGACTTTTCGAGGTGTCTTTCTTGCCACTTAATTTTTTTTGAGTGATCAGTGTATTATATATTCTTTTAGAAATATAAGGCACTTACATTTTAAAATTTCAACATTTAAATCAGAGGATGATATTTAAATCCTGATGGTAATGTAATTTTAATTTTTCGACTTCCTGGACGGTTTCATTACTAGAAAATTAGTTGACAACACGGTTTTATTATTGGAAAACGAGTTGAGATTGCATGCCCTGGCGCATTGATTTCTTTCATTTTAAATACTTAAGCTTTATAAGGCCATCATTTGTTTGAGTTTTTGTAATAATTTCTTATAGTTATAAGGTGGAGGTTAAAAAAAAAAAAAATGATGTATATTACTGACATGTATTCTTAAAAAATATTAAATTTTTTGAGATTTTATAATTATAAAATTCAATCCCATTAGTTTGAAAGTCCCAATAATTTTATATCCTTCATTGTTGGAAGTAATGTTTTACACACACTTTTACTTATAATAGATGTTCAACTAATAAGTATACAGTTACTGTCAGATATTTTGGACCTGAAACTAAGTTCATGGCCTTGGAAGAATGCTTTTTTTCAGGTGGTTGAAAAAAAATCCAGACTAATCCTAATTGATTCGGATTGGATAAATCTGTTTGATAATTACAATTATAAATATGATTTATTTTGAGATTATTTTCTTTTCACTCTTCTAATTCTTTTGAGATAAGTTATTTTATATAAGATGTATTTTATAATCGTATACACGGTATATGATTATTATTGTTGTATTTTTCCAACCATCTTTGATTATAAGTTCAAGGCAATAGAATCACTTGAATTGAATAGAATAGAAGTTTTTAAATGACCATGAGGCCAAAAATAGCATAGGGGACAAAATTTTTACCAATAACCATGCATGCCAATTTTAAAATATGATCTAATTACCAATTTTAAAATGTGGTCTAATTACTTTTTTTTGTAATGTTAATCTTACTGATTTTGATGATGAATTTTCCTACTTTTTAACTTTCTTTTTTTTTGAGGGAGAAAACCGTCTTACTGTGTACAATTCTCAAAAGCTAGATCCGTAAGAGAGAAGCCTTTGGGGTGAACCACGGGCGCTGTGTTGTTCTCTACACTCGATGCTAGGAAGGAAAAGGGTTTACCAGGAATGACTTTAAGGACTTGCTCTAAGTCCATAGGAATTTCAGGATGTTTGATGTATTAGATTCAAGACAAACACCTAGATTTGACCTTTCTAGATCTATGCTATAAAAGATAAAGGACAATGCAGAAATACAAAATGTAGGAATACAAGAGCTAACCCTAGAATGATTCTTTCTTTGAATGCTTATCTGACCTAGGGTTCTAAATAAACATCCTTTAAGCAAGGGCTTAAGAAATAATGTACAAACATGATTAACCCTAAGTGCATACTATATGCTGTTTATCTTTCAAATGCCTAGAATTAATTAAATATATTTAATAAAATCAGATCTAGGGTTTTACGACATAAATAAAAGCACTCAACAAACAACTTGAAGACTAATCAGAATACTTAGCTTATTCAACGATTTATCCTTGCCTTTATCCCGTTGTCCAATGCTATCAATAATTCATGTTCCTGCAAGATAACTTGATAAAACACTTGAAAATGTGATTAAGAGTAGGGGGCCTGCTTAGGCCATTGTATAACAATACTTGGAGGTGCAACAGTCGAGCCTCCTAGGTCCTTTTAGCTAACCTTTGATAATTAAAAGCGGAAATTGACCTTTGGAGGAAAACAAACATAATACAATATAGCAAAGAAAAATTATGAAATCACAGAAACAAAATATGCCACTATGCTTTAGATGTAGTCTATGATGCAATGATGAAAACAAGAATAGATTGCCCCTAGTTTTGGCTCAGGCGAGATCGTGCCCCCGTAATAGGCAGTTGCGATAACGCAAGGCGAAGTCGTGCCCCGTAGCAGGCTGGGCGTGATTCATAAACTATGTGAAAAATAAAAGAGAAGTGCAGAAGCTCGATTATGTCATTCAAAAAATTTAAATATGCATGCAAAAGAGCGAATTCACCTGGCAGAGAACGCAGAAGCAAAACAAAAGGGTTTTAGATCTCCCGGATGGTCAATCTCTCCTTAGGGCTCCAACAACGATCCACCAAAAGCGAACAACAACAATCTAATGCAAAAGACAATCAATCAAACTCCACACTTCAAAGTTGCTTGTGAAAGAAGGATGCAGACCAAACAAAACACTTTGCGAGAAATCAAATGTTAGGGAACAATAAATCATCAATCCTTAAAGTGTCGATTATGTGAGCGTGTGAAAAAGTGAATTCAAACCCTCCTTATATAGCGGATTTGCAGGCGAAAAGAGCGGGAAAACCAAGGACAACCGACGTAAAACACACCAACCCCAAAAAATTAGGGTTTCGATGTGTCAAACCCTAAAAATGGGAAATCGCGCCCCATCTGGGCTGATCGCAATATCGTAATGCAAAGTCACGCCCCGTCAAGGATCGGGTGAGATTTTGCATAGAGAAGGAAAAAAGGCAAAATAGAGGGGAAGGAGCCTTGCCCTAGGCATGTCTAAGGGGTCCTCAAGAGGGCTCAGGGAAGATTGTCCACTAAAGTGGGTCAATTTTTTGTGTCTACATTTTTCCCCCTCTTTGACGCATTTATGGCCTAATAAATGTGTCAAAGAAAAGATGTAAACACTCTCAAACAGAAAACCACAAGCAGAAACGAGGTGGCTGGTTTAGAAGAAAAGGAAGGTGCAAAAAGGGTGTTATTCTGAACACTTTCAAGTTTTGCACGTAAATCGAGGCATTAAGGACGTTAATGCCTCTGAGGCCAGGGTGCCCTCTCGAGTTTTATGAGGGACACGTTCCTCATAAAATCTCGAAAAGGTAGACTCAAAAGAAGCGAGAAGAAACAAAAAGGGAAAAAGTGCATGAAAATAGGGTTAAAAGTGAAAAGGGGGCAAAACCCTAATTCATTTTAACTGCGCGAGGAAGTAGAAGAGGAGCTCTAGAGAAATGAAGGAGATGGCGCTACCGATACATCATTCAACAATCGTGAGGGGCGATGCCGGCACGAAAGCGGAGCGAGCACAGGTAGGGTAAAAAACCACGCCTGTAATTTGAAAATTTTTCAAGTTTTTGCAATTTTTGGGTGGTTTTCTGCCAAAATCGACGGTTTTGCCATGTATGACCCAGGAGCGATCTCGCAACTCGTTCGTGGTTTCGTCCTGGGTAGTAGCGGCGAAATTGCGTATGACAAAAACAACCAGGCGTGATTTCGTGAAATCGTGCCTCGCAAATGCGGGGCACGACTTCGCTTCAACAAAATCACGCTCTTGAAATATCGGGCATGGTTTTGTCAAAGAAGAGAAGAAAAGAAAAAAGAAGAAAAAGAAAAAGAAAAAGCAAGGAAGAAAGAAAGAAAAGGAAGAAACGAGGCAAGCAAGCAACTTGGGATATGTATTGTGCAAATGATTAAAAATTTTGATTGAATTAATTAATTTTAATTTTTAAGTTTTGAATTAAATGTGCTGATGGAAAAAAAACATTTTGTTGTTATTGCAGCGTAGGGTACTCGAGAGCTGCAAGTGGCGAGCAGGCTCTTTGGAGGCAGAGCTGGAGGCACTCGGATAGGCAGAGAGGGAAACACCAACAACGGTGGGGCTAGACCACCTGGTGAGACTGTGTTGGGTAAGGGCAAACAGGGCTCTGCTGACAACATTAGTAGATAGATGGTACTCGGAGTCGTCTACCTTCTGGTTACCCACAGGAGAGATGACCATCACACTGGAGGATGTGTGATGCATATTACGCATCCCTATAAGAGGGACCGTAGTTTATGTAGCACAAGGGAGACCAACGACCTTACAGTGATTTTCGAGAGGCTATACCCACCAAGTGCAGGAGAACACCATAGTCGTAGATGACCTGGTGGGGCAATATGAGGCAGACCCAATGACAACCGTGCTTTGCGAGGTGGTTGCAGGCATGCTGATGTGCCATACCAGTAGGCAACATCTGCCATGGATGATGGCAGGTGTAGTGGCAAACATGTGGGACCAGAGAGTTAGGTTCACATGGGGACCATATGTGCTGGTCTGCTTGTATAGGACGTACAACGTCATGTACAAGCAACATACATGCATAGTGTGCATGACTTTGCTTCAAGTATGGAGCTGAGAGCACATAGCGATGCCAAGACCGAATGCATTGCCAGGACCATTGCCTAGCCCAAAGCGACCAACAACATATAGATGGTCCAGATCCCTAGAGAAGATCGTGAGGACCTACGTCGAGCATCTGCCACTGGTGAGGCGGATAGTAGACGAGCTAAGGGAGGCCAAGATAGTATGGTGACCCTAGTGTCTACACCTGGTATGGGCTAAGGATAGGATAGAGCTGGCGAAGATCAGGTGGCTAACTACAAAGAAGGGAGAGCCAAAGGTATTCCAATTTGATCGAGTCCTAAGGCAGTTTAGGATCTTGTAGGGCATCCCAGACCTGGGGGATTACTGGTATCGAAGAGTATATTGAGACCCAACAGGAGTAGGAGGTAGACCAGACCTGACCAGGTGGGCCAAGGAGGACTTAGACGATCCTCCTTACATGGATCCTAAGGTGGATTATGCAGGAGTGACCTTTGGATACTGACGATGGTATAGAGGAGTCATGCCTCGTAGGGCCTCCCCGCCAGTTACGATATAGAGGCGCCAGGTGATGGGCTTGGGTCTGCAACGAGCTTTTTAGGAGGTAGCTCACAGAGCCACAAATAGGGCACATCAGGGACCAACAAATCCAAGACAAAGATAGGCTCGAGTCTAGATTGAGTTGATGACGAAGGACACTAGCATTGCCAGGACTAGGGAGGTAGGGGCATCCAGAGTTTACCCCCACAAAGGCCAGGGTACTACCAAGTGCAGGATCAGAAGAGGTCTCCACATCAATAGCAGCTAGCCAGGGTCAGGCTTCAAGATGAGGGGATCCGAGGGAGGAGGCAGAGGCGCTATGGGCACATGTGGCGACTCTGAAGAGGCAGGTGGACCTGCTCTAAGAGGACAAGTCCAAGAGGATCGAGGGATTGCGAGGCTCGTTGAGTGCCATAGAGAGGGAGAGAGATGCGACTCGAGTGGAGGTCGATCGTCTTTGAGGAGAGGTAATTCGTTTGGATATAGAGCGCTAAAGGGATCAGGTAGAGGGGATGGCTATCGTTGGGAGCAACCAGGATAGCGACGGAGTCCACCTTCTACAGGTAGAGCTACATAGGACAGGGGAGAGGCTAGAGGTGGCCATTCAGCGGGCTACCTTTTATGAGACCATGTACTGCTAGACGGTACCAATGGGGCAGAGAGTGACACTCCCTCTGTCCCTCTAGTCAGTTAGCAGGTCACAGTATTGGTCACAAAAATTCTCAACTTCACCGTCTGTGGGTATGCGACTGCCTAGACCACCTCCTCCTTCAGACGGAGCAGAGGAGACAGGCTCTCAGAGCTAGGCTAGGGATCGGGATGACGTGCCAATTTTTATTGTGGCATGCACCCCTAGGAATTGGTTGAGTGTACTGGGACTGGACTGTGGTACACCAACCAAACACTGATGTATCTCTCTTTTTAATTGAGTAATACATAGTTGCTTCTTTTTATATTTTGTGAATGTGTGTATGTGATTTTAATTGTTATCTTAAATGTTCTTTAATTTTATGTTTTATGTATGCGATCTATCTTAAATGCAAGGCTATATGAAATGAATGGACGAAAATAGATAGAAGAAAGAAAAAAACATGAGAAAAAGATAAGGAAAGAAGACCAACAATACAAACAAGAAGAGAGAGAAGATGAAGAAGATTACAAAGAAGAAGACAATCCAAAGGTCAACCATCTGAAATAGAGAAGGAAAGACGAAACATCGTATTGAAATCAACATAGGTCGCAAAGGACCAATGTGACTAAATACTATGAATCATACCAGAAAAGAGGAAGCTAAAACCGCTATGGGTGTAGTACTTGTCGTAAAGGATGAGGTGTTGGAGTCTGACCCACTGTGGGTGTTTGCTTGCTTATTGACTGTTGTGGGATGATTACCCACTAGGATGTATATCGAGGCCTGCTAAAAATGTCCAAGGAGCTTATCCTGTAATGAGGTGTTGAGCCCGTCGAGTCAAAAGGGAGTATAACCCGATAGAAGATCATATCCAATAAGATAATCGCTAGGATGTATAGCTATCCCATGTGGGGTGTAACATAAGGATAAAATTGTTGAGCAAGGTGCAGCAACAATATTGTCATTGTTGTCAACACAGTCAGACAGAACGGTTGATGCAATGGACAGGAGTTCAGAGGTTGCTCAGAGTGTATAGTGATGTTAAAATGCTTATGAGGATGCTTCTGATGTTTGGGTGAAGTTGTTACAGGTTGTCCAAGAAGACCGAAGTGGCCCATATGCTAAAAATCTAAAGAAAATCACAAGGAAGAAAACTGTCGCGATATCGCGACATGTTGAGCAAAAAAAGAAAAACTGTCGCGATATCGCGACATGTTGAGAAGAAAGCAAAACTGTCACGATATCGCGACATGTTCGGAGAGAAAGGGCAAGCCAGCAAAACTATTGCGATTTCACGACATGTTTGGAGAGAAAGCGCAAGCAAGCAAAACTGTCGCGATTTCGTGACATGTTCGGAGAGAAAGAGCAAGCAAGCAAAACTGTCGCGATTTCGCGACATGTTCGAAGAGAAAGAGCAAGCAAGCAAAAATGTCGCGATTTCGCGACATGTTCGGAGAGAAAGCGCAAACAAGCAAAAGTGTCGTGATTTCGTGACATATTGCAAGGAAGTTTGTACGGACGAAAAAGTGTCGCGATTTCGTGACATATTGCAAGGAAGTTTGTACGGACGAAAAAGTGTCGCGATTTCGCGACATGTTGCAGGAGAGAGAGTCTAGGAGAAAAAGTGTTGCGATATCGCGACATGTCGGGTTTTCGCGACCCGAAGGCAAGAGAAAGAGCTAAGGAGAAAAAGTGTCGCGATATCGTGACATGTCGGGTTTTCGCGACCCGAAGGCAAGAGAAAGAGCTAAGGAGAAAAAGTGTCGTGATATCGCGACATGTCGAGTTTTGCCACCCGAAGGCAAGAGAAAGAGCTAAGGAGAAAAGTGTCGTGATATCGCGACATGTCGGGTTTTCGCGAATCGAAGGCAAGAGAAAGAGCGAAGGAGAGAAAGTGTCGCGATTTCGCAACATGTCGCATTTTCGCGACTTAAGGAGGAGAGAGAAAGTAAGAAGGTAGAAGTGTCGCGATATCGCGACAAAAGTAAAGAAGAGTACGAAGGCGAAAGTGTCACGATATCACGACATGTTGAGTTTTCACGGGTTGAAGCCAAGAAGAGTAGCAAGGAGGCGAAAGTGTCGCGATATCGCGACATGTTGTGTTTTCGTGGGTTGAAGCCAAGAAGAGTAGCAAGGAGGCGAAAGTGTCGCGATATCGCGACATGTGTTTTCGTGGGCGAAAGCCGAGAAGAGGACAAATAGGCAGAAGTGTCGTGATTTTGCGACAGGTTACTTTGGCACGAGCTAAGAAGAGTTAACTGAAGTTATACGATAGTTACAGGTGTAGTAACAGAGAAAAATCATGCAGCTAAAATAAGAACAATTAACTGAAGTCATTACGACAGTTGCAGGTGCAGTTACAGAGAAAAATCATGCAGCTAATATAAGAACAGTGAACTAAAGTCAGAACGACAGTTACAGGGCCAGTTACAGAGTGTAATCATCGAACGACAGTTAAACTGAAAGTCATCAGTCGAAGACCAAACAAGAGCCATAACTATTAATAGGATGCATGAGAGAATACTGTGAGATAAAGGAGTTACATATAAAAGTTTCTATTAATAAGCTGCATGCAAAAATATGGAAGTTAAAAATAGAATCAAAACTTTAGTATAAAAGGAGGTCTACGAGGAGAATAAGATGCTGCTGAAAGAGAGAAAAAGTGTTGCAAGAAGAGGGTTGGAAGAGTGCCGTAAGAGAGAGTTAGGCAGAGCCGTGAGAGTTGTAAGAATGCAGTAAGAAGCACAACAAGAGGGTTGTAAGAGGGCTATAAAAGTGCGATAGCGAGCCTTAAGTGTGTGTGATGTTTTGGTGAATAGTGAGAGAGGTTGGGTTAGCAATAGACCAGTCAGGGTCTTGTATAGAGTAGAGGCATTTTTATGTCAATCTTATAGTTTCAAAATTGCAGTCCAAGTTGGTGCTTGGAATTAGGGGTTGGTGTTCCTTTTTGTTGGTGTAGATAAATCAGGGGTTTGTGCTCCTTTCTGTTAGTGCAGATAAATTAGGGGTTGGTGCTCCTTTCTGTTGGTGCGGATAAATTAGGGGTTGGTGCTCCTTTATGTTGGTGTAGATAAATCAGGGGTTGGTGCTCCTTCCAGTGGGTGTTGGTAAATTGATTGTAAAATTGATATTTTGCAAAGGTTGGATTTGGATGGGAGTCCAAACAGTCAAATTTTGAGGAGTAGCCAAAACTAGTGAACCTTGGTACATCTTGTGTTGTGTGATGCTCTCTTGTTATATTTGCTTTATGTGGTTTTAAGTTTTTTGATTGTTTTGGCTTTAAGAGTTGAAGTTTTTAAGTTTTAAAGAGCCACACTGATTCACCCCCCCTCTCAGTGTCATTGTGAAACTAACAATTGGTATCAAAGCCAGTTTCCCCTATCAAGCTAAATCAGCTAGGGTAATCTTGGATTAGTACGCAATGGCAGGTGGTGAAGGCTTCTCATCAAACATAGCACCATTGTTGGACGAAACTAATTACTCATTTTGGAAACTCAGGATGCAGACATATCTTTGTGCCTTGGGATATGACATTTGGGATTCAGTAGATAGTGGATACACAATACCCACCACTCCTCCAACCCATCTCGTCGGTAAGAAACCGTTTGAGAATAACTCTAAAGCAAAGAATGCTATCATGTGCGGTTTAGTGGACAACGAATCGATAAAGATTATGAGTTGTAAAACGAGAAAAGACATGTGGGACAAACTAAGGAGCATTCATGAAGGAGACGACAAGATCAAGGAGGCCAAGTTACAAATGCATCGAGCTCAGTTCGAAGCATTAAAGATGAATGACAATGAGAACATATAGGCATACATGCTGAGAGTTAATGGAATCATTAATGCGATTAGAGGACTCGGCGAGGAAATGGAAGATGCTGTTGTCGTGAAAAAAGGTACTAAGATCTCTTCCCCAAAGATTTGATTCTAAAGTTTCAGCAATAGAAGAAGCTAAAGATCTAAATACTTTCAGTATGGATGAGATGCATGGTTCTTTGATTGCATATGAGATGATAATAGGAAAAACTAAACCCACAGACAGAGAAGCTGCTTTTAAAGCACAGAAAAATATAAAAGCAAAACAAGAATCTGAGGAAGAAGAGACTTCAGATGAAATAGAAGCAAACTTTGTTCGCAAACTAATAAGGGGAAAAATAAAATACAGAGGAAAGCTACCATTTAAGTGTTTCAAATGTGGAGGCGTTGGGCATGTTGCAGCTAAATGTCCACTTAATGAGAAAGACGAAAGTGATGAAGGATCGCACCAAGAAAGAAGTGACTGGAAGAAGAAACAAAATTTTAGAAAAGGCAACTTCAAGAAGAAAAGTTTCATATCCAAGAATGTCAGTTCATCAGAAGACAACTGCAGTGAGGATTCTGAAGAAGAAACAGGTGAAGCTCTTTTCATGGCATTCGAAGAAGAAAAAACAGAGGAAAAACAGGAATGTGATGAAAACCTAGAGGTTGAAGTAGATCTAGAAGGTGAGTTGATCGCTGCACTTGAAGAGTTGGGTTTAGAAAGGAAAAAGAACAAAATACTGTCCAAGAATTTGGAAGAATATGGGGATAATATTGAGGATCTCTTCTTACAAATTCATAAAGCCAAGAAAATAGAAGAAGCCTTGAAGTCACATATCAATGAGAAAGAGATTGTTTGCTGCAAACAAGAAGAGGAAATTGTGTTATTAAGGAAACAACTAGAATAGGCCAATACAAATCTCAAATTTGAGAAGAGCATAGAGTTGCTAGATGAAATGATAAGGCAACAAAGAAGCCCCATGTCTAAGCTTGGTCTTGGATGTATAGCTGAACAACCTTCATCTTCCAAATATGCAGAGAAGAAGAAGTTCACTGTTGAAGGATCAAAGCAAGAAAAGTCTCAAGTTGAATCTTCAAAAGGAAGAAAATATCAAAGGATATCTACAACAAAACAACCACAACAAAAGAGGTTCTATCACTCTCACTCTATTCATAATAATGCTTTTAATGGCTATTGTTTTAGATGCAACCATTATGGTCACAAGGCAATTTATTGTGGATTGAATAATAGATCAAAGAGTTATGCTGGTAGAAATACATCTGTTATTTCGGTTGAATACCATGTGCAATGCTTTAAATGTAATGGTCATGGGCACATAACAAGGTCTTGTCCAAGAACTTTTTTATCTAATCTAAGGCAAGACAGTAGATTTCATCAGACGCAAAGAATGCAACATAGACAGGGAAGAAATCATGTGCATCAAAGCAAGGAAAATAATCATCCATCAAGGATGTACAAGAGACAACCACCCAAGAGAAATGTTCAAGTTCACGAAAAGGTTTAGAACAGGGATGCAGTTGAAAAATCAAGCCCAAGTTCAAGAAATCTTGGAGAAAGAAAGAAGAGAGGAAATCGTGTCTCCTTGGACTGAAGGAGATTATTCCTCTATTGCACTAAGCAGCTCTAGGTAGCACATCCTCAACGAGAGCAATGTTAAAGTTATGTATTTGTGTGGTTATCTGAGGATGAAAGGAAAGTAGTTGGGGAGTTGTCGTATAGTTGTCAAAATGTGTTTCAGTTCATGTAGATGGTTGTGGAGATAGTATCAAACTGATGTGCTTCAGCAGAACAACATGGTGAACAACTAGGTTTTCAATGCAACAGCTAATAGGTTATATCTGAGATAGAACATGCGACACAGGTCGACGTGTCATGGAAGCATAAGCTAGCAGGTGCTGGTTTTGAAGACTGTAACATTCCCAATCTGCAGATAAAATAGAATTCGTGTTGTGAGTACGTCTCAATTCATCTACCAATATCGATGGAGGACTATGGTAAAGCTCTTCATGATCGTTATGAAAATTACTGCCAACGTGTAGGTGGAAAGCGTGAGGTTCTTAACCAAAAATACATCACATTGTATTGTATAAGAGAGCATCAATTTTCTCTAAAGAAGTAGCCGTTATCAAAGAGATGCCAGAGTCAAAGCAAACAGTGGTACTAGCACCCAGTTGGTCAAGAGTGCCAAGTGGCACAAGCAAGGCAGAGACATTGAGAGAATAGCGTCCAGGTGGTGAAGCGTCAAGAAGGACAAGATGCCTATGCAACTAAAAAAGTCTTGCATTATTTGAGAAATGCGAGATATTTCCCGAGGAATCCCTTGATCGCAGCGAGGAGAAATGCTCCCTGGAATCGCATAAAGATTGTTCGTCTAAGACATTGAGTAGCCCTGACATATGCCCTAGCAAGAAGCAGAATATCGAGAGTTGATGACTATGCGCAGATTGAGGTTCCAACGCTAGATATAACGGTCCATTGTCAATACCTACACAGATGATAAAAACATTCATGGCAGTCATTAGAAACCAGAGACATTGAGCTGCACAAAGGATGCAAGGCAAAGTCGTTAGTCATGGAGGAGGTGGCAGTCAAGAGGCTAAAGAAAATTGTGGAGAGTGCCGATGATAAAGTTGATGAAGTGGATTTGATTTGAGTTGAGATTGGGATTTGAGTATAGAACATATTGAGTCTCTAACAATTCTCTTTATGCTTCTATGAGATTTAGTTGATATATTGATCGAGCATTAAGTATAGAACATATTGAGTCTCTAACAATTCTCTTTATGATTCTATAAGATTGGATAGATTTTGTGTGAGCCTATTGAGCAGGTTCTTAGTGAGCCTATTGACAGGGTAGAGAGGACAAAGTCTCAATGGATAGATATCCAGCAGCCACACAGTTGAAGATAGATCTGAGTGAGGATTCTTCAAGTGGAGAGAGGTCCACCAGTCAGTGCAGCAGAAAGACAAAGTCTTATATAATATAACAATTGGAGAGAGGTCCACCAGTCAGTAGCAGATACCTTCACAATAAACTGGGAGTGGTCACGCTTCCCAAGAACTAACTAGCTATCGGGACCACATTCTCAGGGGGAGCATTTATATATTTAATTATATTTTTGCTCATATTTGTAATTTTTTTTGCTAACTATCATAACGTGTGCCTGAGAATGTTGTGCATGGACTCAGGGGGAGTCTGCAACAGCCCTTTGGTATTATTGTCAAAGGGGGAGAAGAATTACAGGACATTGCTCGTGTGTTGCCAACAATTCCAAAGGGGGAGATTGTTGAGCAAGGTGCAACAACAGTATTGTCATTGTTGTCAACATAGTTAGATAGAACGGTTGATGCAATGGACAGGATTTCAGAGGTTACTAAGAGTGTACAATGATGTTAAAATGCTTATGAGGATGCTTCTGATGTTTGGGTGAAGTTGTTACAGGTTGTCTAAGGAGACCGAAGTGGCCCATATGCTAAAAATCTAAAAAAAATCACAAGGAAGAAAACTGTAGCGATATCACGACATGTTGAGCAAAAAAAGAAAAACTGTCGCGATATCGCAACATGTTGAGAAGAAAGCAAAACTGTCGCGATTTCGCGACATGTTTGGAGAGAAAGGGCAAGCCGGAAAAACTGTCGCGATTTCGCGACATGTTCGGAGAGAAAGGGCAAGCAAGCAAAACTGTCGCGATTTCGTGACATGTTCGGAGAGAAAGAGCAAGCAAGAAAAACTGTCACGATTTCGCGACATGTTCGTAGAGAAAGCACAAGAAAGCAAAACTGTCGCGATCTCGCGACATGTTCGGAGAGAAAGATCAAGCAAGAAAAATTGTCGTGATTTTGCGACATGTTCGGAGAGAAAGCGCAAGCAAGAAAAAGTGTCGCGATTTCGCGACATATTGCAAGGAAGTTTGTACGGACGAAAAAGTGTCGCGATTTCATGACATATTGCAAGGAAGTTTGTACGGACGAAAAAGTGTTGCGATTTTGCGACATGTTGCAGGAGAGAGAGTTCAAGAGAAAAAGTGTTGTGATATCACATGTCGGGTTTTCGCGACCCGAAGGCAATAGAAAGAGCTAAGGAGAAAAAGTGTCGCGATATCGCGACATGTCAGGTTTTTGCGACCTGAAGGCAAGAGAAAGAGCTAAGGAGAAAAAGTGTCGCGATATCGTGACATGTCGGGTTTTCACCACCCGAAGGCAAGAGAAAGAGCTAAGGAGAAAAAGTGTCGCGATATCACGACATTTCGGGTTTTTGCAAACCGAAGGCAAGAGAAAGAACGAAGGAGAGAAAGTGTCGCGATTTCACGACATGTCGGGTTTTCGCGACTTAAGGAGGAGAGAGAAAGTAAGAACGCAGAAGTGTCATGATATTGCGACAAAAGTAAAGAAGAAGAGTATGGAGGCGAAAGTGTCACGATATCGCGACATGTTGAGTTTTCGCGGGTTGAAGCCAAGAAGAGTAGCAAGGAGGCGAAAGTGTCGCGATATCACGACATGTGTTTTCGTGGGTTGAAGCCAAGAAGAGTAGCAAGGAGGCGAAAGTGTCGTGATATCGATACGTGTTTTCACGAGTGAAAGCCGAGAAGAGGACAAATAGGCAAAAGTGTGACGATTTCATGACAGGTCACTTTGGCGCAAGCTAAGAAGAGTTAACTGAAGTTATACGGCAGTTACAGGTGCAGTAACAGATAAAAATCATGCAGCTAAAATAAGAACAGTGAACTGAAGTCAGAACAACAGTTACAGGGCCAGTTACGGAGTGTAATCATCAAATGATAGTTAAACTGAAAGTCATCAGTCGAAGACCAAACAAGAGTCGTAACTATTAATAGGATGCATGAGAGAATACTGTGAGATAAAGGAGTTACATATAGAAGTTTCTATTAATAAGCTGCATGCAAAAATATGGAAGTTAAAAATAGAATAAAAAATTTAGTATAAAAGGAGGTCTGCATGGAGAATAAGATGCTATTGAAAGAGAGAAAAAGTGCTACAAGAAGAGGGTTGGAAGAGTGCCGTAAGAGAGAGTTAGGCAGAGCCGTGAGAGCCGTAAAAGTGTAGTAAGAAGCGCAGCAAGAGGGCTGTAAGAGGGTTGTAAAATTACAGTAAGCAGAGCCTTAAGTGTGTGATGTTTTGGTGAATAGTGAGAGAGGTTGGGTTAGCAATAGACCAGTCAGGGTCTTGTATAAAGCAGAGGCATTTTTATGTCAATCTTATAGTTTCAAAATTGCAGTCCAAGTTGGTGCTTGGAATTAGGGGTTGGTGCTCCTTTCTGTTGGTGCAGATAAATCAGGGGTTGGTGCTCCTTTTTGTTGGTGCAAATAAATTAGGGGTTGGTGCTCCTTTTTGTTGGTGCAGATAAATTAGGAGTTGGTGCTCCTTTCTGTTGGTGCAGATAAATCAGGGGTTGGTGCTTCTTCCAGTGGGTGCTGGTAAATTGATTGTAAAATTGATATTTTGCAAAGGTTGGATTTGGATGGGAGTCCAAACAGTCAATTTTTGAGGAGTAGCCAAAAGCGGTGAACCTCGGTACATCTTGTGTTGTGTGATGCTCTCTTGTTATATTTGCTTTTTGTGGTTTTAAGTTTTCATTGTTTTGGCTTTAATAGTTGAAGTTTTTAAGTTTTAAAGAGCCACACTGATTCACCCCCCCTCTCAGTGTCATTGTGAAACTAACAAAAATATATATTAGGCAAGTGCTACCCTCGATAGGGGTTTAGAGAAGAAAACAAGATAGGGAGTGTGTGCAATTGTGTTGAGAAGACAACTTTAAAAATAAAGAAAACAAAACACATGTATCTCCTTATCAAAAGCAAATGAAGTCAAAGAAAAAGAAGGCAATAGACAAGGAAATATTAACGAACTATCATCCTTGATCTAAGAGACACTCTCACTATTTCCAAGACCAAGGAAAATAAAACTTGAAGAAGCAAACAAAAGCCAGAAAGAAGACTGAAGAAGAAAGCCTTAGGTGGGGATCTTACTAGGTATCAAAACCCCAGAGAGAGTGCAATGCATGTTAGCTACAACCTAACTAGGTATCATCACATGCCATTGTCACAAGATCCTCTAAAATCTATATGATCAAGCAGTCATGAACAAGTAATCATGCACAACATGACATTCAAGCATGCAAGTTAAATTAAATTTCAGTTAGGCAATGCAAAAGAATGGCAAGCAACAATGCAATATGAACAAGCATATGGATGCAATGAAAATGGAAATGCATAGCTAAATGATTATTAATGGATTCTATGCAATTGTTTTTTGTTTTTATGTTTTATTATTAATTAATTTAAACAAGCAGAATGAAAGTCGACACAACATCTAAGTGTGCCGCATTTCTTAACAAAAGGAACAAGCGTGCCATGGACTGCTTTATCAAAAATATCTAAAAGGCAAGCCTTACTGATAATTAGAATTATGAAGAGAATCCTTCATAGCTTTTTCTTTAGCATCCATAGCACGATAATAAATGCACTCTCGAACATAACCATTCTTTTTAACATAAGGAGGAGCAATTCCTAACTTCGTAAGATCACTATAAGACATCGAAGTAGGGTCCTCTTCTAAAATAGAAGGTTTTCTTTTAGAACACAGAGTCAATCATATTGCAAAAAAAGACATAAGAAGAATAAGGGGGACCATCATCCTCATCACCCACTCCTGACTTTTGATGATCCATATATTTAGCATAAGTAATATCATTGTCAAATGGTAAATGTTGGTCTTTACTAGGTATAAAACCTATGCCATATCTCCCAGGCTAGATCTCGACATCCAAAGGCTCTTGAATGCCCTTCTATTGTGGCCCCAAACCTTTACCTACATACCCCATACTGAATAGTATATGTTTAGGAAGTGGGTAATCATTGGAAAGGTAACAATGAGCAAAAGAATGCTCAATGGGAAAGGGGTTGCTACCACGTATTTTTTCCTCGAAGGTAGTTCATGCGAAGACAAAGGTACACGTGCCAATGTGTACAACATCACCTTTCTTACGGGGTAAATCCTTGGTTCTTGGTGATGGTGGTAGCTTGGCTAGATCCAAAAGTGGTGATGAAAGAAACTAATTATCATGATCCTCAGATGAAGAATTTAAGATATGTTCCTCACTCATTTTTAAATTTTGTAATTGTTATGATATTTGATATGAGGAATGCGGAGAAACCATTGAAGAGATTGAGGGACATAGGTTGAAATCAGATCGAGCTCGCTCTACATTTGAACAAAAACCAAATGGTCGAGGGTTGCCCGGAGTGGTGATAACTTGATTCTTAAACTCAAATTTGAGATACTGATGAAGAGTATAAGGGACAACCTTCATTGCGTGAATCTAAGGACATTCAAGAAGAAGATTAAAATATACAGGATAATGTACCACATAAATAAAGTATCCAATATTTTAGGCCCAACTTTGAGAGGAAGAGATATGACACCACAAGCTTCATGGGACTCATTGTTGAAAGCTTTTATAATGATATCTGATTTTGTTAAGTCTTCCTATTTTAACCCAAAATTTTGAAAGAATTGATATGTACACAAATTGAAGGAAGAACCATTATCAATCAAAATTCGATTGATAAAAGTATCCCCAATAAGTGCGGTGATGTAAAAGTGAAGAATCTTCTTGCAAGTTTGAGGAAGGTTTATCATCATCCGAGAATGAGATATGATGTATCCCAAGAGAACCTACGACATCAACTATAACATTGGGAGAAATATTTGAAGGAACTGATTGTTCCCTTAAAAATTCTATCAAAGCATCTCTATGGTTGGGAGAAGTTTGAAGGAGTTCTAAAACTGATATCTTTGCTAGAGTACCAACTAACTGCTTTTGAAGATCAAATGAAACCTTAGGTTGTGGTATCAATACAATAGGTGGAATACCTGTATCTAGAACTTTTCCTTGATTATTCTTCAATACGAAACTGGGATGTAATACAAAATTTTGTCCTTATTGAGGATGTTGAGTCTGATCTTGTCTTCTTGTAGTTATCCCAACCATGCCAACCATATTACCATAGGGAGGAGGCTCATTCTGATGAGCTATCTGATTTGCTATTTGTTGATTATGTTTTGGCAATGGATCTTTAAATATTCCCATATCTTAATTGGTAGTCACATTTTGTTGGACAGGTACTTTATTATTTACTACTTGAGAATTGCTTAAGTCAATGCGTCCTGCATAAATCAGATCTTGAGCCACATGTTTCAACTTCTTACAAGAATTATCCAATATCCTTCCACTCTATGATATGCATAATGCTGACCTTCATTATACCAATGAGCTATAGTATTTGGTTTTCTAATAGGAGGTAACTCAATTGCCTTAGCTTCTAAAAGTTATTTCAAAGCCGCTTCCATAAACATATTAATACTTGTAAAATTCCTTTGTGGAGGTTTTTGAAGTATTATTTTATGTGGGTTGTTAGTAACATTGTTAACAAACCTACTATCCATTTCATTATCACATCCTATGTCCTTATTCCTATGTTGAGACTTAGTAGGTTTTTCTTCTTTGAACTTGAGTTGGCCTCTCCTGATGAGACCCTATTCTACCTTTCTTGCTAAATCAATTGCTTGATCAAAAGATGAAATAGTAGTAGTCTCTAATGCATAAGATAACTGTTCTTGTAAATTACCAATAAATATCTCAAACATGTCTTTAAGAGGTAACATATATCTCAAATGTCCAACTAAATTTCTTCAATGAGCCAAAAATTCTAAAAATCTTTCTTCTTTACTTTGTTTTAAATTATACACATCTTTCATTGTCACTTCTTTCTCAATGTAAGCACCAAATTGCTGAACAAATAATTCTGCTCTCTCTTCAAAATTATTTAAGGAATAATTAGGCAACCGATAATACCACTCTAATTCCATGCCATCAAGACTCTTATGAAATGTTTTAAGTAACAACATATCATCATAAATGAGATCATGGTAAGCTGTTCTAAATCTTCTTAAATGCTCAATGGGAAAATGCTTAGGATAAGGCCTAGTAGCAACAATAGGATCTAATGGCTGATTACACATTTTCGTAGAACTGTAAGTAAAAATTGAAGGCTGAATCATCTCAAATTTTGAAACCAAATGTTTCACCATATTTGCCAACTTCTGCACTTTTGGATTACTGTTATGCATTGTTCATAGATTCCCATATGTGTGTTGAGGAATCAATGCTTGATTCAAGTTGGAAGCATGAATATTATTATTATATGTGGCACCTTGTGAAAGTGGGCAATTAACATTGGGTAGAACATAAGCAAAAGTGTTGATATTAGAATATTGAGGAAGAAATTGCAAACACTTTTGAATGACACTACTAATTGGAGGAGCTTGCAAATTCCTTCCAATGTTGGTGGTAGTAGTAGTATCAATAACTGAGTTCAACTTATCAAGATGCAATGATTTAGGAAAGAGGTTTTCTTGGTTAAGCATATGAGAGCTTATTGGAGGAGGTCTGTGCTAAGGGGGAAAGGGTTCACTAGGAATGAATTTAAGGTTTCGCTCCAAGTCCACAGGAATTTAAAAAATGTTTGATGTATTAGATTCAAGACAAACACCTAGATTTGGCCTTTCTAGATCTATGCTATAAAAGGTAAAGGATAATGAAGAAATATAGAATGCAAGAATACAAGAGCTAACCCTAGAATGATTCTTTCTTTGAATGCTTATCTAACCTAGGGTTCTAAATAAACAACATTTAAGAAAGGGCTCAAGAAATTATGCACAAACATGATTAACCCTAAGTGCACACTATATGCTATTTATATTTGAAATACCTAGAATTAATTAAATATATTTTAATAAAATCAGATCTAGGGTTTTACAATAGGAATAAAAGCACTCAAAAAATAACCTAAAGACTAATCAGAATACTTATCTTATTTGACGATTTATCTTTACCTTTATCCCTTTGTCAAATGCTATCAATAATTCCTGTTCCTGCATATAACTTGATAAACATTTGAAAATGTGATTAGTGTTAGGGGGCCTACATAGGCCACTATTTAACAATACTTGGAGGCACAACAATCAAGCCCCCTATGTACTTTTAGATGACCTTTGATAATAAAAACCAAAAATTGACCTTTGGAGGAAAACAAATATAATACAATATAACAAGAAGAATGATGAAATCACATAAATAGAATATACCACTGTGCTCTAGATGCAGTCTATGATTAATGATGAAAATAGGAATAATAGATTGCCCCCAGTTTTAGCTCAGGAAAGATCGTAATAGGCAGCTGCAATAACACAAGGTGAAGTCGCGCCCCGCAGTAGGCCTAGTGCAATTTCACATAAACTATGTGAAAAATAAAAGACAAGTGCAAAAGATCGATTACGTCATTTAAAAAATTGAAATATGCATGCAAAATAGTGAAGTCACATGGTAGAGAGCGCAGAAGCAAAACAAAAGGGTTTTAGATCTTCCAGATGGTCAATCTCTCCTTAGGGCTCCAACACAAATCCACCAAGAGTAAACAACAAGAATCCAATGCAAAAAAAATCAATCAAACTCCACACTTCAAAGTTGCTTGCAATAGAAGAAGGATGCAGATCAAACAAAACACTTTGTGAGAAATCAAATGTTAGCGAACAATAAATCATCAATCCTTAGAGTGTCGATTTTGTGAGCGTGTGTGAAAAGTGAAGTCAAAACCTCCTTATATAGCAAATTTGAAGGCAAAAAGAGTAGGAAAATGAAGGAGAGCCGACGTAAAACATTGCAACCTCAAAAAATTAGGGTTTTTATGTGTCAAACCCTAAGAAGACAAAATCGTGCCCTGTACGAGCTGACTACAATATCGCAATACGAAGTTGCGCCCCAACAAGGACCAAGTGCGATTTTGCATAAAGAAGGAAAAAAGGCAAAAAAGAGGGGAAGGAGCCTTACCCTTGCCCTAGGCAAGTCTAAGGGGTTCCCCAAAGGGCTCAAGGAATATTACCCACTAAAGTAGGTCAATTTTTTGTGTCTACATTTTTGAATGTCGAAATTCATAAGAAGAAGAGATCTTGTTATTCAAATATCACCGATGAAATAAGATAGGGGCTAGGGTTTTCGTATGAAGAAAAAATACAAATCAGCCTGATTTATATCAGATTGAAACTACTTGGTATAGAGTTGTTGAAAGCAGTGCATTTTTTAGGGATTAGAGTAAATAATTGGGACAATCATCGCCATCCGACGACAAGCCCAACTATGCAGTGAAGATGCATTAAGGTACAAAAAAAATACTTTGCATAGGATGTGAGGTTTCTATGATGGATGAAAATCCATCCCTCATTGGTCTTGAATATCAAGTTCCCTTGACTCTCCATGGGAACCTTACAAATAATTTAATGAAGAAGCTTGCAATTTCAGAGAGCAAGAGGAGCTTACCATAGGGCTACACTGTTGAACCTTCAAACCCTACTCCAGAAACACATAAATCACATGTAGAGCAAGGTATGCCCCTTTCAATTTTTTTTCCTAACTCCTTTGTTGAAGTAGCTAATGAATTGTCTGATCGTATTGTCATTTTATTTTTTTACAGGGGATACCACTAGAGGCTAATTTTATCAAATGGGTTAGGGGGGTTTGGGAAAATACTAGAGGTTGGGTAGTTGAGGCTATTCGAGGGTTGGGAAGGGGGTACATAGCAGTCTCCTTTGCAAATCCTAAATATACCAAAAAGGACCTCCAATACAGAATTGGGGTTATCTGTGAGCAAACATGTTATCTACAAGGTTGTTCTTTTGATTTTCATCTAGAGGGTCCCTCTAGGTCAAAATACCCTCTTTATATAGAGTTGCCCTATTTATCTCTTCCATGTCACTCGTTTCTCAATGAAATTGCTACTATTTTTTTGGTAAGGTTTTATGGTCTCATCCTATGTCAAAAAAATTATCCAATTATAGAGTGCACCCTCATAATTGTATAGAAATGGGAATATCCAAGTCGTTGCCCCCTCCCTTGACCTCAATGGGCTAGGTTTCTAAGTTAGTCAGCATCTTATCTACCTAAATTTACCTAATTCTTGTTTTTACTATAGAGAAGTTGGACACTTAATAAAAAATTATCCAAAAAAATTAGCTAAAAAGAAACAAATGGAAGTGACTGCTAAAAAAATTGCAGAGAAAATCCCAACTAATGGCCCTCATATGGAAACTACAACTGAAAATTTAGTCGAGAACTTCCCTACTGATGGCCCTCAACACCCACCTATTCCTTAAAAATCATATCATTCTTAGGTTGTTCCCCCCAAGAATCCTTCTACCCCTTCCATAACTCAGGCCAAATCCTTTGATACTCCTGTTAACCCACAAGCCCCACCAAGTGCAACCACGAGTCTTGAGTTAGCTCTCGTTCCTTCGCCTCAAATTTTAAATGATAGTCTTATGACAGATGGGTGGAGAATGGTAGGCAAGCAACAACGTTCATAAACCCCTATCAAAATTCATCCATCCATACAGAGGAAAAAACCCTCTGTCAAAGATATTTCTAGATCCTTCTCTCAAGTTGCTCAAAGTAAGGTTCTTGCTCAAAAATCCCATTTGGACAACCCACAATTTTTGCTAATCGGTGAAAATATATTCCAATTTCTAATAATGAGGTCGAGCAACCTCTAAATCACCCCTCATAAATTTAAATCTTCTATATTGGAATGTTAGAGGGCTCTCCCTCCCTTACTATAAGTTTCAAGTTTGAAAAGTAGTTGCTGAAAATCATATATCTGTTCTTTTCCTTCAAGAACTGAAAGTCACTGGTCACTCTCTCACCCATTGTATGGACATCATTGTTGGTGGATATGCATATACCTTTACTACTTCTCATATTAGTGGTAAAGGAGGTGCTACCTTTTCCAGAGTCAAGTTCCTTTGTTATGCTATTCTAGACCATGGTGAAGACCCTACTCATTGTTGTGTGTGGGTTAGATTAGTTCTCAAATTTTAGGTTATTGAATTTTTTTGTATCTATGCTCCCAATTATCCTCCTAGTTGTATTATCCTCTAGTAATGGTTAGTTATTTCTATCCCTCCTACAGAATGGATCCTTGGAGGTGACTTTAATATGATTGAAAATCCTAGTGACAAAAGTTGGACTAGTAGTAGACCCCTTTCTAGTGTTGAATTTGGTAGTTGGTTGTTTTATCGTAATCACTTAGGTGTGCATGACCCTATGTTTGGTAAAACCTCCTCTCATAGAGATAATTGGTTTACGTGGTCCAACTATTGTCAAGGTTCTTCTAGGAAGCTTATTCTTTTGGATAGATTTTATTTCAATAATTATTTCCTAGATAAATTCTCTATCCATGAGCAAGTTCATGTCCTTTCTCACACAACTTTATCTGATCACATTTCTATCTTATCTTCTATCAAAACTTCCTCTATATCCCTTAATTCCATGGTACTTCCTTTAAAATTAAATGTGTTCCACCTTGATAGTCCTGCCTATTGCCACCTTGTAGAGCATGTCTGGAATAGATTTTCTAGACCAACTGGTAATACTGGTTGGATCAAATGGTTTGAAATAAATATTTCCAATATAGTTTCATATCTTAGATGGTATGGGTGCTCTGTTTCCAAGAGGAAGAAGATTCAAGAGATTCACATTCATAAGGGGATTTCTCATCTTCGTTCCCTGCTTATGAAAGACCCTACTAACACTATTGTTCAACGCGATCTAGCTAATGTTGAAAATCAGGCTAGATTTTATGAGTCTTACCATGCTAGAGGGGCGCAAGTTAGATATTGCCTCAATTGGATCTCCAAGGAGACAAGGGAACACAATTTTTTTAACTACCTCAGACATAAGAATATTTTAAAAAGGATCATTGAGTTGGAAGACCCTGCAAGTTATTCTCTTTATGACTCTAAAGAGATCATGAATCTTTTTGTAGCTCATTTCTCTCAACTTTTTACAGCAGAGCCAAGAGATAACATCCAATGTATCTTTATGGAATATGTGCATGAACATTTTGGATCAACTTGAATATCCTCTTTCTATGAACGATCTGCAAACTACCCTTTTTTATATGAAGAATGACAAAGCTCTCGGTATGGATGGTCTCCCAATGGAGTTTTATAATTTTTTTTGGCATATTCTTTCCTCTGATCTTCATCATGTTTACCTAGAAGCTCTCCATAATGGTTCCCTCAGAGTTTATATTAATGTAAGGCTTATCAATTTTATTCCTAAAGATACGTCTCGTAACAAAATCTCCATTTGGATACCTACACCTTCCTTAATGTTTCGTACAAGATCATAGCTAAAGCTATAGCTTTAAAAATTAAAATAGTTGCTCAAGCAATTGTTCACCTAGAACAATATGATTTTCTTAAAGGGTGTTATATTTTAGATAATCTTATGAAGGCTTGGTAAACTTCACAATGGGCTATTGAATCCAATCAATATGCCCTCTTAGTTAAGTTAGATTTTGATAAAGCTTATGATAGAATCAAATGGAATTTTATTCTTAGCATGCTTTCTTAGCTTGGTTTTGGTCCAAAATTTTTAAATCAAATTGGTATGCTCTTTGGTGAAGCTTCAGCTTATGTTCAAGTTAATGGAGCTCTTTCTCCATACTTTCCTCTTCAATAGTCTATCAGATAGGGTTGTCCTCTTGCTCCTTTTTAATATGTTATGGCTATCGATGCTCTTGGTTATCTTCTTCATAAGGCTTATTATGATGGCCTCATTCAAGGTATTAAGCTTCTTGGGGATAAGCATGCTCTTAACTCATATTTTGCTAATGATTACCTTATTTTTTTCAAAATACCTAATAAGAGGTGGATACAACTGACGAGATTGTTCAACTATTTAGTGACATCTTTGGCTCTTGTATCGACTCTAAAATTGAAGTCTTCTATACCTCTTCTTCTCCTCGTGGATGCAACTCCTCGACCGAGTGGACGATCATCCATCATGGTATGATTGTGCATTATTTGGGAATTCCCTTTGGTATTAATATCTCTCCTAAGGATATGTGGAATTGGGTTTTCAAAAGACTTCAATTTTTTTTTTAATTCTTCGACAGCTTGATTTCTTTCCTTAGTAGGAAGAATTCAAGCTACAAATAAAATTTTGGTAGCCTCTCATGTTTATTACTCCTCTTGTTGGATGGACCACAAGGTAGACTATAATAAATTAACTCAGGCTATTCGTAAACTTTATGGACCAAATGGGATGGGGAGGTGGGAATGAATGCCATATCATGGAAGCTTTGTACTCAATCAAAGGCTTTATGAGATCTAGGCATTATTGATACTCTTACCCAAAGAAAAATTTTAGCTGCTAAATGGGTTGATAGAGCCATCAATGGTGATGAAAATTGGAAACACCTATTTTGTTATAGAATATTTTAAGCTACTCACAAAGGTAAATGGAAAGAAACACTTTGGGAGGATAAGGTCCTTAATGTGCCTTACTTTTGTTAGGAGCAAATAATAATCTTGAATTATTAACCTTAGCATAGGTTACAACATAGTTTAAATAGGTTACAGAATAGGAAATTTAACTAATATTCCTATAACCATGCTAACATAGCGCATTCTAGGATATCTAACCCTAAAGCTAGCTAACAACTAACCTACTAACCAACGTAGTCAAAATGACTACAATGACTAACTAGTAAAAGAAATTTACTAGTGGTAAAAAGTAACACCTTACTTTTTACCATGAGGTAAATTATATCTACCTAAATAAGGTAATATTTATAGTTACTAACACAGTAACTCTAACATCCCCCCTTATTACATTATTTGGGTAATACATACATATCCCTCTATACAACAATATTTGGGAAAAGTATATAACTGCCCCAATACAGTGAAGAAGATGTTGTTCTGCTGGTTCTTTGCTCTGTCACAGTACTCTGGCTGCTCCTAGGCAAAAAATGGGTCATTCCTCGCTTTGTCTTCACGCCAACGAATGTCCTTATGGTAATCACATCATCCAATCGATTTGCATGGGTAACCAACCGCTGCAATCGCTAGGTGTAGTAGAATAGATCACTTCATACAAGGTTCATTCATTTACAATATGAATTTGCAAAAGATAAGGTAGCTAAGGTGTCGGTCACTGTCGAAAATGCACCCTTATAAGTTCCCCCCTTCTTGTTGCAAAACATAGTGTAATTAATTTCTGAAGGAAGTGTGACTAAGGTGTCGATCAAAGCCGAAAATGCACCCTTATAAGTCATCTTCCCTATTTACAAAAAATTGTGAAGAAAAGAAATGGATATCCCCCCTCAATTGCATAAAGGTATGCAACTCAAGAGTGTTGTGAAGGATTTTACAAATATTGCCTCCTAGACAATTTTACATCACAAAAAGTCGCTCCTCTTGTTACAAGTACTTCAAACACTTAGAATTTGCTATTTATGAAGCCTAAAAGAGGTACAAGCACCCCTTATTGCAAGGTCTTCAAACAAAATACTTATGCTATTTATGAAGCCTAAAAGAAGAGAGAGAGAATATGGTGCTTTTGCCCAAGGGACACAAGTGTTTTCCCTCTACAATACTGTCTTTAGCAATTTTAGCACTCCTTGTGCTATCTTTGAACCAGAAACAGAATCAGAATGAGACACTTCACTAGAAATATGGCTTCTGTGTTGTGCCTTTGCCATTTTAGTTTTGCTTGTTTTGAAACCAACACTGAATGGTGTCTTGGTTTGCATTTTTACAATCTGTGCAAAACTATTCTTTCTAGGCAATTTGATCAAAAAAGTTCACCACTTTGTCCTTTCTTATTGTAAGTACTTCAAGCATGATTGCTATTATGAAGTCTAAAAGAAAAGATATAGTTTGTATGATGACTTCTACTTTTTTGAATGCCTTTACAAGTTTTATCTCCCTCTTGTCAAAATCTATGTTTGAAGGAAGAAAGGAATTATCCCCCCTTAGTGCAAAGGATTGCTACTTTCAAGGTTCCTTATTTTAAAAAACTTGTTCTTTCTTTTGATTACCCTAAAAGAGTACCAAAATATAATTCACTCAAATAGATATTTAATGGCACCTGCCTTAACTCCCTTCAAGAAGGATGAAAAGTTGGAGGAAATTTAAGCCAAACAAATAAGAGTGAATTAGGGGTTTTGTTGATTTAGGAGAGAATATCAAGTAATTTTGGCTTTAAATCTGTGCAAGGATTTACACAAATTTGTGAAATTTTGGGGTTTAGTGTGTTCTTGATTCTATGACTTATAATTGCAAAAGAAATAATGCAATAATCAAACAAGAATTCCCACAAAATTCTTATCACCTAGGTGTCGGATGCTACCGAAAATGCACCTAATTTGCCAATAAAGGTGTCGAGTAAAATCGAAAATGCACCTTTTAATTTTTGCAACAAAATGTGTATTTGTGTTGTGCAAAAAATTGATATTTTTATGTCTCCTACTTTGTTTTACAATTTTGCAAAAGAAGTACAATGTTGTCTTCCCCCTTGAATTTTGCAAAATTAACAATTTTGAGCACTCCTTCCAAGACAAGTCGACACACGACCCGCATTTGGAAGGCTTCCAGAACTAGTCGACAAACGACTTAGTTTTTGATGGACCCAAGGTTACAATTTCTTCTCAAATTTTTGCAAAAAAAATGTGCAATTTTATGTCTTATATCCCCCTTTGGAGAAAACAAATGCACACTTTGCCTTTGAATTTTACAAAAAATTTCAGTCTCCTTGTTTGCTATTTGTGCAAGAAAGAATCAAATTTCTATGATGTTGTCCCTCTTGTATTTTGCAAAACTAACAAGGTTGAGAAGAATTTAAGGTTTTCTTATTTGCAATAAAAGTAGGTGCTCTTCTATGTCTTATAGTCTCCCTTGGAGAAAAAAACAAAAGCTCCTTTATATTTGAAATTGCAAAAAAAATATAACTCGTATTTTTATTTTATATTTTTATATTTTAAGTTTATGTGATTTCTTTAATTAATATAAGTAAAAATTTATAAATAGTAAAAATTATTTGTATTTTTAAAAGGTATTTTAATAAAAAAATAACTTTTAAAAAAAATAATATTAAATTACTATTTAATAAATTAAAAACTTAATTAATTAAAAAAAATAAACTTTAAAAAATAAAAAAAATTTATAACCTTCTCTTTGTGGTCCCGTCGGGGCTTGAAACCTCGACCTCCCGTCGGGCAGCGCCTTAGCGCTGGCCTCACGGCCGATCGGGCTAGCTGCCTCGACGTGAAGGGAAGGGAACAGTGTCCCTTTCCCTTCACTCCTCGCGGGAGCGGGGAAATCTATGGGATTTATTCCACATCGCCCGCGTAGGGGAGGACGGGGGGGTTTAAAAGGGCTTTCAAGCCCTTTGGTTAGTGACTGCCTGTGGGTAGTCACTCCGCACCCCCTTTTGGTCATCGCCACGTGGCGCGACTGGTCGGGTGGCGTGTGGCCTATCTGCCATGCATCGCCCACGTGTCAAGTCGTCGGGTCAGGTGCCACATGGCCAGTCTACCATGTGGCACGTTTGTCCACATGTCGAGTCCAATTTTTGATCCGTCGTCCAGTGGCAGTGCCACGTGTCGAGTTCGATCAAGGTCTGGCTGTCCAGGTGGCACTTGCCACGTGTCCTATCTAGTGGCAGTGCCACGTTACCACCTCGAGATCTATGCTCGAGGTCGCATCTAGCCGCCACGTGTCACCAGATTAGTGGTCTGTGTCAGTGCCTCGGGATCTGTGCCCGAGCGCACGTGGGTCCTTTTGGTCCGCATGGTTTGTTCGGTGTGTGTGCCACATGAGTTCCAGTCGTTGGTCGCCTTGCCGGTCGTCGGACGGCTCTTAGGCCGATCGTCGATGGTCGGTTGTTCGCCATGTCGGGGTTGTTGGCCGACAACCTGACAGGGTTTGTCAGACCCGAGGGCGCTCCTGCCCTTGGGTCGAGGTCTTGTCCCCGCTTGGGAGGGCACGTTTGCCCTCCCGGCTGTGTGCTGGACCCTTGGGGACAGCAGTAGCGATCGTTGGTCGTGGTCGTCGGGGTCGGAGGGCACGCCTGCCCTCGTAAATACCGGTCACCGGATCTGTGTCGATGATCGCGGTCGACCTATCAGGTCTGACAGCAGAATGCTGTCAGACCTATAGGCCTTCTCTCGAGGTCGGGCCAAAGAAAAATAAAATCTCTGGTCACCAACACGGGGCCCCTCGGGGACCGTGCCTGCGAGCCACCGTACCTCAAGAGACGTGTCTATGGGCTGCTGTCTTGGGAGCTGTGGAGATACCACGTTGCCTCGGGAAGCATGCTCTGCTGCTCAGGATCCTCCTCGGGGTCCGTTTCGAGCAACAAGTCAAGGGGGGTCCTGTCTCAGGATTTGTGCCCCCTTGAGTTCAGCTCCACCTTTCTCCCAACGTCGCAGGCCTCTCAATCGTGTGCTCTGATACCAATGTTAGGAGCAAATAATAATCTTGAATTATTAACCTTAGCATAGGTTACAACATAGTTTAAATAGGTTACAGAATAGGAAATTTAACTAATATTCCTATAACCATGCTAACATAGCGCATTCTAGGATATCTAACCCTAAAGCTAGCTAACAACTAACCTACTAACCAACGTAGTCAAAATGACTACAATGACTAACTAGTACAAGAAATTTACTTGTGGTAAAAAGTAACACCTTACTTTTTACCATGAGGTAAATTATATCTACCTAAATAAGGTAATATTTATAGTTACTAACACAGTAACTCTAACAACTTTACGGCTAAAGGATCTATTTCAGCTACCCAAAACTGGAAAGCTTGACAATCAGTTTCTCATTTATTGATTTGGAAGTTTGACTCCTTGAGACATGGTGTGAGAATCAGTCTAAATAATCTTTGGTGGAATAAACTTATCCTCCATGGTGATAAACCTTTAGCTTTATGCAATTCTTTTAAAGGTCTAACATTTTTGAAGAAAGGTATTAATAGAATTAGAGATATCTAGGATACGGGTAGTTGCTCAATTCTTAATTAACACCCAATATGCAATTATTGTTTCCTTCCCTCTAGGTTCAAAGGGTCTTATGGCCTAGTTGTGGTTTCCATTACTTGTGAGGTCCTTATAAATTTAGGTGAAACTACCCATAATATATGGAATGACTGGATATGGCTTGATGTTCATATAATCTCTTCCATTACTTCTAGTTGGATTTACAAAATTCTTTTGTGTCCTCCTTCTCTAGACTCTAAGCTCAATGTCAAGTGGCAAGTGAATTTTACCAATGCCCAATGGTAGTTTCTTGCTACTTAAATTTGAAAAGTTCCTATTGAATCCAAAACCTAACTTCTTGGATGGTGGCTTTTGCATCAAAAACTTCCAACTTCTGAAAATTTAGCAATGATTTTACATATTCCCCCTCTTTACAATTTTTGTAATGCTTTAGAAACTCTAATTCACTTGTTTTGGTTTTTTGGTATGGCTAAACAGTTTTGGGATGTCTTCTACTCCTCTGTTTTTCCCTCTTTCACTAGATATTGGAAGCTCTCCCTACTTGGTTTTTCTCATCTGGATTAGTGCTCCAAACTCTAGGATGTTTGTAGACTCATCCTTCTCAAGAATATTTGGAAGTACAAATGCAAAAAGGTGTTTATTGGATCTGCCCCTTCATGGGATATAGTTTTAACAGACTTGACCTTTGATCTTTTGTTATATGTGGGACACATTCATTCCTAAGTCTATGGAAATTCCAGCACAACATGAGATGTTATTGACATACTGAAGAACACAAGCTTATACTCAGAGGGGGGGGTGAACAGGATAAGACCTCTTTTTACTTTTTCCTTTATACTTCAAAATAGTAAAGCAATATAACCAAAGCAATATCAAAACAATGCACAAAATCATCCACAAAGTGACACCAATTTTAATGTGGTTCACCCAGAATGCCTGGGCTACATCCACAAAAAATTTCTCTAAAAGTTATCTCAAAGTTCTTTGGGAAACCTTCCCAATTACAATGTTTATGAGCCTCGACCCAAACGAGACACCTTCCCCCAATCTGAATTTATGAGCCTCTGCTCAAAGGAGATACCTTCCCTCTCGCTCCGGAAATGATCCCTCAAAATATCAACCGCCTCTACCTCTTGCCAACACGTGGAACTCCTTTCCACCGAAGACCTCCTCGTCCTCAATGCTTAGCCTAAGAGACCTTCGCCTTCTATGATCACGTCCATAGTAGCTCACCTACTCGTACCAAACACGATCAGTCGGTCTAGTACAAGTCTTCCTCTCGTCTGTAAGATCTATCCAACTCTATGAAAAAATCAATCCTCTGCACACAAGCCTTCTCAAAGACTTGCCAAAATTGTCCTCAGGTTCTTCTCAAAGAACCAATACACCTTTGTCCTCAAGTTCTCTGATAGAACTATCAATCTCAGCTCACAAGTCCTCTGCTAGGACCTATCCAAAACTGCTCACAAGTCCCCACCAGAACCTGTTCAAATCTGCTCACAAGTCCCTACTGGAACCTGTCCAAAACCTCAACAAGCTCACCAAGAAAAACTCGCTTAGTATGAACTCACAAAGAGAATTGTTAGAGACCCAATGTGATTCATAAACCTCATAGAAGCATAACGAGAATTGTTAGAGACTCAATATGTTCTATACTTAACTCCCAATCTCAATCTCAAATCTCATAGAAACATAAAGAGAATTGTTAGAGACCCAATATGTTCTATACTTAACTCCCAATCTCAAACTCACTCAATCTCAACTCAAACTCAATCTCAAAAGAATAAGATAGATGTAGTATGTTTTTCTCAAGAATATGAAACACAACCCAACAATTGCCAACCATGCAATATCTCATATAACAATGATGCTTATATTCTTTTTACCAACAACTAGGGTTTCATCATCTCAATGCAAGTAGCAAGACTTACTAACATAAAACCTAGTGCAAAAATGCTTCCTCTTACTCAACCAGAATTATGCATTCACCCAAAAATTCATCAATGACTTTAATGCATAACCAATCTTCAATATCCAAAAAATAATACCTAGTAGACAACCTTTTCACTCCAAACTTAATTTCAGAAAATATACCATAAACAACATACATGGAAGAAGTTGCCCATACCTTTACTTTGATGAAGAAGGAGAACTCAAAATCTATCACAACACTAACTCTCAATTTGCCACCAATTAGAGTTAGCAACTATACAATAATACACAATAATAAAGATCCAAATATAACACCTTATTTCTCCAATTTAGTAAAAACACCAAAGTACAATAACATACAAAGTAAAACTTATTTACACCTTATTACTCCACATAAACATTAACCATCAATAAACCAATGTCAAAATAAAAAATGATACCTTAACCTTATACCTCCCGCGCAATCACAACCACCATTCTTTGCACACCGCAACCAAAATGAAATTCCCAACGAAGAGAATAGAACTCGGCACCTCTGTCGTGTAGCGCTTTCGCTTAAACGCCACCACCGTTGGGTCACAAGTGCCCAACAAAATAAAATGCTGCTGCCCTCTCTATTATCTTCCTTCGATGCCAAGAACCTGGAAAACGTAAACGTCTTCCACAAACCGCATGCAAACAAACCACTGTCGTCAAGCCAAAAGGTAAGGATGCAGCCCAAGCTCAAATCTAAGTTTGCCAAGCACAGTCTCCAAGACATAGAACAAGCACGATATCAAAGACATCAACGGAGATCGAAAACACAGAGCAAGCTCAACTCGAATATACCAAGCGCTGTTCGAAGGAAATAGAGCAAATGCAAATTACGGACGCCAAGCGCAAATCGAACGAAACAGTGCAAATGCAAATCACGGATGCCAAGTGCAAATCGAACGAAAACAGAGTAGCCACAAATCGCAGATGTCAACATTAATCGGAGGTACTAACTTTTGAAAATCATGCCACCTTATATAGCAATTTTTCCTTCACTGTTTGACGTCGGCGCTCTTCCAACGATGGCAACAAATCGGCGAAGGAAATCTTGTTTCTTCCGTCCCTTAAGGGTTGAAAGACCCTTTAATAATAATTAAAATAATAATAATAATTATTTTATTAATAATAAATTAAACTTGGACCTTTGACAAAGGTTTGAGTTAATTTAATTATTAATAATACACATGGACCTTTGCATTAAGTTAAGCTTGGTTTTAATAAAAACCCTTCATGAGTCCAAATGGTTTTAAGAAAAACCTTTAGCCTTGTCACCATGGTTTTAATAAAAACCCTTTATTCTTGACATCACACTCTTTTGAAATCAACACAAAAATGCCTTTTGACATCAATGACAATTTATACATTTGAGCAAAGGCAATGTACCCAAGGTACCCAAAATTGCCAACACAGACTTCATAAAATTTCTCATATGATTTAGGATCTTCAGAAGGTCCAATAGGAAACTAAAAAGAAGGCTATTAACAATTATGAGTAGGTTCATGTTTTGATTACTTCTATTTCTTCTTTGAAGACTTTTGGAAATATCAGAAAAGACATACGCATAATTTCTTCATATAACAGACTCTCCCACAGATGAATGCTGATATATAGTGTATTGCAGTAAGATATGGCTATAGTATTTTTGTTGATATTAGCTTCTATTCTTATGTATATTTAGTTATGGATGCTTTACTCCTGATCCACCTCATTTTGTATTTTAGCTGGTGGATAGTGCTAGCACCATAATATTGCAATGTTTTGGTTGAAGAATAAATACAATCTAGTTTTTTTCTCAAAAAAAAACTTTCTTATTTTCAAATAAATTTTACAATGAATTTTAGTTAGCTTGAGTATCACTATATATTGTGCATTCCAAAATAAAATGGTTTTCTATCTCAACTTGTGTTGCATAAAAGGTATGACTTGAGAGGGCTTAATAATGAAGGCTTTGAACGGATCATCTTCATATTCACTGCTACTAAACCCATGGCAATGACGTTCATTATGACCGAGTTGACCACAAACAAAACATTCTCTACCTTGTGAGCAATCAGCTGCAAAGTGACCGATCTTCCCACATCTGGTGCAAAACTTTATTAATATGGCCTATTCTCCACTGTTTGATTCATCTCTTGAATCTATTTCCATTCTTCTTCCCAAAACAGCAACATTGAGTTCATATTCATTTTCTTTCATGACCATGTGTGTTTTTCCCTTCTTGTGTCTTATGGTTTTGCTTTTGCCTTTCCTTGCCATTTGTGTTCTTGTAAGATCTTCCTTCAAGTTGTTAAACTTTCCGAAGGCACCGGCTCTGATACCAATTGAAGAACACAAGCTTATACTGAGAGGGGGGGGTGAACAGTATAAGACCTCTTTTTACTTTTTCCTTTATACTTCAAAACAGTAAAGCAATATACCCAAAGCAATATCAAAAAAATGCACAAAATCATCCACAAAGTGACACCAATTTTAACGTGGTTCACCCAAAATGCCTGGGCTACGTCCACAAAAATTTTCTCTAAAAGTTATCTCAAAGTTATTTGGGAAACCTTCCCAATTACAATGTTTATGAGCCTTGGCCCAAAGGAGACACCTTCCCCCAATCTAAATTTATGAGCCTTTGCTCAAAGGAGATACCTTCCCCTCTGCTCTGGAAATGATCCCTCAGAAGATCAACTGCCTCTACCTCTTGCCAGCATGTGGAACTCCTTTCCATCGAAGACCTCCTATCCTCAATGCTTAGCCTAAGAGACCTTTGCCTTCTATGATCACGTCCACAGCAGCTCAGCTACTTGTACCAAACACAGTCAGTCGGTCTAGTACAAGTCTTCCTCTGTCTGTCAGATCTGTCCAACTCTATGAAAAAATCAATCCTCTGCACACAAGCCTTCTCAAAGACTTGCCAAAACTGTCCTCAGGTTCTTCTCAAAGAACCAATACACCTCTGTCCTCAAGTTCTCTGATAGAACTATCAATCTCAGCTCACAAGTCCTCTGCTAGGACCTGTCCAAAACTGCTCACAAGTCCCCTCTAGAACCTGTTCAAATCTGCTCACAAGTCCCCACTGGAACCTGTCCAAAACCTCAGCAAGCTCACCAAGAAAAACTTGCTTAGTATGAACTCACAAAGAGAATTGTTAGAGACCCAATGTGATTCATAAACCTCATAGAAGCATAAAGAGAATTTTTAGAGACTCAATATGTTCTATACTTAACTCCAAATATCAATCTCAAATCTCATAGAAACATAAAGAGAATTGTTAGGGACCCAATATGTTCTATACTTAACTCCCAATCTCAAACTCAACTCAATCTCAACTTAAACTCAATCTCAAAAGAATAAGATATATGTAGTATGTTTTTATCAAGAATATGAAACACAACCCAACAATTGCCAACCATGCAATATCTCATATAACAATGATGCTTATATTATTTTTACCAACAACTAGGGTTTCATCATCTCAATGCAAGTAGAAAGACTTACTAACATAAACCCTAGTGCAAAAATGCTTCCTCTTACTCAACTAGAATTATGCATTCACCCAAAAATTCATCAATGACTTTAATGCATAACCAATCTTCAATATCCAGAAAATAATACCTAGTAGACAACCTTTTCACTCCAAACTTAATTTCAAAAAATATACCATAAACAACATACATGGAAGAAGTTGCCCATACCTTTACTTTGATGAAGAAGGAGAACTCAAAATCTGTCACAACACTAACTCTCAATTTGCCACTAATTAGAGTTAACAACTATACAATAATACACAATAATAAAGATCCAAATATAACACCTTATTTCTCCAACTTAGTAAAAACACCAAAGTACAATAACATACAAAGTAAAACTTCTTTACACCTTATTACTCCACATAAACATTAACCATCAATAAACCAATGTCAAAATAAAAAATGATACCTTAACCTTATACCTCCCGCGCAATCATAGCCACCATTCTTTGCACACCGCGACCAAAATGAAATTCCCAACGAAGAGAATCGAACTCGGCACCTCTGCCGTCTAGCATTTTTGCTTAAACACCACCACCGTTGGGTCACAAGTGCCCAACAAAATAAAATGCTGCTGCCCTCTCTTTTATCTTCCTTTGATGCCAAGAACCTGGAAAATGTAAACGTCTTCCACAAACCGCATGCAAACAAACCACTGTCGTCAAGCCAAAAGGTTAGGATGCAGCCCAAGCTCAAATATGAGTTTGCCAAGCACAGTCTCCAAGACACAGAACAAGCATGATATCAAAGACGTCAACGAAGATCAAAAACACAGAGCAAGCTCAACTCGAATATACCAAGCGCTGTTCAAAGGAAATAGAGCAAATGCAAATTGCGGACGCCAAGCGCAAATCGAACGAAAAAGTGCAAATGCAAATCACGAATGCCAAGCGCAAATCAAACGAAAACAGAGTAGCCACAAATCGCAGATGTCAACACTAATTAGAGGTACTAACTTTTAAAAATCATGCCACCTTATATAGCAATTTTTCCTTCACTGTTTGACGTCGGCGCTCTTCCAACGATGGCAACAAATCGGCGAAAGAAATCTTGTTTCTTCCTTCGCTTAAGGGTTGAAAGACCCTTTAATAATAATTAAAATAATAATAATAATTATTTTATTAATAATAAATTAAACTTGGACCTTTGACAAAGGTTTGAGTTAATTTAATTATTAATAATACACATGGACCTTTGCATTAAGTTAAGCTTGGTTTTAATAAAAACCCTTAATGAGTCCAAATGGTTTTAAGAAAAACCTTTAGCCTTGTCACCATGGTTTTAATAAAAACCCTTTATTCTTGACATCACACTCTTTTGAAATCAACACAAAAATGCCTTTTGACATCAATGACAACTTATACATTTGAGCAAAGGAAATGTACCCAAAATTGCCAACACAGACTTCATAAAATTTCTCATATGATTTAGGATCTTCAGAAGGTCCAATAGGAAACTAAAAAGAAGGCTATTAACAATTATGAGCAGGTTCATGTTTTGATTACTTCTATTTCTTCTTTGAAGACTTCTAGAAATATCAGGAAATACATACCCATAATTTCTTCATATAACAGACTCTCCCACAGATGAATGCTGATATATAGTGTATTGCAGTAAGATATAGCTATAGTATTTTTGTTGATATTAGCTTCTATTCTTATGTATATTTAGTTATGGATGCTTTACTCCTGATCCACCTCATTTTGTATTTTAGCTGGTGGATAGTGCTAGCACCATAATATTGCAATGTTTCAGTTGAAGAATAAATACAATCTAGTTTTTTTCTCAAAAAAAACTTTCTTATTTTCAAATAAATTTTACAATGAATTTTAGTTAGCTTGAGTATCACTATATGTTGTGCATTCCAAAATAAAATGGTTTTCTATCTCAACAACTTGTGTTGCATAAAAGGTATAACTTGAGAGGGCTTAATAATGAAGGCTTTGAAAGTTGTAAGCTTAATTTAGTGGTAAGGGCTTTGGCCTCTCTTTGGGAGGTCCAAGGTTCAACCCCTACTTAGTATGATGGGACCAGGACCCCTCATAAAAACTTGGGTAGATTCCTTTAAACAAAACTTAAAAAAATAATAATGAAGGCTTTGGAACTCCAAAAAGGAGGTCCAAGGTTTGAATCCAAAAGGAGGTAGAATTGTACACCATGTTTCGATGACTAAAGTATGGTTGGATAAACATCCTATATGAGGATCATTCCAATATGGCCTATAGCCTTGTGGATATTAAAAGCTACCTATATTTACCTTTACCTCTCATTCTTATTTTGGTATCTTCGATCTATATGTCAGTTGGAATAAAATTCGATGCATGGATTTCCTTCATGGCATTACAAATATCTTCTCCTAAAATGTGCCAAAACCTCTATAAAAATGGGTAGGAATTCGTCCAGTCCTAGAGCTTTGAGGCCCCCCATTGAGAACACTACCTCCATGATTTTCTCATCAGTGAACAGGGTACACAAAATAGAGTTTATTTCTACCAAAATAAAGCAGGTATATTTTAGATAAGTCTCCCTTCCATGAGTGGGTCCCTATCTTCAATGATACACAAGAGATTTATAAAATACCTAACTGCTTCATTCCTAATATCCTCAATATTCGTGAATACCATCCTATTGGCATAATGAATTTATCTAATCTTGTTATTGTTTATATACCTCAAGGTAGAGGTATGAAATTTGATTGTGTTTCTATCTCCTTCCCGAAGCCAGAGAGTTCTAGATTTTTGCCACTACAAAATTTCCTCCTCAGCTAGCGAGTTATGATATTTTGATAACAGTTCATTTTATATGATTTGATCCCTTTCCTCTACTTCACTTGATGCTACATCAGCATTGAACTCCTTTAATTGCTCAAATATCTTCTTTTTCATTTGGAATATGTCTCCAAAGATAAATTTGTTCCAAGTTTTAAGATTAGCATTGACAAATATTAACTTAGATGCCACTTGGAAAATCAAAGGACCAAAGAAATTTTGTGGCCACCAAGATTTAATTTTGACCTCCAAATTTAAGTGTTGCAACCACATCTCCTCAAATTTGAATGGCCTAGGAAATTTTTAGACTTGATTTTAGGCAAGGAGCAAAGGTGAGCGTCACCAAAAAAGGGGAGACCTTCCTTTTAAACCAAAAATCTATCTAGTATAATTTGAATGTTCTAGCTTCCCACCTGCCTATTAGTCTAGGTAAATTTGGATATTTTCAACTCTACATCCTTTGGATCCTTTCAATTCTATGTCCATCAAATTCTGGTTGTTCACAAAAGAAGCAAACTCTTCCATGCTTATAGAATTTACATCAGAGTGTTAGTCTTACAATGGCACTGAGAGGGGGGGTGAATCAGTGTAGTTCTTTAAACTTAAATTCATAGCTCTTAAAACTAAAATAATGAAACCTTAAAACCAGATAAAGCAAGTATCACAAGAGAACATCACACAACACAAGATTTAATGAGGTTCACCAATTTGGCTACTCCTCAAGAATGACTGCTTGGACTACCATCCAAATCCAGCCTTTGCAAAGCACCAACTTTACAATCAATTTACCAACACCCACTAGAAGGAGCACCAACCCCTTATTTATCTGCACCAATAGAAAGGAGCACCAACCCCTGATTTACCAGCACCTACTCGGAAGGAGCACCAACCCCTGATGCCAAGCTGCAACCTGGACTTCAATTTTGAATCTAGAAGTTTAACAAAAAAATACCTTCACTTTTACAAGACCCTGACTGGTCTATTGCTTACCCAATCTCTCTCACTATTTATGGAATAGACACATCTTCTGCGATCTACAGCCGCACTTTGCCTTCTTTGAGTCGCTTCTCTACGCACCCTCTATGCACTATCTTTGTACACTCTGCGCCCTTACAGCTGCACTTTGCGTTCGTCTTCACCCTTTGCACTCTCTGCGCCTTCTGCTTTCTCTATGCAATCACAACCGCACTTGGTTGAACTTCAACATTTTCGCTCTCTATGCACTTTGCTCTCTCTGCGCACTCACAGACGCACTTAGCACAATTTGACATGACTCTTCGCTCACTTTGCGCACTTCACCATCATCTCACCGCTTCTGCGCTCTTACGTCCACATTTCACACTTCGACATGCATTCGATGACTTATCCAACTACACTACAATTCTCCAAACAACCCTCCTTTTATAACAATATTTTCATGATGAAAACCCTAATCTTAGTCGTCTTGCATAACAAATGTAAACCCTAATCTTAGTCGACTGTCATCGGTCTTAGTCGGCTTCAACTCATGAAGATATTCGATAATTCCACCGCTCAAATATTTCATTCGATAACAGTCCTTGTAGCCGTCGCACTAACTTTTGTTCACTCTTCATATTTTAGCTACATGAATTCACTCTATATCCCCCTCGTAAATGATGTTAGAGATGTCGGTCCACTATCATACTTCTCATTTCAGTTGGGTTCTTCTTCTTGTATTGCGCACATACGACCTATCACGAAATCATGACATTTTTGCCTTTGTAGCTTCTTTTGTTGTTGTTGCCATGAAAATACATGTCACGATATCGCGACACTTTTTCTTTCTCTCTCTTTCTCCTTGCTTTGGACCATGAAAATGCTACATGTCGCGATATCGTGACACTTTTTCTCCTTGCTCTTTCTCTTTGCATCGGACCTGAAAATACATGTCACGATATCGCGACACTTTTTCTCCTTGCTCTTTCTCTTAGCTTTGGCCCACGAAAATACATGTCGTGATATCGTGACACTTTTCCTCCTTGCTTTCTCTTAGCTTTTCTTAAAATCACATTTCTTGATATCGCGACACTTTTTTCTTCTTTTTTTGAATGATGAACTTTCTTTCTTCTCTTACTTTGTCATGAAAATGCATGTCATGTCATGAAATGTGAACATTCTTTCTCTCTTTCTTTTGTCATGAAAATGTGACATGTCACGAAATCGTGACACTTTTCCAACTTACTTTCTCTCTCCTATTTTAGTCGTGAAAATGCGACATGTCATGAAATCATGACACTTTTCCAACTTACTTTCTCTCTCCTATTTTAGTCACGAAAATGCGACATGTCATGAAATCATGACACTTTTCTTACTTGTTCTCTTTCTTCGAACTTGTCGTGAAATCGTGACACTTCTTCCTGCTTTCTCTTTCTCTTCCAACATGTCACGAAATCGTGACAGTTTTTCCACTTGCCTTTTTCTCTTCCAACATGTCATGAAATCGTGACAGTTTTTCTTCTTTGTCATTTTCCTTTCAACTTGTCACGAAATCGTGACATTTTTCTACTTCTTTTTCTCTTCCAACATGTCACGAAATCATGACAGTTTTTCCACTTGCTTTTTCTCTTCCAACATGTCACGAAATCATGACAGTTTTTCCTTCTTTTTCTCTCTTCCAACATGTCGCGAAATCGTGACAGTTTTTCCTGTTTTCTCTCTCTTCCAACATGTCACGAAATCGTGACAGTTTTTCTGCTTTTCTCTCTCTTCCAACATGTCGCGAAATCATGACAGTTTTTCTTGCCTGCTGTATATGTCGCGATATCGTGACACTTTTCTTACTTGTCTTTTTCTTTGATCTTTTGCATATGGGCCACTTCGGTCTTCTTGGAAAATCACTGTACATACTCTGAATAACCTTTGAACTCCTGTCCACTGCATCTGAATAGCTTTTGAACTTCTGTCCACTGCATCAACCGATCTATCTGACTGTGTTGACAACAATGACAATACTTTTGCTGCACCTTGCTCAACAATCTCCCCCTTTGGAATTGTTGGCAACACATGTGCAATTTCCTGTAACTCTTCTCCCCCTTTGACAATAATACCAAAGGGCTACTGCAGACTCCCCCTGAGTCCATGCACAACATTCTCAGGCAAAATTTATTACACTTAGCAAAAATCATGAACATGAGCAAAAAGATAATCAAATACTTAAATGCTCCCCCTGAGAATGTGATCCTTGTAGCTAGTCAATTCTTGGGAAGTGTGACCACTCCCAATTTATTGTGAAGGTACTCAAAAACTTCCTTGGGCAATGGTTTTGTGAAGATATCTGCTACTTGCTCTGTAGTTGGAACAAAATCCAACTTAACCTCACCTTCCGCAACTTTCTCCTTCAAAAAGTGATACCGATAGCAATGTGTTTTGTGCGTAGAATGCATAACCGAATTCTTGGAGATGTTAATGGCAGGTGTTATCACACTTAACTGATATTGGCTCACTCAAGTTAATACCAAGATCTTTCAGGTTTGTTTCATCCATAATACCTACGTACAACATGTTGTCTCGCAATATATTCTGCCTCTATTGTCGATAAAGAAACTGACTCTTGTTTCTTACTGTGCCACACGACCAACCTGTCTCCAAGATAGAATGCACCTCCATTGGTACTCTTTCTATCATCTACACATCCTACCCAATCTACATCTGAATACGAAATAAGGGTGAAGTCTTTACCTTTCGGATACCATAACCCATACTCCATAGTACCCTTGAGGTACCGAAGAATCCTCTTCACTACTGTCACATGAGTCTCCTTGGGATTAGCCTGAAATCATGCTACCATGCATACTGCCTACAAAATATCTAGTCTGGTAGCTGTCGAGTACGATAAGCTCCCAATCATAGATCTGTACATGGTTTGATCAACAGGTGGAGATTTGTCATCCTTGCTCAACTTGCAACCGTCATGGGAGGTTGGTTTTAATTTCTTTTGTGAACTTTTTTTTGATTAACTTCGAGGAAATAGAAAGTTCACCAATCATTGACATTTTAAATTCTTTCTCGCATCTTATTTGCTAAATCTTTACACGACTCATCTTTGTTGTTGCCAAATATGATATCATCTTTCTTAAACCTTTGTTGAGTGAGATAGTTGTCTAGCTTTGCATACCATGCTCGGGGTGCCTGTTTCAAGCCATATATCTTCAACTTACAAACCAAGTTGGGATCATCACCAAGTTGGAAACCATCTAGCTGCTCAATATAAACCTCTTCTTCAAGCTTCCCATTCAAAAACGCTGATTTCACATCTGTCAAAAAAATTGTCAAGTGACTCACACTTGTACCAACTTTTGTCCAACATTGTACTCGACACTGCAATTTTACTGCCAACTCTGTGCAAGCATCAAACACTGTACCACAACACCAACCAAATCCCTTTTTACATTTTCAACTTGGTCTATGTTTTCTACAGTCACCGCTGGTCACACCTTACTTTCAATTGTTCGAATCAGGAGACAACATTTTGTCAAACACTTCACGGCCAACTATAGTGCACCTTACTCAAACTCATACTTCTGGACCTCGGATAGGTATGATTCACAAAGCAAAGTTGCTCATCTTGATGAGCTAAACATGAATCAATAATCAGACTTCAATATTTTTCACCACAACATCATAATAGATCTAACAATCTTCATGTCAATGTGTAGTTCAAATACACACTGCTTTTATCGAAACACATATATGCGGCTAGGGCAACATTCTTTCACTAACCAAATTATCTGAACTGTTATAATCCTTAACTTTGGACAGTGGCAGTAAGAACCATCACCAGTACAACAATGACATATAGCAATACTACCAATAATGACAACTCTCAATTTAATCACCACCCTTCACGACACTTCCACAAACAACTACATGAACTGAAAACACACTTCGACAACTATACGACAACTTCCCTGACTACTTGCCTTTCATCCTCAGGTAATCAAACAAATACATAGGAGCATTAAAATGAAACTTCAAGATTGCTCCCCCTGAGGATGTGCTACCTAGAGTTGCTTAGTGCAATAGCGGAGTAGTCTCCTTCAGTCCAAGGAGACACGATTTCCTTTCTTCTATCTTTCTCCAAACTTTCTTGAACTCGGGCTTGGATTTTTCAACTACATCCCTGTTTTGCACCTTTTTGTGAACTCGAACATTTCTCTTGTGTGGTTGTCTCTTGTGCATCCTTGATGAATGATTATTTTCCTTTCTTTTATGTACATGATTTATTCCTTGTCTGTGTTGCGTTCTTTGCGTCTGATGAAATCTATAGTTTTGCCTTAGATTAGATACAAAAGTGCTTGGACAAAACCTTGCTATGTGCCCATGACCATTACATTGAAAACATTGTACATAGTGTTCACTCAAAAATGCAGATGTATTTCTACCAACATAACTCTTTGATTTATTATTCAATCCACAATAAATTGCCTTGTGACCATACTGGTTGCATCTGAAACAATAGCCATTAAAAGTATTATTATGAATAGAGTGAGAGTGATAGAACCTCTTTTGTTGTGGTTGCTTTGTTGTAGATCTCCTTTGATATTTTCTTCCTTTTGAAGATTCAACTTCAAACTTTTCTTGCTTCGATCCTTCAACAGTGAACTTCTTCTTCTATAGAGTTGGAAGATGAAGGTTGTTCAGCTTCATATCCAAGACCACGCTTATCCGTGGAGCTTCTTTGTTGGCTTATCATTTTATCTAGCAACTCTGTGCTCTTCTCGAATTTGAGATTTGTATTGGCCTCTTCTAGTTGTTTCTTCAATAAAACAATCTCTTCCTCTTGTTTGCAGCAACCAATCTCTTTCTCATTGATCTGTGACTTGAGAGTTTCTTCAATCCTTTTGAATTCTTCTACCTGTACTTTCAAATTGGTTATTATTTCATTTGCATCCTCAAGCTTTCTTGAGATTTCCTTATTCCTTTTTCTTTCTATCTTCAATTCATCTAGAGCTGCAATTAGTTCCTCTTTCAAATTTATTTTTGCATCAATTTCTTCTTCATCACATTCTTGTTCTTTTTTTGTTTCTTCTTCGAGTGTCATGAAAAGACCTCCACCTGTTTCCTTTTTAGAATCATCCTCTAGGACTTCATTAACTCTCAGCATATATGCCTCTATGTTCTCATCGTCATTCAACTTTAAAGCTTCGAACTGAGCTTGATGTGTTTGTAACTTGGCCTCCTTGATCTCATCGTCTCCTTCATGAATACTCCTCAGTTTGTCCCATATTTCTTTTGCCATTTTACAACTCATGATCTTTACCAGTTCACTATCTACTAATCTGCACCTGATAGCATTCTTTGCTTTTGAGTCATTCTCAAATAGATTCTTATCGATAGCATCGGTTGGAGGAGTGATGGGTATTGTGTATTCACTGTCTACTGAATCCCAGATGTCGTATCCCAAAGCACAAAGATATGTCTGCATCCTGATTCTCCAGACCGCGTAATTAGTTTCGTCAAACAAAGGTGCTTTGTTTGATGAGAAGTCTTCACCACCTTTTTTGGTCTCTCTTCTTCCCCCAGGAAAAATGAGATGCCCTTTTGGAGGAGGATCTATTCTTCTTACCCATTGCGTACTAATCCAAGATCAACCTAGCTGATTTAGCTTGAGAAGGGAACTTGGCTCTGATACCAATTGTTAGTCTTACAATGGCATTGAGAGGGGGGGTGAATCAGTGTAGTTCTTTAAACTTAAATTCATAGCTCTTAAAACTAAAATAATGAAACCTTAAAACCAGATAAAGCAAGTATCACAAGAGAACATCACACAACACAAGATTTAACGAGGTTCACCAATTTGGCTACTCCTCAAGAATGACTGCTTGGACTACCATCCAAATCCAGCCTTTGCAAAGCACCAACTTTACAATCAATTTACCAGCACCCACTGGAAGGAGCACCAACCCCTTATTTATCTGCACCAACAAAAAGGAGCACCAACCCCTGATTTACCAGCACCTACTGGAAGGAGCACCAACCCCTGATGCCAAGCTGCAACTTGGACTTCAATTTTGAATCTAGAAGTTTAACAAAAAAATACCTTCGCTTTTACAAGACCTTGACTGGTCTATTGCTTACCCAATCTCTCTCTTTTATGAAAGACCTCTTCTATGATCTATGCTTCGCCTTCTTTGAGTCACTTCTCTATGCACCCTCTACGCTTGTCTTCGTACACTCTTGCCCTTACCTGCACTTTGCGTTCGTCTTCACCCTTTGCACTCTCTCGCCTTCTCTTTCTCTACGCAATCATTTCGACTTCAACCTTTTCTCTCTCACTTTGCTCTCTCTGTGCACTCACGACACTTAGGACAATTTGACATGACTCTTCGCTCACTTTGCACACTTCACCATCATCTCACCGCTTCTACGCTTTCTACGCTCTTACGACCACATTTCACACTTTGACATGCATTCGATGACTTATTCAACTACTCACAATTCTCCAAATAACCCTCCTTTTATAATAATATTTTCATGATGAAAACCCTAATCTTAGTCGGCTTGCATAACAAATGTAAACCCTAATCTTAGTCAGCTATCATCGGTCTTAGTCGGCTTCAACTCATGAAGATATTCGATAATTCCACCGCTCGAAGATTTCATTCGGTAACAGTCCTGTAGCCACTACACTAAATTTTGTTCACTCTTCATATTTTAGCTACATGAATTCACTCGTATCCCTGTAAATGTTATAGAGATGTCGGTCCATTGTCATACTTCTCATTTTAGTTGGGTTCTTCTTCTTGACTTGCGCATATACGACCTATCGTGAAATCATGACATTTCTACCTCTGTAGCTTCTTTTGTTGCTATTGCTGAAAAATACATGTCACGATATCGTGACACTTTTTCTTTCTCTCTTTCTCCTTGCTTTGGACCACAAAAATGCTACATGTCGTGATATCATGACACTTTTTCTCCTTGCTCTTTCTCTTTGCATCGGAACACGAAAAAGATACAATGTCACGATATCGCGACACTTTTTCTCCTTGCTCTTTCTCTTAGCTTTGGCCCATGAAAATACAACATGTCGTGATATCGTGACACTTTTACCTCCTTACTCTTTCTCTATTCTTTGTCCAGAATGACATGTCATGATATCCAGAGACTTTACTTTTTTTCTTATGTCGCGATATCGTGACACTTCTCTTGTCTTTGCTTTTGTCAAATGACACTTTTTCCTTCTTTCTCTTGTTGTCATGAAATCGTGACATTCGCTTTTTGTCATGAAATCATGACACTTTTCTCTTTGCTTTTTCTTTTGTCATGAAAATCATGACATTTCTTTCTTCTCTTCTTTTTGTGAAATGTGACATTTTTCTCTTTTGTCATGAAATCGTGACACTTTTCCAACTTACTATCTCTCTTTTGGTGCAATGACATGTCACAAAATCGTGACACTTTTCCAACTTACTTTCTCTCTCCTATTTTAGTCACGAAAATGCGACATGTCGTGAAATCGTGACACTTTTCTTACTTGTTCTCTTTCTTCGAACTTGTCGTGAAATCGTGACACTTTTTCCTGCTTTCTCTTTCTCTTCCAACATGTCATGAAATCATGACAGTTTTTCCACTTGCCTTTTCTCTTCCAACATGTCGTGAAATCGTGACGTTTTCTTCTTTCTTTCTCTTCGAACATGTCGTGAAATCGTGACTGTTTTCCTTCCTTTTTCTTCCAACATGTCACGAAATCGTGACAGTTTTTCCACTTGCCTTTTTCTCTTCCAACATGTCACGAAATCGCGACAGTTTTTCCTGCTTTTTCTCTCTCTTCCAACATGTCATGAAATCATGACAGTTTTTCCTGCTTTTTCTCTCTCTTCCAACATGTCGCGAAATCACGACAGTTTTTCCTGCTTTTTCTCTCTCTTCCAACATGTCGCGAAATCATGACAGTTTTTCTTGCCTGCTGTATATGTCATGATATCGTGACACTTTTCTTACTTGTCTTTTTCTTTGATCTTTTGCATATGGGCCACTTCGGTCTTCTTGGAAAATCATTGTACATACTCTGAATAACCTTTGAACTCCTGTCTTCTGCATCTGAATAGCTTTTGAACTTCCTTCCACTGCATCAACCGATCTATCTGATTGTGTTGACAACAATGACAATACTGTTGCTGCACCTTGCTCAACAATCTCCCCCTTTGGAATTGTTGGCAACACATGTGCAATTTCCTGTAACTCTTCTCCCCCTTTGACAATAATACCAAAGGGCTACTGCAGACTCCCCTTGAGTCCATGCACAACATTCTCGGGCAAAATTTATTACACTTAGCAAAAATCATGAACATGAGCAAAAAGATAATCAAATACTTAAATGCTCCCCTTGAGAATGTGATCCCTGTAGCTAGTCAATTCTTGGGAAGTGTGACCACTCCCAATTTATTGTGAAGGTACTCAAAAACTTCCTTGGGCAATGGTTTTGTGAAGATATCTGCTACTTGCTCTGTAGTTGGAACAAAATCCAACTTAACCTCACCTTTCGCAACTTTCTCCTTCAAAAAGTGATACCTGATAGCAATGTGTTTTGTGCGTGAATGCATAACCGAATTCTTGGAGATGTTAATGGCACTAGTGTTATCACACTTAACTGATATTGGCTCACTAAAGCTAATACCAAGATCTTTCAAGGTTTGTTTCATCCACAATACCTACGTACAACATGTTGTCGTTGCAATATATTCTGCCTCTATTGTCGATAAAGAAACTGACTCTTGTTTCTTACTTGTGCCATGCGACCAATCTGTCTCCAAGATAGAATGCACCTCCACTGGTACTCTTTTTGTCATCTACACATCCTGCCCAATCTGCATCTGAATACGAAATAAGGGTGAAGTCTTTACCTTTCGGATACCATAACCCATACTCCATAGTACCCTTGAGGTACCGAAGAATCCTCTTCACTACTGTCACATGAGTCTCCTTGGGATTAGCCTGAAATCGTGCTACCATGCATACTGCCTACAAAATATCTGGTCTGGTAGCTATCAGGTACAATAAGCTCCCAATCATAGATCTGTACATGGTTTGATCAACAGGTGGAGATTTGTCATCCTTGCTCAACTTGCAACCTTGGGGTGCTAGGCTTACATCCTCCATTGTGAACTTTTAACACTCTCTTTCACATATTTAACTTGAGAAATAAATTGCCCTTCTTATTTTGATTAACTTGCAACCGAATCGAAAGTTCACCAATCATTGACATTTCAAATTCCTTCTCGCATCTTATTTGCTAAATCTTTACACGACTCATCTTTGTTGCCAAATATGATATCATCTTTCTTAAACCCTTGTTGAGTGAGATAGTTGTCTAGATTTGCATACCATGCTCGGGGTGCCTGTTTCAAGCCATATATCTTCAACTTACAAACCAAGTTGGGATCATCACCAAGTTGGAAACCATCTGGCTGCTCAATATAAACCTCTTCTTCAAGCTTCCCATTCAAAAACGCTGATTTCACATCTATCAAAAAAATTGTCAAGTGACTCACACTTGTACCAACTTTTGTCCAACATTGTACCGACATTGCAATTTTACTGCCAACTCTGTGCAAGCATCAAACATTGTACCACAACACCAACCAAATCCCTTTTTACATTTTCAACTTGGTCTATGTTTTCTATAGTCACCGTTGGTCACACCTTACTTTCAATTGTTCGAATCAGGAGACAACATTTTGTCAAACACTTCACGGCCAACTATAGTGCACCTTACTCAAACTCATACTTCTGGACCTCGGATAGGTATGATTCACAAAGCAAAGTTGCTCATCTTGATGAGCTAAACATGAATCAATAATCAGACTTCAATATTTTTCACCACAGCATCATAATAGATCTAACAATCTTCACGTCAATGTGTAGTTCAAATACACACTACTTTTATCGAAACACATATATGCGGCTAGGGCAACATTCTTTCACTAACCAAATTATTTGAACTGTTATAATCCTTAACTTTGGACAGTGGTAGTAAGAACCATCACCAGTACAACAATGACATATAGCAATACTACCAATAATGACAACTCTCAATTTAATCACCACCCTTCACGGCACTTCCACAAACAACTACATGAACTGAAAACACACTTCGACAACTATACGACAACTTCCCCGACTACTTGCCTTTCATCCTCAGGTAATCAAACAAATACATAGGAGCATTAAAATGAAACTTCAAGATTGCTCCCCCCGAGGATGTGCTACCTGGAGTTGCTTAGTGCAATAGCGGAGTAGTCTCCTTCAATCCAAGGAGACACGATTTCCTTTCTTCTATCTTTCTCCAAACTTTCTTGAACTCGGGCTTGGATTTTTCAACTACATCCCTGTTTTGCACCTTTTCATGAACTCGAACATTTCTCTTGTGTGGTTGTCTCTTGTGCATCCTTGATGAATGATTATTTTCCTTTCTTTTATGTACATGATTTATTCCCTGTCTATGTTGCGTTCTTTGCGTCTGATGAAATCTATTGTTTTGCCTTAGATTAGATACAAAAGTGCTTGGACAAAACCTTGCTATGTGCCCATGACCATTACATTGAAAACATTGTACATAGTGTTCACTCAAAAATGCAGATGTATTTCTACCAGCATAACTCTTTGATTTATTATTCAATCCACAATAAATTGCCTTGTGACCATATTGGTTGCATCTGAAACAATAGCCATTAAAAGTATTATTATGAATAGAGTGAGAGTGATAGAACCTCTTTTGTTGTGGTTGCTTTGCTGTAGATCTCCTTTGATATTTTCTTCCTTTTGAAGATTCAGCTTCAAACTTTTCTTGCTTCGATCCTTCAACAGTGAACTTCTTCTTCTCTGCAGAGTTGGAAGATGAAGGTTGTTCAGCTTCATATCCAAGACCACGCTTATCCGTGGAGCTTCTTTGTTGGCTTATCATTTTATCTAGCAACTTTGTGCTCTTCTCAAATTTGAGATTTGTATTGGCCTCTTCTAGTTGTTTCTTCAATAAAACAATCTCTTCCTCTTGTTTGCAACAACCAATCTCTTTCTCATTGATCTGTGACCTGAGAGTTTCTTCAATCCTTTTGAATTCTTCTACTCGTACTTTCAAACTGGTTATTATTTCATTTGCATCCTCAAGCTTTCTTGAGATTTCCTTATTCCTTTTTCTTTCTATCTTCAATTCATCCAGAGCTGCAATTAGTTCCTCTTTCAAATTTATTTCTGCATCAATTTCTTCTTCATCACATTCCTGTTCTTTTTCTGTTTCTTCTTCGAGTGTCATGAAAAGACCTCCACCTGTTTCTTTTTTAGAATCATCCTCTAGGACTTCATTAACTCTCAGCATATATGCCTCTATGTTCTCATCGTCATTCAACTTTAAAGCTTCGAACTGAGCTTGATGTGTTTGTAACTTGGCCTCCTTGATTTAATTTTGACCTCCAAATTTAAGTGTTGCAACCACATCTCCTCAAATTTGAATGGCCTACAAAATTTTTAGACTTGATTTTAGGCAAGGAGCAAAGGTGAGCGTCACCAAAAAATGGGGGACCTTCCTTTTAAACCAAAAATATATCTAGTCTAATTTGAATGTTCTAGCTTCCCACCTGCCTGTTAGTCCAGGTAAATTTGGATCTTTTCAACTCTACATCCTTTGGATCCTTTCAATTCTATGTCCATCAAATTCTGGTTGTTCACAAAAGAAGCAAACTCTTCCATGCTTATAGAATTTACATCAGAGCCCCCTTTCTTATCAAAGTGATAGAGTAGGGAATTAAAATCCCCTGTAAGAACCTAGACCTCATCCTTGAATAAGCCACTCATGGCACTCAGTGAATCCCAAAGAATCACCTTATTTAGACCAGTGTTAGGATCATAATGTTAGAGGATATCCACTTAAATCCTAAATTTTTGTAGCAAAAAGGAATATTTATCACCCTTTAAAATATAAGAAGTACAAAACTATCAAATTTTATGGGATCCCAAAGGCATAGAAGACCTCCCAAAGCCCCAATAGCAAAATTTACTGTGAACTCAGCTTCCTTCCAGATGATGTCCTTGGTAATTTCCGCATTGGTCCTGTCCATTTTGGTTTCCTAGATAAATATAATATTCGAATCAACTTCTATTATGATAGATGCCAAAATCCTCTTCTTTGTAGGCCCATTTAGGCCTCTTATATTCCAAGAGAGCATCTTCATTTGTATAGTTTGGGAAATTTTCCCCCATTCGAGGATTGGGGGGTCCAAAAAATGATTCTAGATTGAGCTGTTTATATTTATTATCCTTCTCTTTCTCAAATTTAAGCTAATTTTGAATTCCATCAGCGATATCTGATTCTGCTTCTTTGAACCTTATCATCTTGTTTGAGGGTTTACCAAGCTTTCAAATAGTCCCCACATCCATTTAATTTTTTTTCAAACTTCTAGTTTTTGGTTTGGAATTTGAAATTCTTGAAGATCTTGCTCTCATACATAGGGATTTTTTCAAGTCAAGCAGAGTTGGAGACTTTAGTTTTTGAATCGTAAGTTCAGAAGCCTTTCGAGAAGAACTGAGTTCCTCATGGACCACAAGTTCAGTAGCCTTCTAGGGAGAACTAAGTTCCTCCAAAATTGGATCTTGAGAAGCCAAACATTGGTAGGAATTGTGAATAAGTTTTGATGGAATACAGGTCTTGGTTTCTAGGGTCGTCAACTTGATAGGGCTACCCTCCGGGGCCTAGACCACCACCTCACCAGACTTAGACACATTAATTGGGATGATTTGATCCACAATATTATCTCCCATTTTTAGCTCATTTAGACTTGGCTTAGATTATCTTGTTCTAGAAGGAACCATTTGTTCCTAGGTCTTTTCAACTAGCTTTTTTGACCTGTTCTTCTATGGAGCTCCACTACCAAAAGCTTTATGAGGGTAAGAATCCATCACATACCTGAATATTTGACATAAAAAACACCTAATGGGTCGATTATCATACACTATCTACTGTAGCCAGGGACCTTGCTTGGAGATAAGTTCAATGTGGACCAATAGCTCAATCTATGGGTCTGCTATTATGCACATCCTAGCAAATATCATCCTAGACTTGGATCTGGTGGTCGAGTCAATAAGAACTAGTTCTCCAATGGCTTTGGCTATACCCCTTAGGATATCTTCATGCCATAAATGAAATGACAAATCAGGTAGGCAAACCCAAAGGGGTGCCAAATTAATATTTTGAGTCATGGGGTTGAATTTTGAACCCCATTTTGTAAAAGAAGCTCTCATTTACCAAAAAATATGGGCCTTCCCTAAGAATCAATTTTGAGTCCTCCTTGTATCTCAACTTGATAAGAAAGCATTGAAGAAATCCATAATATCAAGGGAGCCCAAGGGTTTCCATTTAAATAGATCCCACTGCCAAATAGAATTGAGGTCTGGTCGGGTTACCTGAAACTTCCCAACTAGGTTCTATGAGATTTCAACCATGGTAGCACCCACCAACTCATATAGAATGATAAGTTTATTACTGATCAGAGAAATGTTGAAAAGAGGTTTCGAGGCTTGAGAAAATAAACTCCTAGCAATAACTGCATTGAAAGAAGACTCACCTAGGGCTGTCAACTTGATAGGACTACCCTCTGGGGCCTAGACCACCACCTCACCAAACTCAGACACATTAATTGGGATGATTTGATTCACAATATTATCTCCCATTTTTAGCTCATTTAGACTTGGCTTAGATTATCTTGTTCTAGAAGGAACCATTTGTTCCTAGGTCTTTTCAACTAGCTTTTTTGACCTGTTCTTTTATGGAGCTCCACTACCAAAAGCTTTATGAGGGTAATAATCCATCACATACCTGAATATTTGACATAAAAAACACCTAATGGGTCGATTATCATACACTATCTACTGTAGCCAGGGACCTTGCTTGGAGATAAGTTCAATGTGGACCAATAGCTCAATCTATGGGTCTGCTTTTATGCACATCCTAGCAAATATCATCCTAGACTTGGATCTGGTGGTCGAGTCAATAAGAACCAGTTCTTAAATGGCTTTGGCTATACCCCTTAGGATATCTTCATGCTATAAATGAAATGACAAATCAGGTAGGCAAACGCAAAGGGGTGCCAGATTAATATTTTGAGTCATGGGGTTGAAGTTTGAACCCCATTTTGTAAAAGAAGCTCTCATTTACCAAAAAATATGGGCCTTCCCTAAGAATCAATTTTGAGTCCTCCTTGTATCTCAACTTGATAAGAAAGCATTGAAGAAATCCATAATATCAAGGGAGCCCAAGGGTTTCCATTTAAATAGATCCCACAGCCAAATAGAATTGAGGTCTGGTCGGGTTACCTGAAACTTCCCAACTAGGTTCTATGAGATTTCAACCATGGTAGCACCCACCAACTCATCTAGAATGATAAGTTTATTACTGATCAGAGAAATGTTGAAAAGAGGTTTCGAGGCTTGAGAAAATAAACTCCTAGCAATAACTGCATTGAAAGAAGACTCACCTAGGTCAAATGGATGATCACTTCTTGGGGACCCTTTCACGAGTTCATCACAAGATATTTCCAAATCCACTAACTTTGTAGCTCCAAAAATCCCATGGGAGGGTCCCAAAAGGACCACTTGCTTTGAATGATTGTTAGCTTTCTCGAGCTCACCACCCGCTTGTAAATCACCCTCGTAACTACCACCAAAACTATCTTGACTGCCAACCTTCCCAAGCACCCCATTCGTTTATGAATTGACATTAAAACTACCAATGAGAAAACCATAGAGACTGCCACCCTGATCGGTACCATTGCAAATCGGATTCTACAAACCACCCTCCACCTTACTCTTAAACACCCGACCACCCTACACACTCACCTTATCACCTGTGTTCATGTTCAAAAACCTCAAGTTTTATATGTTGAACAAAGTATATTGAAAGTGTTTATAATTTTCATGTTTGCTATGAAATCTTGCAAAAACCCTAGTCTTCAACCCAAAAATGAAATCCTGCAAAAAACTTAGTCTTAAATCTATAACTTCCTCCTGCAAAAATCTTAGTCTTAAACCCATAAATGAAATCCTACAAAAACCCTAGTCTTCCACCCAAAAATAAAATCTTGCAAAAGCCCTATTCTTCAGCCTACAACCTCATCCTATTGTTCGCTGTAAAACATTGAAAAACCCTAGTCTTTAGCCTATAAATGTTGTTCACTTTGAAATCTTGCAAAAATCCTAGTCTTCAACTCGTAAATGAAATTCTACAAAAACCTTTCATTTCATCCTAAGAATTTTAATTTACAATTTCCTCTTGTTGTTCACTGTAAAACCATTATCCAATAATTTAAACAACGTCCTCCTTGCAAAACCCTAAACTTCAGTCTATAAATGTTGTTCACTTTGAAATCCTGTAGAAACCCTAGTCTTCAATCCGTAAATGAAATCCTGCAAAAATCATAGTCTTCAACCTGTAACTTCCTCCTGCAAAATCCTTCCATTTCATCCTAAGAATTTTAATCTACAACTTCCTCCTGTTTTTCATTGTAAAACCCTTATCCAATAATTTAAACTATAACTTCCTCCTTGCAAAACCCTAGTATCTAGCCTATAAATGTTGTTCACTCTAAAATCCTATAGAAACCCTAGTCTTCAACCCGTAAAAGAAATCCTACAAAAAAAAATAGTCTTCAACCTATAACTTCCTCCTATAAAAACCTTCCATTTCATCCTAAGAATTTTAATCTACATAAGATATTTATATATTATAGAATACTTATTTACAGTAATATATATATGTGGTATCAAAAGGTAAGAGCTCAATTGGTTAAATACATAGAATTTATTGGGTAGTTGGCCCTCTTTATTTATAATTGGTCATTGTGATGATGGAATTTCGTTTCAATTTAATACCTAATACTTATTTCTTGATATAAGTTATTTTATATGAAATGTATATATTATTAAATATTTATTTGCAGTATACTCTATATCTATAACTATATCTATCTATATATGTATAGAGAAAACAAGCTATTTTTCACATAATATATCACAATTAAATATCTCACATGATGACATACACTAGTATTCAAACCACTGAATAAAATTGCTATATATTCCTATGGACCACACTTTGTATTCTAGTATCAATGAAATACTGAAATTTTCATTACATACATCTCATATGCTTGCTCTACATATAGCCTTTACAAAGACTCTTGATATTTCAACTTCAACAAACTATTCATCTCCTTGAACATCCAGGAGATATGACTCTTCATAATTTTCATAAGAGAAATATATATTTTTGACTCTCTAATGATGATAGCCTCTAATGATTACAAAATCTAAATATTTACAATATTTTTTCACACCACATATTTACAAAGTATATACAAAAATATTTACAAGGTTATTTCAATGTACTTGCAAGGTACAAAATAATGGAAGACTTTAACACCCCCCATATTATATTATTTGGTATACTTTCAATATTTTATTCTGGTCTTGGTCTTCCTACTCTAACTATGGTAATGAATTTAGCTCTTGTATTATTTTTGATTCAGGTAGATCTTGTTGTGTATAGATGATCACAAAATAATTCAAACTTATTTCATTCAAGTGCCTTTGCAAAAATATCTACATGTTGATCTTCAGTAGAAACATTTTATTTGAATATTATGATTCTGAATATGATCAAGAATAAAGTGACTTTGAGCTTCAATATGTTTAGTTCTTTCATTAAATACAATATTTGTAATTAGTTATTGAACTCCATGATTATCATAATTTAATATTGTAGGATTTTTTTTATCTCTATATCTGATAGAATGTGGTGTAACCATAGTGCCTCAGATATAACATCTCTTGTGGTATGATATTCTGCTTATATGGAAGAAAGTGCTATTGCATATTTTTTATCGTGCCATGAAATAGATCCTGATCCAGGATGAAATACATAACATGATGTTGATTTTCTATCTCTGTTGAACCTATGTAGTATGAGTCTAAATACCCCTATAAATAGAAGTTATATTTTTTCTTATACTCTAAACCATATTTAATAGTATTGTTGACATAACATAGTATCCTTTTTGTAGTTTTATTGTGGCTTTCTTTAGGATCTTGCATAAATTTGGAAAGATAATTTACAATAAAATATTTGTTCTAGTAATTTTTAAATTATAGAAGACTCCAATCAGTTGACGATACAAGTATCAGATCCTTGAGTTGATTTATCATATTTTGATAATCGTAGTCCTTGTTCTATGGGAGTTTCTTTAGGTTTGTAGTCTATCATTTTACATTTTTAAGTAATGTTCTTGCATATTTAATTTGAGTGTGTGATACTATCATTTTTTGCCAAATTTCTAAACCAAGACAATATTTTAAAAGTCCTAAATCCGTCTTTTCAAATTCCTTTACCAAAGAATTTTTCACATTGTCTATCAAATTTTATGAACTTCCCATAATTACTAGATCAACATATACTACAAGAGCCACCATGTTAGATCCAATTTTTTAAATATTAAGGTTTGAATCAAAGGCACTTCTTTTATAACCATGTCATAGAAGATGGTCATTGATTTGGATATAACATGCTCTAGGGCTTATTTCAAACCATATAGTGATTTTTTTAAATTTATAAACCTTCTATTTCTGTCCCTTAGCAAGAGATCCTTCTAGTTGAGTCATGTATACTTCCTCTTCAAGATCATTAAGAAATGAACTTTTGACATCCATATGATATATTTTCCATTCAAGCTGAGCTGTTAGTGCACAAATTGTATGAATGGTAGTCATTTTTATTGTAGGTGCAAATGTTTCTTCATAATCAATCCCTTATGTTTGAGAAAAATATTTTACAACTAGAAGTGCCTTATATATGTAAATGGAGCTATCTGCATTGTACTTGTAAATCCATTTGTAGCCTATAGTTTTTTTACCTTTTGGTATATCAACTAAATCCCATGTTTTATTCTTCATTAATGTTGTATATTTTGATTCCATTGCTAATTTCCATTCTAGTTGACTTATTGCATCTTGTATTGAGATTGGTTCTATTATTGAACTCATTAGTCCCATATTTGCTTCTCCTCTTGTCATACTACGAGTTTGTGGTCTTGTAGTGGTAATATTAGGTAGTCTTTCTAGTTTTGAGTCTTTAAGAGTGTTTGTATACCATTTTGCCTCCTTTTTTTGTTTAGGTGATGCTATAACTTGTAAGTATTCAATGATTTCATTTATTATTTTTATTCTTCTTTTGAATATTATTCATGAATTTCTTTATCTAATGTAATATCTAAGATGAGAATTATAGTGTCCTTAAGATGTTCAATCTCTGCTTTGTATCCTTCATCAAGTACTGCATATCTGGTTACAAAGTTTTTTTTTTTTGTGAATGGATCAATTATTCTATAACCTTTGAAGTATCATCATATCCAAGGAATATGCCACAAGGTTTTTGCTTCTAATTTTATTCTTTTTTGTTTTGGAATGTGCATGTAGGCTTTACATCAAAAAAATATTAGGTGTGCTACTAATGGCTTCTATCATGACCAAGCTTCTTTAGGAGTGATATTTTTAAGTATTATTGTGGGAGATATATTTTGGATGTATATTGTAGTACTAACAACCTCTGACAAATATTGATATTCCAAATTTGCTTCTTTAACATGCTATGCATCATTTTCATAATAGAGCACTTTTTTATTTTAACTATACCATTTTGTTGTGGTGTATAAGTTGTAGTAAGTTTCCTTGTTATACCATTTTGTGTTATAAATGATTCAAATTCTCTAGAAAAGTATTCTCCACCTCTATTTGAGTGAAGAATTTTAATTGATTGCCTTGTTTCTATTTCTATAAGTCGTTTGTATTGCTTGAAGTATATAAACGATTTTGATTTAAATTTCAAGAAGTATACCCATATTTTACGAGAATAATCATCAAAAAATAGCTAAAAATATTTGTGTCCTCCAAGACTAACTAACATTGGTTCATATAAGTATGTATGTATTACTTCTAGTGGTTCTATTGCTTTGTGTGAACTTAATTCTAATGGTACTCTATGTTTTCCAGCTAAGTATTCTAGACAAATTGTAGTTTGTCATGTTAGATTAGGTAAGATTATCACTCTTTGATATTTGTTCAACTCATTTAAGGATGAAACACTTATATGCCCTAACCTATTCCTTTTTATGTTTTACTAATAAAAACAATATTTGGTGATGATGAAGTATCAAGTGCAAATAGACCATTTATGAAGGATCTAGTAGCTATAAATTTTTCTTGTTTGGTAATGAAGCATTTCTTTTTTTAATCAATAATTTTGAATTCAACCATTATGTTTTGGTCTAACATTTGAGATACTGACAATAGATTAACTAAACTAGGTACATATAATACATTCTTAATTATGCATTTTCCATCAGGTAGGTTGATTGATATATTTCCTATGCCTTTGACCTCATACATTTTATCATCTACAATTGTAATTGGTTTTTCATTTTTTTCTTAAAGAAAATTAAACCACTATTTATTTCCAATCATATGTTTTCTTGTCCTTGAATCAATGTACCAATAATAATATTCTGATTTTCTTGTCATGTGCCCTTTCAAATTTTTGTTCTAAATTTGGTTTCCCATTTTTTTGTTAAAAGAATGTGGTAGTTTGATCCATTTGACCATGTTCTTTTTTTGAGACAAAAATTTCTATGCTTTTGAGTTCCTCTAAAGTTTGGTTCTTCAAACATGTGAGACATTGTAAGAGGTATTTTTAATGAAGCCATAATTTATAAAGAACTTCCCTTTTAATTGTTTTCCATTTAAAAAAAATGTCAATCAATTCTTCTCTTTCTTTGGACTTTCTTCAAATATTCAATAGAAGACCTTTTAACTCCCTAATTCAATATTTAAATATTTTTTCTTCAAAAAAACTTTCAAGGTTCCTTTTCCTATTAATATAATATTATTCATCAGACAAAATTATTCCCTTTTCAATTCATAAACAAATATGCTTTAATTTTATTTTCAAATAATATTTCTTCTAATTCTCTTTTAACAAATTTATTCCTATTATAATTGATTTCTTTTCCTTTGGGATTTCAAATAAATTTCTTCAAATTATTTTTTGTAAATTTTTTTTACTTTCTGTTAGAAAAATTATATTAAAACAATATCATTTACAAGTTGGGATGAGACTCCTCCTAGCCTTAGCCGACGAGAATCAAATTTGTTTACTTTCAAATTCTTCTTTCCAATGAATTCATGGTACTTCAAAAAAACAAGTTTATTTTCTCTTTCTTTAATTAATCTCTTTTATTAATTCCTTGTCTTCCTAATTATTTTTCCTTCAATATTTTAAATAAAAACGAAGTTAAAAGAATAATTTTCATACCTTATAAATCAGACTCTCAAATTTATCTTTTTCTTCCTTCCTTGTATTTGTCTATCAATATCAATACTCCTTTATAGCAACCTTATTTTCAAGTATTCCTTTAAATAAATATTTTCCAAAATATTTATTTCTCAAAAAATACGTGTCTTAAACTTTAATGAATATTTAGTATATTTTTCACCTTATGTGTCAATACCTTGATCTATGTGCATTATCCAACCTTTTCTCATGAGAAAAGTATGTCACTACTCTTATGATTCCTTTTGGGTGTTACTCCTATGCTTTTGACTATGTTATTTTAGCTGCTCTTCTGCATCTTTCTCAGACAACTTTACCTCCACTATGTTATCCACTTGTGCTTCATCTCAGACGTCTCTTTGCTTAGGATTTTAACTAGAATACCCTTACAAAATTTCTCCAGCATTTCCCCTTCCTAATAAATACTTATTGTTCCTATTTCACATAAGTTGCTTATGAATTAAACGTTCTTCCTCTTCTCCTAGGGCACTTCAATGATCTTCTTGTGTTCATAAGAAGCATGCCATTTCATTGATAAATAAAGAGAGGTGTTACAAAGTATTTCTCTTTTACAAGTTTTTCCTCATGGGCTATAATTTGGGATCTTTTAAGGAGGAATCCCTCTTTATTTAGATAGGTATGGAACCAAAGCTTTCTCTAAGTGCCTCAAGGGGGAGTGGGTTTACTGTATGCATACCACTACTAGTCGAGTAGATCCTTTAAACCTATACAACCCAAATCAAGATATTAGTAGCACCTGTGGACCTGTCTTAGTTAAAATTGTATTGATAAAAGATAAAACAAATGAAAGTCTAATATATTGCATGATTATAGTGATGAAGTAAGTTAAAAACAAAGGAAAAATAGTGATAGTCACTTGAAATTCTGACTTGCTAATCTGCAACTGTCTGGAATAGGTTCCTAGAGTTAATTGTACCCTAGGGTATGGTCTTGACTATGATCATCCCTATCCTTGTGGTCAACTCTATGTTGATAAGGTAGAAGCTTATTTCGACGAGAGGGTTCTTCTGGTTTCGTAGAAGCTCCTGCCTAAATTTGGTGGCCATATAAATCTACACCTATGAACAGTTTGCAAAAGAGTAAGGGACAACAAAAGGTATACAAAAGCATCCATGGGGATTAGTAGCAAGGAGGATTTGTATGCAACGGGGGCTAAAGTAATTTTGGTAAGGTTTTGTGATAGGAATCCCATTCTTTTTTTGTTTCTCTTCCTTGAGTTTCATTTTCTTCATATGGCTCTTTTAATTTTCTAATGCTCGACCATTTCATTTATTCTCTATGATTCCCTATTTCAACTAGAGAGTTTTAACTACCCACTTGCTCTCCAAATCCTCTACATGAGTGGATATGCTATGTAAAGGTTATATCGTGACCACATAATAATATTTACCCCCTTAAAAAAAAACTTTTGTTCTTATTATGATCCCTCTATCCTTTACCATGCTTTAATCCATGTGTAGAACACCTTACCTACATTAAAAACATGTGAATTAATCTTTTAAAAAACTAACATTTAAAAATAAAATAAAAATTACAAACCACACGCTATTAAATTCTAAATTTATAAAGTTAAATACTCTACAAGCTCTAAAAGAAATTTTCCATAGTTGTGGAAAAGTGAGTGTATATATATGTAGACACCTAAAATGCGTCATGTCGATGACGAATACTCATATGGGACATGCTACAAGACCATATGGAAGATCTTGGACAGACTCCAAGATAGAGTAGTGGTTTTAACCACTCAATTTGGGCTCCTTGGCCTAATCAGTATGAACCGTAGTTGAGACCTACAGTCTAAAATCTGGACCTTAGCTGACACCCACGGTTTACAAGCTAGACCGCAACTATCACCCATGGTCTAGAACTAAAGTTTAGTTGGCCTTCATCCGAGCCAAATCGTGACAATTTGTTCTAGAAGAGGGTAGTTGAAGGATGAAATATTCTAATCCAACTGTCGCAACCACCCCTTTCTTAATCTTGGCTTCTCCATGAAGCCACCCCTAGCCCTTGGATAATCCTATAAGTACCCCTTTGAATTAGGGCAAAAAGAGATAAGTGAGCATTGGAGATTAGAGTAGCGAAGCCCTATCTAATTGTAGAATTACTAGAGTGCATTGAGAGAGCTTTGTTGCCATTTCACTTACCAATTCATCAAGCATCATGTCAATTTGTGCCATGGATGCCCTAAGGAGCTAGAACACCAAGAAACAATAATTTGGGTAAACGGAGGCCCAATTGTGCAATTCAATCACCAAACTAGCCAGAAGACATCAAGGTGACCCTTGATCATCAATTGGACAACAAGGATCAAGCCCAAAGCCTTGGATTTGGAGGGCAAAGATATTCAGTTGCTTACTGTGGCTGACAACCATAGTGTACAATGCATACTGCTCATCCGAGCTGCAGTTTGCAATCGATAAAATATATCCTTATTGTTCTTTTTTGCAATGTATTTTATTAGGTTGGATTAAGCATATTAAGTGGTTTTATTGAAATTTTAGAGACTCTGATCGATAGAAATAAGGATTTCATTAGATTTACTTCATTATGACAAGTAGGATAGAATTAGCTTCTTTTCATGTTATCATGCTTCATTTCATGTAATTGATTTGCTAAATAGATAGTTATGCTTTCTATTTACATATTTCCAACAATATTTTCAAGCATTTCATAGGTTTAACATATTTTAGTTTCTTTTCTTGATTTCATTAGTGTTGTGGCATATTTATGTTCACATTCCTTAAAGGGCCTCATCATGAGAGGTTGCGTATGCTTTTAATACTTTTTTGTTGTTTCTTGACCGCAGGAAAGTAGATTTAAAGGATATTCAATCACTCAATTCATTCCTCAATGTGAAGAAGAGGGTCAAATCCATCGTAGAGCAGTTCGTGTCACCCCGAAGGGCTTAAAACTTACATTTACCCTTAAGAGGGAATATTGCTTTTTCCTACTGTAATAAGAGTATCAAAATGGTATCCCTAAGAGGGACGTAACTATAACCGAGATTGGATTCTTTATAAAATGGAATAAAAGTGTTTTTATTCTTCCCATTTGTTGTCAATTTTGCATGTGTCCATTTTGTTTCTTTTATTTAGTTTACGTAGTAGGAAGCATAGGTGTGAGGCCATTTTGGTGGTCACAAAAGGTGATCACGACAAAACTCTACATTTTTAGCATTTGATTTCTAACATTTTTATGTTTTATGATATTAGGTGCAAACCACGGTTGATAGTTGCGGTCTCGTTGTTCGCCTGTGGCTTCAATACATGGTCTACAGTAGCAACCACACAACAGATCTATGATTTACAGTAGACACAAAAAACAATAGGAGGTCAAAGCTAAACCAAATGAGGACCTGAGGTAGGCCCTTCTAACACTCTCTATCTCTATATTTTGCCTCTGTGTTTTTCTAGAACAAAGAAATTGAAACCTAAAATAATTAAGGATAAAAAAGAACGTAAAAGTTGATTAGGTCCTTAGAGTTTATTTTTCTATATTTTAGCTAGATTTTGCTAGGAACAATGGACCTCTAAGTTTAGGCCGGCCTAGAATCCAGCATGCTAGATTAATTTGTGTGTTGGTTTGCATGTCTAAGGATCAATTAGTGGCCATTTATATTGTAAGGTGCATTTTAAAAAAGAGCATGTAGGATGTAGCTTGCATTTTATGAATTTGAAAAGTTCTTTCGTTGCATAACACATAAGAAATGAGCATGGATTTTGTATGACGCATTTTATTTTTCATGCAACAATTAAAAAGAACCACACACACCACGTTACAAAGTAAATGCTAGTGATTTGGAAGTCACATCCAACCACTAGTAGGGTTCAACGACGGTGGGGTGATTTCCATCCGTTGGTCCAAATCCCATGTACCTATGGTCTAGACCAATGTCGGATCCGAGAACCTTTCGTACCCTAAAAAAATTGCATGTATTATATTCAAAGGGTATAATGCTGACTGGGGGAAAACGGGTGAGGATATGGGAGGACCTGTGCTCCCTGACCATGTGTTGGCTTCATTACCACACATTATAGGTTGGATTACGTAACTTGGAGTTCATAGCCAAGTTGTTGAGCTATGAGTATACAGGTGGAATCCAATTAAACTAAGACTATCATCCAACAAGATTTAAAAAATGATAAGAGTTTCTAATACTGACACAACAAATTTGAAACAACATCAAACTGTTTATGGCTCACATTTAAAAGTTAATACAAGATAATCACCATTGTATGCCTTGTTTGCATAATAAAAGATAAATCTAGACATTAGGTACACCATGGTGGAGACACGAGGTGGTCAGAAAAGGCTTAATATTGATGCCATTGACCAAGCCCCAACGGATTCACAATAAAATATTTCAAACCCTCACCCACATACGCTTCCCAAATGTCGTTCGACGAGAATCAAAGGAGATAATTCAAATGAGGGGGCATCATTGATCATACCCTTGATAGAGGAGCTTCTTAGAACTCTTCTAGACATAGGATAGAGCATGGAGTCTCTCAACATGAGGGTGCTCCACTCAGAAGCCATTACCGAGATTGCATTGCACATGCATCCATGGGATCGGTCGATGAGTATGTCATACAGGGGGACAAGTTGGTACCCCTACATAATAAGTCTACAAGAGGTTCCATACCTCTAACTTCAGAGTATAGAAGAGATCGAGACCCACCCATTAAGGGATGCATAAACAGACCCACTTTTGAGCATAGGTTTGTCCACACTTCCACGTGTAGTGAACCTCGTAAGATCACTATCGACATATCCAATGTGGGAGCCAACGATACACCACCACATGAGCATTGGTGATCTAGATAGTTGGATGGCTTATGTAGCATCCTTGAGTAGTTAGGCTACAAGCCTTTGGCTTTGTCCATGCATGCTCTGAGTGAGCATAGCGTGAGCACTATTAGTTTCACTAGAGAACATGGAGAGGCTTCCAGGTACCTTCATGGTTCGCATCCACCATCCATGCATGGTGGCACACAACACAAGACTCAACATGATGCCAATGCCATCTTCACATATAAAGGTAAAAGCATAGAAAATCCATCGAAAGGGTATAGAACCCATAAGGTCACTCACACAGAGCACATATACCAGAGGCCTCTTATGGCCGATCACATTGATAGATTGTATAGACTGATATATGAGAAGAGATAACTCCTCCAAGAGCAATTGGACGATGCTCACCTAGAGAGGTAGTGCATTGAATATGAGAATATCCTAGCACAAAGAATCATTAGATAGAGATCGTATGAGCAACGTATGCATGAGGAACGAATCCTTACCCAAAAGGAGTGTGTGGAATAAGAGGATAGGCTAGCCAGGGCTAGTTTTTTCACTCATGCTAAGCATGGAGAGTGCATTCATAGGAGGGATTTTTCACAAGCCAACATGCATCAAGAGCACAGAGACACTCACACTCATGTCAGTGCCCAACAAAGAGAACGACCACCACCATTTGAAGATCAGAGGCAAAGACAATATGAGGAAGAAGAGGGAGATGGAGCCAATCAAGGATATCCTAAAAGCTCCTAGGTTGATGAGGAGGAGGATCAATGTACTCTACCTCGACAGAGGAAGAATATACCTCCAATATTGCCCCCATGTTAGATTAGGGAGGAGGAATTTCTATCCTCGTAGGCCTATAAGACCTTAGCAAAGAAAGTGAAAGTAATCGAGAGGCAAGGCATGACTTTTCAAAAGCTAACATTGAGCAAGATTCATAATGAGCCTTTGGACTCCTCAGTGCCTACTCCAGCATATCCTAAGAATTTTGTCATGCCTAGGCTAGATAAATTCAAAGGTGACGAAGATGTGCAAGATCATGTCACAAGATTTTTGGACGTATGCTTTCAGATTGCAAGCAATAATGCCTTGCTTTTGCATAAATTAATTACAACCCTCTTAGGACTAGGCTATGAGTGGTTTAATCAACTGAAGAAGCACAATATCACTAGTTTTGAGCAACTGGCATACACTTTTCTTGAATGCTTTTCTTTTGGCATCATGAAGTAAGCTAACATTTTCGATCTGGTTGTGCTAGGTTAGTGCAATGATGAGCCAATCCTAGAATACGAAAAGAGGTGGAGGAGATTAATGGTAAAGTTGCCATTTCCCATTACTGTTATAGAATTGATCGAGATGTTCATGAAGATTTGTGCCAAGCACATCTTGTTATTGTTGCAGCTGTAATAGTACCAGATATTTGAGGAAGCTTTGGTGTAAGCCAAAGTAATTGAGGATATCAAGTTGCAAGAGGGCAACTTGAAGCTCAAGAATAGGAAATAGGGACAAGAAGAGCTCCACAAGACATTAGGGCAAGTAGGCCCATGTCAATCAAGTGGTGTTAAACCTCCAAAGAGAGGATAAAGGGTAACAAAAGTAGAACTATCAGGTCCAACCTCCTCCTGTGTAATACGAACAACACAAGAATAATTACAAGGATAAAAATAAGGAACAATGCCCACCTCACCAGTTCACACCTTTGACAGAATCATTAGCATCAATATTCCATCAATTTTGCGAGGCTAAGGCAATCAGGTTGCCTAAGATTAAACTGGTCGATCCTAACCAGTCTAAGCCAAAGGGGTATCAAGATGATCTATTTTGCATCTTCCATCGCACGAAGGGCCACAACATCAAAGTATGTTGGTCATTCAAACATATAGTGCAAAACACAATCGATAAAGGTGAGCTTATAGTGCCGAATAATCCGATGGCACCTAACAACCAAAACATGGGGATTTATAAAAATCCATTACCAAACCATGAGGCACCGTGCAACATCACCACCTAAGTCAACCAAGTGTGCATCGAACCACCTACCCAGGGGTTCGTAGGTATGGTTAACATTGTTAATAGACATGGAAGATATTAGCAACCAAATAAACCTCATGCTCCCATAAGGATACAAACTATGCTGAATCAAAAACCAACTCAAAATATTCTAGGCCTATCAACTAGACCAATGGTAACCATACAAAGCAGGTTGGTTCAAAACCTACAAATAACTCCTATGAAGTTGTCTATTTATGAGATGATACAGTAGTCCCCCAGGTATAGGGAGACTCTCATGGATATTCTAAGGTCCATCGAAGTGTAGTCCTAAGATGCTAAAGTATTCACCAGTTTTGTGGGACATGTACAATAGTACCAGGAGCCTACGATCCAATTCTATGATCATGATAGGACGATTCCTACAGATACGACTGACCCACTGTTACATATCATCACGTGTGTCAATCACATGCCATTCAAGAGGGTCTTGATCGACACTGGTTCATCGATCAATATTATAACTACCAAGGCATTAAGTAATTTAAAGCTACCCAAGTCACATATTGTTCCCATCGTATTTACATTGAGAGCGTTTAATGATGCGTTATATTCGACGATTGGCATGATTGTACTACCTATTTAGGTGGGCCTAAAGACCATCCTCGTGATGTATCACATGATAAAAGGTGCCATGCAATATAACATCCTTCTGGGGAGACCTTGGATTCGAGAAATACATTGCGTTACCTCTATACTACATCAATATGTAAAGTACATTCATGAGGGACAAGTTCATGTGGTATCGTTAGATATAGAACCCTTCAAATTCGTGAACATGACTAATTTTACAAGGGGTTTCATACTCCCATAAATGCACCTGGATGTTCGGCCAACATTACTGATTAAGAATCCAGAAGGTAAAAAAAAAGTCTATGCTCAACCATCAACATTTGTATCACACAGGTCCAAGCACACTACAACAATTTATTTGAAATTGATTTCATCGACAATGCTTTAGGATGAAAGGAAGCTAAAGGCAAGAATGGGAAAAAAGGAAAAGAAGCATGTGCATGAAACAATCACCAATGAGGCTTCCACTCCCATGGAAGTGGAAGAATCCTAGGACAAAGCCAAGGAGGTACCTTAGTCTACCTCACCTACATCGTTGGCGGGGTCATCCGCATCGCGAGTGACTATTCTTCTGGCCAATACAGGGTTAGGTGAATATATTGTGTAGACTGTCACCTTTGGACCAATCCTAGAGACTGCACAAGAGATGGGCTGACCCCATTCTCATCATTTTTTGGTTGGATTAGTAGTGCCATTGGGATAGCCACCCAATAAAATGAACTTCATATACGCTGGGATGGATTAGCTTCCTACTCGAATGCCTATGGATGAAGATGATGACAAACCATTCATAGTGAATGTTCATTACCTATCTAACCCTGAATATTCCATACACATTTTTGAATTATATCATTGGCTTGGGTATGACCTTGGTATTTTTGAACAAGGACGTAGGACTCTGCTTGAGCCATATTATCAGTTGGCAACTGATAGGTTTGGGCTAGGGTTTCAAATACAAGGATATGATGATTTACTTGCAACATTTTTAGATCGCCTATACCTTAGTCTAGGGGACGATGTGGATTTCAATCTGCATCACCCTGATACTTCTGCATTATAGAGGGATAACCGGGTTGTTTCTTACTTCACCATACCACCACCTCAGTCATATCATGAGGATATATTTGCGGACAGTGAGACCTCACCTGACAATCAGTCGGGGAGTGAGGATGAGCCTATTTATGAGGCAGTATCATATTTATGATGTTTATACCTAATTTTATCAAACATCGATGATAGTGATCAAGAGATAGCCTATATAGGGCCGCATTTTCCAGAACACCCCATTCCAATGGGGGTAAATGAAGGATTGTATTATGATAGCGATGAAGAAGAAAAAAAAGAGAAAGCCTATCTAGGACGTCCTTACCTACGTCATCATAATGCACCTTATATAGTTGAGGACATGCACAGAGAGATAAATCTCAACTATCACCTTAGGGGAAGACCATCAAACTTCAATGGGATCTATCACATGGTGTTTCCTGACCCACCTATGTACATGGATATCATTGAGCCGAATGATCCAATATTGCAATCAGTGTATAGAGAGGACCCGATCATCAGTAGCTCACTTAGAGAGGATCCATTTATACCTGTACCACTAGAGCCAGATCTGGGGTATGTAAGGTGCACATATGTAGAGTCACACACACGTGGTCCTAAAGATCAATTCCATTCCATCAATATGGTCTCCATTGATTTGACCACTCCACTCCTTAATACAACAGATCCGTCCAAACCATTGCCTCTAAATGTAGATGATATCAACTAGGATCATGCTGACTCACCTATTGAGCCTGAGGATTTCTTCCCTAATGAAGAAATACTACAACCATTTCATTTTGTACCAGGTTGTGCTTATGATGTCTATAATGCTGAGGATGCTTCCAATGTAGAACCTATGAACCTAACAGATGACATCCACTTGATCCTGATACCTCATCAACTTGAGGAGAGATCACACATGTTAGTAGAGGAAACCTTCAATGTGGATATCAGTAATGATCCCACCAATCCAAGGAAGTTCAAATTTAGAAAGAGTCTCACTCTGAATGAGCATGCCACCTTCATCCCTCTATTGAAATAGAGACCTAATATTTTTTCTTGGACTTACAAATATATGCTAGGTATAGACCCAAAATTGGTTACCCATAATATTTTGCTAGAACTATCAAAGAAGCAAGTCAAGTAGAAGCTTAGAAAGATGCATCCAACAGTAGCCTTAATGGTGAAATATTAGTTGCAAAAGCTGTTGGATGTAGAATTTTTTATCTTCATCAACTATCCATAATGGGTATCCAATATGGTACCTGTAGGAAAACCTGATGGAAGGATCTGTATTTGTACGGATTTTAGAGACATGAATAAGGCAACACCAAAGGATTTATTTCCATTGTTGAATATTGATACCCTTGTAGATGCAACTATAGGTCACGAGATGCTATCCTTAATGGATGGTTTTTTGGTTACATTTAAATTCGTATTAAGCTCAAAGACCAGCATAAAACTACGTTTATAATGCCATGGAGGATATTTTACTATAAAGTTATGCCATTTGGCCTTAAAAATTTTGGTACCACATATCAGCAGGCTATGACATATATCTTTCATGACTATATGCATAATATTTTAGAGGATTATATTGATGACTTGTTGGCCAAGTCATTATTGCATTCTAAGCATGGAGAGGTCCTGAAGAAGGTCTTCGATTGCCTGATAAAGCATAATGTCAGGTTGAATCCTAATAAGTGTATATTTCGTGTAACTTCAAGAAAAATCTTAGGATTCATCGTTTCAAAATGAGGCATCAAAGTTGACCCAAAAAAGGTCAAGGCTACTCTAGAAATGTATCCTCCCATAAAAATCAAAGAGCTAAGAAGCCTTTAGGGCAAGGTAGCATCGATAAAATGATTTATCAATCAATTATCGGATAAATGTCGACCCATGAATCGATTGCTACACAAGGGGGTCCCATTCAATTAGGATAAGGACTGTTAAGCAACCTTTTCTAAAATTAAGCAATACCTAGCGATGCTACCAGTGCTATCTCCACCAAGGCTAAATGCCCCATTTTTGCTATATATATCAGCAACCGACTTTGCATTAGGGACCATGTTAGCCGAAAAGAATGTGCAAGGTAACGAGCAAGCCATATATTATGTTAGCAAAACCTTGGTAAGTTATGAGCTAGGATATGCATATGTGGAGAAGCTGTGTTTAGTAGTAGTGTTCGCTACAAAGAAATTATGGTACTATATGCTAAGTCATACGACATATGTAATATCAAAACAAAATCCTTTGCAATACATGATGAGTAAGACATATAATAGTACACACTGCAAAGTGGATCATTCTACTGATAGAATTCGATCTAGAATTCATACGCCAAAAGTCCATTAAGGGACAAGTCATAGCTGATCAACTAGCTAAGGCACTACTGTCAAACAATAGATCTCTTACCATCGAGCTTCTGGATTATGCGGTCTTCATCGTAACCGAAGCTCCTGAATCCTAAGAATAAAAAATAATGCTGATATGACCTTGTTCTTCGATGGTTTGAAGTGTGAGCAAGGGGGTGGTGCAGGAATAGTGTTTATCACTTCACAAGGAGCTCCAATGCCCTTGTCATTCAAATTAGACTTTCCTTGCACCAACAATAATGCTGAATACGAAGCCCTACTTTTGGGCCTCCATACAACCATCACCATGAACATTAAAAGATTAAACATCTTTGGTGACTCCTTGCTCATAGTCAACCAAGTTAAGGGGCTCTTTTAGTGCTGATTTCTGATGTTGAAAGCTTATAAAGATCTTGTTGCGACATATTTGGCTAATTTGGAATGGTATGACATCGAGGAAATCCCTCATTCATCAAATAGGTTTACAAAAACCATGGCATATTTGGGATCTTCAATCCCTAAGAATTCGTCCACCGATTTTACTACCATTCATGTTAAAAGGGTCTTGCATCCTGTAATAGAGCGTGAAGACTTTGATAATAAAGTGACAATCAACATGATTAGCGTAGAACCAAAAGCTGAATGGTTCTACAGAGCTAAAGAATTGCTAAAGAAGGCACCTTAGGGGTCATTAACCTCTTAGATTCTGATAGAGAGTGGTACTACCATTTGCCACAAGGTTGTTTTCCAGTCTGCATTTGCACATGTAAATACGTAGGGGGAGCAAGTCGTCTTGGCAGTCAAAGCTGAAGCTTACTAGAGCTGGATGTCATAAATCCAATACTTCTTAAAACTTGGTTTTATCCTAGAGGGATTGTCGCATTCCATGAGATGCATATTCAAGTAGAAAGCGAATAAATATGTCTTTTGAGGAGACATTTTGTACCGACAAGTTTACAATGGAGTTCTCCTTCATTGTATAGAGCCCCAAGAGTCATATTGGATGATTTCACAAGCTCATGATGGTACGTGTGGTGGCCACTTTAGCGACATGGCCATCGTCAAGCATATATTTCGAATGGGTTACTATTGGCCCACTATGGATAAGGATTGCAATGTGTATGTCAAGAAATGCATCAAATGTTAACATCATGCTAATCTTACGCACTTGCCATCACAAGACTTACAACTCATCCAAGTGGCTTGGCCATTTTCTCAGTGGGGACTTGATCTCATCGAGAAGATATCTCCCCCATCATCAGGATGACATACATTTATCATCATGGCTACTGAGTATTTTACAAAGTGGGTGGAAGCAATACCCTTAACAATGACAACTAGAGCTCGCATAGCAAAGTTTATACTCGAGCATATCATATGTTATTTTGGGATTCCATCCAAGATAGTTTTGGATAATGGAACGTCATTTAAGAAAAAAACTATGAGAGCTTTGACATCTAAGTATAGAATCAAACACAATTTTGTGACTCCATACTATCTGCAGGTAAACGGGCAAGCTGAAGCTTCAAATAAGATAGTGATTTCCATCTTGAAAAATACAGTATAAGAACACCATAAATATTGGCATATCTAGCTACCCCTTGCATTATGGTCTTACAGGACTAGGATTCGGACACCCACTGGAGTAACTTTGTTCTCACTAGTATATGGCATTGAGGCCATTATGTCCTTAGAGTTGGAAATTCCAATGTTGCACATCACATTAAAGGAGTTCATTGATGACAACACCGCGTAGCAAGCTCGACTAGATCAATTGATGTTGCTTGATAAAAATCGCATAAATGCCCTGGAGAATCTTAAAATTTATTAGGAGCAATTAAAACGAGATTATAATAGCAAAGAGACTTTGAAGTTGGGGATATTGTGCTGAAAGAGAACCAACATAAATCTAATTTTCTGCCTGATATGCGAGACAAATTTATGGCTAATTGGCTAGGACCCTATATCATATATGAAAATATTGGTCTGGGTACCTATCGCCTAATGTCGCTAGGGGATTTTGAAGAGCCTGAACCTCTGAACATCATCCATCTTAAGATATTCTATGCTTGAGAGCATAGCAAAAAGGCACCAAGGGTTCCAAAAATCACTTGGTCATGTCAGTTAAAGACCCCAAGGGTTTGCTTAAAACCACTCGGTCAATCCCAAAAGGCCCCGAGGGTTTTCTTAAAACCACTCGGTCAATCCCAAAAGGCCTCGAGGGTTTGCTTAAAATCGCTCCGTCAATACCAAAAGGCTCCAAGGATTCTTAAGAATCGCTTGGTCATCCCTAAAAGCTCCAAAGGTGCTCATAATCCCTTTGGTCAACCTAAAATCCCCAAGGATTTTCTAATAAATTGCTTGGTCAATTTAAAGGCTCAAAATCAATAAAAATTAAAAAAATCAATAAAATCCAATTTTTTTTTGGTAAAGCATAAAATCCAAAAACATTTGCATTTGCATTAGGTATTTTTATTTACACATGCATTCACTTCATTGCATTGCACATAGGAATTTTTCATCGATTGCATTCCACAATATAATGGATTGTGTTTGTCAGTCTTACAAATGACGCCACGTTTGTGTTTCAATCATGCACCTCTGCATTTATCATAATCCATAATTCATGTGAGTAATTATGTTTTTCAACACAACCCATAATGTTGCTATGAAGAATATACTAGGGTTTTTTAGTAATTCAACCATACCTAGAGGTCTTCTCAAGAGTTGATATAAATCTTGCTTTGATTTTGTAGTTGAGGTCTAGTTAGTATAACCCTTAGCATATCAGAATTCTACCACTAATCAACAAATTAAACAATCCTAACAATGACTAGGGGAATATGAAAGCCATGAAGCAGGACCAGGTATCCTTAGGTGAAAAGAGTTATTCTCGCTTATCCCTCTGTGCGGATGGTATGGGAAATGTTGGCAATTGGCAAAAGGACAAGTTTGTTCCCTACCCAGAATCCCTTGCTTACAATAAAATGAGCAATATCCCAAAGTGATATCCCACATCAATCCTTAAGATTGATACCCTAGATTGATATCATAGATCAACATCCCATATTGATATCCTATATTGATATCATAGATCGATATCCTAAAATCGATATCCTAGAAACAATTGCCCAAAGTAAAATCCCCAAAGGAAGTTTTTGAAGTAAATTATCAAATGTAAATTCTATAAAGTCAAGTCAAATGAAGACAAATTGTACAAATAAAGTCAAATCAGTATCAAATACCTTGCTCAAGAAAAATAAAAGAAAGTACAAAATGAATAGTGATTTTTATCACTATAGTACAAAAATAAACAATGATTTTTATCACTTTATATGATCAAGTATCCCAAAAAATTAAAGAAAATAAGGGAGCAAAATTGAATCTATGAAATTTTCAGCACTACTGTACCTTACACATGATGATATATCTGATACATAAGCATCTTTCTTGTGTGTAGACCAATGTTTGAATGTGGAAGAGCTAGCTTTAGGTGTCTTGTATCGCATAGTGGCTTAGTCCAACTAAAATTTAAACCTAGTATTGGATAAAAATTTGTAGACCCTCAATCTTAGCAATGGGTTGAAAGAATCCCACCTAACATAGGGGTATGCTTATGCCTTATATTAAATATATTCATGTACATACAGGAATAATGAATAGTTAGGGCCTATCCTAGCAAAAGCCTTATGTTTTAGAAGTCTAGTATGGTCAGTATACAACTTTTGATTAGTCAACTAGGGTGTTTGAGTCTCATAGAAAACCCTCAAAAATTTCTCTAATAGCAAAAAATACCAAAGATCACAAATCATCAAAAATAAAAGTCATTCATTCATCAAATTTTAAAGTATCTAATCCATGATACATCATTACATTGAGCACAAAGTTTTAACGATATAGGATAGATACTGGATGGATATTAGAAAAGATATTTAAATGACCACTAACTATATTGTGCATATATTTCAAATTACAAAAAGAATATAGAATGAAATATTATATTAGTTGCATAATACCGTTGCATATCATTGCATTTCATATATGGGTGATTAATTGATTAAATTCTTGTAATGAGGATCTTCAATTACATTCATGATTTTTACACATCCTGTGGTGTCATTCATTAGATTTTTAAACACATATCGCATTCATTCCTTGTGTTTTAAGTGATTAAAGCATACATGTTCATTTACATTATATTACAATTGTGTAAACAAAGCATTACGTATATTAAAACAGTATATCGTGACATCATCATAAATTAAATGCATACAATGCAGCAAAATTAAATATGCATTTAAAAGTAAAACATTTCATCCATATGCATCCATCATATATAGCACATCTAATCATCTATATTACTGCATATCATCATCATCATAAATTAAATAGCTATCTACTACATGTCATCCATACATCACATCATATAAGCATAGCACCAATATGAACATCTACATCCATGTGCATAACATAAACATAAAATAAAAAATAAATAAGTACACATAATGAGCCAAAATGATCAATCTCATATACATACACACACACACACACACACACACACACACATATATATATATATATATATATATGTGTGTGTGTGTGTCCATAAAGAGTACATCAAAAATAAATCCAAAATTCCCGTAGGCTACAACTGTGTAGGTCCTCGACCTTACACTCCAAAATGGTACAATGAGTATCTCTAAAGATCTATCACCCAGTATGTGAGGCACCTCCATCACCTCCACCACCCCTATGAGTCCTCTGAGAGCTAGCACCTTGAGTGCTCGAAGACCTGTGTGTCCTCTCAGTCCTAGGTGTCCTATGGATCCAACTAGCAATAGACCATCCTGTCTCCCTGGTCCTAGTGTGGGATATGCTCCTATGGATCCCTATGGTGTGAGTGTCCTCTAGTACCTCCAAAACACTCAATTGGATGTAGCCCTCAAGTTGGGAGATGTGAGTTACATATCCATCTTGATTATCATTACCCTCCTCCAAGAGGAAACGAAGCCTTTAGATCTCAGCCATAATATCATGACCTACTGGTAATAGAGTAGATGGTGCCATGGGAGGTGCCATGGTAGTCTATGTAGATGAGGGATATACCCTTGTAGCTAAAGTCCCTTTACCTCTGAGCTGCTATGAGCTGTACCTACAACATAGCAATATATGTATCCCTATGGCATAGCTAGCTCCTCAAAGTGCCAATCTGAGTCTATAAGCCCACCACCTGAGCCAGTAATTGCCCGACCTCACTATTAGGAGGTACCTCACCCTCCTCAATTGTGTCCTCCTCCACCTCAACTTGAGGATCCTCCCCTATAATGGCTTTTGTGTCCCATCTACCTCTCAGACCGAGAAGATGCCCTTCCCCAACTAATATCTGATGTGGACGTCTCCACGGTCAATCCTGCCCTTGACATCCTGGTTACAGTCATCGAAGATGGCATTGAACACAACTCCCCTATTGGTAAATGGAGTGGAGGTGATGGGCTCCCCATGGATTGAGATCCTAAAGATCTGATAGAAGTTCTCCAAGGTCATTGTCATTTCACCTGTGGGAAGGTGAAATGTGTTGGTCCACGCATCCCAACGTTTGACCAACATAGTCATGTAAGTCTGATCTACCCTGATCGTGGGTAAATTAAGCACATACCTGAAGCCAACTACATTGAACCACACTCACTCCTGGTGATTGAGCTATCCATGGAGGGTGCAGAGGAGATCTAGCTCCTAGGCTATAGAGGTCAATTTTGAACAGATACAGTGCATAAGGGAAAAAGATAACTAAAAATAACTAAAAACATTTAAAAATTGACCTTAAAAATGTCAAACAAATCAAAAAATTTCTAAAAATACAAAAACATGCTAAAAGTGATAAAAAATATAGAAGAAAATCAAAATGCATCTCAGAAGTTCAATAAATGACATTAATTTCCAATAAAATTAAAAAAAAAATAAAAATTTGAATTTTTTTTCAAAATTGCGAAACCACGGGTCAAATATGTGGTCCGTGTAACGATAAAAAAATTGACCATTGGGATTTGAATCCCATCACAGTTGAAAACCGTGGTCCCCAATCTAAAAATTGGGAGCCGTGTTTACCAGCTATGGTCTAGGAACATAATCCTAAAAGGGTCATTCCCTAGCCTGGAACCTAAAAAAACTAAAAACCTAAGCTAGCCTAAACTAATGTGAGGTTATTTACCAGTATTTTAGTGAGATTAAGTGGACCCATTACTTAATGTGGTTCATTATTAAGCTGTTAAGGAGTGCAAGGACTCAGTTTTGAGTTACGTTTCCCGTATCAATGCCTTAACTGGATGAAGGCTGTGTAGGGTCTGCCATTGGGACGTGCATGAGGTTGTAGGTAGCAATTTTGATAGTGTTTTGCATCAAGTTTGCTTCCTCACCTCTCAGAGCTCTCCAGTTGCAATTGCTTTCAAGGAATAATAATACAATTTTCAAATAGGAAAATTTAAATACTTTTTTAAATTTTGTCGGACTGTAGCTGACAATTGCAGTCTTGAAATTAGGGTTTTTCGATCACAGCTCTAAGTCACGGTTCCCAAAATGTGAAATTTCTAACTACAACCCATGAGCATGGTTAGAAACTGGCATTAAATGCACTAAAATACCATCATGGAAAGGTTTTAAATGACAAATTAATGACTCCTAACAAATCATAATCTCAATAAGAGCAATCAATTTAACAAATTTGGTGATTTTCAAGCACTAAGATCAATTAAAAAAGTCATTTTTTTATTATTAAATAATTCAAAAACCAAATGCACCTCGTATCTAGTTATTTACTCTAAAAACTTGGCAGTTGTTTTGACTGACACTCCATGCAATCCAATGAGATGAGTAAATAACCATAAGGACATTTGGAGCAAAATTGTCATTGTTGTTTTGATATGCTTCTTTTCAATCTCAAATAAGGCCTTCGAGGTTGGACTGCTCCACGGGAATGAGGCATTTCATGTCATTTCCCCTATGACATCCTTTCAGTAGATCATCAACAAATTGATTTAACATAAGTCTAATTGGGATTGTATCATTTTGATTCCATAAGAAGGCTATTGTAGCCTGATCGCTCCATGGGATAGGGGTGTGCAATTACTATTAACAATGGTAATCATAAGCTGAACTAAGCCTAGTCAAGTAATTAAATGCTAAATTCTAAGTTTGTTTAGATCATTCATAGTGGTCAAACGAACTCATCACTTCATTCAATTTTCATTACCCTCATTGACTCATCGCTTGAGGGGGTAGTCATACTTTCATAATCATAATCAAAATTAGTAGATCCCTTGATCATAGATTCCTTGATCTTGTCAAATTGTATTCATCCTTAAAAATCATTGCCAACAACTATCATAAGATTACCCCTTTAATTGGGGAAAATAACATAGATGACAAATTATTTGTAGCTCTCCTCCTTTCAGTTATATAGGCCTAACTCCTATTGTAGCACCAAAGATACCCGAATTCCTGATGATGAGTGCAAACCCTTTTAAATTAAGACTCCAATGAGTTGGAAGCAATGATTCCAAGATGCACATCCTTTTGCAGGACTTGGGGCATCTAATGTTGATCAAATCAATTATAATCATGCAACCTTCAACATCATTTTAGGAGGTCTAGTTTTTCTTAGCGTTGTTCAAAATCACAATGCATCTCAAAAGGAGCATCTGTAGACACCTAAAACACATCATGTCGATGGCGACTACTCATATGGGAAATTCTACAAGACCATATGGAAGATCTTGGAAAGACTCCAAGATAGAGCAATGGTTTTAACCACTCAATTTGGGCTCCTTGTCCTAATCAGTATGAACTGCAGTTGATACCTACGGTCCATAGTCTGAACCACTACTAAAACCTATGGTTTATAGGCTATACTACAACTATCATCCATGGTTTAGAACTGAAGTTCAGTTGGCCTTCATTTAAGCCAAATCAGTTTGAATGGCCATTTGGTCTAAAAGAGGGTAGTTGAAGGACAAAAGATTATAATCCAACTATCACAACCACCCCTTTTTTGTTCTTGGATTCTCCATGAAGCCACCCCTAGCCCTTGGGTAATCCTATAAGTATCCATTTGAATTAGTGCAAAAAGAGAGAAGTGAGCATTGGAGATTAGAGCAGCAAAGCCCTATCAAATTGTAGACTCACTAGAGTGCATTGAGAGAGCTTTGTTGCCATTTCACTTGCCAATTCATCAAGCATCATGTCAATTTGTGCCATGGATGCCCTAAGGAGCTAGAATGCCAAGAAATGATAATTCGAGCAAACAGATTCCCAATTGCACAATTAAATCACCAAATCAGTTAGAGGATATCAAGGCAACCCTTGATCATAAATTGGAAAAGGAGGATCAAGCCGAAAACCTTGGATTTGGAGGGCAAATCTATTCAGTTGCTCACCACGACTGACAGCCGTGGTGTATAGTGCAGATCACTCATCCGAGACGTGGTTTACAATTGGTGAAATATCTCCTTACTGTTATTTTTTGCAGTGTATTTTATTAGGTTAGATTAAGCATATTAAGTGGTTTTATTGACATTTTAGAGACTCTAACCGATAGAAATAAGGATTTCATTAGGTTTACTTCATTATGACAAGTAGGATATAATTAGCTTCTTTTCATGTTATCATGCTTCATTTCATGTAATTGATTTGCTAAATAGATAGTTATGCTTTCTATTTACATATTTCCAACAATATTTTCAAGCTTTGCACATGTTTAACATGTTTTAGTTGCTTTCTTGATTTCATTAGTGTTATGGCATATTTATGTTCACATTCCTTAAAGGGCCTCATCATGAGAGGTTGCCTATGCTTTTAATGCTTTTGTGTTGTTTCTTGACCATAGGAAAGTAGATTTAAAGGAGATTCAATCATTCAATTCCTTCCTCAATGTGAAGAAGAGGGTCAACTCCATCCTAGAGCAGTTCGTGTCACCCCGAAGGGCCTAAAACTCACATTTACCCTTAAGAGGGAACATTGTTTTTTCCTACTATAATAAGAGTATCAAAATGGTATCCCTAAGAGGGACGTAACTATAACCGAGATTGGCTTCTTTATACAATGGAATAAAAGTGTTTTTCTTCTTCCCATTTGTTGTCAATTTTGCATGTGTCCATTTTGTTTCTTTTATTTCTTTTACGCAGTAGGAAGCATAGGTGTGAGGCCATTTTGGTGGTCACAATATATATATATATATATATATATATATATATATATATATATATATATATATATATATATATATATATATATATATATATAGTTTTTTCTTTTTCTTTATTTTTAATTTTTAATTTAATTTTGATTTATTTATTAATATATATGCATATATATTAATATATCATTTTAAATGTTTTATTTATTAAATTTTTATTTTTTTCTTTTGTTTGTTTATTTATTTTTTATTTATTTTTGTTTTATTTTTATTTTAAATTTGATTTAATTAATTTCACCACTTGAATTAAGTTAATCTAGAGGATTGAAATTAATCAAACATTTACACTCAAACGAAGACCAACTAAAAGAAATTGAAAGACTAAACTAAAGCACCTACAAACCTACACAATGACTTCCTTGGCATGGGCCTATCAAAATCATCACTCGAAACAAACCACAAAAATACTCAAAACTTCAAAATGAAAAGGTGGTTTCCCAAGTATTTGGGGTAGTTGTGCAATGACCACAACACATACGATAGTAACTCCTCCTCACACTAGGCCCTCATCAATACCTCCTTTGCATACCTCCCAGTCAAATCCATGTTTGCTCATCGTAAAAAATCTACCTTCATCCTCAAGTTTACCACCTCAACCATGGCTTGCTCATCTTCTATCTTGACATGATCACCCTCTTCCTGTGCCTATTAATATCTCTCTATCTCCTCAAATAGACATTCTACCTCTACCTCATATATAGCTCACATCACATTGATATCTATCTGTGCTTGCTGTACACTCTCCTATAGCACTATAATATTTGATCTCACTCTCTCCTTTGAGGCCATGGTCTCCTATACCTAGCATCAAAACTATCCTACACACTCTATTTGACTCACCTGCTCCACTATGAGCTACACTCTCAGCTCTTCACACTCTCTATGCAATGTATCCTTATTTGCATGACTTACCTACTTAGCTACAAGCTATACCATCACCCTATCTCTAGGTGGCCAACTACCCTACCTCTCTCATGGCTATCACTAGACTCTCCTCTACCCTCCACCTCTCATCCACAAATATTTCCCCATAGATAGCCCAATCCATCTCAAAATTGATCAACCTCCCCTCTAAATTTTGCAATGTAACCTGTAGTAGTGCTAGCTCATCCTGCACATCAAACACATCCTAGAAATCAAACATCACATCTAGCATCAATACCTCTACCTTCTCCATTTCCATGGCTCCATCTAGTGGATGGCTCTATTACCTTCCTACCACCCTAGTGACCCAACTCTAGGAGATATAGCCACATCAACTGATGCTACTCCTCCCATATCCTCTTCCATGGGCATTGCCTCATCCAATGACTAACCTCAACTACCCTCTTGTCATTTTGGTGACTTAATACTCAAATATCCTCCCACATAATCTTGATGTTACCTCTATCATCAAAGAGGATCCTCCTCATCCTCCTCTCACTTTGTATCTAGCACAGGTATAGATTCTCCTGGTACTTATCCAATGACTATGGGTAATCCTCCCACTAGATTCACTCATCCATCCACTACCTCGACTTTAGGCTCCTACCTCTACATCACCCACCATATGTCATACTATAGAGTCATCCTTACATCATACACATTTGGGATAACCATCAATGGATCTCTTGACACATCCAAGGGAGGTACTATAGGTTGTACTCCTAGCTCTCCATCCCTCCTCTGTATCACAAGTATATTTGGTCATCCTTATTGCAATTCAAATTGATACATCACTCTGCTAAAAGGAAAGTACTTCACCTAATATTGATATCATCCCACTACCCATGTCCCTTAATGGATCTTCGCTAACTGCTCCTCAGCCTCATCCTATATGATCCTACCCTTCCAGGACCTCCATAGGATATGCTTAGGGACACAACCTATCTAGAATCCCTATCCAAAATAGTCCATCTCCCTCATGCCCTCGCTTCACCTTATTCTCCATATATATGCACCACCTCAAGGCATAAGATACAAAATCTCCCATCAATGCATATGCCTTATAGGGCAATAATGATGGCCACTCCACTATAATATGCTCTAATACCTACACCTGCAACAACGAACTCACACTCAAGCCAGATCATCCTTCCCTCACTATCTCATATAACTCTCTATACACCTATGCTAGTAGCATGGGTGCCCATGCAAAAACCACCTCACACTCCACCATATTACACACTATGCCCATCATATTCTAGGGGAATTTCACCCCTAAACTATCTGGAAGAGCATAGCTCACTATCATGAGCATTGCCATGCAGTGGCAGTTGGGCAACATCTCCTCATTGCTATAATGCTCATAATCAACCCACTTCTCATGTTGTACCTATATCCACCTATCACCAAAGGTCCATTGTAATATCTCATCCCATGCACCATATCATACCATTGTTACTGTCATGCCATCTACCAACAATCGATATATCTTGTATATATTATCCAATGTGATCATCATCTCTCCTGTTGGGAGATGAAAGGTGTTTCTATCTAGGTCCCACCTCTCACAAAACACTGATATATAAGCCCTATTGGAATGCACACTCCACAAATTCTACAGGCCTTTAATACCCACAGTACCCATCCACTTCCCATCTACCTATGTCCACTTATCCCCTAGGGTACTTTTGAAAATTTGCACGTGATTTCATGGCTCAATATTCCTCACCTGCATTCATTCCAATACATCATACAAATCTCTCATCAGTATCACATATATACAAATTCATCATCACTTTTACATCCAAACACTCATCACATGCACATATTAGGCATCACAAAAAAAAAAATTGGTTTGTACCTACACGTGCAAACCTGGTTCGCACACTACTATGTGAACCTACCAAAAAGGGCATTTTTTGGATTACTTATAATTAGAAGAACATTAATAAATATCTTAAAAACCTTCTTATGTATCTTTTGTTAGTATTCTCTTCTATCCTTTCACTTCTTCTAATGTATCCATTCCTTAGAAGTCAGTGAGGGTAGCTATAGTTTGATCATATTTCCTAGGAAGATGATCATATTGATAGGAAGAACCCTAACATTAATGTAAAAGAGTAAAAAAATGAGGAAACTAAAACAAACTATGATCCCCTTGAAGATCTCAATGGGTGCTACATCTTTAAATCATTTGATCATATGCAGAGTTTTATGAAATGCTATAAGGAAGACTTGCTTGTAGCTATGAGGTAGGAAGCTCAACTTGAAAGAGGTGAGACTCCTCCTCCTCTAATAGTCTCTCCTAGATGTGTTCATACTAACCCTTTGTTTGAATATTTGAATCATGGTAATCTTACCCATCAACCAACTTATTCACTACTATAACCACCAACATTGGAAGGAGTTCCCAAGTTCCTCCAACTAGTAGTTTCATTCAAAATTGCTTTCAATTTCCTCCTCATTCTACTAATATTAATATTTTTACTTATTTTACATGAATTGTTAATTATCCTCTCCAAAAATATACCATATATCATAACAATATCAATACCTTCAACATGGGATAAGTACCCATTCAACAACCTACCTATAGCCCTTAGGGAATTTAGGGGTATTGCACAATAACAATTTTGAGTTGCAAAGTTTAGCTAATACTGTGAAACAATTGGTATCAAGAGTGGATATGATTTAAACCCCTAGTTTCACCTACAACTACAAAGAAATGTGCAACAAACCTTTAGACCCTATAGCAGCTGCTAAGTGTTATCCTAAGATTTTTTCCATGCTGGTTTTGCCTATATATAAGGAAACAAAAGATCCAATTGAGCATTTAAGAATGTTTAGAACAACTTGCCATGATATCATATATGATGACATGTTGTTGCTAAATATGTTCCCTAAGAGTCTTTGTGGTATATATTTAGAGTGGTATTATCGGTTTCCCAACCATTCTTTAAGGAATTTTGAAAAAACAACCGAATTATTTGTGCAAAAATTTGGTGTTTATGTTGAAAAGAATGTAACCATGAAATATGTTTACAGTTTGAAGCAAGGTATGGAGAAAATATTTTTAAAAAATCTCATCTCATTGGAGGAGTCTAGTTGGACACTTGAGATATACCTTACCTCCTTGAGACATACTTGAAATATTTATTGAAAACTTGCAAGAGAAATTGTCTCATACATTGGAAACTAAAACTATCACATCTTTTGATCAAGCAATCGAGCTATCAAGAAAAATGGAACAAGCCCTTATCATAAGAGGAAAACTTACAGTGAAAGAGGACAAGGCAACTAAGAATCAGTATAAGAATAAGCATGTGGTTGATGATGGGGTAATAGATAGTAGGCCTATTAATAGTATTATTAACAACCTACAAAATATGGTGCTTAACCAGCCCCCAAACCCACATGAAAAAATTTCACAAGACTCAACATGCCTATGAATTTTGTCCATGTGTTGACTACTTAATAATAATAATTACATTGTCAAGACCAATTTGAGGTACAATTAGGCTATGTGTTGATTGCTCAATAATAATAATAATATATAATAATAATGATAAGGCATCAATTAGGCATTTTCATCCACCACATTTGATTGCATGTTCATACTGCATGTTTGCCTATCATATTTTGCATGATTTTCGTAACATTTCATTGCATTTGCATCTCTGGTTGTCATAATTGCATTGATGCTTGCTCATGACTACTTGATCATATACTTTTTGGGGACCTTTACAACAATGGCACATAATGATACCTAGTTAGGTTATAGATCACATGCATTGCACTCTCACTAGGCCTCTAATGCCTAGCAAAGTCCTCAACCTAGGGATTTTGCTTCTCCCTTATTATTCTTGTTTGTTTGTTATCTCTTTTCTTCTAATTATCTTTGCTTTTGTGTGTTCCTTAACCTTGAATATTTTATTGATGACCATCAATTTCTCTTCAGGTCAAGGAACATAGCCCTTCTTTGCTTTTGCTCTTTTCTAGCACATGCACACACTCACATATTGTTTTGCTTTGTCCATTCATATTTTTTGTACACACCACACCCTTATGGGAGGATTATTCATTTTGACTTATCTTTACATACATAGCACAACCCATAGTAGATACCTTTATGATCACGAGTGAGGGGTAGCCTCCATTCAATTATTTGTGACCATACAAACTAGCAAGTATATCATCTGCCCATATTAGTGAGCACAACACCCATAGTGGGTTTCACTCTATATTCTGATCATATTAGTGACTACTACACCCATAGTGAGTATCACTCCACCTATCCATATTCTTTTCACATGATGTATGTATGGTTGATCACATTGATCTGCTATGATCTATACTTACCAAAGCATCATGCTTCAAGCCCCACTTTTCTTCATTGTTGGCATTTTTCTTCTTCTTATTCTTCCTCTTGTTCCATTTTCCATTTTTTTTACCTTTTTTCCTTTCTTTTTGAAATTTTGTCCCATCTTTATGGGTCATAATTTTGCTCTAGCATTATCATGCTCCATTTTTATGGGATACGATTTTACCTAGAGTGGTGTTTTCTCCTTTCTTCCTTCCCTCCACTCTTCTACTATTCCCTTTTTTCCATGCATTTTCATATCATGTGTTCACTCCGTTGCATCTATACATGTTGTATTTTAGTCTAAGTGCATATCATGAATTCAAAAAATTAAAATATTAAAATAAAAAATTTAAAACACCATAAAAAAGGCACACATAATCACAAAAATAGCACAAAATATGATATGATATTATTTGAGAAAGAGAAATATAAGTGTAACACATTCTAAACCCAATACACTTGATCATCCCTAGGGATGCATGCCACACTAAAAATTGGCATGTCAACCAGATCCTCTCCCTGGCTCTGGGAGCCTATCTCTTCTAATCCACCCATTAAAGGTGGTCCTTTTGGAGGCATGTTCATGTACTAGAAACTATCCATGATCTATATTGAGTTTGAATCAATATATTTAGGAATAAAGGTGGTGGCACTCACTACTCTATCATAAATACCTAGTAGTATACCATTTGGAAGAAGGTCATCCTCTTCATGACTACCTCCAACCTCTCTCCTTCCCTATGTAGCTCCACCTTTAGTAAGTGGATCTTATCACTCTGTTGGTTTCTACTAACCACAACCATCATCTCTACCCAAGCTTGGTGATGCTCCTCATCTAGCCAACTCACCTCTCCCTAGAGATGATCAACCTATACTCATATCACATCCCTATTTACCTCTACAATACCTAGTGCACTTGTCAACCCTTCCATCCTCTTGGCCCTATCCTATCGAAGTAGGTCCATATCTCTTTGTAGAGTCCCTAATTATTCTTGTAGTACCTCTATATCCCTCCTTGGATATCCTTGAGCTATAGTCTCATTCAGGCCAACTACTATTGATGTGGAGGCTTCTCTTGCCCCTCTACTTGGTATGACTCTAGCCATCATGGAGGTAACTCTGGTCACCCCTACCTCCTTGGTCCCCATTGTAGCAATGGTAGGAACTACTAGCTCCACCTAGACCCATATCTACCTCCATAGTAGACCTCCTAGGCCCTCTATTGCTTCATGGTGTGTTGATTAGCCTCCATTGTGCTAGTTGCATACATTGGATTATAAATTGGTGCCTCTACAACGATACTAGTGGGAAGATCTGTAGGGGCATGACACCCCTATACCATATCCAGTAGCTAATGGCCACCTCAATGTCATCCATCCTAGGATCCATGTAGAGTGAATCATCTAGGTCCTCATATGTCCACCTCACCACATCTGGATCCCCTCTAACTTATGATGGATCTTAGTACACTCACTTGTACCAGTAGTCCCTCAAGGTCAAGATCTCTTGAAAGATCCTAAACTACCATTGGAATCTATCGAATTGAAAGAGCTCCAAATCTTCCTTCTCTATTAGTTGATTAGAATATCCAATAGATATCCTTTTTGGTTTATTTTCAGAAGCTGCCAGTGATGCTTTCAAAATTTTTTTAACTCTAAATTTTTTTTTAACTCTAAATTTTTTTTTAACTCTAAAATTTTTTTTATCTCAAAATTTTTTTTAACTCTAAAATTTTTTTTAACTCTAAAAATTTTTTTAACTCAATTTTTTTTTTAACTCTAAAAATTTTATTCAACCACTAATGGTATGGTACATCAATAATCCAACCACAACCCTGTATAGTATTATTGTTAGAGCATCAACCCCATAGCACCCTACCATATCATCGACCAAGATCACCCTCTCTTGAACCTGGTGGATCCAATCCTCTAATAATATCTTTAGAGTGGTCCACTATTCTCATGCTTTGTAAACTGCTCTCCTCCTTATGGGCATACGTAATATGCACCACACGTCCTCTAGTGTGACTACCATTTTCTCTATGAATAAGTAGAAGGTAGCTGATTTTGAGTACCATCTCTCTAATTGTGGTGTCAGTAGCACTCTATCCACCTCTACCCAAGGTATCTCTACCAAGTGGTCTAATACCACTACCTATAGAGTATCTCTCTTGACCTATGTGAGGCCATATAGCTTTATCTCTAAGGAGCTTAGTCACCACTCATGATTCTCTAGTACATCATGCTGCATCCATAAACATAATAAAAATATTAAATTAATTTCTTATGCATAAAAATAAATCAAAGAATTAACAAAATTTAAGTTATATTTTTGGGTTGCTTCACCTTTTGTTGTTTCTCTCTTTATTTTTTTTCTCTTCAACAAAACTATGCTTGCCTAGCTTCAGGTGTGATTTCATTTTTCTTTCCATTTTACAAAATCGTGCCCTCTATCCTTGAGGTACAATTTTGTGAAATTATACCCCATAATTTTGGGGTAAAATTTTGCTCATCACCACAAACTAAGGTGAAAACACGGTCAACCCATAAAATCTTGCCTGGGTCGTGCATGGCAATTTTTAGAGAAAAATAGAAAAAATAAAAAAAATGCACAAAAAATAGTTAAAATATACCCTAACCTAATATAGAAGGAGGGTTTTAGTCCATACCTATGGCTTCTCTACTGTTGCACTAGTCTAACCCCTTACAATGGCTGAATGGTGTGTCAAAAATATCATCTCTATTTTTCTCCAGAGCTTCTTTATTCTATTTTGCACAATTAAAATGAATTAGGGTTTTCACCTTTTACCCCTTTTATGTCTCTTTCTACTTTTTATCTCTTCTCTTTTATTTATTTTTTGCTCTTATTTCTTCTACGTCTACCATTTTGAGTTTCATCAAGAATGTGGTATTTCTTTTTGAAACTCGAGGAACCTTAGATTGAGAGGCATTAACATCCCTAATGCCTCGATGTGCATGTAAAACATGAAAGTGTTTAGAATGACATCATTTTCACACCACTCCTTTCTTATAAACCAGCCACTCCTTTTTAGTTGTTGTTTCTCATCATTTACCCCTAGGTGTTTACATATTTCTTTGATGCATTTACTAGGCCATAAATGCATCAAAGAGGGGGCAAAATGTAGATATGGAAAATTAACCCACTTGAGCGAGTCATTTTATCTAGTCCCTTAGAGAGACTCTCCAACTTACCCAAAACAAGTTTGGACCTCTCTCCCCCCTCTTTTTACCCGTTTTCCTTGCTTTAGAGAAATTGTGATTGGCCCTTATGGGGCACAATTTTTATTATTTGGGGGTTTCTATTAGAAAACCCTAGTTTTCCACTTAACCTTCTTTGACATTGACGTTTACTTAGTTTTCTTACTCATTCTTGTTTCAAACCTCCTATAAATTTAGGGTTTGAAGATTTCATTTTAATGATAACCTCTGAAACTCCTAGATATTTTTCTAATCATGAATTCTAAGTGAATAAATCTAACAAGATGCTTACAAGTGTTGATGCAAGTACTAACAAGACTCTATTGAAGCTTTTCGATTGATCGAAGATCTCTTTTGCTGCATTTGATTATGTGTTACTTCCCTTGGTGGTAAGTTTTGAATCTCTAATAATAAATCTACTATCTTGGAGGTCTTCACCCTTTTTTCTACTTTTTTGCTATCACTAGGTTGTTTTTGTTCTTCTAAATTTTAGATATTACTAAATTTGTATTTATTGATAGTTTGTTTGCATTGTTATGCTATATTTTTCTTTTGTTGTGAAATTGTACCCCATAATTAGAGGGTATGATTTTGTCAAAAGTAAAATCATGGTTGTTCCATAAAGGGAATGATTTCACTAGAACTAAGCTCGGGGGTAGAAGTTTACCCCTAAACTCTAGGTATGCATTTCATGATATAGTTAAAGAATAAATATGTAAATTACATTCTGTTTATCATTCTATTCTACTGCATTATGTTTTGCTTGTTCATATTCCAAAAAGGTCAACTTTTATTTTTGCATTCTAAAGGTCAGCTAAAAAGACGTAGGGGGCTTGAATGCTACACCTCCAAGTATAGTCATACAATAGCATAAGTAGGCCCCCTAAGACTTATCATATTTTTCAAAGATTTTATGAAGTTATTTTACAAGATAGAAGCTGTGGGACATTGTTGGATGCAAGATAAAGCTGGAACAACCACCAAATCAGATAAGTACCCTAATATATATTTAGGATATTTTCTAGTTTTATCTATTTCTATTCAAAAATAAAGATCACAGATAAGAAAAATATTTGATTAAATTTCTAGGCATTTGAAAAAATTAAAACATATTGTGTGTATCTAGGTTTTTTACCTTGTTTGTGCATCTCTTTTGGACCCTTGCTTAAAGATTTTATTTTGCAATCCTAGGGTTAGTAATCATTCAAGAAAAGAATCATTTTAGGGTTAGCTCTTGTCTTCTTTCATCTTGTATCGTGTATTACTCTTTCTATTTTTATAGTGTAGTTTTAGAAAGGCCAAACATAGGTGCATGCTTAATTGACACATCCAGACATAATCTACCCTGGATTTGGAGTGAGTCCTAAAACCATTCCTGATGAACCCTTCCTATGGTTTCCCACTTGAGTGTAGATTTATAATATATCCTCATGGTTCAGCTCATCTCATAGCAAATCCAACCAAGAATCATAGGTGGTAGGGTAGCTTTTCCCCTCTACAGGTCATGATATACAATCATGTTACTTATTCAAAAACTTAGTGCAAGACATGATCGAATGACAAGAAATTCAAATTGATAACCATCTTGCCTCTTATAACCAAAATATTGGTGTCTACCAAGATCCATTACCTCAACATGGAGCAACCACAATACCTACCATTACAATGGAATAACCCAAACATGTTAATCAGGTACACACAACTCCATATAACAAAGGTTTAGTTAGAATGATAAACATTGTGAAAATAAATCAAAGATACCAAAATAGACCCACCCAACCCATGGATCCATCAAATATCCCTTCAACATCATAGGCACCTCTGCAATAAAATCTAATCACTCCTCCACCCCGCACGGTACTTACATTGAGAAATAGACTTACTCAGAGTCTCAAAATGCCATAAAAGACTCTCCATTTATGAGCTAATACAAAAATCAACTCCACATTATGAAGCTCTAATGGATATTCTAATATCTATTGAATTACAACCATAAGTTTACACAAATTTCACCAAATTTGTGGGACACATTAAAAATTACAAGGAACCTATAATAACATTTCATGATCATGAAATAAAGATAATACCTATCAAAATACCTGATCCACCACTAAATATCATGGCTAGTATGGATGGGATCACTTATAAATATATCTTGATTAATACAGGTTCTTCCATAAAATTATCACCACCTCCACCCTCAAACATATTAATGTTTTACCATCACACATAACATCATCCACCTTCATCCTTCGTGCCTTTAATAATTCCTTATGTTCCACTATTGGGATAATTGTCCTTCCTATTTAGGTTGGACTAAAAATAATTCACATGCTATGTCATGTCTTGGAAGGTGCCATGCGATATAATTTGTTGCTTTGTAAACCTTGAATTAGAGATATGAAGTGTCTACCTTCTTGTTGACCCCAAAAGGGAAGTCTTACTTTTGAGGTCCATTTTCCCTTCCTCTTAAGGGCACACAAGGTGGTGCACCCTTGTTTAGCCTGTATGCTCCACTTAAGAGTGGAGCACATGAAAAATCCCTTAGGGTGTACAAGCTATGCATCCCAAGTCGAGCCCATGCACTCCATTAGTGGAGTGCACAAAGTCTCCAATGGGAACACGAGTCTGTGTGCTTGGTCCAAGCTTGTGCATCCCATTGGATAATGGGGTGCACAAAGTCCCCAAGGGGTGCATGACCCTGTGTGCCCCATATTGAGTTCATGCACTACATGGGGAGGTGGAGCATGCAAAGGTTCTAAGGGGCACACAAGCTGTGTGCTCCAAAGAGAGTCCCATGTGTTCCATTCCTTTGTTGCACACAAAGACCCCTTGGGCATGCCATAATGCACCAACTTCCACCTTGTGTGCTCCACTCTAAAGTGGATCACACCAAGTCCCATGAGGAGTGCACACCTTCACACACTCCCCAAACCCTATCGCATGCTCTGCTTTGAATAGAGTGTGCAAAGACCATTGGAGCACACAAGTCATGCACTCACTCCTCAGCCCATGTGCTCCACTAACCAGTGTAGCACACAACATACCATGGGGCGTACAAGCCCATACATCCCAAAAATCATCCATGTGCTCCACTTCCTTGGAGTGCATGAGAGTCTAGCCAAGTGCACAAAGGCATGTACTCGCTTTCGGGTATGTACACTCCACTGTGGAGTGCACAAAGGTTATTTAGGGCACACAACCTATGCATCCCATTAGGTATCATGCACTCCTCCCTTGGGGCATGCAAAGTGTAAAAAAGCACATGAATTCATGTGATCACCTCAAGGGCTACGTGCTCCAATCCCCCAATGGAGCGCGAAAGACTTTTTTGGGTGCACGATATCATGCACTCCACCCTACTGAAGTGCATGAGAAATTAATAGGGAAAAGACCTCATGCATGCTTCAATCCAGTGTGACCTATCCCAACTAACATGAAACCACCATGTGTCTTGCAAGTTGCCTCCTAATCATAATTCCATTCCATGGGTACAATGAGCTACCAAAAGAATAGGTGATGTGGCAATCTCGGCCAATTAGCATGCCCCATCAGATGAAAAGTGCATGAAATCCACCTACCCCAAATTTAATGTGTGCACTTTATTAAGAAGGTGGAAGACTCCTCACACCATTCATGCATGCAAAAATATTCTTGTCAAGGTTGAGAAGAGAGGAGAAAGAGGAAAGCATTCACCATTCTGCCTTGTTCATTACCATGGCTTCCATGAGCTTGAACGCATCAAGAGCACCAAATGTTAAAGGGAGAATTGCAAAAATTATTGGGGTGTGGCCTATTGCATAGAGAATGGGTAGAGTGCAAGATCCCAAGGCCCTGGTGAATTTACCAGATACCAATAGAGAAATTACCACTGAGCAATAGAAGGAGATGGAGAGGGTGATGATATATAGTTTCGATCTCACAAATGAGGATAGTCAGTGCCACTTGATGCTTTTAAGAAGCTTGTTTATGAGGGCATAGAGAGATCGCACTAAGCTAGCCCCCATTTGCAACAAATGGAACACCAATTTGGGGTGCTTGACCTATTTGAAGGTATACCACTCCTCATACCTCCTAGCTTGGCTGGTGGTAGCCTATGATCCTAGAAGTCATACCATCCATGACCATAAAAACTAGGTGGTGGCCAAATTGATAACAGATCACATTAGGAAGGTGTTCGGGCTCACCACAACATCGTGACTCATGGATTTCAAGATCTTGGCCCTCTAGGCCAATTATATGCTTAACACCTCACTTCTAAGAATTCTCCTAAAGAGGGGAAAATGTAAGCCCTCAAATTTCTCCATTAAAAAATTCCTACTTCGGCCCTGGGTGTAAGATTATGCAGACATGATCAACCTGGTGTTGGACGTTAAAAATTTGGAGATGACTACAAAAGAGGTTATGTTTTTGATCCTTCAGTACAATAGAATAGATAAGATGTCTCTCTACTGGTGGAAGGATGTAATCAATGATAACATGGGCCGAGAATTGTAGGAGTTGTAGAAGGCCATATTGGTGAATAAAGAAGAGCTCCCCATTTTTCTTACTATTCCTTCTTGATTCATTTATTCATGGCATAGTTAGATAAGTCCCTAGTAGCTTGTATGGGAGGGGTGACTGCTCCCACTCTTCAAGATCAGTTACTGTGCATTCGGGAAGAGTGCTCCAGCTACAAGAGCTTCTTTAAAAATATCCTCCCTATGGTGCACCTCTAATTATGTGGAGAAGAGCTAGATAAATTTGGGGCTGGGGTAAGAAAGTTTCTACATAAGGCTCAAGTGGGAGATTTCTTCTACATAGAATATTTCTCCTATATCAGACTGTATGGCTCTAAGTTACCTCCAAAGGCATTGCCGAAGTATTGCCTGACCTCAATTGCCATCTTGGAGATAACCCAAAAAATTACCAAGGAGGTTAAAATAAAATATATCAAAAAGAAAGGCTCTGTGCTATGGTTGCCCATTCCTTGCTCTATGGGCCCTTATATTTACTTTGGCCATTTTGTTGTGCTACAGGCCATATGGAACATGAATACATATTGCTTCCATGAGGTTACTTGGAGACCATATGACCTCGATGGCCACCACATGAAAAACGTCACTAGCAAACTCACTCTTCTACAAGTCACCCAGAGTGAACATGATTTTGAGGACCAGATGCAGAAGGCTTTTAAAAATAACTAGACACTAGATTTAGTTTGGAATATGGAGAAGAGACCTTATAGCAGGCTGGAAGCAGTCAACAACTATGGCTCCCAGTTGAGATTACATAGGGGATTATTGGTGGATAAGGTGGTCCCACTGGTTCCAACTGCTCCTCTGGAAGAATTTGAGGACCCCACCTTCTAGGTTTTCTAGCAAGACACTAACATTTTTGAGGTCACGATGAATTTTTTTGATGAGGCATAGAAGGAGCAAGCAAAGCTCCCTTCTTATTCTAGTTCTCCCACCACCACCTTGAAAGGAAAGGAATTGGTCTCCTCCTCATACCAAAATATAGCGTCATCAAATTTGATGCTAATGTGTCCTTAAAAAAGGACTAACATGGCAATATGCCAACCTTACTTATGCTCTGCCACCCTGGTCATCAATCAAGAAAACCATCTTGTTCCCCCCAAGGTTTTAAGGCATGTTACATAATTTGGAGGGATTTCTAATATACTAAAAGAGTACGAGGTATAGGAAAGAATCTCGTCATGGTGTCCTACCAGCAAAAGGTTTGGAATAAAACCTTCTATGGAGGATATCAAGAGCCTTATACTAATAAGGATGAGACACCTTTCAATTTACTATCGAAGAGGAGGACCAAATACAAGATATCGAAGAACAAAGATCCCCAAGTAAAGGAATACACAGGCCTTGGAGTACGATAGGACAAGAGATAGGTGATATATCTACAACCATATTTGATATTCATTTACTAGCAAGTCTAAAAGAGGCCACCATAGATGTAAGTAGAGGTGTCATGCAGGCTAAAGCTGGACCTATCGAGATGATGAAGTCTCAAGTGGCCACCCAGGCACAAGTGGCAACTGTTGTGGAAAAGGAGATAGAAATTTTAAAGGCTAAGATTGCAGAAGTGGGGTAGTTATAGCTCAAGGTGCATCAGCTTCAAAGTGAAGTTGATAAACTGAAGATGCCCACTTCTACTACATAGGCCAGTATTCAACTTGGATCAGTAGAGGAGCTCAAACAAGAAATGAAAGAGAAAATAATAGAAAATATGAAATACCCAGAGTCCATTTTTATGGATATCTATGCCACCAAGCATATTGTTGGTATTTTATGGGATCGTCTGTAGCAAGGAGATCAGAGGGTGAACACCATATTTCTTGTGTATAAAAGTTTTAGGGAGAATTACGTACTAATCGCCAGGATGATGGCTACATTATCAGACGAATCTCACTATTTTTTCACTGAGGAATATGCCAAGGTATTCATCTTCTTGCAAAATAGACAAAATTGGCTTCAGTGGAATCAAGAGGTAGCCAACGCCGAATAAGAGTTCAATTATAAGTTAGAGGATTACGACTTCAAGTTGGATGAGTTTATGCAGGCCCCCAACATCAAGGAGTTAGTGCTCCAAAAAGTCCAAGATTTTGACTTAGACTCTGGTGGCAAGTTATCCAAATGGTTTACAACCCTAGTGCAAATGGTAGACCGCCTATATCTCTTTGTTGAGAACACCTTGGAATGGGTGAGAGAGAGGGTGAACAAGGTCGTGCAGGACCTAAATTTGTTGTTGTTTTCATTAAAATTCCATGATGAAGCATGGAAGTTCATCAATTAGGCCATTCAGAACCTTGGAGAGGGAGTGGAGCCCAGTTCTCCCATAACACATGCATTAGGTAATACCCAACCACCACCCCATGGTAGTATGAGAGAGGATACATAGCCACCACCTGTGTGAACAAAAGGCATGTGCTATGTGCCCATTTTTTATTACATCTAGTTTTTGAGGACAACATGATTAATCCAATTGGAGCATATAGTTACAACATTCAGGCAAGCCTACACTATAAGAAGGAGATTGCTACAATAGATGTTTTTCATCAAACCTCTAAGAGAGAAAAGCCCAGGTATAATCCTTGTCTAGTATTTTAGTCATATTCTTCTTGTGTTCTCTATCTATGTCTCGTACCGCCCTTCCTTCTACCATTTCCAAGGATTGCCAAAGAGCACTGTTCACCGAGATCATTTTCTGTGGAATGTGCCAGAGTTGGAGATCCTTACATAATTGCAATCAGGATGGAGGGAGATCATCCCTTGTTATGAATATTCAAATCGGGGGTTTATTGTAATACAATGGCATATAAGGATCAAGAATTCTACTGATCTTTCCATATGTAAAAAGTTTTTATATAAATGAAAATTCCAACTCTTCCCTTGGCATATTTTGTGTTTATGGTCTATGTTATGCTCATTTATGTGTTCTTGCAATCAAAACATGTGGATGATGCTTTATTTTCACTAGTTTAATCATTTTATTGCATTACGTTAATTGAATAAATTAAAATGAGCTAGTTACCCTCTCTTTTTCTACTCTAGTCATAAATATAAATATGCTACAATTGCCCAATGGATAAGGCACCGGTATGGTCTTGTTATGCTCCATTATCACTTGGTTTAGTCACTAATATATAAACAATGAAAAATCATTTTATATGGCATAAGTGGGTGTTTGCACCATTAAAATATAATAGATGAACCCACCACTTGGGGTTTCCTTACCCAACCTAGTCTATCTAAAGCTTTCAAAGTAATTTATTCCTAGGTTAAAGAGGTGGATCATCCAGAATCCACAATACTAGTTGTGGTTCCTTGAGTTTCCTATGATGTGACAAAGCTTGAAGGGGTAAGCAGGAAAACTCTACAACACTTCTATGTTGCACCAAACCATAAAATATGTGCATGAAGATCAATTCCATTGCATACCCATATATTTGAAACCATTCAAATTTTACCATATGGTTTCACATCCATATGAGTCTATCTAATCATCCACTCATTTGGATATTTAACGTAATAACCCCATAAAACACTCAAATAATCCACCAAAAGCCTCCATTCCTTCATCATCACAACCCTCATCACAGTCACAATTATTAGCTTCCATGGGAATCCCTTCTAATCCATCAGATCCTCCTATGAGGAACCCATCAAAAGCACCAATACCATTTCCATCACATGAAACCTCACCACCTATTGTGTCCACATATCACTCATACATTCCACCTACCACATCTTCAATCTCAACCATTTCCACAACATCCACCCACATTTATTTTGTTCTTGAGGAACCACCCTCAACCATACACACCTCCTTACATTCCATAATTACATATTCATATACCCTTCCTCCTCAAGTCATGGTCCATATGACTAATCCGAGCCTTGGGAAATATTTAGTACAAGATGTTACATTCACCTCTCTCATTGAGTCAATCAGAGACTTTGGATAACCTCATAATGCAATGCAACTTATGGGTATCATCACCCCCTTGGGTCTCTTTCAAATCAAATGAATTTTATCTATGGAGGTATTAATACCACTATCGACACACCTCTTATACCAAAAGAGGAAGAGCTATTTCTAATGAACATTAACTATTTATACAACTTGTCTTTTGCTCTATGATATATTTATGCTACCATTAGCATATAAATGGCCTAGGTAACTATGATTAGGGTCCTTGAATCCCTCTAGAGCCATGTTATAAATTATCAATAGATAAGTCAGGATTAGGATACTCCATACGTATGCTTGATGAACTTCTTGTAGATTCCCTTCAACACCTTAACCTAGGCCTTGAGGAGGACATAGACAAAAATGAGTATGTTGATCCTGGTCATACATATTTGCTTAGTGATCATCTTCAAATCACCATATTATAAATGGATAATTCTGACCCATCTAATGAGGAGTATAAAGATAAGTTTGATGTGCTATCCATTACTTCAAATAGCTTAGAGGAGGATTCCTCCTTCATTGTCCCTATCATGAATGTAGGTGAGTTTTATCTTTACCTCTTACCTAGGAAGCTCCCTATTTGATTACAAATTATTCCATTAGAGGATCACATCATCCTCATTTTATATTGATCACATCCTATCATCCCAATTCTACCTTAGCCACCTCCTGCACATTTTTTCCACCATAGAATTAATCATATCCTTCCATGATAATGAAGATCATTTGCCATCCATAATTATTATATTCATTGATCTCACTGCTCCAATTTTCTATCCAAATAACCCTTCACAATATTTATCCCTCGATCCTGAGGCCATCAATTTTTACTATGTTGCTCTTTCACCATCATATTTCAATTTTCTTCCTTCTAAGAACATGCCACAATCATATCATTTCTCATCACAACCGCCCTTAGTTGTTCTCCAAGCTGAGATAGGGTCGAATGACACATATGAATCATTTAATATTATTGATGATATTCACCTAATCCTCACTCCTAATCAATTGGAGGATGTATCTCACATGTTAATTAAGGAGACCATCGATATTGACATCAACACTGATATTGAACATCCTCAAATTCTTAAACTAGGAAAAGGTCTCTCAGACATAGATTATGCCGTATTCACTACTATTCTAGCAGAGTATAGGTAAGTTTTTTCTTGGTCATATAAGGACATACCTATAATTGACCAAAACTTAGTGGTCCACAATTTAACACTCAATCCAATAGTCAAGCCTATCAAGAAAAAACTTCAAAAAATACATCCAACAATACCTCTAATGATGAAATATGAATTACAATAATTGTTGGATGTAAGCTCAATATAACCTATCAACTATCCTGAATGAGTTTCCAACATGGTAATTTTTGGGAATCTGAATGGGAGGGTTCAAATATGTACAAATTTTAGGAATCTTAACAAATCAAAGCCCTAAGGATGAATTTCCACTCCCTAGAATTTATACACTCATAGACATGACTACTAGTCATGAAATGCTTTCCCTCATGGATGGTTTCTTGGGCTATAATAAAATTTGAGTCAATCCTGATGATCAGCCCAAAATGACTTTTATCACACCATGGGGGACTTTTTTCTACAAAGTCATTCCTTTTGGTTTGAACACCAGTATTATCTCCTATAAAAGGGGGCCACTTTCCATTGGAATCAGGATTGTCAAAATATCTTTGAGGATATAAAATAATACTTGGTTTGAACGCCAGTATTATCTCCTCCTCAACCAGGTGTGTCTTTTCTATTGTATATCTCAGCCACTCACTTTGCTTTAGGATCTATATTGGCCCAAAAGAATGAGGCTAATAAGGAGCAGTCAATATACTACATTAGTCACACCTTAGTCAGTTATGAAATCAAGTATGCTTATGTTGAGAAGCTCTACTTAGCAGTGGTATTTGTCACTAAAAAACTTCATCATTATATGATCAATCAAAGAACATATGATATCTCCAAAGAGAACCCCTTATGGTATATGATGAGTCGTACACATCATTACAGTCACACCGCAAAGTGGATCATGCTTTTGATAGAGTTTGATCTTGAGTTCACTGATAAAAAATCTATTAAGGGTATAGTCATCACCAACCAATAAGCAGAAGCTCCTCTTCCTAATGATAAGACACTTACTAAAAAACTACATGATGATGTAGTATTTACATTTTCAAACTTGGAAGAACCAAATGAACTTGAAAACAAAGTTGATATCACGTTGTTATTTGATGGTTCTAAGTGTGAACAAGAGGATGGTGCAAAAATTATGTTTTTTACACCGCAAGAGACTTCTATACCCTTTCATTCAAACTTTATTTCCCATGTACCAACAAAAATGTAGAGTATGAATCCCTCCTTTTGGACCTCCAAACAACTCTTGCTATGGGTATCAAATGACTTGGCATCTTTGGATATTCTGAGCTCATCGTCAACCAAGTCAAAGGGATTTATCAATGTAAGTGCCCAATATTAAAGAAATACAAGACCCTTGTGGACAAGTTGCTTACAAAACTTGAATGGTATGAAATTGAGACTATCCCTCACTTTTCCAACCATTTTGTGGATACAATGGCTTCTTTAGGATCTATAGCACCCTAAAATTGGCACGGTTAAACCATCAGTAAAAAGTAGAAATTTGAATTTTAACCCCGAAACTTCTCGTTAATCGCTTACATCATTTTTCATGCCATTTTTAGAGGTTGTTGTGACCGTTGGATGATTTCATCATTGATATGATGATATCATCGTTGATCTGATGATATCATCCCAAATCAAACGAATTCATTTGGAACAGAACATCCAGACGATTTCGTCCCAAAACCAAATTTTTGCAATTAGCTTCTATTCCAATGACCTCTCCAACTTGGGAAAAAGCATGTATACATGGCTGGAGATTCCCATGCTAAGGATCTCCCAGATTGGGATGATCCCCAACCTCCTAACCTTTCCCTAATCCTATATAAACTGGGATTTTCCCAGTTTATCCCCCTGACTCCCTACCTGATTCCCTACCTGGCTGCTTGACTGATTGTTTCCCTACAATTTTAGTTTTGTTGTGATCTCCCATCATTTGCACTTGTGTTTTCAAGTTTTGTTGTAGGATTTCATTATGTTTTAGTTGGAGGTAGCTCGGATCGTCGCAGGCGATTCAACTACAATTTTAGAAGATCCTGTCAAGATCGACGATGATATTGTATGATTACAGATGATCCGGTCTACAATTTAGCTTGGAGGAAATCAGAGCCCTGAGTTTACATTCTCTATCTTATTTTCCTTATTTATTGGTGCATTAGATTAATTTACTTCTGTTTTGCATCTTGGAGTTCACCTCATTTAGCATAATTGCATGATAAAATTCAAAATAAGTTTCCAAAATAGTGCATCTCATTTAATTTGATATCTATATTTATCATTCAAACATATATACTCTTATTTATATCATTTTGCATCATTCTTGCAATTGTATTTTTGATTTTTGGTGTCTGTTTTATTTACTGCAGGTTTTTGATGAATTCGTATTACAGGTTTTTGATGAATTCGCCTGACGAATTCGTCAGGTCGCTGGTGATATTTGGTGATATCGGATGATCTCCTATAATTTGGGACAATTCTATACAATTACAGATGATCCTATCATATCCAAGATGATCTGGACTCCTACAAGCTTCATAATCTTCATCAGACATTAGAAATCAGGTGTACTCTTCTCCATTTTATATATTCTCTGTATTCAATCACATTAGGATTCATTTATGTCTTCTGTCTTCATATAAATTAGAATCTTCATATAGAATAGCTTAGCCTCATTTTGGCCAACCTAGAAATCTGAATTATTGAACATAAAATGAATAAATCAAACCCATTTTCAAACCTAGGCATGGAAACTGCCACTCAAAGTTTCCTGGTGAACCCCACCATCCATAAAAAATTCACCTTTATACCCCTCCCCTGAGAGGCATGAACTTCAAAGGGCCTCTCTGTCTGAGGTATTATTCCATCCTTTTCTCACCCCCATTTAGGGTATGGATCCTTTAGCTTGAAGGTAAAGGTGCAAAAAATTTGGGCGATATATTTTGGTGAACCCGATGTGAAACTAAAAACACCTTTTGAAAACAATAAAAAAAAAAACATATTATTAAGAACATCTAGAATCATTAGAAAACTGTTAAATTTGCATATCTTACTTAGATGGTAGATTATAATAGAAGACGAGTTGTCTCCATAAATGTTGAAAATTAATTTACGGCCATAGATATTACTTCTGTGCTGAGAGTACCTCAAAAATATAGAGCCCAACTTTGGTGGGACGAACTTGATAGGAGATTGGGTATTATTGAATCTAGATCTGCAAAACTTAGGCAAATTAAGAGGTTTGTCCTAGATAGAATCTTGGATCCTGATCAGGTGACTTTGTATCATGAACTTCAGAGAGCTTGCCATAGGTGGTTAGCCGATAAAAGAGCACTTGTGTCTTCTAAATTATACACCTTTGAGGAATACCTTGAGAACGTAGTTGTAGTACATAAATTTCTATCTCATGTAGAGGATCAAGAAGTCATTCTTACGGATAGAAAGAGATGGAATAAAGTTCCTAAAGCTGTGTTGTATCGAGAGTATTACCATGAACTTTATTTTTACATGTTCGAGTCTGAAATAGATCATATTACCATAGCACACTTTGTCAAGTTCTTGAAAAACAACTTCCAATTTGAAGAGGAGCATTTCATGACTCTTGATGAACTTGACCCTATCAATGATATCCATAAACTATTCATAGAAAGCTAAGTAATTCTTTCTACTATTGTTTCTTACAACTAGCATGTTGTTTGTTATTTTTATTCTCGCAAAATAATAATATAATAAAATCACACAAAAAAGAATAAAAAAACAAAAATAACAAAACATTTCCTTTTAAAATATTATAGTAGGTATACAGTTAAAATATATACCTCTCAACCCTATCACATATATATATATATAAGTATATATAGTTGCTAAAACCTAATTTTAGCACAATGCCTAGACTTAGGAATGGAAAACAAACCGAAGAAGATGAAGATTGGTTAGGAAGACCATTAACTGATCAAAATGTCCCTTCTGAGGACCAAGTTTAGAAAGAAGAAACCCTAGACTAGCAAGAAGAAGAGCTTGCTGTAGGAAATGAACAATAAGAAACTATTAGAAAGGAAGAATCCTCATACCCTAAAATGTCTTTGGGAGGAGCTATCACTTTTGAGAACATGGAACAATTTTGGAAGTTCATTAACACTAATATTGGTGTTTTCAATAAAGTAGCCCATATGGACAAGGATCGAATTAGTGACACTCAAGAAACTCTAGAAGAAGTATTTCAAACACACACTAATCCCTTGTCCTTTATTGAAGAAGAGAGTGATCAATCCGGACCATCCAATTTGGATATAGTAGCTATGATCCAGAGCATGGAACAACACCAGGTTACCCAATGACCTAAAGTGCCTGTTAACAAGCCTAGGGTCATTCCCGCACAAAAGAAACCATCATTTAATGGTCTATTTCACCAAGCTCTTGATCAACATACCTCAAATCAACAAAAACCCAAAACAAAACCAAACACTAATTACCAACAATCTAAGGTACAACATAATACTATTACAAATCCCCTTCATAATACTCTTCCTACCAACACTTTGCATAATAGCAATATAACATCTAATCCCTTTATCACACCATCATACACTCATAGATCCCATACCTATGTGCCACCGAACCAATATGGTGGACAAGATAGCAATCTGGAAGCCGTGGTGAAATAGTTAGTTTCCCACATGGACCAGTTAGATCCCTACCGTCCCTCGTACAATTATCGAGAGATGTGTAGTCAACCTTTAGATCCTATAGTCATAGCACAACCGTATCCTAAACATTTTCCTATGCCTATTCTTCCCATATATAAAATAACTAAAGATCCCATAGAGCATCTTCATATGTTTAGGATAGCATGTCATGATATATCACATGATGACTTTTTATTACTAAAAATATTCCCAAAAATCTTGGGAGGAATGGCATTAGAGTGGTATTATCAATTACCCACTAATTATTTGAGGAATTTCAAAGAAACTGTCGAGTATTTTGTTCATCAATTTAGTGCCTACATCGAAAGATATGTGACCATTAAAGATTTGTATGATTTAAAACAGGGCAAAGATGAATGCTTTGCTGATTTACTAGCTAGGTGGAGACAGTTGATAGGAAAATTGCACTTTGTGTTACCTTATAGAGAGATGTTGGACATATTTATTTATAATTTGCAAGAGCAACTATATTACGAATTATCAAATACTACCTTGACCACCTTCGATCAGGCTATAGACTTAGCCCGAAGATTGGAAGATGCTATCATTAGGAGAGGCTAGCTTAAAAAGAGAGACGATGAGAAAACATCCAAAAATCAATATAAGAATAAACAAGTTGTGGGTGATGGAGTCACCGATAGCAGAAATACTACTAATGTTAATGCTGCAAAGACATCAGAGAAGTTTGTACTGAAACCTCTTGATAAAACTCCTCGAGAATTTACTAGGTTAAATAAACCTTTATCAACTATTCTATCACAATTATTAGAATGAGGTTTGATTCAATTACCAAATATTCGGGAACCGAATCTAATTATACCCGGATGTAGAGCATATTTACACTGACTTCCATAGAGGACCTGGACACACTACCAACTCTTGTAAAAGATTAAAACATAAAATCCAGGACTTGATTAACAAAAATGAGATGGAGGTGCAAGCCTTTCAACCTAAGCAAAATCCTCCTAATAATGTTCAAAATAACACCCCGCAAAACCAGAATCAGAATGCCAATCAGTCATTGGACATCTTTCAATATCCCTTACCAAAACATGGTAAGGAGGTGGCTAATCAAGTTGAACATCATAATGTCCATCCTCCTACCCGATATGTAGGAACTATTAGTGGGCATTTACCAGTTCATGATCTGGAAATATTTGACACAAATTTATCCTTGGTTACATCCAGGCCTCTATATAATATTCAGATTCCTGATCTTAGTGATATAGAATACGAGACTGAGAGTGATATGGAAATCACATCAAATCAATCGAATAGTTCTAAAGATGAATCGGATCCTATTCACCCTATCACAAGTTATATGGTTCTAGAAGAGACATTTCCAAGAAGAGTCACTACTAAACCATCGTCTCACCAATTACTTTCTAATGATCTAGCTATAAACGCTAGACCAAGACCCATTCATCATCCGTAGAATAATATTGTGGGTACCATCGGAGCTGTTACTAGACAACAGACTCAAAATTCTCAACAAGATAAAATTCAGAATGGTGGATTAGCTCCATTTGTTTTGAAGGTTCCTAATAAAGGGAATCATTCACCTAATGTTCAACCTAAACCTCCTTATAATATTAATGAACAATTATCAAATATTACAGCTAGAATTTCTCCCTTGGACCTTTTAAGATCTTCTCCTACACATAGAGATGAATTAATGATCACATTAAGTTAGATGATTGTACCATAAGACATTCAACCTGATGCCATGGCCGATACTATAATAACTCATGAAATTGATTGTATTGACTTTCGGGATAGAGACATACCACAACATAGTTTACATAAAGATAACCCCTTGTATATTACTGCCTTAATTGGAGATGTAGTAGTCAAAAGAGTTTTTATTGATAATGGTTCATCTTTAAATATTTGCACTTTTGACTTCTACCAAATATTTGGGTTTAGAAGTGATGAAATGAAAAGAACTGATATGATCATAAAAGCTTTCAATGACGAAACACAAGAAACGTGTGGATTTATTACCATTCCATTGTAGGTTGGTCCAAGAACCTTGGATACGACTATGTTTATTGTACATTGCCCTGCATCATACAATATACTCTTGGGTCATTCTTGGATCAACGCGATGTGAGTTGTTCCCTCAACTTTACATCAATGTGTTAAGTTCGAATTTAAGAATCAGTTGGTTACCATTCATGGTGATCCAAGACCCTTTGATATGTGTGCTTTGGCAAAACCTATTGGAGTTCAATTTTGCCCCGATCTATCATCCACACATCCTAATTCTCATTATCCATCTAAACATGTGAAACTCACACCCACAACATCATCTACTTCTTCTCCATCAGTTGCACCTCCACATATAACTCAACCATCCTCTAAACAAACCACATTAGGACCTAAGAAAGATCATAATCCCACAACCAATGCCTCTTGTTCTACTCCTATAACTTCCATACCTTTAATAGACCCATCTATCGACACCTCTACACCGTCTACATCCACCAAATTCATATTTTTTGCATCGAAAGACGTAGGGAATGTTTCTTCTACCTCTTATGCTCTTATTGACGAGCTCTTACCCGATCTATCTAAAATTCTTATATCAGAAGAAACAAATTCTTCTATGCAAGATTCCCTTATTTTAAATAATTTACCACCATCTCCTCATACCTTGGGCCTCCCACAGCCTATGCGAAGTATTTACCAAGTCAGGAGCCGTGCCTTTATTTATAAGGGATATGACTGGGTTAGAATACCCGGAAACATCAGAACTCATTATGATGGATATGCTCGATGTTATTTTACTAATGAGCATATTAAAGCCAAACCTATAATGATTAAATTGGGATATAAAGGAAAAGGTTTGGGACCTTTCTTGAATGGTATGAAATAACCTTTTGAGGTAGAAGCATGGCTCGCCCGATGTGGTGTGGGCATATTTTCTAGTAAGGGTTAGCCATTCCCATTTGAGGATGATGACCATCTTATATGTTACCAAGATTATTTAGATGAATGTGATGCTTTGTGTTTAATGAATGACATTCACATGTAATATGCTATCTATAGCTTATCCTGAGATGATCATTGAATCCGACGATGAGTTGGAGGGAGATATCTTTCACGATGTCTCCATTGAGGAATTATTACATAATGGATTTTATTTTGATGGCTCTATACCTAGTATAGCCTAGCTTGAGGCCATGACTCCTCAAGACAAATTATCCAAGCTAACCTTGGAAGAATTACAAGAATTGGGAATTTCACCCGCCTCACCTAATTTTGAGAGAGATCTACACATGGAAGTAGAAAATGTCATAAAAATTAACATTGGAACTGATGATAACCCTCACATATCAACACTAGATCAGAATTGAGTCAAGAAAAATAGGATAAATACATTGCATTTCTTAAAGAATATGAAGATATTTTTGCTTGGACATATGAAGATATGCTAGGTTTAGACCCTTATGTAGTTATGCATCACTTAGTAGTGCATCTGGATGCTAAAACTGTTAAGCAGAAGCTTATAAAAATGCATCCTAAAGTGGCCTTACTAGTCAAAGGGGATTTAGAAAAACTCCTGAATGTTATTTTTATACAAGCCATTGATTATGCTAAATGGATCTCGAATGTAGTTCCAGTAACTAAGAAAGAAGCTACTAAGATTAGGGTTTGTACTGAATTTAGAGATATTAATGCTGCATGCCCTAAAGGCGATTTTCCCCTTCCCAATATGGATCAGATCATTGATTTTACTGCTAGGAGTGGAATGATATCCTTAATGGATGGATTTTCTAGTTATAATCAGATCAGGATAGTTCCTGAAGATCAGGCTAAAACAACCTTTATTACCCCTTGGGGGAATTTCTATTGGAAAGTGATGCCATTTGGTTTGAAGAATGTAGGTGCAACCTATCAACAAGCCATGAATTATATATTTCATGATATGATGCATGATATACTACATGATTATGTAGACAACATTATAGCTCATTCTACTGAAGAAGATGACCATTTAGATGACTTGAGAAAAGTATTTGATCGATTAAGGGAATATCTTATCCGATTGAATCCAGCCAAATGTATATTCGAAGTTAAGTCTGGTAAATTATTGGGGGTTATAGTTTCTTTACATGGCATCAAAATTGACCCTCTCAAGATTATGGCTATCACTGATATGCCTGCACCTAGAAATATATCTGAATTACGGAGTCTACAAGGTAAGATTCAAGCTATCCATCGCTTCATCGATAAGCTAGCAGATAAAACTGGACCCTTTATTAAGCTTCTTAAGAAGCATGTATCTTTCCATTGGGACGATGAATGTAAGGAAGCATTTGAACTACTCAAACAATATCTTCTTAACCCACCCACCTGTACTTTTGCCATATAAACCAGATCACCCATTTATCTTGTATATTTCTGCTTCAAATTTTGCTTTAGGAGCTATGTTAGCTCAACTTGATGATGAGAAAAGAGAGAGCGCTAATTATTACATTAGTAGAACATTAATTAGTTATGAAACCCACTACACAACATTATAGAAGTTATGTCTAGTAGTCATATTTTCTACATAAAAACTACATTATATGCTCAGTCAAAAAACATATGTTATTGCTAAATTCGATCCCTTACGGTATCTCATGAGTCGACCTTATTTATCTGGTCGCACAACGAAGTGGGTTATTGCTCTAAGCGAGTTTGAACTCACGTTTATAGGACAAAAGTCTATTAAGGGTCAAATCATAGCAGATCAATTAGCTGCTGCACCCTTAGAGTCCAACAATCCCCTTGTCATTGAGTTTCTTGACGAATGCATTAACTTAGAGGTGGATCATTCAAAGCAATGGTCACTATAATTTTACGAAGTCCAATGCATGAGTGGGGCTGGTACAGATATTATTTTTATATCTCCATAGAAACATCTCATACCTCTATCCTTTAAATTAACGTTTGCCTGTACTAATAACACTGCTGAATATGAGGCTCTAATCCTTGGATTACGAGCTACCCCAGCACTAAAAATTAAAAATCTATTAGTTTTTGATGATTCTCAACTTGTTATAAATCAAATTAACGATGTTTATCGGACCGAGAGATGATAAATTGTGCCCATATAAAGCATATGTATTACAATTAATATCTTTATTTGATCAAGTTACCTTGGAAGCTATTCCTAGAACTAGCAATCGTGCGGCTGACGCTATGGCCGCAACTGCATCTCTTTTACCTTTGGAGTTAGATGACAAATATGCTACCATCATTATTCGTTGACTCCAGGAACCCGCTTCAACTAAATCATGCTTGGAACATTTGGATGTGTTTCTAATCAACAAAACTATTCTTGAACTTTGGTACACTAACATCCTCAATTTTCTTCAAAATGGGACCTTCCCTAAAGGTTTTAATAGAAACCAGCACCGATTATTACGTAGACGAGCAAGTCGCTTCGTAATAATTGGCAATACGTTATATAAGAGATCTTTTGAAGGTATCATATTGAGATGTTTGAATCTAGAAGAGTCTAGATCATCTTTGAGTGAAGCCCACGATGTATCTTGTGGGGGACACTTTAGTGGTAGCACCATTGCTAAGAATATCCTTAGGATAGGATATTTTTGGCAAACCATGGAGAATGATGCACATGATTACATGCATTATTGTGACAAGTTCCAGAAACATGCTGACCTTGTCCATGCGCCTGCACAAGAACTACAGGCTATTTCATCTCCTTGGCCATTTTCAAAATGGGGATTAGACATCATCAGAAAAATCAATCCTATGTCATTTGATGGACACAAATTTATCATAACCACCATCGAGTATTTTATGAAGTGGGTCGAAGCTATGCCCTTAGCTGCTTGCACTGGAACACAAGTTTCCAAGTTTATTCTTAATCAAATTATTTGTAGGTTCAAAATTCCTACAAATATCATCTCGAATAATGGAACTTGTTTCAAAAACAAATATGTAAAGAAACTATGTCTAAAATATAAAATTCAACATCGTTGGGCCACTCCCTATTATCCTCAGGGTAATGGCCAAGCAGAAGCATCTAATAAAACATTAATTAAAATCCTCAAGAGACTGGTCAATAAATCTGGTCATGATTGGCACATTCAATTATATCCTACTTTGTGGGCTTATCGAACTAGCATTCGTACTCCCACGAGCACTTCACCTTTTGTTTTGGTTTATGGCACTAAAGCTATTTTTCCCTTTGAACTAGAAGTTCCTTCTTTGGCTCTGCTACTTCAAGATACTGAAGTAGGAGATGAATATTGTGCTGACAAATTTAGTCTGCTGGAATTCCTAGATGAGAAGCACATTAATGCTTTGGAGCATCTTCATGCCTACCAAAACAAGCTCAAACGAGCATATATTAAGAAAGTTCATAATCGATCCTTTGAGATCGGTGACCTCGTCTTAAAAGAAAATAAAAAAAATACTAATGCAACTAAAGACCTTAAAGGCAAATTTGAGCCTAACTAGCTTGGGCCATATATTATCACTGCTAAATTTGGATCGAGAGCATACATATTAGCTACCTTAGATGGTAAAGATCTTAAAGAACCTATGAACATTATGCATCTTAAGCGTTATTATGCATAAATATGGTAATTTCGTCACTGTATATATTATACATATTGTCTCATATTAGTAATTCATATAAAAATTTCAAAAAATAGTAATATTATGTATTCGCTCAATTCATAAATTAAAAATCAAAATATTAAAAAATCAAAATCATCAAAATCATCAAAAACATCTTCTATTTTGCATCTGTCAATTCTTGAAGTATTGCAGTTATATTTTCAATTATTTTGGATAGATTAGCATTTATCTCGAATCCCTCACTTTCACACTCACATGGATAAATATCTTGATCTTATTTGGTATGATTATTAATATCTCTTATATCAAAGTCCATAGTTGAATTAAATAAATTTTTGAGCATAGAGAACTGATCTTGTTATTTACTTGAACCAAGTACACCTTTTCACATTAAAATGATTTCATTGCAAATTCAAAACGATGCTACACAATAGAAGTGGTCTCTTGAGCGAAAAGTTTTCCCTGCTATCCTATCATGCACATGGTCTAGAATCTTTGAGAATTGACAAAAGGACAAGCTCATCCCTGCCCAGAATAAAAATCCCTTGCTCTACAGCCAATCCGAGCAAGTATCCCTAGTATAGGAAGAAAAAAAAAAAAATCAAGAAAAATCACGAGAAAAAGAGAAATTATTCAGAAGCATTATTTTAGTATCATTTTGTACCATCTCAGCAATATTTCAGCATTATCTCAGTGTCAAAAAAATACAAAAAAATAAAAAATAAATAGAAAAATTAAAGAAAAGAAAAAGCAAAAAGCAATAAATCCCCCCCTTTTGAAAGAAGGAAGTGTGAAGCTTGAATCCCTGGAATTCTCAATTATTCAAAAACTGTGAGGTAAACCCCATAACAGGTTATTTGTGCCTAACTTGCTTGACATTGGGTAACTCCTAGCGTGGTGATATGTCTGTCACATTAGCGACCTTCTTTTGTACAGACCTATGTCAGCTTATGGATTAGCTAGCTCTTGATGACCCTACTTACATAGTAGTATGGTACGATTACATGCATATAAATCATGGTCAATGAACACTCATTTGGTTAATTCAAATTACTTGTATCAAATTATCTTGCTCAAAATTGGTAAATGAACATTACAATTGCACACACATTTGTGTTTGAGAGATTTTGTATCATTATGATATATCAAGATAAAAAATGAACTCACGTATGCACATGGGGTTCCTTATAAATCTAAATTTTGTCTTTGAGATAATTTAAAATATTTATTCAAATATTCTAGAATAATTTGATTTTTTACTTGAGAATATCTGCTTAGCGTAAAATCAATTAAATACATTTTTTCAAAAAACCAAAATTTTCTTGCAAAACATGTTAAAAAATCTAGCAAAAAAGTCACATTTATATTTTTTTGACTTTCGCGACGATGGTATAGTTCCTAAACCTAAATTGAAATTTTATTCCTAGTGCAAGTCCTCATTTGTATATTTTCTGTTTATCTCAAAATCAAAAATCAACAATGCAATAAAACTATTATATCAATTTCTTCTTTGGATTTCGCGATGATGGTATAAGTCTATACCTAAAATTCTATGCCTTGCGCAAACCATCATTCTAATTTTATTTCCCATTTATTTAATCCATAAAAGCATATGGCTTAAACCATTATGTTACACAATGGTGCTTTAAAAAGAACGAAAACTTTCCTATTTTATTTCATTATGTCAACATTCATTTTTTTTTTTTTTTGCGACGATGGTATAATTCCTAGGGAATTGTTCAAATTTCTATCATACTTAGGAATTTTATGCCTAGAAAAAATCATATTTTTAATATTTCATGCATAATATTTTCATGAAAATATGAAAACAAATCATCACTATCATCATTTTTCATCATCACAACACAAAGTCTTAAGAAATTCTCTTAAGCACCCTTTTACTTTTAGCAATATTTCTCTCATACCATGATTAGCTTAATGACCTAGCAAGTGACGACTCCATGAAATGGTCATGTAACAACGATAATGTCCTTTGAAATTATTGTTAGAAGTCATTTTATTTTCATCAAAACACACCACAACTAGTTTGTTTACATCAGATTATTTCATTTAATTTTATAGCATGACATAAAATTATACTATTTTCAATGACATAATTACATGAATAGTCAATCAACAATTAAAATATTATAGCATCATAAAACATATGCACAAGTCATATCACAAGAAGAGCATCATATAAATATAAAAAAATATATATATCATATCAAAATGGATTGGTATGCCATAATCTATACCCTGACATACTCAATCATCTCAAAAATAGTCTATGTACAATGTGCATCTAGTCTCGAGAAGACCTCGAGCTCTCAAAATCATCTCCTCTCCCACCCTGAGGTGGAGGAGGTGGTCCCATCGAAGCCCGTACTATATCATGGGTCCTCGACATTGATCATGATGATGTCCTCGACGACCCTATCCTGATCGGCTTTGTAATGCCAACTAGCAGCTTTATCCTCTGGCCCTCTGGAACCAGCTGGTAGTACACTCCCTAATAGAATGCGGTTTGAGCAACCAACCATGCTAGCTCCAGAATGCTCACCCCTCCACTCTGAGCCCTGAGTCATGTAGCCTCTTCTTGTAGAGTTTGCACCTAAGCTCGTAGGTGGGAATTCTCTACCCGAAGAGCCGCCATCTTGTTGCTCTCACCCACCTCGACACCTTTGCCCCTATTGGGTGATGGTGTCCTATCCCTCTACTAAGGAGGGAGTCTATCTCTCCTCTCCTCTCTCCTATCCTCCCTCCTATCTGGTTGCTGTTGTCTCTTCGAAGCCTATGGTACTCTTCGGCATCTCTCCTGAGGAGGTCATCACTGATACCTCCCTCCATGACCCCTCACTACATTGATGGAAGCCTAGTGTTGCCTCTCCATCCGTTGCACTACAATGTGCATCGAACCTTGTACCCTTGTCATCCGAGGAAGGTGGATGCCTGTATACCAGGCATCATATCCGTCTGCTATTCTCACGTCATCCCCATCCATTGGCTGAATTGGGGCATCATCAACATCTTGAATCTAGAACTACTGCATGTTTGGAGCCTCGCTCAGTGTGGTACTATCCCACATAGTTCAGGAGTACTCATAATCCCTAAGAGTAGGGATCCCCTACTATAGACCAAACTGCCTCAAAACTCAGTCATAGCGATGGAGCTCTACCTCTCCTTGATCTATCCGCAACCATATGACTCACCTGATGCAAGCCAATTCTTGTCCATCCTCTACCCACCCTGGATGCTCTCTCCATGGTCTCCACATGATCCGATCTGGGGTGAGGTCATCCAGTAACCTTCAGGACATCGACAGATCTATTTGCCACTATGACCCTCTCTGGAGCCACTAGTAGAAAACCTAGGGTCTCTCCTGATCAACTCTTATTAGTGGAAGCCTGAACTCCACACTACAATGTGCTCCCAACACCAAACCTATAGAAGCGATGTCAACACCAGACATCGACCCCCTTGTATACAACCCCGTAAAGGATCCTATACAAGTAGCATAGTACAAAGCTGCCCTAAGAAAACCTATATCTATGGTCTCTCATGTCATAGACCACATCTACAAGTAGCCACGCTAATATGCATTCGCTCTGGTGGTATAGAAGAAGGCCACCCACTACCCCTGCCAAAACTTGGGTCAACCAAGACATCCTAGGCATCCACCTCAAAGCCTCGATGTTCACTCCACCCTTCTCCAAGATGAAGCTTGGGTCATCACACAGTCTCATCATGGCGTGGCCCTGATTGGTCGAAGGCATCATGAATCGACCATGTATGGGGATCCTCAAGATCCTCCATACATCCTTTTAGAGTGGGAGTCATCTCCCCTATCGGTAGCCAAAAGCAGGATGACTCCGGATACCATCTCTTTGCTAGGGTTGTCAGTAGCCCCATGTCTGTAGGAATTTGTGGTATCTCTGCCACATGCTGCAATCCTACCTCTGCCAATATATCTCACTTAGCCTGATCGAGCATGGCAAAATCATCTCTTAGACCTCTGTATTTCCACTCCTGACTCTTTAGCATTCCCCTCTGTAAAATAAGTAATAAAACAACAAAAATCATTAGTACATAATCATTAAAAAATCAATTAAAATCAAATCATCCCATAAAAGTTGATATCGCCCATTATTGGATGATATCGTACCAAATTTAGATAAAATCATCCTTAATAGGACAAAATCATCTCTGTTATTCAATTTGGGGATCGCCCCTTATTGTATGGGATCACCCCTATAGCAATATAGAGATGATTTCATTGTCGGCTTAAAACGGCCACGACGCCCAAAAAAACAATTAAAATTCAAATAAAAAATCAAGTTAAAAACATAGTAAACTAGGTTTAGATCCTTACCCACAACCCACGTCGGATCTCTATCGATCTGTGTGCCATTTCCACCATTTCACCTACAGAGCTCTGAAACAGCGAAAGTGAACAGTAAAAATGAATTAGGGTTTTACCCTATTTTTCTTATTTTTATTCAAAAACAACATTTTTTTTTATTTTTGCTTTTTTGTGCTTTTACCTCAAATGTTCGATTTGGGTAAAAACTCGGAGGGGGCACCATAGCAAACAGTCGTACGATTCGACCTAGAATCATCGTCTAAAAAATGGAATAAATTTTTACTTTCTAGTAAAACATGAAGAGCTCGTCTTTAACGCATTTTTTTGGAAAATTCGCTAAAGAGGGGGCAAAATATAGCACCCTAAAATTGGAGTAGTTAAACCATCAGTAAAAAGTAGAAATTTGAATTTTAACCTCGAAATCGCCCGTTAACCACTTACCTCGCTTTTCATGCCATTTTTATAGGTTGTTGTGACCGTTGAACTATATCATCGTCGATCTAACAATATCGTCGTTGATCTGATGATATCATCCCAAATCGGATGAATTCATCTGGAATAGAACATCCAGACAATTTCATTCCAAAACCAAATTTTTGTAATTAGCTTCTGTTCCAATGGCCTCTCCAACTTGGGCAGAAGCGTGTCTACGTGGTTAGAGATTCCCACACTGAGGATCTCCTATATTGGGATGATCCCCAACCTCCTAACCTCCCCCTAATCCTATATAAACTAGGATTTTCCTAGTTTATCCCCCTGACTCCCTACCTGATTCCCTACCTGGCTGCTTGACTGATTGTTTCCCTACAATTTTAGTTTTGCTGTGATCTCCCATCATTTGCACTTGTGTTTTCAAGTTTTGTTGCAGGATTTCACTATGTTTCAGTCGGAGGTAGCTCGGATCGTCGCAGGTGATTCAACTACAATTTTAGACGATCTTGTCAAGATCGACGATGATCTTATACGATTACAGATGATCCGATTTGCAATTTATCTTAGGGGAAATCAGAGCCCTGAGTTTTTATTCTCTATCTTATTTTCCTTATTTATTTGTGCATTAGATTAATTTACTTCTATTTTTCATCTTGGAGTTCACCTCATTTAGCATAATTGCATGATAAAATTCAAAATAAGTTTCCAAAATAGTGCATATCATTTAATTTGATATCTAGATTTATCATTCAAACATCTATACTCTTATTTCTATCATTTTGCATCATTCTTGCAATTGTATTTTTGGTTTTTGGTTTCTATTTTCTTGATTGCAGGTTTTTGATGAATTTGCTTGATGAATTCATCAGGTCATTGGCGATATTTGGTGATCTCGAATGATATCCTGTGATTTGGGATGATTCTATATAATTACAGATGATCCTGTCATATCCGGGATGATCTGGACTCCTACAAGCTTCAGAATCTTCATCAGACATAAAAAATTAGATGTACTCTTCTCTATTTTATATATTCTCTGTATTCAATCACATTAGGATTCATTTATGTCTTCTGTATTCATATAAATCAGAATCTTCTTATAGAATAACTTAGCTTCATTTTGGCCAACCTAGGAATATGAATGATTGAACATAAAACGAACAAATCAAACCCATTTTCAAACCTAGGCATGGAAATTGCCACTCAAAGTTTCCTGGTGAACCCCACCATCTGTCAAAAATTCACCTTTATACCCCTCCCCCGAGAGGTGCGACCTTCAAAGGGCCTCTCCGTTTGAGGTATTGTTCCATCCTTTTCTCACCCCCTTTCGGGTACAGATCCTTTAGCCTGAAGGTAAGGATGCAAAACATTTTGGCGATACATGATCCTTATTTCTACAAAACCCTTTCGATAATGTCACAACCATATATGCTAAAACTCTCAATCAATCTACACTTTTGTGATATATTTCTACAAGAGAGCAAGATGTCCACTTGGTATAAGCAGAACCATATCAAGATTAGTTCTCTCAAATACAAGATTTCTTGAAGCACACATGTAAGAAAAAAGTGACTTGATATGTTTTGTTAGGAGACATACTGTATTGTTGAAGCTATGATGGTATTCTTATTAATTTCTTAGAGCCCCAAGAATCTACTTAGATAAATTGTCAAGCTCATGATGGTACTTGTAGTGGCCACTTTAGTGGTGAAAGCACGAGATTCCGGAAACAAAAAGGATAAACTAAAAATGCAATGTAAATGAAACTAAAATAACGCTTAAATCCTATGTTATTGAAAAATGCGTAAAAAGGAAGAACATGAACACAAGATATTAAAGCAATATAAAAATCGGCCCTTTTATTGATATGCTTTGCAAATTCGTGTTACAATGCGTCTCCTTCCTTTTTAGGGGATAGGAGCGTTAAATGTTGCTCTTTTACAACTTGTTTCAGAATTCCTTCTTCCGCGTGCCCACATATAAGATGGGCGAACCAAAACGTTGTCGCCGCTTGCATTGGTAAAGGTCGATTCCTCGTTGCTCTTCCAATGCTGCAAATCTGCGTTCAAAGAAACAAACAAAGAATCAGTAGCACCTGTGTATGAAAAATAAAAGATGAATCTAACGATGGTTAAAATGAATCTAAATAAAATGAAAACTTGACAAAAGCATAAACATGAAACTAGCTAAATACTACAAAAGAAATAAAGCGGGGGGTGCCCGAAGGCAAACCACCCGCGGGTGAAACTTTGCTTCGGCACCAATCCGCTTTAGGATGGGTCCGAAACCTGATGTGATGTGTTGTCGGCAAATTGGTAGGATATTGTGGTCAGAAAAATCGGTGTTGGTTCTTGATTCGTGCCTTCAAAAGTCACCCAATAACCTCTCTTTCGATCAAGAGATTATGGATGTTGAAAACACAAATCGCAAGTAAATGAATTAGCAGCACTTCGTCGCTCAAAATGCTCCTTCTCGGTATCTCTTTTGGGTGAGGAAACTCACCATTTTATAGACCCAAGGGGTCTCTTTGAATTAACATGCAAAAGTGTTTCTTTGCATGAATGCTTCTTGTGTGAAAAGAAGACTTCTTCTTGATCAAGGGATTCTTAACTGTCTCTGTGCATGTCTTTGTATGTTTTAGAAAAGCTCACTTGCACTCCTATGCAATGAAGGAATAGCTAAGTGGCAAATCTGAGTTGTCTTAAAAAGCTCACTCTTATTCCCATGCAGTGAAGGGAACGTCAATTGGCAGATATGAGTTGTCAAAAGAACTCACTCGCACTCCTATGTCATGCAGGAAAAGCTAAGTGGCAGTTCTGAGTTGTTACATGCCGAGATTTGACTTTTTGCCGATCAAACCTGACATTCGTCCCACCCCGAAGCGAGCGCTGGTAATCGTCTCTGGGTGAGACGAGTATCAATCTGCACTCGTCCCTGGATAAGACGAGTACAAATCCGCACTCGTCCCTGGGTGGGACGAATAAGAAGCTGAGTGTCTAAAAGGTGCCAAATTGATTTTTGACTTGCAAAACTGCTGTGTGAGTGGTTAGAACCACTGTTTAACCTCTGAGGGCTGCCCTGGGGGCTGTGTGTGTTAGTGCGATCAGTGCTTGTTGTCACATAATCGGATTGGTGCTGTTTTGGTGTCTACAGATGCCCCTTTTTGGGAAGCGCTACACATGGTGCAGTGCTAAGCAAAAATATATAACCAAAGCACTAATGATTAAGGTTTTCAGTAACCTAACCAACTCTTGATGCCCCAAGTATGGAAAAGGCACGCATTCTTGAATCCTTGCTTCTGACGAGCTAAGGAACTTAAATCAAGTATTAACCTGGTTCGGTGAGGTATTACTTGAACTTGGACATTAATCAGTCATGACGAGGCAAAGGGCGCAACCTTTTGTTGTGGGAACCTTGAGTTCATGATTCACGAATGCCAAGTATATGATCAGTTTGTGATGATTGCTTGTTTGCTGCCCCAAGCAGGGGCGCGATTGTCTTTTGCAATGATCCTTTGAATGCGTGTCATTTCCAAGACTGGGTATATTGGTGTTGATTGGTAACTAAGTGTGACTACCCCCTCAAGCGACGAATCGATGAGGGAATGACCGACATGAGAAAAGCGACGAGTCGCTTGACCCAAGATGACTTGTGCAAGGGTGCCTTTAGATGGTTTACCGTTAAGCATGCTCGAGCAGTTTCTCGACTGTTTTGACCTATTTTTGGTGAGTGTGAACCCATTTTGAGATGCCATTTGGGGTTAACATTGGCGAAAATCTGTCTTCCCGTGGAGCGGTCCGGCGATGGTAGCCTTCTTAGGGAGTAGGATAACGACAAGGTAGACCCCGACATCAGTTTGCTTATGCCAAGAGGTTAAGTGCAAGAGCACTTGTGTCCGGCAATTTTTAGTGGTTTTGTTGGCATTTGTCATTTTTATGTGTTGGTTATTTTTGATTTTTTTTTTTTTTTTTTATTCGTCCCGAGGTGGGACGAGTGCCGTGATGGTACTCGTCCGGGGGTGAGACGAGTGCGTGATGGTGGTAATCGTCCTGGGGTGGGACGAGCGCTCCGAAAAGCGCTCGTCCCGGTCAGGGACGATTACCAGCTGGCAAAAAGTATAAATATGCGAAAATGACGGTTTTGGCTCATTTGCACTGTTCAGCGATTGCGGATTGGAGCTCTGGGGAGGAGGAGGTAGATTTTCTGACGCGAAGCGCTGCCAGATTTTCCAGCCATCATGAGTGCACAGACCGGGTCATCAAGCGGCGGAGCCGAGGCGAGACCAGTAAGTGCACTATCTCCTCGAATTTGAATTTGAAAAATGCAAATGTGTTTTTATTGTTTGTTGTTTGTTTAAAATATGAAACCTTAATTAATTAAATTAAAAGGTGAATGAATGAAACCAAATGACACGTGGATGCAAACCAATGGAAACTTAGATGGAAAACCATAGGATAAACCCAAAATGAAACTTAGAGTAACACCTTAGGGTAACCATGGTTAAAAATGTTTTGTTTTTTTATGTGAATGGTAAAACTTAAGTCGAAACCATAAGTACACCATGCCCAATTTTTGTGTTATTTTTATGGAATTAAAAATGGATGAATTTTTTAAAAATGGTAAACCATGTCAATTTTGTTTGATAAGATGATTTTTTGTAAATGGTAAACTTAGGTAAACGTAGGTAAACCATGTCAAATTTTTTTTTTTTTTTAAATGGATGAATTTTTTTGTTGAAATGGTAAACTTAGGTAAAACCGTAGGTAAACCATGTCAAATTTTTATTGTTTTTGATGAAATGAAAGATGAATTTTTTGGTTGAAATGGTAAACTTAGGTAAAACCGTAGGTAAACCATGTCAAATTTTTATTGTTTTTGATGAAATGAAAGATGAATTTTTTTGGTTGAAATGGTAAACTTAGGTAAAACCGTAGGTAAACCATGTCAAATTTTTATTGTTTTTGATGAAATGAAAGATGAATTTTTTGGTTGAAATGGTAAACTTAGGTAAAACCGTAGGTAAACCATGTCAAATTTTTATTGTTTTTAATGAAATTAAAGATGAAAAATTGATGAATTTTTTGGTTGAAATGGTAAACTTAGGTAAAACCGTAGGTAAACCATGTCAAATTTTTATTGTTTTTGATGAAATGAAAGATGAATTTTTTTGGTTGAAATGGTAAACTTAGGTAAAACCGTAGGTAAACCATGTCAAATTTTTATTGTTTTTAATGAAATTAAAGATGAAAAATTGATGAATTTTTTGGTTGAAATGGTAAACTTAGGTAAAACCGTAGGTAAACCATGTCAAATTTTTATTGTTTTTGATGAAATGAAAGATGAATTTTTTTGGTTGAAATGGTAAACTTAGGTAAAACCGTAGGTAAACCATGTCAAATTTTTGTTATTATTATTATTATTATTTTTTTTTGTGGATGTACATGTGAATGAAAGATGTTACTGTACAGTTATGCATTTTTGTACATGTGATGGTAATTTGATGCATGTTTTTGATGTTTGTTGTTTTCTGTGATGTGCAGGTGGTGAAGAGTCGACATCGGGTGCCGACGATTTTTTCTAATGCCCACGAGGCGTTGAGTGATGATGACTGGGAGTGGCTTGATGCCTTAGGGCTCAAGAATGTGGCTCGGTTGGATGCAGTTGTGGCAGATCGGGCGTACCTCACAGCATTGATCGGCCTATGGGATGTTCGGACGAACACCTTCCATCTTTCGACAGGGGAGATGACAGTCACCTTAGAGGACGTGTATCGGATTTTGCGGATTTCGATAGACGGGGTTCCCATTCGGACGACTCCACGGGGCCAGAGGACAGCTGTATTGACCCGATACTTTGGACATGGAGAGGATGAGGATGGGATGACCTCGCTGGAGAGGGCGGAGTTGGATTGCCATATTGGGGGGATCTTGGTGCGATATTGGTATGCGAGGGGAATGTTGGGAGTGAGGCATGCACTACTCATGAGCCTCATTTCTAACATGCTCCTGCCAGACTCATCAGGAGCGAGGTTCCCATGGAACCTATTGGAGGTGGTGTGGCAGCTAGTGGATTGCCCGGTGATAGAGCCGATGATTATGAGGTGGGGCCAGACGCTTTTGGCTCAGTTGTATGATGAGTTATATGAGGTCCGCTGTCGAAGGCGAAAGGGGATTGGCTGCAGTTTCTTGTTGCAGTGTTGGGCATGGCAGCATATAGCCGTAGAGCGACCCCGAGGGCTGCCCTGGACTACACGGGCGGACATGGTTGACAGAGATATTGGGTACGGTGCTCTATGGTATCGGTCTGAGGAGCGGGGGCAGAGTCGGCGGTTCGCGGGAGACGTGGACCATTACAGAGATGTATTGGCACGACTGTCTCCCGGGGATGTGGTATGGAGGCCATATCGGGATTGTCCCGCATGGCCAGAGGTGGATGATTGGCTTCGGCGGGTCCGAAGGGGGAGATGGGTGATTGGGCGGCATGGGACAGAGCAGGAGTACTTCCACTACCTCCGGGTGACACGACAGTTTGGGGTACGCCAGGGGTTGCCTGGGGAACCCGTAGTCTATCGACGTCGGAGTGATGAGAGGACCTTAGCTGCGTCGATCCTCGAGCCATTGGGGGAGGAGTCTGATACAGTTTTGGACATTCCGGACGTAGATGACGTCGGAGTGACGGCTGAGTATCAGGAGTGGTGGACGCTACGGTAGTGGCGAGGTGAGGGACCATTGGGAGGAGAGGAGGCAGCGGGAGGCGGAGAGGGTGCAGAGGCACCAGGAGAGGGTTGGGGAGCTCCTGCGGATGTGGAGATGGTGGAGGTGGCAGATGCGGGGGAGGATGTTGAGGAGGAGGAGCAGCCAGAGATGCAGGATGCTCCAGAGCAGGCTGGCTCGGGGGAGACAGAGGCGGGGTTGCGCGCTGAGGTAGCGCGTCTGACGGGGTTGCTACGGAGGTGGGATGGAGAGCTTGCGGAGATGACGCAGGAGAGGGATCTCCTGCGGACACAGTTGGCAGGGCAGGGGAGCATAGGGGCTACGGCTCACCAGCAGGTGGGGGATACGGATGCTGCACGGGAGAGGGATCTCCTACGGGTGCAGCTAGCATAGCGCGATGACGCCATCGCGTATTACCGTAGGCGAGAGGCCGAGTGGAGTCGACATCGGCGGGAGATGGAGGGCGAGATTATCCACCTTGGTGGGCGAATACCAGAGCCTCCGGCCAGTGGCTCGTCGTATAGGACGAGAGACAACGGGACGGAGCAGTCGGCATCATCTCGACGCAGGCATCGAGATGAGGGAGGAGCGAGTGGTCGGGATGCAGGGGCGAGCAGTCGCCCTGAGAGGTCTCAGAGGACGGATACCACGGGGGTAGCTCTCGTCGCACCGATCCTGCGTGATCATGGTGGCCGACGCCCTAGGCTGGGGGTTTTTGAGATTTTGGATGATGGGAGCGAGGTCCGAGGACCAGTGCATTGTAGCCTGCGGGCAATTTTTGTTATGATATATATACAGATTATTCTTTTTGGTGTTTATCCTTTTTCATGATTTATGTTTATGTACATGTTTTTACATTGATGTATGCATATGCGATTATGAATGTGATGATTCTAATTTGTATGATGTATGCACATGAAATGAATTGTTGATGATTTGTCGATGCACCATAGACTGTACAAGATTGGATTGACCTGCTATAGTAATGAGATAACTTTGTGGAATGCTTGTGCATGTGAAAACTTTGTTGTTGTATTTTGTCGATTTTTTTTTTTTTTTTGATGGTGATGTATGGAATGAAATGTATCGGTTGTTTGAAAATGTAGTTAAGCTTTTCTGAGATGCAGATATTTTTAACTAACTAGCCAAGACTGTACATTTATGTCGCAAGACTTTTTGAACAAGGTATAAATCCGACTTGAATTTAACCAGGTTATTTCACATCCCTGTGTGTGCAATTGAGTTCGTTTATGTGTTATTCATCAGGATACCGCCAGTGCCAGATGGGCTTTCAACCGAACCTGTACTGAGGATCACCTAATTAGCTCCACTAACTCCTTTATTGTATTTAGTCAGATTAATCTGCGGTGCTATCTAGGATACCATAAGCTAGCTCATCCACATGCAAACATTGATCTGCACACAAGTTAATGTGACAGATATATCGTCATGCGGGAGGTTTACCGCCAGCGACCAATAGGCTATCAACCAAACCGGTACTGAAGCTTGCCTCATGACCTGTCAAAATACTGAGAGTTCCAGGGATTCAAGTTCGACTCCCTTCTTTTCTTCAAGGGTATTGGGATACTTGCTCTTTATAGTGATGAAATCACTGTTTATTTTTGTTTTATTTGTTTTTTTTTTTTTTTGAGCAAGGGATTTGAATATGGAGTGACGAGAATCACTATTGTTTGTGCCTTTTGATGTGTGCACTGTAGGATGTCAAATTGTAGTGTTTTGACGTTTTGCAAATTTTTGATGTTTTTGCAACTTTTGAGAACTTGGGATTCATGGGGAATTGGGTAGGGAGGATGCTTGTCCTTTTGCCAACTCTCAGCATTTCTAGGGTCAATTGCACAGGGGGATAAGCAAGATAGCCGTTTCGCTTATGGTAACCGGGATTACGGTGCAGGTTTCATCTTTCGTTCACACAACTTAGGAATTATTTTATGTGTGTTAATTTGTGTTGGGATGCTACGTACCAAGGTGGGATCCAAGTAAAACTTTCCCATGTAAAATCTGCTTAACTGTGTACAGTTATTGGCTAGAAATTTAAAGACATCTGAATGACGAAAACCCTATATACATTAGACGACAACTGACGATGCTAAAATAAAAGGGTGATATACTGGATGTAGGCATTTATGAAAATGGATCTGAGGTGGAAAAGGATGGAATTGCCAAGTAATGACAGCCTATGGTGCTTTTGACTTGTATGACCTAACGAAGTATGCAATGTATGGATGCAATGCTTAATGGAACCTATATTTTTGTATTTTTGATTTTTATGAGAATGCATGGAATTGAAATGCAATTGTTTTTGTAATTTTGATTTTTTTTTTTTTTGTGTATGCATGGAATTGAAATGCAATTGTTTTTGTGATTTTGATTTTTTGTGTTGTTTTTGTTGATTTTTGAATATTTATGTTGACCAAGCAGTTGTGGTAATGCTTGGAGCTTTTGGTGTTGACCAAAGGGTTTATAGATACCTTTGGGGCTTTTAGGGTTGACCAAGCGATTGTGGTAATCCTTGGAGCTTTTGTGTTGACCAAGCGATTGTGATAATCCTTGGAGCTTTTGGGTTGACCAAGCGATTGTGATAATCCTTGGAGCTTTTTGTTGGACTATGGCTCTCTAGCTGTGGAATGGCCTCAAATGAATGATATTCAAGGGTTCTGTTTCCTTGATTCCTTCAAGAGAGGCAAGCCGGTATGTTCCAGGTCCTATTTTACTGTCAATGATGTAAGGACCTAACCAGTTTGCTACGAACTTGTCCCGTAGATGGGACGACAAATTAGAATTCTGTTGGTTCTCTTTTAAGACCAAGTCACCAACCTAAAATTCCCTGAAGTGGACTTTCATGTTGTATGCTTTCTTAAGTCGCTCTTGATAGATACGCAAATGCTCGAGAGCATGAACGCGTCGTTCGTCGAGCAACGTCAGTTGATCTAACCGGGCCTGTCACGCAGTGTCATCATCGATGAACTCTTGCATTGAAATGCGTAGGGAAGGAATTTCCAACTCAAAAGGCATGACGGCCTCGGAGCCATACACCAGCGAAAATGGAGTTGCCCTAGTGGGCGTCCGAATGCTGGTGCGATAAGCCCATAGGGCAAGCGGGATCTGAATGTGCCGGTCTTTATGATTGTCTGCAACTATCTTTTTGAGAATGGCGACTAGCATTTTGTTGGACGCTTCTGCTTGCCCATTTGCCTACGGATAATAGGGTGTTGAAAAGCTATGTTGAATCTTGTACTTTGTGGTCAAAGCACGCACATATTTATTCTTGAATGGTGTCCCATTATCCGAGATGATTTTGGATGGAATACCAAAATGACATATGATGTTATGCAAAATAAACTCCGCAATGCGGGCTCCAGTCGTAGTGGTCAGTGGAATTGCTTCCACCCATTTGGTAAAGTACTCTGTGGCCGTTAAAATGAACGTGTGACGACCAGACGACGTAGGGGAGATCTTTCCAATTAGATCAAAGCCCCACTACGAAAAAGGCCAAACCGATTGAATCGACTGCAAGGCCTGAGAAGGTACGTGTGTCAAATTAGCATGGTGCTGACACTTCACGCACTTCTTCACATATGCACAACAATCTCGCTCTAAAGATGGCCAATAATAACCCATGCGAAGAATGCGCTTTGCGATGGCCATACCGCTGAAGTGGCCACCACAGGTACCATCGTGAGCTTGGGTGATCGCCCAAGCGGACTCCTGTTGGTCCAAACAACGAAGAAGAATTCCTTCATAATTTCGATGATACAAAATGTCTCCTAATAAGACATGCTTTGCCGCTTTCTGTTTGAATGATCTTTTCGTGGCTTGTGTCAATCCAAGTGGGAGATTACCTAGCTTGAGGTAATCCCGAATGGGTGTGTACCAATCTTGCTGATCAAAAACCTCGATAGTATGAACGGCCAATCCCTCTTGAAGTCTATCCCGAACAAAAGCTGAGCAGGAAAGAACTTGTAAAAACAACGTGGTGTTGCTAATAAGAGGGGTCGGGGAGAACAAGGACCCCCAATTGGCTTGAGTCAAACAATCTCGAATTCGAGAGAACTTATCCGGAGATGGTTCAATCTGGATCATGTGGATTCCTGGCGTCAGATCAGAGCTTGCACGCTCCATCGTAGATTGCGATAATGTTTTAACCTGAATGGTTGTCATTTCACCGAAGGGTCTTGCGGGATGAGTGACCCCAAGGAGGCCATAGTATCCGCAAAATGATTTGATGATCGAGGGAGTGCCTCGATGTCATACCATTCAAGTTGTGCCAGGAATTTGTCCACAAGGACTTTATAAGACCGCAAAACTGGACATTTACATTGGTATATCCCCTTTACTTGATTGACAATTAACAACGAATCACCAAAGATGTTCAATCGTTTAATGTTCATGGTGATTGCTGTCTGAAGACCTATGAGCAAGGCTTCGTATTCTGCATTGTTGTTGGTGCACGGGAAGTCTAATTTAAATGACAAGGGCATTGGAGCACCTTGCGGAGTGAAGAATACAATTCCCGCACCACCCCCTTGCTCACATTTAGAACCATCGAAGAATAGGGTTATGTCAGCCTGTGACTCAGGCTCATCAAAATCTGGCGACTCTGAAACATGGAAGACCCCATCATCAGGTAGTTCAAAAGTCAGAGGCTGATCGTCTTCAAGAGGAGCCTCAGCTAGTTGATCGGCGATGACTTGACCTTTTATAGATTTCTGTCCAATGAACTCTATGTCAAACTCCGTCAACAACATGATCCATTTCGCCGTGCGGCTACTATGATAAGTACGACTCATCATGTATCGCAATGGATTCTCCTTAGACACAACATACGTCTTATTACTAAGCATGTAGTGGCGTAGCTTCTTGGTAGCAAACACCACTGCCAAGCAGAGTTTTTCAACATATGCATAGTTAAGTTCATAACTGACCAGGGTGCGGCTAAGATAGTATGTAGCCTGTTCTCTATGAAGTTCATTTTTTTGGGACAACATGGCGCCCAGTGCCACCTCAGTGGTTGAGATGTATAAATAGAACGACACTCCTGGTCTGGGTGGTGCCAATACTGGCGGCGAAGCCAAGTACTATTTAATGTCGTCAAAGGCTGACTGGCACTCGTCATCCCAATGAAATGTGACCCCTTTATGCAATAATTTATTCATGGGTCGGCATTTGTCAGATAACTACGCTATGAAGCGCTTGATCGACGCAACCTTTCCCTGTAGACTCCTGAGTTGCTTGATGGTGGTTGGGGGACGCATTTCAAGGATTGCCTTGACTTTGTTTGGATCAACCTCAATTCCTCGTTTGGAGACTATGAAACCCAAGAGCTTTCCAGAGGTGACGCCAAAGACGCACTTCTTGGGGTTTAGTCGGACTTTATGCTCAATGAGGCGATCAAGGACCTTGCTCAAGTCACCGATATGATCTGGACGCAAAAGAGATTTGGCCAACAAATCATCCATGTAATCTTCCAAAGTTTTGTGCATGTAATCATGAAAGATGTACGTCATGGCACGTTGGTAGGTGGCTCCGGCATTTTTAAGGCCAAAAGGCATGACCTTATAGCAAAATGTCCCCCAAGGCGTTGTGAATGCCGTTTTTAGTTGGTCTTCAGGATTAATACGAATCTGATTGTATCCTGAGAAACCATCCATAAGGGAAAGCATTTCGTGGCCCGCTATAGCGTCTACCAACGCGTCGATGCTCGACAAGGGAAAATCATCCTTAGGACTCGCTTTGTTAAGATCTCAAAAATTAGTGCATATGCGAATCCTCCCGTCGGGCTTCTTGACAGGAACCATGTTAGACAACCATGGCGGATAATCCACACGAGATGACAAACTGGGCATCCAACAACTTTTGTAACTCATATTTTACCATTAAAGCCACTGTTGGATGCATCTTGCGTAGTTTTTGCTTGACTGGCTTGATTGTCGGATCAAGCGTTAAATTGTGCGTGACTAGCTGTGGGTCTAGTCCCGACATATCCTTGTATGACCATGCAAAAACCTCCTTCTTTTCCTTAAGAAGGGCAACATACTCGGTGCGCTCTTCGGGGGAAAGACTTACCCCCAGCTTGAGAATCCATGGATTCATTGGATCTGTGCCGATGTCAACATCAGTCGTTGCTTCAACTGACATATGGGATCCGTCTTCCAACTGGTGTGGAATTGGGATTAGATGGATATCGTTTGCTGAATTAAGATCATCATTAGGAACGTCAAGTTCCTCTTCAGCATGGAAGACATCCTGAGTCTGTCCTGGAGTGAAATGAAACATCCCACCGCAAGGCCAATACTCTGATGGAGATGGTGGTGTGTCAGCGCGATCCCAATCGATAGCTTCTATGTCTAGATGCAATAATCATGTTGGATTGGCTGGATCATGGATGGGGGCGGTCAAGTCAATGGAGACCATGTTGATGAAATGATTGTAATCTCCATTACCGCAAATGTGACAACTCTGACATTCGAGATGTTCTTGGTGCTTTGGATCTGGCTCTGTAGGCATTGGCACAAAGGGATCAGCCCTATGCGCGGACCTGCAAACAGGGTCTGCCCTAGGTACTGATGGTTTGATAAGGTCTCCAGGCGAAAGATGCTCACTGTATGCCTGGAGTGGCGGGTGCAGTAATTGCTATAACTGCGCCAGGTTGAAATGCCTCCTAGGTCTTGGATCTATGTGTAAGTGTTCAAACATGTCATCTATGTCCAAAGGATTTTGTTGTTGTTGAGGTAGCCTATGCTCACTAGGATCATTCAATGGGAACATCATCAAGAAGCTTTCCTGATCGTCATTCATTGGATATTCATGCGAATGATCGTACTCCGACTCATCTTCAGAAGACCCTTCGTGGTCTTGTCCATCTTCCCCTTGTGGGTGAGTCCATGAGGTTTCTCCTTGTTCGGCCGTAGGGAAAGGGTTGTTGAGGTCAACAAGGTTATTTGTTTGTAATGGGAAATAATCCCCCAATGTATAAGTTGTATTTGGATTGACATATGGATCTGATGCCAACCCATCCTTGTTGCCTATCCTTAGGCCTTGCATGTTTTCGACCAAGATGTCGAGGGGCAAAGGGTGATTAAACCCTACTCCTGATTTGTCATAAGGCATTTGGTATCTTGGTTGACACAAAACACGCATTCCTTGTTCATACCGGCCTAACCCGTATCCATGCCAATTGCATTGGCTAAGATATCGTAATGCGAAGTCTGGGTTAGCCAGATAATTAACATCTTCCACAAAGGGATCTTCATCTTCCTCTTCTTTTCGGGAAGGTTCAACACCATGATCCAGGCCCCCAAAAATAAAGTTTGTCTGATTAGGTGGGTAGCCTAAAGGAACCACGGAGCCTATGGGGAGTCGAGGTCTTCCCATGTCTTGCATAGACTGAAGTGTGGGCGTTGCAACAACATTGCGCACTATATACTCCCCCATGCCCGTGTTAGACATCTCAACAGTAATCGTTGGCGATTGAGGGGAAGCGAATGGGAGTTCTCCTTGAGTCCACTCCATGTGGGGTGAACTAGGCGTCTCAACTTCCATTCTATTAGGCGTCTCTTCTGTAGAGATGTTGGAGACTAAAGGTGGTTCCATTTCTAGGGGCTTCTTTCCTTTGTCTGTTGGTGTGGCCACCGTAGGTGGCATCGTTGTGGGAGGACTGGATGAAGAAGATGAACCCGCCTGAGAATTTGATTGACTTGGTGATGGAGATTCTTGCTTAGTCAGACCCCGTTTAGATGGATTTAACTGGAAATCCACGTGTGTTGAAGGAAGGGTCGACTGCGGCATGATTTGCACTGAGTTGCAATACTTAAAAGGTTCCAAATCTACGGGGACCACGTGCACTTGTCCTTCAAATGTATACTTCAAACATTGATGAGCAATTGAAGGGACACACTTCATATCCCGGATCCAAGGCCGCCCAAGCAAGATATTGTAAGCCATCTCACCTTCTAAAATGTGGCACAACGTATGAATGGTCTTTTGTCCCACTTGTATGGGCAGGACAATTGTGCCAACTGTCGAGCATATCGCATCATTAAATGCTCGAAGGGTATAAGTGGAAGGTGCAATGTGAGAGGTTGGTAGTTTCAAATGTTTCAGTGCAACGGTTGTAATAAGGTTACTGGACGAACCAGTGTCTATCAACACCCGTTTGTATGGAGTCCCGTTGACCCGCGCAATAACGTGCAGGGGTGGATCCGCTACATCTCCAGTCACCGTTTTTAGCTCATCTTCCCTGAAGGTAATGACTGGTTCAATACACTATTTGACATGCCCCACAAAATTGTTGAACGAATCCGCTTCGTGGGGTTGCAATTCAATTGCCTTTAATATCTCCATAAGAGCTTCCCGATGGGGCACCGATTGTTGAATAAGCTCATAAATGGAGAGCCTAGCCGATGTGGTCCGTAGACTTTGAGTAAGTCTAGTTCGAATCGTGGCCACTGGTCTAGGCGGAGGTAACTGTGTAGGATTCGGTTGATGTTGTGATGTGGATGGAACTTCCCTAGTGGTTGTCGCGGGGACAACTCCTGGGTGTCTCTTGTTTCTTGTCACAATGCTAATCATTCCAACATACCCCTCCATGGGGCAACTCTATTGCACTTCGTTGACATGCAGAGGTTTTGTTTGTGCATCATGTGTGGGTAAAGGATCTTTGAAAACACCCATTTGTTGGTTGTTGGGTGCGATGGGGTTATCCACTACCAATGTGTGATTATCAATGAGATCTTGCACTAAACCTTTAAACGTCCAACAGACATTAAGGTCATGCCCTTTCCTTCTGTGGAATCTACAGAAAAGATCCTCTCTATACCCTTTAGGCTTTGGCGCATTGGGATCAATTGTTGGAATATCTGGCAGATTAATCAAGTTTGCCGCTGACAAACGGTCAAACAAGGAATCCCTAGACTCAGTGTATGGTGTAAATTGTCGCTTGGGGCGATGCTGCTGATTTTGATCCTGCTTTTTGTTATCTTTCTCATAATTATTGTGAGGCACCGCCTGATAATTAGCCTTTGGAGGCTGTGTTGCTTGGGCAGGCGTAGGGGCATTAATAGCAACTTGATTGACCGCGACGGGTTTTTGTTGCGTATTCCCTATTTTGGTGCTCTTGTTCCACTCTTTTTTCTTAGGCTTGGCAATTTTGCCATCCTGTATCTTGATCTCTTCGATACGTCTAGCTTGCACCAGAGCTTCTTCTAAAGTGGCGTATTGCTACAGCTGCAATAGCACAGAGATCGATCGCAAATAGCTCTTTGCGAACATTTGAGTTAGGTCGGACATAGGAGGGAGGTAGGACAACTTTGAAAGCACCGTCCTCCACCGATTCCCATATGCTACCATAGACTCCTCCTCATACTGTTTGAGGCTAGCTAGATCACTGAGTGACGCCTTTTTCTTTGTATTGAAAGCAAAACGTTCTAAGAACGCGTCCACTAGTTGATCCAAGTTGTAAATGCTATGCTTCGGTAGATGGGTAAACCAATCCGAGGCAGATCCTACGAATGTGGTTATGAATGTTCTCAATAACAATGCATCATTGTCTTGTATACCAAAGCATTGGCTCAAAAATCGTGTCACATGCTCTTGAGCATCTTCATCCCCTTTAAAGAGTGCCAACTGGGGCAACTTGAAATGTTTGGGGTATGGAGGTGCTGGCACTGATGGATGCACCGGATGACTACGGAGTTGGCGTAAGGTAGGCTTTTGGGGCCCAACAGTCTTGAGTTCCATAGTCTCTAAGCGTTCTAACAACACTTTGTATGCATCAGAGGACGTAATCTCCTCCCCCTTGTTTTCTCCCACTGTGGGTTGCGGGGAACTTGAGGCCTTTGAATGGATAAATGGGTAGCATCCCTTCTGCCTTGATAGGGCATTTCAGCCCGCTCTTCTTCTTGGTAATAATCCTCATAATCTTCTTGAGGAGTGTTTGGCCTAGGCCTGTAAACATGGATGGGTGCCCGCGGAGGATGCCCATCATTGTTGCGAGGAATGGAAAGCACGAGATCGCCATTAAAAGCACGAGATTTCAAAAACAAAAAGGATAAACTAAAAATGCAATGTAAATGAAACTAAAATAACGCTTAAATCCTATGTTATTGAAAAATGCGTAAAAAGGAAGAACATGAACACAAGATATTAAAGCAATATAAAAATCGGCCCTTTTATTGATATGCTTTGCAAATTCGTGTTACAATGCGTCTCCTTCCTTTTTAGGGGATAGGAGCGTTAAATGTTGCTCTTTTACAACTTGTTTCAGAATTCCTTCTTTCGCGTGCCCACATATAAGATGGGCGAACCAAAACGTTGTCGCCGCTTGCGTTGGTAAAGGTCGATTCCTCGCTGCTCCTCCAATGCTACAAATCTACGTTCAAAGAAACAAACAAAGAATCAGTAGCACCTGTGTATGAAAAATAAAAGATGAATCTAACGATGGTTAAAATGAATCTAAATAAAATGAAAACTTGACAAAAGCATAAACATGAAACTAGCTAAATACTACAAAAGAAATAAAGCAGGGGGTGCCCGAAGGCAAACCACCCATGGGTGAAACTTTGCTTCGACACCAATCCGCTTAGGATGGGTCCGAAACCTGATGTGATGTGTTGTCGACAAATTGGTAGGATATTGTGGTCAAAAAAATTGGGGTTGGTTCTTGATTCGTGCCTTCAAAAGTCACCCAATAACCTCTCTTTCGATTAAGAGATTATGGATGTTGAAAACACAAATCGCAAGTAAATGAATTAGCAGCACTTCATCGCTCAAAAATGCTCCTTCTCGGTATATCTTTTGGGTGAGGAAACTCACCATTTTATAGACCCAAGGGGTCTCTTTGAATTAACATGCAAAAGTGTTTCTTTGCATGAATGCTTTTTGTGTGAAAAGAAGACTTCTTCTTGATCAAGGGATTCTTAACTGTCTCTGTGCATGTCTTTGTATGTTTTAGAAAAGCTCACTTGCACTCCCATGCAATGAAGGAATAGCTAAGTGGCAAATCTGAGTTGTCTTAAAAAGCTCACTCTTATTCCCATGCAATGAAGGGAACGTCAATTGGCAGATATGAGTTGTCAAAAGAACTCACTCGCACTCCTATGTCATGCAGGAAAAGCTAAGTGGCAGTTCTGAGTTGTTACATGCCGAGATTTGACTTTTTTTCGGTCAAACCTGACATTCGTCCCACCCCGAAGCGAGCGCTGGTAATCGTCTCTGGGTGAGACGAGTATCAATCTGCACTCATCCCTGGGTAGGACGAGTACAAATCCGCACTCGTCCCTGGGTGGGACGAATAAGAAGCTGAGTGTCTAAAAGGTGCCAAATTGATTTTTGACTTGCAAAATTACTGTGTGAGTGGTTAGAACCACTGTTTAACCTCTAAGGGCTGCCCTGGGGGCTGTGTGTGTTAGTGCGATCAGTGCTTGTTGTCACATAATCGGATTGGTGCTGTTTTGGTGTCTACAAGTGGTATGGCTATCATGAGGTGCATACTTTGAATGGGCTATTACTGGCCTACCATGGAATGGGATTGTTGCACTTATGTGAAAAGGTGTATCAAGTGTCAGCATCATGCTAATTTATTACATATACCTTTGTAGAATTTACAACTAGTTCATTCATTGTGATCTTTCTCACAATGGGGCTTTGATTTAATTGGTAAAATATCACCCCTATATTAAAGCCACTACAAATTCATCATCACAACAATCGAATACTTCACCAAATGAGTTGAGGCTATTCCCATTGCCACTATGAGAGGATCATGCATTATGAAGTTTCTACTTCATAACATCATCTATCATTTTGGTATTGAATCTAATATCATTTGAGATAATGGATCACCTTTTAAAAAAAGGATGTTCAAGCTTTGTGTACCAAGCATATGGAGCATAGATTTTTGATGCCTTACTACCTAAAAAGTAATAGATAGGTTGATGCCTTGAACAAGATAATTATCATCATCCTTAAGAAAATGGTTAATGATCATCATAAGGATTGGAATATTCAATTACCTCTAGCACTGTGGGCTTATAGAACAAGCATTCAAATACCTACAGGGGTACCTTATTTTTCATTAGTCTATGGCACTAAGTCCATCATGCCCTTGGAGTTTGAAATTACTTCATTGCACATCTCACTACAAGAGTTCATCGATGATGACACAATGTGATAGGCTTACCTTGATAAACTCACTCTCCTTGATGAACGATGCATTAATTCCCTTGAACATCTTCACATTTATCAAGATCACGTTAAGTGAGCCTATGATACAAAGGTATATCTTAGAGAATTTTAATTCAATGATCTAGTGTTAAAGGAGAACCAAAAAAATCCTAACTTTCCTAGCCATTTGCATGACAAATTTATGGTAAATTGGATAGGACCATTCATCATCACACATAAGCTAGGATTGGAAAATTATTGGTTAGCTACACTTAAGGGTGTGGAGAAACCTGAACCACTTAATATTATCCACCTGTAGGTATTTTATGCGAAAACAAAAACAACAAAATGACAAAACATAAAAACATAACATAATTTCCTTTTTACATCCACCACATTTTCATTACACACCACTAATGCTTTGCATATTACTATGTATTATACTTTGCATTTGATCATCTTTTCTTATTCATGAATATCATATCGTCTAGTCACATGTTTTGTCGTATTACATTAATCATTTTGTTCACCATACTTGGATTCATCTTGTCCTTCATTGAACAATACGGGTAGCATTATGTTTATACAAAGATCACTTGTCTTGATGTCATATATTTTACCTTGGGCATACACCCCATTCATTTTTCATACACATTTACATTTTCATGTTGTTTATCCACATCTTGCTCACTCCTAAGTAGTTATTGTAATGTGTCTAATATGGTCTTTCGGTCACTCAACCATTCTTAATTTTTATTTCAGACTTCGTTGCACACCATCTTGATATCTGGTGATAGGGTCTCACTTTTGTCATGCTTTATTTATATCAAAATTCTAACACATTCTCATAATTTTAAATATGATTTAGGAAATATGACACTACAAAGTAAGTCTTGCCTTACTAGTAGTGGAGTAGCCTTACGCGTGGTGACATGTATATCACATTAACGACCTTCTTTTGTACAAATTAATGTTAGACTGTGGTTGAGCTAGGTTTTTATGGCTTGTATATAGAGTAGTTAAGTACAACTATGTATAAAATTGGGAAAATAAACTTTACTATGCACACACATGGATATTGAATATCTTGGTCTTCCTAGAAGATTTTTATCTTTTATATTCTTGCATGGTCAGAATACAAATTTTGATCGGTCAACTAGGATGTTTGAGTATCCTAAAAGCCTTGTTGTTCCCTTATAACTTCTTGTTGTTTATCGTCCAATTATTGCACGCTTGTCCATTCCATATTGGTGAGCATAAATTCATGTCTTGAAAAACATTAATTTATTTTCCATAATTTATCAATCTGATAAGTCTGTAAACTTCTAAGTGTCACACACAGTATATGCATATAGTGTTGAGGAATAAATTTGACTGTACTTTATTTAGTTTGGTGGGGTATGTTTGTGCATTTTCATTTCAGTCAAACTAAATAAACTAAGTGCAGAATAAATAAATAAATTAATTAAATACTAGAAATAAATGTACAGGAAATTAAATGCGTGGAAAAGAAACACACACCTAAATTAAATAAAGCAGTAAACTAAAGCAATGAACTAATCTACATAAAACAAATACAAAAATAAACAGGGGAGGACTACTACAGGGAGTGGGCCCAAGCTCCCGCAGATAGTCCGCCTAGCTAGTTGCGTAGAGCTTGCTCAAATAAGAGGAATTGCACTCTTAATCAATTTGACAAGAAATAAAATAGAATAATTTCTCCATAAATTTTTTCTCTTTCTCTCAGGGAAGACCTGTACATTTATGCACAACCTTCATTGATTACAAATTTAGGTAAGTCTATTTCAAACTTGTAGTTACAGTAGATATGCAATGAATATTGCATCCGTTCAATTATAATAATCATATATTAATTAAAACAGTCATGCACTAATTTTACCCTCTTGTAGGATAAATCAGATGTGTTTTATTTTATCATAACAGAATATGTCTAGCAGAAAATAATGGATACATTATTCTATTTTAATAATATTGCATAAAATAGAATATCTCCCACATTGATCATTGGAAAAATTGTTGCTCTTGGTTCATCCGTGAGCATGAAAGAATAATGCTCACATTACAAAGGTATCCAGTCAATCAAATAATAGAAGTGTTCATTCTATTTTAAGAATAGAATATCTCCCTTTTTGTCTTCACGTGCAACCTCCTCCTTAGCCCATTGGTCAACCGATCAAAGCTAACTTGGTAAATATTGCAAAGTATGGAGGTGTGGAGGCTTCTTCTTCATGATGAAGGCACCTACTTTTGTTAGGCACCTGCTTCATAAGGAAGGTGCCTACTTCTACTGGGTTCCTTCCTTATAAGGAAGGTTCCTACTTCTGCTAGGCGCCTTCCTTATAAGTAAGGTACCTAATTCTGTTGGGCACCTTCCTTGAAGAGGAAGGTGCCTACTTTTGCTAGGCACATTCTTCATCCAGAAGGTGCCTACTTATGCTGGGCACCTTCTTTGAAGAGGAAGGCACCTGCTCTCATGCCTTAGTCTCTGAAAGCAGAAGTATAGTAGGACCAAGTGGATGTAGACTAGAAAACACCATATTAGTAGCAAAACCTGCATTTATACACAATTCCCACTAAAAACACCAATCAAGCATAATACCGAATTTTCTATCAATTATATGCATAAGTTATATAAAAATGCATCTCACATGCTAATTAAACCATCAATGATACCATTAATAGTGTATATAAAATGAGCATTTCTGGTGCTCATCACATATCTGTTCTTGCTTGGCTTCCATTTTAGTGTATGCCCTTGATAAAATTGTTTAAATTTTGATTTGTGACTATTATACAATATTTAGTGCCTACACTTAGTTTGTTATTACATCTTATATTCATTTATTATGTTCCATTACACAAGCATACATTCATACCTTGTATCATTTAAATTGCCATGTGTCATTAATACATCACATACATACCTACTTCTATGCATATATAATAAATCTATCATCTCACATCATTCATTCATCTAACATACATGCATCATCATATCTATAAATCTAGTTGTACATCTATACTCATCTATCATTACACTCATTCATCCATTTCATCCACACACATATGCATAAGTCAATACCAAAATAAGCACAATCAAATCATCTCATATATATATCAAAAAATAAGTACATCACATAGTACAAAAATACCCATAGGCTACAATATAGTAGGTCCTCGGACCTCAAATCCAAAAAAAATGCTAATAAGAAGGGTCTCTCTTCATGTTGGCCCTACACCTCCACTATCTCCAATACCCTTAGCCTTGTCCCTATGAGCCTACCTCGCTCCACTAGTCCTTGATATTTATTAAGTACTTGATGGTGCAAAACATGGAACATGTAGTACCATTTATGGATCCCATGATGCCCAACTCCATTAAAATCACTGAGACTAATATGATGATGACCATGATGGTAGAACCCCACCCAACCTATCCACCTATACTCTATCCACATCACATTATCCTACTTCATACGATAACATGTGTGGTATGTGGTTACCCTAGCCTGTAGCCATGAAATCTCTGCTTGTAGCCTGATCATCTTCTTGGTGACCTACCTACCCATAATAAGTTAATCATGATCAACCCTCATAGTTGAGACCTGAGTCTGTAGAGCTGAAAGGATAAATCTATCCTTCTGTTTAAAACTTACAGATATAATTCAAAATCAAGCAGAATGACGAACGTAGATTTCGAATAGGAGAATGCAGAGAGTTAATAAAATAAAGCAATGCCACTCAAGGTGGGCACACCCTCGCCGTAAAGGCTAAATGCGAAATGCAGATGAAAACTAAAAATAAAGATGATAAAAAATGAATTCCGTTGGATAGCTAACTATGTAAATAGTGATTTACTGAAATAAAATATTCAGCCGACATCTTGTCTTATATTTGGAATGTAGCATGACTCCCCTCCTCGGAAAGCTTTGTCCTCAAAGCTGGAAATGACTGGAAGATACTTTCAGGTTCCCATGTGGCATCCTCCTCTGGTAAATCTTGCCATTTAATGAGAAATTCTTGAATCTGACGTGATCTCAGTCTTCGGATTCTATGTTGTAGTATATCTTCAGGTTGGAGATGTATGCGTCCTTCCTCATCGAGCACTGGTAAGTCTGATTGACTTTGTACTTTTTGACCAATTACTTTTTTGAGACATGAAACATGAAATACCGGGTGTATTCGTGATGATGTAGGTAGCTCTAATTGATAGGCTACTTCTCCAATGCGGCGCACAATTTTGTAGGGACCATAGAATCGTGGAGCCAACTTTTGGTTGGACTTTATCCTTAACGAGGATTGTTTGTAAGGTTGCAACTTTAGGAACACCCAATCACCTATATTAAAAGTTCTTTCTGATCGGTGCAAGTCTTGTTGTTGTTTCATACGATTCTGTGCTTGGACCAAATTCTCTTTGAGGATGGTGAGTGTAGACTGCCTTTGTTGGAACCAATCATCCACTTTGGCTACTTTGGATGATCCATGTACGTAATCTGCGACTGCTGGAGGTTTGGTGCCATACAATGCTTCAAATGGAGACATCTTAATTGAATAATGGTAAGAAGTGTTGTACCACCATTCTGCCAATGCTAACCAATGGCTCCATTGGTATTGTTTATCTTGGGCAAAACATCTTAAGTACGTACCCAAACATTTGTTAACTACTTCTGTTTGACCATCTGTCTGTGGATGGTAAGCTGAAGACATGTTCAATTTGGTACCACTAAGTCGAAATAACTCTCGCCAAAAGTTACTAGTGAAGATGGGATCTCTATCACTTACAATATTTTTTGGCATACCATGTAATTTGAAAATTGAATCCATAAATACCTTTGCCACCTTGCTTGCGGAAAATGGATGTTGTAAAGCCTGAAAGTGAGCGTATTTGGATAACCGGTCTACGACGACGAAGATTACTGTCCTGCCTTTAGACTTCGGAAGACCTTCAATAAAATCCATGGATATATGTTCCCACTGTCGTTCAGGGATGGGTAATGGTTGTAACAATCCTGGTGATTTGACTGTTTCTCCTTTATTGCGCTGGCAAACCTCACATTCTGCTACCCATTGTTTGACTTCTGCTTTTAATCCTTTCCAACAAAATGATTGTTTGACCCGTAAATATGTCTTCAAGAATCCTGAATGTCCTGCTGATGGAGAAGCGTGTGATTCATCGAGGATCTTGGATTTGAGTTCTGAATTGTGTGGAATGTAAATGCGATTCTTCTTCCGAAGGATTTTATCTTCATAAGAGAACAAAGGGTGTTTAGAGGACCCTATAGATAATTCTTGAATTATCTGAGCAGTTTCGCTATTTGACAACCATTCATCTTGTAATTGATTCACCCATTGGGAGCAAGGACCTGAAATAGCGTTAATGACTACTTCATCTTCATATTTCCTGGACAGTGCATCGGCAGCTATATTTTCCTTCCCTTTCTTGTATTCGATAACGAAATCATAGCCCAACAGTTTGGTTAACCACTTATTTTGTTCCGGATAAGAAAACCTTTGCTCCAGAAAATGCTTGAGGCTACTATGATCTATTTTTATAATGAAGCGGCTACTGATTAGGTAGTGTCTCCATTTTTCTACTACGTGAAGAATAGCCAACATCTCTTTTTCGTATGTTGATCTTCCCAAATTTTTTTTGGAAAGCTGTTTACTTTCAAATGCCAATGGATGACCTTCTTGCATTAGTATAGCCCCAATTCCGGTTCCTGATGCATCACATTCGATAACAAATGGTTTGTGAAAATTGGGAGTTGCTAATACTGGAGTTGTACACATGGCTTTCTTAAGAGCTTCAAAGGCTTGAGTGGCCTCTTCTGACCAACGAAAGGCATCCTTCTTTGTGAGTGCGGTGAGAGGTGCTGCAATCTTACCATAATTTTGTACAAACTTGCGATAGTAGCCGGTGAGACCCAAAAAACCACGAAGTTTCTTGATGGTTTTAGGTAAGGGCCACTCTTGAATTGCCTTAATCTTATTGGGATCGACTTTGACACCCTCGTGTGAAACTATATGACCAAGATATTCCACTTCTTGGACACCGAAGGAACATTTGGAACGTTTGACAAATAGCTTTTCTCTGTGTAAAATGTGAAGGGCTTTATCCACATGATGTAAATGGTCCATCCATGTTTTGTTGTATATGAGAATATCATCAAAAAAAACTAACACAAACTTACGGAGGAGTGGACGAAACACTTGGTTCATGAGACTTTGGAATGTGGATGGTGCATTAGTGAGACCAAAAGGCATGACCAAAAATTCGTAATGACCTTCATGAGTACGAAAAGCCAGTTTTGGGAATATCTTCTTCTCTAACACGGATTTGGTGAAATCCGGAGCGAAGGTCTAATTTTGTAAAAAATTTTGCACCATGCAACTCATCTAATAGGTCATCTATGACAGGGATAGGAAATTTGTCCTTGATAGTGAGTTTATTGAGAGAACGAAAGTCAGGACACATACGCCAAGAGTTATCTTTTCGTCTAGCCAGGACCACCGGAGAGGAATAAGGACTAGTGCTGTGACGAATGACTCCATGATCCAACAAATCCTGAATGATCTATTCGATTTCTGTCTTTTGTGGTTGAGGATAGCGATAAGGACGATTGTTAGGTGGGACACTCCCTGGAATCAAATGGATGGCATGATCATGAGATCGTTTAGGTGGTAATCCTTGAGGTTCTTGGAAAACCTCTTCGTAATGTGTTATGATATCTTGTAACTCGGGTGCAATAATATCCGAAGTTCTTGAAGATTGTTTTTCCAAACAATTAATTTGAGCTATAAACCCATATCCACCCTTTTTTAACATCTTCTCCATACTATGAGAGCTCACCATTTGTGATGGAGGGGTAGTAATGCCTTGTAAGCGAATGACTCGTCCATTTTCCTTCCATTCCACAAATAATTTTTTGAAGTTGAAGCTAACTGTGTCTAATGTTTCCAACCATTCAACTCCCAAAATGACATCCGAGTTCCCCAAATTCATGACAAAAAGGGATCCCAACCAAGTATAAGTTCCCATTTTTATGGAAACTTGAGATGTGCGACCAACACATTGTGCGTTCACCCCGTTGGCTACTAGAACCTGGAATTTGTCTTTGTTGGAAGAGTTAATGAATAAATTCAAAGCTTTTGCGGTTTTGATGTCGATAAAATTGTGGGTACTACCAGAATCAATTAACACATTCACCTTTTTCTGGCGGAGAAATCCTGGTACCTTGATGGTATGGTGGGCGGTTAAACCCATGAGAGCATGCACGGAAATTGCCATTGTATCCTCTTCTTTTTCTTCTATAGTACATGGTAGGTCTTCTGGCATAGGTTCTTCTGATTGGTAAGGTTCATCCTCTTCTCCTTCACATTGATCACCTTCAATATGAAAGTTTTGTTTTTGGGCACATGCTTGTTCCCTGGGGTGATGAGTGCGACATTTATAGCAAAAATATCTTGATGGTTGATCATTTCTACGAAAGGAATTGTTGCGATATGAGGGACGACTATACGTTTCACGCCGTGCAGACAACTGATGTCTCTTCTCGGCCAACTTGGCTATTCTTATACAACTGTTCAACAAGGTTGGATCGTGCATGTCTACCTCCACTCGAATACTTTCTTTCAAACCATTGCGAAAGGCTCCTACCACTGTGTCGGGACTGAGGTCTAAAGTGTATGGTAGTAAACTGGTAAACTCCGAAACGAATTCACTAACTGACCCTTCTTGTTTAAGAGATAACAGTCTTACTATGTATGATGATGTAGCTCCTTCATCAAATCTTTCTAAAAAAGAGGTAGTGAATTTTCTCCAATTAAGAGTAGCTCCTTTCTCTCGTTTAAGCCATACAAACCATTGGTAGGCCTCAGTGCCTAGTTTTGATGCAGCGAAAGGGACTTTGTCAATTTCCTTAATTTGATATAAGTCAAGAATGCCTTCCATTTTGGCTATCCAACCACGAGGATCATGACCTTCAAAAGTGGGCATATCAATTCATGGAAAATTATTATTATTAGGACCTCTCGGTTGGTGATAACCCGTGTCCCTTTCTTGATTTTGGTTATACCGCTGTCTTTGATAGCGATCCCTGTAATTATCCGAATCACCTCGTTGTTGTTCCCAATCATCATTAGGATCGACATTTTCTTCATTCCTTTGGGCATGGGAGTGATTTTGGGGATTAGTATTGGGATTAGGCTGGTTTTGTGCTTTCACAAGGTCTTTTAGGAGGAGACCAATTTCGTTCATACCATCTAGTAAGAGTTGAAGAGAATCACTATCGAAAACGGCTGAGTTACTTGAGTTTCCTTGTGTGATGTTTTCGTGAGTTGGGGGAGGATTAGTAGCCATAGGATCTACTAGTGGATGATGTGGATTATAACTACCAATTTTAAAAGGAGAAAGAGAATTTTTAGTACCTGGGCTGCGATTAGGTCTTCTTGTGTTGTTATTGGTCGTTTTCGAGCTTGATAATCGACCGTCAGGCCCTTTGATCCAATTTCGACTCATGCACTGCTCAAAATTTCTTGCTTAGTAGTCCTTGAACTTCAAAATTTCTGGCTGAGTAGTCCTTGAACTTCAATTTCTGCAAAATTGAGTTATCTATTGGCAAAAAATTTGTTGTTTTGTTTTTCGCCTTACTGCCACTCCAACTGCGGTGTGGAACTAAATTTTGTTGGCTCACCTCCGTAACAGCAACTTTTGACGGCTTTCAACAATACACAACACGACACGACTGGACAGATTGCTGTGACACGACACGCGAGACACACGACACATGCGAACGCGATGACACGCGAGACTCTAGACACACGCGGATGCGACGACACACGACATACACGGATGCGACGACACGCGAGATTCTAGACACACGCGGATGACAACACGCGATGGCACTAGACACACGACACACGCGGAGGCGATGATACGCGAGACACTAGACAGGACGTAATACACGACACGTGAGAATGATACAAAGCGAAACGGAAGACACGCGAGACCGAGACCGAGCTGAACGGAAGACCCAAAACGTGCGAACGAGACAGAACGAACGAAAGATACGACTACGATGCGACACGAAATGGAAACCCTAAACGACTTGACACACAAAAACCCGATGAGACATGCACGACCAAACAGGCGAGACAAGGCAAGGAAAGGATCGGTTAGACCACCAGACAACACAACCACCGACACCACCGGTAAGGGTACACGGGTGCGCGAGAGAGGAGCCGCTATGTGACCGAAGTCACACCTTTGCTACTGTGCTTTCCACGTTATAAACTCTCGTGCTATCGATACACGACCAATGTGGGATATTCATCCCCAAAAAATAAAAAAAATAATGCGCACGGTAAATACCTTAGTTTGAGCGTTAATTTGTTTACGATTCCTGGCGTTTGATTGGTCGCCGAGACTATGCGCTATTCGTCGCGTATTGTGCGTGGATTAATGAAAATTTTGGGCCGAGTGTGATCCGAAAGCGAGGAGGTGGTGGCGTGAACACGGAAAAACTCCTGAATCACCGCTTATTCCAAAATTTGCGTGGCCCACGATGTCGTGAGGAATCGTAGGAAAATTTTTCTGGAATTCCAAATGCTTCGTGACTGGGAAATTTTTTACAGAAGCCCCCGGCGAGCTGAGATGGCTGCGGAATGCAGCGGGCTGCAGCGTGCTGCCGAACGATGTTGGCTGTCACGGAGATGCAATTGTTAGAGATTATACCGGCTGCTAGTGACGTGAGCTAAAATGGGCCGTGACTACAATGGAAGAGTGATTGCAGCTTGCTGTCCAGGACGCCTGCGATGGTGAGCTTCAGGATCACTGTTTGAAATTTGATACCACTTGAAAGGATAAATCTATCCTTCTGTTTAAAACTTACAGATATAATTCAAAATCAAGCAGAATGACGAACGTAGATTTCGAATAGGAGAATGCAGAGAGTTAATAAAATAAAGCAATGCCACTCAAGGTGGGCACACCCTCGTCGTAAAGGCTAAATGCGAAATGCAGATGAAAATTGAAAATAAAGATGATAAAAAATGAATTCCGTTGGATAGCTAACTATGTAAATAGTGATTTACTGAAATAAAATATTCAGCCGACATCTTGTCTTATATTTGGAATGTAGCAAGAGCATATCACTTTTCCATAATATTATTTATCTCTTCTTGAACGCTTAGTACCTAGGCCTATAGGATATCCCTCTCCTCCTCCTAGCCCTACCACTATTGCTTATCTACCATCCAATGACTACTCTATCACATGGGATGTATCCCTCTCCATAGACTGATCCTATAAATATGTATCTACTCTCACAAAGTTACAATATACTCCTATGGGTCCTCCTCCTCCCCATCATCACCACCACTTTCCCTCATAGGTGTATCTACATCCTTAATAGATCCCTACAATCCACCACCTCTCGCTCCACTTGGTGATGCATTTACCACTATAGTGGCTTCTCTATTACACTATCCTCCTCCTCTTGTCTGGCCACTATCCCTCATTGAAACTATAAAGCAATCCACCAAGCATCATACTCAGGTGTGGTCCCTAGATCCTTAATGTTTGTCCTAGTTAGTTTCTCATCTGACTCCTTGCTCAACGAATTTGGTCATGGCCATGCCAACTAGTCCTTGAAGCCCCTTCATTTGTACATAACTATAGCCTTAGGTACCCCCTATCTCACTCTAAAATATTGGGTCACTCATGAGTACTATAAGTACTTATGCTCTCTCCCATGTCACCTAATCGGCCATCGACCACATCATACTTATCTCAACTACACATCATCCTCAATCCATATTGATCCTTCCATCCATGGTCTCCATATAAAATCTCTTGCCTATAGTCTAGTCCATGCATCTGTATAGTATGAGAGGATACACAGATACAAGTGATTCCTACCTTTCTCTTGATCATGGTCCTATCACATAGCATAGGGGACCTCTTAGTTTGTATCCTTGTGTGCATCCCAGGGAAACCTAATTGGTGTCTCCACTCGAAAGTGCTTCCATATCCAAATATATAGAAGGAAGTTGCACCCTAATCCTAATTGGCCCTATTGGTGGATCTTGTACAACTCACTATACAATTGTGCCAACAAAGTGGAACTCCAAACCATAATTCAAGGATCCTCTACCAAGTCCATCACTAGGCCTAGCAGGTGCCATGGGAACCTCTTACCTAATGAGTTAGGGATAATGAAGTTAAACATTAGTGACGTTAGCACTGCCTATCTAGTGATCAACAAATATATCTCAAAATTAGTGCTCACTCTCATATCACCTCTCTCAATGTCACAGTCAATATACCACCAGTGCTCTCGATGAACTCTTTGAAGCATGACCTCTCGCTCACCAATCATCATGGTCACTATTTGCTCTCCCTATATCAAAACTCATAAAATCTGGTATACATCCTCTAACATGATGGTAATATTGTCAGTCAATTGGTCAAACATGTTGTTTTGGTTATCCCACCTATCTATCAGGGCCATAAGGTAGGCCTAAACTGTGTGCACCAATTATAATTAAGCCATGTGCTATAAATAAAAGGCCTTAAACCATACCCAATTATCCTCTAATAAGGTATCACATGTTGTCTTTAACATGCATGTAAAATGATGTCAGGATCTCACAAGCTACTATTATGCAAATAATAATAATAATAATAATAATAATAATAATAAATTAATTAATCAATCAAAATCATCTTGACAAGGGATGATGACAAGCAAAACCATCTTGGCAAGAGACATTCACAAAATCAAAATTGTCTCAGCCCGAGATGGTCCGATGAGACCATATCAAATCAAGATGGATGCCATTGAACATAAATTAAAAGATACAAAAAAAGATAAGGGAAACAAGAAAGCAAAAATAAGAGCTAGGATCTACCCATTACCCATACCATATTTTTAGTTTCCAAGTACTATCATGTTTTATCTATCTCATCCACTCATTTCATTTTTAAATTTTCATTGTAAATATAAGCAAAAAGTTAAGGTTTATACCCTTACCTTTCTTGCACCCCCTCTCCCATTCGTAGATGCACCCATTAGTTCCATGGTATTGATCACCTTATCCACCAATAGCACTTCATTGTATAAAATTACTCTCATCTTCCTTGTCTCACTTCTCTCTCATATCGCACGATGAAAATGATCCTTTCTCTACAAAATTTACATTTTATAATTAGGTGAGACCATCCAGGATGATCGTGCAACAATGTGCGATAGTCTAGGATGGTCCTATTTAAAAAAAAATAATTTTAAGAAATTATCTTGGGTCGAGATAGTCCCAAACATTTAACATTTTCTCACTAACTTTTTGGGTGTCCCACATTTTTTTAAGTGCTTAATTGCTATCATAATTTTACCTCACATCTACAAATTCATCGCTTGAGGGGGTAGACAACATAAGAAAAATTTCATCTCAAATCAAATAAAAAATTGAACACTCAAAATCAAAAAATGAGTTCATCCAAGAATCATTGCAAAAAACTATCATACACCCTCCTTGCTAGGGAAAAACAAAAATATCAATTAAAAAAATACTTGGTATACTTGAAGCTTAAATCCTGTAGACTAACAACATCTACCTACAACTGAAAGATTAACTGAGATCAAATAAAATTCATCAATTTATTGGAAGCAATGATTCAACGATGTGCATCCTTTCTATGCTTGGGGCATCCCACATTGAATTTTTATTTTAGACCATCCTACATAATTATCCTTCAATATTTTTTCCCATAAATCAACATCATTCATCATAAGTTCAACCATTTTAGATCATCTATTTTTACTCTGCATTGTGCTTGCATACAAAGCATTCCAAACAGAGGCATCTATAGACATCTAAAATGCATTATCTTGAGGAGACTCCCAAAAATCCTCTTTTCTAACCCACACAATCCACTCTAGGTAGCCTCAAGATTAATTCCATGGATTTCTGTAGCAGTAGGTAACTTTCTTCATGAGATACATAACTGTATCGACCCAATAAAGTCTCATGTTTACCACTATCTTGATCCAAGATGGTCATGTAAAACTAAAAATAAAAAAAATAACAAGGAGTCAAACTACCTATTAGTGCCATGCCTAACTTTACAGCAGTGCCAATCAACTTACAGATAATAATTTCACCTACCATATACAATCATCTATTGGTAGATAATTAGTCTACCCTTGATTCCTACCTTCCTCATTTACCTCTAGCCAAGAGGTCTACAAAATGACACTCATCGCTCTACAACCAAGATCCAAAAATATCAAATTTTCTCGTAATGAAGTGTTGTTGAGAATATTCTAGGCCATTTTGTTGTGAATGAAATACTACCAGATCACCATCAAGAATTTAAAATTAGATCCACTCATTCCCTTGTTGGTTCGACTTTTATACACATCCTGCGAAGAATGAGCATGAAATACCGATAACACTTATAAGGGATAAATCCCACTCACTTTAGGATCTTGCTGGATATCCAAGGTGTGATTTATAGAGTTGGGTCGAATGTCTATTCACTTTTTTTCGCTTCTGGAATAGTTTCAAGTGGACTGTCTGTTACCTTACAATGGGTTCAGGACTTTAGTTCAATAATGTTTTTGGAGTTGGTTATCTTTGTGGACACTCAGATTTACAATCAGTTCTTTGATCTAGCTCTTTATGCTTTAGCAGATTTAAATAAAAAACAAATTTGAAAGAAAATGAAAATGGATCATTCAATCGATGGAACAGAGAGAGTAGGGTAGGGCAGAAAGAGAAGTTTATTTAACTTAGCTACAAAACCCAAACTACCAATTTTAGTTATACTATTTCGCTTCACAATAGAACAAATCAAAGAGGAAGGTGTCCAACTTTCTAAGATCACCTTCTACTAAGAGCATAAGACATAGATGAAACAGATCTGAAAGAAAATCATAAACATAAGGGAAGTCGGTTAAAATTGGTATCTTTCACCAGCAGCCTACCTTGCACAGTGAGGACATAGCAGTTAGAAATAAGCCTAAACCTTAAATCTATAATTTTCCCTAGCATACAATAAAAAGAATGAAGCCTAACAACATATTTAATCTTGATAACACAGATTTGCAACCAAAATAAATAGAACTTTAGTGAGACAAAAATAGAAGAAGATGCACTTATCAAAATCTGAAAGATATTAGGCTCTTGGCCACGCTATCACAGAAGAATGATTTCACACCAACCCCAGGTCCAGAACAAAGCATTCAAACAAGATTTGCAAGAAATTATTCAAGTGTCTTTTATTCCAAGTTTTTTGCATCCTGATCTTACATTCAGAGGAAGTATATATAGACTCAGGACAAACCCTGATCTTTTTAGAAATATCTTCTTTCCAAACCCTAAATCTTATCCTCAAAACCCTACTGCCTAGGTTTTACAATATACGACATTTTTATATAGAATTTCGATAAACCCTAATTACTCTAAAAATATTCGTGGGGATCTTTCCATAAATGGAGAAAATGAGATTTGAATTCATCTTCATCAAATGGATACCATGCGTAAATGTATATTTATCTTTTAGGTAGGCTGTCAGAGCATCTCATTAATCCCTCTGTGAAATCTAGATGAGTCACTGGTTTCCTGGGCCGTCTATCCTCACAGAGCCGCCTTCGCTTAGTTCGAGTTGAAAATATCTACCCACCATTACTTTCACCATAAATTTTCCATTAACTGCATCCATAAGCAAATTTCGATGATTGTGTATGGATATTTTCATTTTCTGGCCAATCACCGACATATTTCATTAAATGGGGCAGCTGCTCGATCACACTTTAAAGTCTTTCATGACCAGATCTGTAAAATTTGGACAGACCAAAAATTCCTAGCATTTCCCATTTCAATGTGACGGTCCTTGCTTAATCTGCACTTAACTTTGTCTTTCTCGCCATTACTTCCTCTATCATGCAACTGTCAGATCGCTTTCTGCAAAAGAAAAGCAAGGGTTAGCATTTTAATATTATTAAATTAAACCCTAATGTTCATTATATGTTGGCTTGATTTCCTTCTTCCAAGCTCATGGCATCACGAAAACGAGACAGGTCCAAAAATGGAACATGTCGCGATATCGTGACATTTTCCTCACTCCATCTCCTTCGTCAAAAGATGTCACGATATCGTGACATTTTCTTTACTGCTTTCCCTTTGCTTTTGCCCTTGCAAAAATGAGACAAGTCCAAAAATGGGACACGTCATGAAATCACGACGTTTTCCTTCTTATTCCCACAAAATTAAAACTTGTCGCGATATCATGACGTTTTAGTCACTTGTCTCTTTCTTAAGCTTACGTCATCATGAAAATGGAATGTGTCATGAAATTGCGACATTTTCTCCACTTTGTTTCTTCCAAGCTTCTTTGTCGCAAAATCACGATGTCTCCCTTCACCTTGCTTCTTCCAAGCTTCTTTGTCACAAAATCGCGATGTCTCCCTTCACCTTGCTTCTTCCAAGCTTCTTTGTCGCGAAATCGTGACGTTTTCCCTACTTAGTCTCTTTTTAGCTTACATGTCGCGAAATCGTGATGTGTCACGAAATCGTGACATTTTCTCCACTTTGTTTCTTCCAAGCTTCTTTGTCATGAAATCGCGATGTCTCCCTTCACCTTGCTTCTTCCAAGCTTCTTTGTCATGAAATCATGATGTGTCACGAAATCGCGACGTCTCCCTTCACCTTGCTTCTTCCAAGCTTCTTTGTTGTGAAATCACGACGTGTCACGAAATCGTGACATCTCCCTTCACCAGTCACAAAAGATCTTTTCGCTTCAGAAGCATCAAGCAGACCTACACCGGTGGTATCAATTACCACTAGCATACCTATCGTTAGTACCATTTCCACTGTTCTTGTAGGGTTGTCCTCATCAATTCTGAGTCAAATGGCCCAACCTCCAGCAGCTCCTTGGTACGGAGCTAATAATATTCCTTTGAATATTGTAGGGGATATCCATGAAATCCCTAAGAACATAGAAATATTCTTGCCCAAATATAAACCAGATGGCCCAAGGACTACGAGAGGAGCATATCCAGGCCTATAGGGATGTTTTGATAAGGTTGCAAGTCCAACGATGAAGATGTGGCTTGCAGACTTTTTCCCATGAGCCTAGACCCAGTGGCCTATGAATGGTATATTTGCCTACCTACTTGGTTCAATCACTTCATGGACACAAATGGAGAATGCCTTTGTCAATCAGTTTAGGTCACCTTTGGATCCCGCAACCATCTACAATAAATTTATTACATGCAAAAGGGGCCGGGGTGAACCAATAAGAACCTTTAATCAGAGATTCCAAAAATGTTATAATAGAGCAATTCGACATTTTGCCATAGACCCTGCGATAGCTTTACAAATCTATTTTGGGGCATTGGATCCGATGACAGCAATGTTTGCCAGGAAAAATCCTTAAGTCACCACACTTGCCTTAGCTTACAATGAAACTATGACCATCGAGCAGCAAATGACACCACAGGGCTATGGGTTTCCCCAGATGCCTATGATGGGACAATATGCTCCATATGGTCAAGCTCCCATGGAAAATCAGATCATGGCATCGCAAATGCCAAACATGAATGCTTTCCCATATCAACAACCATATCCACCAGAACCTGCCTATGCACCCATTCCAATCCAATTGATCACATCCATTCCACCCGTTACTATATTTTTGCAAAATAGTCAATCGACTATGCAAGGAACCAGCTAGGTTAATTCTCAAGCTATAGTTCCTTTCCCAAATCCAACTCCGATCCAAAGTGTAAATCCATACATGAATCAAATTCCTCAAAATCTGATTCAAATTTTAAATCAAGATCCCATGAATTATGCGAACCCAAAGGGAACTAACAATGATGTAGCTCCACCGAAAGATATTTATTCGGATGTTGAAGAGCTCAATAAGATAGTTCACAAGCTGAGTAATGACATGGTTCACAAACAAAAGTATGAGTCCCATGCCCCTCACCCAAGTCAAAAATTTAACAATAGAGGGAGACATTGGAACACGAAGCCAAACAATGGGGGCGTACCTACCCCTATTGCCAATCAACTAGATACTTCTGCAGGACCCAGTCAATCCAGTTCCCTTTTGAATCTTTCCGATTTTGCGTGGGAAAAGGGGTGTAGGTTGTACAATACAAAAGAACACAATGAGAGGAATTGTCCTGAAATTGCTAGATACACTCATTGTATCCAAGCCCAAGTAGATGACCTGGAACTTGTGCCAAATGAGGGTCCACCCCAACATCAAGATGATAACATTATGGTGGTGGAAAATTTATACCACCAAGAAAGTGAGAGTGAGGAAGAAGAAGATGAAATTTTGGAATAGGAGGTGCAATATTTTTGAGAGTTTAGAAAGGGGAATCACGGATATCATTTGAGAAGTAAATCTAAAGCCCCTAAAACATCATCAACACCACCAAATAACTCTATCCTTCCTTCGGATACTAAGGCAGATAATAATCCTCCTCCTCAACTTGGAAGAGAAATGTCTAATGACGTGCATAAGACAATCAAATTCAAAAAACCAAACTATGACATAGTGGAGGATCTAAAGAAGTCCAAATCAAGCCTCTCATTCTTAGACGCGGCCAGATTGCCTGGCCAAAAAGAAGCATTGATAAAGGCTTTGGACTCACCTAGTCAAGTGTGGAAGGGAAAGGAAGTTGAGTCTCAGTTGATTTTACGAAAGGAGAGACGGGATGTCCCACCATTTTTATTGACTCTGAGAATTGCTGGTAAGAATTTGCATAATTGTTTGGTAGACACGGGTTCCACGAGCAATCTCATGACTTCAGAGATATGTCAAATGCTAGGCCTACAAACTGTTTTGTCCAAATGCAAGGTTTTGCAATTGGACCGATCTGAGGTAAATGTGATAGGGACCCTATATGATGTCAAAATTCAACTAAATTCTGAACCCAGGGTCCAAAAAGTGGTCGACATTTTGGTTGTTAATATCTCAAGTAGATATGGAATGCTACTTGCAAGGGATTGGATGAAAACTTTGAACAACTATTTTTCAACTGATTGCTCACATATGTGGCTACCCTTGAAAGGAATTGCAAATCAAATCAAAGTATAAAATGAACCGAGGCTTAAAGAAATCGTAACAGAATATAATAAGCCAAATGAAGTTCAGTTTTTTGAGCCAGATTTGGGGGTTTATGCTTTTGATGTTGGGGAGGCTACTGAAGAGCCTAAAGGGGAAACATTTCATGGTAGTTCTCTTGAGGAAAATGATCCCATATGGTTGCTTAGGTTTGATGGATCTAAATATAGACAGGGAGCAGGAGCCGAAGTCGAGCTCACTCACCCAGGAGGTAAACCTTTACTTGCTGCCTATAGGTTACAGTTTCCTTGCACGAATAACATGGCAGAGTATGAAGCACTGATTTTTGGTTTACAATTGGCATTGAGCAAAGGGGTTAAATGCTTGAAAGTATTGGGAGATTCTCAACTTGTAGTCAAGCAGATTAAAGGACAATATACATGTCGCAACAAGAGACCGAGCCTTTATAGAACTAGGGTAAGAGACCTCATTGAGGAATTTGACTCTTTCAATATAGCCCTTATTTCTAGAAAAGGGAATTGCATAGCAGACTCTCTTGCGGTCGCCGTAGGTATGTTAAATCCAGTTGATATAAAAAGGTGTAAAAATTTCTCCATTGAATTGGTTCCTTGTCCATCGATACTTGATAATGTCGAGAATTTCCAAGTTTATGAAAACGACAGACACATATTCAAATTTGTCATGAACTCAGGTGTTTTTGAAAACCAGGTGATTGATGAAGAGCAAAGATGGCAAGAAGAAGCAGAAAATGAAAGTAAAACTACGTATTGATCCAACAAAATACCAAAAGTCATAGTTTCATTGGAGAAAATGTTCGATACGGGATACAAGGCTAGAAAATAAAGAAAGGTTCCACTCCCCAAAGATGCATGTGATCTGATTAATCTTGGGAGTGCAGACAATCCACGGGAAGTGTACATCGCAAAGGCATGTATAGCTGAAGAAAGAGAAAATATAATACATGCACTAAAACACTACATGGATTGCATTGCTTGGAATTATAATGAATTGAAAACATACAACCAAAATGTCATTACACATACCATCCCTCTAAATCTAGACTCCAAGCCTTTCAAAAAAAGACAACGAGTTGTTAACCCGCTATTGGAGCCCTTGATAGAAAAGGAGATCAAGAGATTATTGGAAGCAAAGATTATTTTTCCTGTTAGGCACTCAACCTGGGTTGCTAACCTTGTTCCAGTAAGAAAGAAGAGCGGAGAGATTAGGCTATGTATAGATTTTTGAAATCTTAACAAGGCCTCTCAAAAGGATAACTATCCATTGCCATCCATTGATGAAATTTTACAAACAATGAATGGATCTGAAATGATGTCTTTTCTTGATGGATATTCTAGATATAATCAAATTCTTATTCATCCCAATGACAGGATGAAAAAAACCTTCACAACCAAATGGGGGACATTTGCCTACAGAAGAATGCTGTTTGGACTATTAAATGCTGGTGCAACATTTCAATGTGCCATGGACTATGCATTCAAAGGACTTATAGGCAAGTGTATCATTGTGTATGTGGATGATATTCCAGTATTTTCAAAGAAAAGAGAAGACCATGTCAAGGATTTGAAAAAGGTTCTTCAAATATGCAGAGAGCATGGAATTTCTTTAAATCCCAAAAAATGCATCTTTAGAGTAACATAAGGAAGATTACTCGGTCACATCATTTCAAAAGAAGGCATATCCATTGACCCTGAAAGGATAGAGGCTATCCAAAACTTATCTCTCTCGGGTAGTAAAAAGGAGTTGAGATCTTTCTTCGGGTAAATTAATTTTGTGAGGAAGTTTATTTCAAGCTTCGCTGAGATAGCCAAACCATTGAACGAGATGCTCAAGAAGGATGTAGATGTCAAATGGAACGAGGAAAGGAGGGTAGCCTTTCAGAACATTAAGGATGCCATTTCCAGAGCACCTGTCCTCATAAGTCCAAACTATGCTAAACATTTCTACATTTATGCTTTCGCATCGGAACACTCTTTTGCGAGTGTCTTGACCCAGAAAGGTGAGGATAGCGCAAAAAATCCCATAGTGTTTTTAAATGCTCCTTTAAAAGATGCTCAATTGAGGTATTCTATCCTTTATAAGCAGATGTACGCACTCTTTAAAACGGTAAAAAAATTCTGACATTACATTGTGCACAACAGAGTTTTTGCCATTGTGCCTAACCCTGCTATCAAAACCATGTTTTTACAGAATGAGCTAGGTGAGAAAAGAGGTAAATGGATTTCTACTATCCAAGAATTTGATCTTGAAATCCAACCCATGAAACTAGTTCTAGGATAGGGACTTGTGAAGACGATTGCTGAGAATAATCCACAAACGACATGCCAATATTCAAATGCAGTATACATTTCTAAAGATGACTGGTATGTTGACATTGTGCATTTTATATTAAACGGTAAGTGCCCATCCAATTTGAATTCCACTCAAAGAAGGGCTTTAAAATCATGAGGGGATCTACTTGAGATGCCTGAATAAAGAAGTTGCCAAGGTTCTGCAGGAGTTTCATGAGAAATATGGAACTAGCCATGGTGCGACAAATGCTATAACGCATCAAATACTGAGAGCAGGATACTATTGGCCTCACATTTTTAAAGATGCACACGCTCATGTACGATCTTGCCACATTTGTCAAGTAGCTGCCAACAGAGAAAGAAATGCAGCCATGCCATTACATCCTGTAGTTGAGATGAGACCATTTGCACAATGGGGATTAGATTTCATTGGGGTTATTAACCCAAATTATTTTGATTCCCATAAATTCATACTAACAGCTACAGATTATTGTACAAGGTGGGCAGAAGCAGTTCCTACAAAACATGCCACTACAGACGTAATAAAATTCCTTGAGGATCACATCATAACAAGATTCGGAATGCCCGATTCTATCATCAGTGATAATGGTAAAGCTTTTTTTTCCACACAATTTGTAGATTGGGCATATGACAATAAAGTTTGTTTAAAATTTGCATCTAATTATTACCCTCAAGGAAATGGTTTGGCCAAATCCTCAAACAAAAATTTGTTGAATATCATTAAGAAATTACTGGAAAAGAACCCTCGAGATTGGCACAACCAGTTAAAGTTTGCTCTTTGGGCAGATAGGACCAGAGTAAAAGAATCAATAGGGAATACCCCCTATCATTTGGTCTATGGACAAGACCCGATATTTCCTACAAACTTGAAGCTGCAAACCCTACATTTCATGCAAGAATACTTGGGAACAGATAACCACACTGAAGCCAGACTAAGTCATTTATTGCATCTCGATGAAAAAAGGGAGGAAGCCATGATTCACATGAATAAACACCAAGAGGTTGTTAAAATATGGTTTGACAGAAGAGCTAAAATCAAGTCCTTCAGAATTTCAGATTTGGTATTACTGTGGGATAAAAGGCATGAAGAAAAGGGAAATCATCAAAAATTTGATTGTCTTTGGTTAGGCCCTTATCAGATTTCAAAATTTCTAGGGAAAAATACCTTCAGGTTGAGAACTTTAGAAGGGAAGGATCTGACATTACCAGTTAATGGGCATGTTTTAAAGCACTATTTTAGCCCTTAAGTCGTGGAAGATTGGTATCATTTTTTTCAGTTTTGGTGTGGATTTTCAAATTTTGTTTTTTTTAGTAGAATTGCTAGTCTAGTTAGGATTTAAGTAGTATGTTTGATTTCATTTAACATGTTTAATTTGTTTTTATAAAAAAAAAAAAGAGGAAAATTTGAGATGTCAACTTATGCCTAAGATCAGGAGAGTATGAAACATTGGAATTGTGTTGTAGAAAGCTCCACAAGTAACACAAACATCTTAAATAATATCGTTTGAATCTTGTAATGTATGAAGGTGTTAGTTTTACACATTATGGTAAAGTAGATGATATATTCCATCCACATTTCAAAAGTAGTGCATTCATATCTCATGTCACATTCCTCATTGCATATACATGTCATCTTAGGTACATTTTCATTTCATGTGCAATCATTGAGAAGGTGTTGAATCCTCTTAGGGTTATTACATAACATATATTAAAAGGATCTTAAGGTTGGGAACTGATGCCCAAACTTTCTTGAACCAAGCACGTTCTATGCACATTAAAGAAGATCTTAGGCAAAATGATCAAAACCATGCTTGGAAGAAAAGGTGAGGTGAAAAGAATATTTCATGTCTATCCTATCATGCAACATTATCCTTAAAACAGTGGTTTTTACCACTCCCATAATTCTTAAAGCCTAAAGTCAAAGTAGTAAGGATAGGGTTAAATCCTCATCTCACTTAGGTTGAGGATCCAATTCCCCAAAACTCTGATTTGACCTTCATGGAGTAGTAAGGATAGGATATAATTCTCATCTCGCTTAGGTTGAGAATCCGATTCCCCAAAGCTTCCATTTTTTCCCATTTCATCATAAAGCTTGGATTGGAAGGATCGTACTACATGTCCTCTACAAAGGATGGGTAGTCATCCCAAAGGTCCAAGCAATAAAAGTAAAACTAATTTTTCCCATTTCATCTCAATCTTGGATTGGAAGGATCGTACTACATGTCCTCTGCAAAGGATGGGTAGTCATCCCCAAGATCCAAGAAATAAAAGATAATATCTTCCATTTCATCTTAATACTAGATTGGAGGGATCATACTACACGTCCCTAGCAAGGATGGGTAGTCATCCCAAAGGTCCAAGAAATAAAAAAAAATAAGAGAATGAATGAAGCCAAATCATGGATTATGGGGTTAAGTATGCCCATGCGTGGAAGCATGTCTTGTCTAAAACAAGACCACTGACTGTTCAAACGGATAGACTAGCCTAACCATTTCATCCATAACTGGTTAAATCATTTTGCTCAAAGTGAGGTAATGAACTCCAAATCATAATAGTAAGGATAGGGTTAAATTCCCATCTCGCTTAGGTTGGGAATCCTATTCCCCAAAGTTTTGATTTCACTTACACTTGCACATGGGTTCAAGATGGTAGTGACACATAACCAACTTTGGGATCTAATAAATTAATTTAGTATACATATATTTATTTGGCCTTAAGAGGGTTTGACAGTTTTGATATGTTTGTTCATGATATTGGAAGGTTTGAGCCTTTGCAAAGCAGGTTGTTATATCTTTAGCATCTTCATCATACATCAAATCCTTCACAAATCATTCATAACCTTGCATACAAATCATAAGTGAAACTGACAATGGAATGTTGATCAATTTCAAGCGATAGAGAATGAAACACATTGCACACACCGAGCTGATACTTAATGATTATGACGTTTCATGTATTTCTGATCTATCGGTATTTGTTTATCTTTTATGTGCTAACGCTTGTATCTAAGCTTGTATATTTTAGGTTGGGTTCTCACCAAAATTCTCAGGAGCATTTGACAACAGAGTCGCCATTTGTTGTGGCTGATCCACAACACACCCCAAAATTGGGGACCCACCTTTTTGCATGCTTTCAAAGAAGACCGCAGTGGCCCAGATGCTAAAAAAATCAAAGGAAGAGCAAAATACAACAAGAAAAATAAAGTGTCGTGATATCGTGACAGGTCACGTTTTCATGGCCTAGACAAGTGTTTCTACAGTGGAACAAAAAAGTGTTGCGATTTCGTGACATGTCGCGTTTTCATGGCCAGGAGTAACAAAATGCAGCAAAGGATAAAAACGTTGTGATTTCATGACATGTCACGTTTTCACGGCTAAGAGCAGCAGAGTGCATCATGAAGAGAAAAAAGTAACGATATCGTGACATGTTGTGAAATCACGGTTCATAAAAGGAGAGAGAAAGACAAAATGAAAAATGTCGCGATATCGTGACTTGTCATGAAATCGCGGTCGAAGGTAGCAAGAGAAGAGTCAATGTAGAAGTTGTCGCGATATCGCGACATGTCGCCATTTTGCGACCTGAAGACGAGATGAAGGGCAAAGATAAAAAATGTCACGATATCGCGACATGTTAGGTTTTCACGACAAGAAAATGAGGAAAGAAGTGAATATAGAAAGATGTCACAAAATCGTGACAGGTCTCATTTTCGTGATTCATGGCGACTGACAAGCTAAGCAAGGGAAATGTGTTGCGAAATCATGACATGTCATGTTTTCGTGACCTGGAGCAGCCAAAGTGGTACAGAATGAAAAGGCGTCATGATTTCACGACAGAAAGCAGTGAGACAGCCTGAAAGAGAAAAGAGTCATGATTTCACGACAGAAAGTAGCAAGACAACCTGAAATGAAAATGTGTCATGATTTCGTGATAGAAAGCAGCGGGATAGCCCGAAAGAGAAAAGCCTCATGATTTCGTGATAGAAAGCAGCCAAAGTGGTATGAAATGAAAAAGTGTCACAATTTCGTGACATGTTGCGTTTTCACGGCTAGGTGCAACAAAACACAGCGAAGGAGAAAAACATCACGATTTCATGATAGGTTGCATCCACACGACCCTAAGGAGAAAAATGTCACGATTTCGTGACATGTCTTATTTTTGCTGTGCATGAAGGCAAACAAGGTTGTTGAAAGAAAAACGTCGCAATATCGTGACATGTCTTATTTTCGCTATGCATGAAGGTAGAAAAAGCTGTGGGCATAAAAATGTCGTGATTTCGTGACATGTCTTATTTTCGCTGTGCATGAAGGCAGACAAGGTTGTTGAAAGAAAAACATCGCGATATCACGACATGTCTTGTTTTCACGATGTAGGTAAAGGAGCAAAGTTGCAGATAGAAAATGTCGCGATATCGTGACATACTATTTTTTTTGTCGCAATTCACAACGGGCCATTACAGAACATGCAGAGAAGCACCAAAAATGTGGCATAAAGGTGTAAGGGCTACAAAAGCGTTACAGTTCATAGAGAAGATCAAGCATCTCGATGTCAAGCATAAAGTCAAAAACAACGAAGAGGCAGGGAAGGTGAAAAGAAGTGATCTGGGAGATGAAGCGAAGCATCACAGGGCAAAATAGAGAGCATTGCCAGAAAGTATAAAAGCAGGAGCACAAATTGGTACAAGGGTCAAAAACCACTGCGAACAGTGTTGCAGAGCTGAAGGTGATAGGCTATTCTAGACCTGCTTTTGGAGTGTTTTCCTCCACTTGTTCTAGTTTTGATAAACTGGAAGTTTCTGTTGATGTAACTGACATATTTTTAATACAAAAATTACAGAGAGTTGCATCTCATTGGCAAGAAAGGAGTTATTTTCTGCATGCTAGATTTAATGTTCATTTTCCCCTTTTTATATTTTTAGGCTTATAGGTGAAGTTTAATACAAGTTTACTTGGTCACTTCATATGAATGTCTAAATCTGAAAATCACAGTTAAAAAACCCAGAAACCATCACTTAGCTTATCTAGATTATGCATGTTTGCAGGTTCAATAGGTTAGGTTGTATGCAAAAAACCTCATATTTCGGTTTTGTCAAATAGGAATCGTAACACTCTGAATGTATTTTGATTTTAGTTCCTTTGCATTTTATTTTCATTTCTTCAAAAATTTATCCTTAGTTTAATTTACAGTCATTAGAATAAAATACTTGAAAATCTATCGAAATTGAAGTTCACTTTGAGTTCATGAACAATCATTCAATCTCAGAATAAAATAAACCACAGTGTCCCTTGTTAACAGTTACTTGCAATCACTAAGGTATTCCAAGAATTCAAATTGAACAGTATGTGTACAAAATGCTAACATAGCGGAGACCTTGGAGAAGTTACTTGTTGAATTTATTTGCAAGAGGGGAGTTGGAGCTCAAATCCTATTGGAGAGTGTGTTTTCACAATTGGGTGAAAATACCACTCAACAGGTACAACAACCTCCTTGGACGCTTTGATGTAATTTTGTGAATCGGATTCCCCTCTCATGACCAACTTTTCTTGGATTCCCTGGGAGTTCTTCAACCAAACAATATAGTAATTTCTTCATAATAAAAATAATTGTGGCAAGCAAAACACAAAATCCAATTATCTTTCTATTGTTGTTCTAGATAACAAGTAGTCCCACTTTTTAATCCTAGCAGACTATCTCTTAAAATAGAATGAGACAAAATGAAAACACACTAGGCCAATTTTCAATGTTGATTTGTGTTTTCTTTGTTTAGGCAAACTCAAACAAACAAGATTAAAGAGTTAAAAGGGAAGGAAAAAGGCCACTAGTTAAAAGACAAAATTGCATAGACCTACAAAGACAAAACACAGAACTTCAAACTTTTAAATAAAACAAAACAAAAACACACTACTTCACACTTTATTTATAACATATACATATTTTACGTCTTTGTGATTTATTCAAATGATGTATTGGATGGAACAACTGAGAAATAATGCTTTAGGTATTGACCATTAACAGGAAGGTTCAAAAAATTACCCTCGAGGTCCTGTAGACGAAATGCATTATTACCTAGGATCTCAGCAATCTGGTATGGCCCTATCCATAGCGGCTGCAACTTTGTGTGTTTACCTTTCTTTTCATGGGCTTTGTCCCATAGAAGCACCAGGTCTGCGAGTCCGAAGGCCTTCACTCTGGCTCTTTTGTCAAACCAGCGCTTGATTGTTTCTTGGTGCCGACTGAAATGTTCCAGGGCTTGAAGTCGTTCATCCTGCAAATTAGTTAAATCCAAAACACGAGCCTCTGCATCTGCTTGATCCTCAAAATAGTCTAAAACAAATTGATAAGTGGGCAATTTCAAAGAGATAGGAACGATGGGCTGAATACCATACAACAAAGCAAATGGGGAAGTCTTAAGAGCTACTTTATGTCTTATCCTGTCAGCCCAAAGTGCATATTTCAATAATGTGTGCCATTGTCTGGGTTTGTCTACAGCAGACTTCTTAATGGCATTCATCAAATTCTTATTTGTGGACTCAGCTAGTCCATTACCTTGGGGGTAATAGTTGGATGAAAATCTGATGACTATCCCCATATGGTATGCCCACTCTACAAACTCTAATGATTGAAAGGTTGGCCCATTGTCGCACACCAAATTCAAAGGAACTCCAAACCTGGTTATGACATTTGACTCTAGAAATTCGATCACCTCATGGGTTGTACTCCTCATGGTGGCTGCTGCTTCAACCCATCTTGTGCAATAATCAGTGGCTGTTAGAACATACTTATGCCCTGCTGATGAATTTGGGTTTATCACACCCACAAAGTCAAGTCCCCATTGCATAAAAGGTTTGTTTATTACAATAGGTTGCAATGGTAGAGCTCGATTAGCCTCTTTGGATGCAAAATTCTGACACTGATGGCAAGTTCTCACATGCTGATGTGCATCTTTAAACAATGTAGGCCAGTAATAGCCTACTCTCAATATCTTGTGCGCAGTAGCGAAACCTGAGGAATGCCCTGCCCCTAACTTCTCATGAAAACTGGACATCACCTCATTGACTTCATTCTGAGAAATGCATCTTAAGAATATGCCAGCATAGTTTTCTCTATACAAGTTGCCTCCTTTGAGCAGAAAATGAGCAGATTTCAGCTTTAGTGCTCTTCTTTGGGTTCTATTCAGGTGAGATGGACAAATTCCAAATCACAGTAGATGAATGATATCTCCATACCAATCATCGAATCCAGAATCCAGTTGATTAATTTCTCCCTGTACAGGTATTTCAGCAATATGTCGAGACAAACCAAGTCCTCTGATTAATTTTGTAGGCCAAATTTCTAAGTCGTATTCCTGCAGTCTCATAACCCAATTACCTCTTAGCTCACCCAATTCGTCCTGGCTTAATAAGTATTTGACAACTGGATCAGGAACTATAGCATGGACTTTGCTTCTTAGTATGTAGTGCCTGAATTGCTTAACTGCTCTTACTAAGGCATAGGCTTGCTTATCCAAGCGAGAGTATTTTAGCTCAGCCCCTTTAAGTTGGTACTTTTGAAGGCAATCGGATGCTCCCCTGTTTCTCTTCGTTGGGTCAAAACCGTAGCAAGTGTGTGTTCAGAAGAAAAAGAGTACAAATAAAAATCTGTACTGAAGTCTGGGCTCACCAGCACTGGAGCTTGTTGGATGGCAGATTTGATCTCCTGGAACGCTGTTTTGGCTTCTGTTGTCCAAGCGATCTTAGCAGTTTCCTTCAGCATGTCATTCAGTGGCTTGACTATTTTCATGAAGCCGGAGATGAATTTTTTGACAAAATTAATTTTCCCAAAAAAAGGATCTTAACTCTTTCTTAGAGTTGGGAAAGGGTATCCCTGATATGGCTTCAACTCTGTCAGGATCCATGGAAATGCCATCTTTGGTGATCAAGTGTCCAAGGAGTTTTCCTTCAGTTACACCAAAAACACACTTCTTCGGGTTCAAAGAAATGCCGAACTCCCTGCATTTGTCGAAAATAGATTCCAAGTGCTTCACGTGGTCAAACCGAGATTTGGAAAAAACTGTCAAGTCGTCCATGTAGACAACTATGCATTTACCCATAAGACCTTTGAAGGCGTGATCCATTGCACGCTGAAAGGTAGCTCCAGCATTAGTCAATCCAAATGGCATTCTTTTGTAGGCGAAAGTTCCCCACTTGGTTGTGAAGGCAGTTTTCATCCTGTCTTCCTTTTCAACTAGTATCTGATTATACCCTGAGAATCCGTCTAAGAAAGACATCATTTCTGAACCATTCACAATTTGTAGCACCTCATCCATGGAAGGCAAAGGATAATTATCTTTCTCAGATGCCTTGTTCAAGTTTCTAAAATCCACGCACAAGCGGATCTCTCCATTTTTCTTTCTGACCGACACCAAATTGGCCACCCAAGTAGAATGCCTAATGGGAAAAATAATGGCGGCACTCAATAATTTTTCCACCTCCTTCTTGATGAGGGGCTCTAGCAAAGCGTTGACATGCCTCTGTTTCTATCGAAAGGGTTTGCAGAACTCTTTTAAAGGTATTACATGGGTGTAAACTTTTGGATCAAAAACCTTTAAGTCTTTGTAAGACCAGGCCATAACATCCTTGGACCTGTGAAGAAATTCAATCATATTTCTTTTTATTTCAGGGTCACAAGTTTTAGCCAACTTAAGGTGCCTGGGATCTTCTTCAGTCCCGACATTCAGGTTCTTAGTCTCACTGTTTGCTACACCAATAGAATCCCCAGAACTCACCTTTTGCTTAATTTGGTCAACATCAAACAGTCGCTCCAGTTCCACCATCCCTTTCAAAATTCTATTATCTTTCAACCTTATTATTCCCCTTTCATCGTCTAACTATTCCAGCAGAGTATCCCTTTGACCATCATCGATTATAGCATTTTCAAACGCATTGGTACTCTGTAAAAAGTTTATAATCTGCTGGTCATCAGAGAAAACCTGAAAATTATCTACATTATTTGGGACCGAAGGACAAGGGACTAACTCGATCAAAAATTTGTTCCATTTGAACTCTTCCAGTGGCTTCAGACTTGCGGCTGATGAAGCTAAGACATCTGCAAGTGAATTCTGCTCTCTAGGTATGTGCGTTAAATTAAAAGCATCAAAATCCTCCATGAGATCCCACGCTCGGTATTTGTATCCTTTTAAGTAGGATGCTTTGCACTAAAATTTACCTTTAACTTGATTGGCCACCAACTCTGAGTCTATAAAAACTTGGATATTTCTTACACCTCTGTCTAAAGCAAATTTCAATCCTAGCACCAGTGCTTCATACTCTGCTAAATTATTTGTGCAAGGGAACTGTAGGCGATAAGACATAAAATATGTCTGACTCTCAGGTCCTTTAAGAACTGCCCCCGTACCAGAACCTTGTTTAGATTTAGCCCCATCCACATGAAGCGTCCAAACTTCATTATTATGAACAAGATGAGCTTTACTAAGTTTCTCATTTTGTCCCGTTGTTAAATTATAAACCCCAATATCTACATCAGCAATATTTACAGTCTCATTTTCTGCATTATATTCAGTGATCATATGTTTGTACCTAGGTTCTCTTTCAATCCTTAATTGGTTTGCAACACCTTTCCATGGCAACCACATATGTGAAAAATTAGTCGCCAAGTATCCATTCAAAGATTTTGACCAATCTCTGCTCAAAAGCATCCCGTATCCCACAGGAATATCTACCACCTGAATTTCAATTTTGTGTTGTGCCCTTGGCTCAGATGCTAGCTGAATATGAATATTTTGAAGTTCACCTACTACTTTAACCTCAGATTTATCCAATTGGACAACTCTTCTTTCAGACTTCATTGGGGTTAAACCCAATTGTTGACAAATGGCCAAAGGCATAACATTGGCTGAAGCACCCGAATCTACCAGACAGTTGTGTAAGTTTTTCCCAAATATACGAATAGTCAGTAGGAAAGGCGAAACTTCAGTCTTCTCTTTATACATGGCCACATTTGCATTTGCCACCTTCTTTCCCTTTTCCAAAGGTTTGGTAGTAGGCCCAGAGTATGTTTTAATCAAGTTATCCCTTTGTTCCGAAATTTGAGCTAACTCATGGAGAGTGATGTTAGCCTTGATCTTCTTCATGTCCTCCACTATATTGTACCCTTTATTGAGTGGAGCGATAGATCCATATGGGACTCTTGGATCTCCTCCCTTGGGTGGAGATGGGTTATTACTTGAAGATGGATCTGGAGGAACATTGTGGGAGTTGTCTGGAGGGGTAGATGTAGTGTTGGGCTTCGGATTTCTGTTTTTGAGGTTGTAGTTGTCCCTCCTATATTGTTGAAAAGCCTGCACCTCATCCATAGGCATCTCCACTACATTCTCAGACTCATCTGGAAAAGTGAAAGAATCTAAGACCATAGCTGCACTATGGTTGGATGAACTTGGGCCATCCGCATTTCTTTGATGTTCAGGAGAAATCAACTCACCAGATAAAGCTTCAAAGGCGTTACAGAATTCCAAACAATCCAATTCCCCATGCTTGAGATGTGGCATGTATCCTACACTAGTTAGGCAAAGCCAAGTCACAAATATTCACATCATGCCCTTTACCTTTATAATCCTTATTGGGTTCGTATGGGGGTCGAGTGAATCTATTCTGCTGATAGGAAAACCTGTTTGAGTTTTCCCCAGTAGAAACTTGCCTTTTAAAACTTAAAAAGTCATTTGCCAACTTTTGGACCATTTTTGAGACTTCCTCAACTCTTGTTTTATCAGTTTCTTTATCTGGATTCTGTACACTTTCAGCAGGTGTTAGAGTCAATGGATTGCTTATCGGTGGGGTTTGATATGTTGGCAACATCATCTGATGTGGTATGGGATTGAAGACAGGGGTACCTTGTGTGACCAAAGGAATTTGATGAGCACTTAAAGGTTGAGGTCCCAATTGTCTTTCCAGAACCAAAGCTTCTTTATAAGCCTCTGTTAGATTGGTAATAGAGGCATCTCTTTTCAAGAAAATAGAAGTCATTGGATCTAGAGAATTCCTAAAAATTTCTAATGCCAGATCTGCATTTGGCACATAATAACCCGTCAGTCTACCATAAGCCTTTTGAAATCTGATATTGTAAGATCTGACAGATTCATTTATTTCTCTTTTAATACCAGAAAATTGTTGATATAATACACTGGGATCTATCACTTCACCAAATTGCGATACAAAAACCTTTTCCAGGTCATTCCAACTAGTAATAGAATCGTTAGTGAGATTCAAAAACCAGTCGTATGCTCCCTCCTGGAGAGTGAACGGGAACAATCTGCAAGCCACATCTTCATGCTGTACATTTAACAATTTTAGAGCATTCTTGAATGCTACTAGGTGTTCTTCTATTGTTCTAGTTCCATCATGCTTGTATCTAGGAAGATACCTCTCAAGATTTTTGGGTAGATCATGGGCTGCACCAGGGATATTTAAGGCAGTGGAACCCAACCAGTTTGCCATTACTACTTGATTGACGATGATATTTTCAGTTGTAGTTGGAGTAACTACAAGTGGTGATAAAACTATTTCAGACAAGGACTTGGCCCTTCTAAGGCTGCTTCTTCTTGGGGTTTCTAACTCAGGCACAAGGAGCTCTCCAGCTCTGGAGTGGGACCTTGTTACTCTGTAAGTAGAATCCAGCTTTTCACAAGCAACTTACAACCTTACAATCCTTAACAAACTACTGAACGAAGTTCGGGCCCTCCTTCTAGCGCCAATTTTAAATGTTGGTTCGACTTTTATACACACCCTGTGAAGAATGAGCATGAAATACCGATAACACTTATAAGGGATAAATCCCACTCACTTTAGGATCTTGTTGGATATCCAAGGTGTGAGTTACAGAGTTGGGTCGAATGTCTATTCACTCTTTTCCGCTTCTGGAATAGTTTCAAGTGGACTGTCTGTTACCTTACAACGGGTTCGGGACTTTAGTTCAGTAATGTTTTTGGAGTTGGTTATCTTTGTGGACAATCGGATTTACAATCGGTTCTTTGATCTAGCTCTTTATGCTTTAGCAGATTTAAATAAAAGACAAATTTTAAAGAAGATAAAAATGGATCATTCAATCGGTGGAACAGAGAGAGTAGGGTAGGGCAGAAAGAGAAGTTTATCTAACTTAGTTGCAAAACCAAAACTACCAATTTTAGTTATACTATTTAGCTTCACAATAGAACAAATCAAAGAGGAAAGTGTCCAGATTTCTAAGATCACCTTCTACTAAGAGCATAAGACAGAGATGAAATAGATCTGAAAGAAAATCATAAATAGAAGGGAAGTCGGTTGAAATTGGTATCTCTCACCAACAGCCTAGCTCGCACAGTGAGGATAGAGCAGTTAGAAAGAGGCCTGAACCTTAAATCTGTAATTTTCCCTAGCATACAATAAAAAGAATGAAGCCTAGTAGCATATCCAATCTTGATAACACAGATCTACAACATAAATTAAATAAACCTTAATGAGATGAAAAACAAAAGAAGATGAACTTATCACAATCCGAAAGAGATTAGGCTCCTGGCCACGCTATCACAAAAAATGAAAATCACACCAACTCCAAGTCCAGAACAAAGCATTCAACAAGATTTGCAGGAAATTGCTCCAATAGCTTTTTATTCTAAGTTTTCGCCTCCTGATCTTACATTCAGAGGAAGTATATATAGACTCAGGACAAACCCTGATCTTTTCAGAAATATCTTCTTCCCAAACCCTAAATCTTATCATCAAAACCCTACTACCTAGGTTTTACAATATAAGGCATTTTTATATAGAATTTTGATAAACCCTAATTACTCTAAAAATCTTCGTGGGGATCTTGCCATAAATGGAGAAAATGAGATTTGACTTCATCTTCATCAAATGGATACCGCACGTAAATGTATCTTTATCTTTTAGGTAGGCTGTCAGAGCATCTCATTAATCCCTCTGTGAAATCTGGATGAGTCACTGGTTTCCTGGGCCTTCTATCCTCGTAGAGCCGCCTTCGCTTGGTTCGAGTTGAAATTCTCTGCCCGCCATTACTTCCGCCATAAATTTTCCATTAACTGCATCCATCGACAAATTCCGATGACTGTGTATGGATATTTTCATTTTCTGGCCAATCGTCGACATATTTCATTAAATGGGGCAGCTGCTCGGTCACACTTTAAAGTCTTTCACGGCTAGATCTATAAAATTTGGATGGACCAAAAATTCCCAGCGTTTCCCATTTCAATGTGACGGTCCTCGCTTAATCTGCGCTTAACTTTGTCTTTCTCGCCATTACTTCCGCTATCATGCAACTGTCGGATCACTTTCTACAAAAGAAAAGCAAGGGTTAGCATTTTAATATTATTAAATTAAACCCTAATGTTTATTACATGTCAGCTTGATTTCCTTTGAAACATGTCGCGATATCGCGACGTTTTCCCCAAGCTATTTTTCCTTTGCTTTTGCCCTCGCGATAATGAGACAGGTCCAAAAATGGGACATGTCATGATATCACGACGTTTCCCTTCCTATTCTCATGAAATTAAAATATGTCGCGATATCACGACGTTTTCCTTGCTCTTTCTTAAGCTTACGTCATCGTGAAAATGGAACATGTCGCGATATCATGACATTTTCTCCACTTTGTTTCTTCCAAGCTTCTTTGTCACGAAATCGCGACGTTTCCTTCACCTTGCTTCTTCCAAGCTTCTTTTGAAATAGTGTCACATATCGTGACGTCTCCCTTCACCTTGCTTTTTCCAAGCTTCTTTGTCATGAAATCACGTGTCGTGAAATCACGACATCTTTCCTACTTGCTCTTCTCTTTGTCACGAAATCGTGACGTGTCATGAAATCATGACGTTTCACAAAATCGTGACATTTTCTCCACTTTGTTTCTTCCAAGCTTCTTTGTCGCGAAATCGTGACGTCTCCCTTCACCTTGCTTCTTCCAAGCTTCTTTGTCACGAAATCGTGACATGTCACGAAATCGCGACGTTTCCAAAATCGTGACGTCTCCCTTCACCTTGCTTCTTCCAAGCTTCTTTGTCACGAAATTGTGACGTCTCCCTTCACCTTGCTTTTTCCAACTTAAAATCACTGTCGTGAAATCGCGACATTTTCTCCACTTTGTTTCTTCCAAAACCTATCGCGATATCGTGACGTTTTCCTCAAGACTTGCCTTCAATCAAAACCTGTCGCGATATCGCGACGTTTTTGTCACTTGATGCTTCCAAGCTTATGACATCACAAAAATGGAACAGGTCGTGAAATCGTGACATCTCCGCAAGCTTTCCTTCCAATCAAAATGTGTCGCGATATCGCGACGTTTTCCTTGAAGTTTGTTTCCAATCCAAATATGTCGCGATATCGCGATGTTTCCAAAAATGGAATATGTCACGAAATCGCGACGTTTCCAAAAATGGAATATGTCACGAAATCGCGACGTTTTCTCAAGTTACTTCCACTTAGCAAATTTTCCAAAAATTGTAGGTTGACTCCAATGAATTTATTCATCTGTATTCTGCATTTTTACATATTAGTGAAAGATCTTCTTTACTCATAATGATTCTAACATTTGAAAAATGAATTCTAAATTGAAATCAAAGCCATATGCAAGCCTACTTGGATACTTTGATATATGCAAAACTTGAAGAAGGAGGCAAGCAAAATTTGGAATTAAAACCTGAAAAACATCAAGAGGGTCCCCGTGACAAAATGAAAACTAAATATTTTCAAAGGATGGAATTTCATTTTTTTAGTGGGGGTGTGTTGCTTCTCAACATCCCTTATCTAAACTCTCTTCAATATATCATTGGTATTTAGTACCCCTATTGTAGCCCCTCAACATGTATATTGACCTTCCAAAAAATCCTCGTGCTACTTCAATTCCATCCCAAACCTGTTCACACTAAAATGCAAAACTATGATAGTGACTATTTCACATTGAGATGGTCCATAGATGAAACCATCTCGACTTGATATGGTCATAGTTAGGTGATATATTTTAAAATTTTAATCACATATTAGCTTAGATATTGCATGTTTGATATGTTTTAGATCAATATTCATATCCCATGCATAATTTTTTATTTGTTTTATTAATCATCACTTGATCTGATACGTGTCCCACTTCTTGTGGACCTTGCATATGCTATTGATTCACTATCATTTCCTTTGTGTGCAGGTTATAGGACTTGAGAATAATGAAAATGCTCTAGATATCATATTACATGATGGTTGCAAAACCACTCTCCAAGTGATGTTATAGCATGGGAAGATCAAGATTGCACCTATTTGGTTGAGAAAGAAAAGGGGAATCACACCCTTATTTGTAATATTGTATCATTGGTGAAATCCTCATGTATCGCTCCAAATTTTTTGCATCCTTACCTTCAGGCTATAGGATCCGTGCCCGAAAGGAGGATGGGAAAAGGATGGCGCGGTACCTCGGACTGAGAGGCCTTGCGAAGGTCCCGCCTCTCGGGGGAGGTGTATTATGGTGATTTTTTGACGGATGGTGGGTTCACCGGGAAACGTTTGAATGGCGGTTTCCACGCCTAGGTTGGGAATGTGTTTAATGTGTTCGGTTTTATCTTTAAACATTCGAGTCCTAGGTTTGGCCAAATGAATCTAAGTTGTTCTATTATGAAAATACAGACTAAATGAAATACAACAAACAGATTTTAAACAGAAAATAGAGAGAAAAAGCTAAATTACAGAGCCATACCTGATCCGGATGTCTGATGGAGGTTCTGATTCTTGAAGCAGACAGGATCGTCTGGAATTTGACGGGATCGTCTCCGACCTGCAGGATCGTCTGAGATCTGACGAATTCGTCAGAGACCTACAAACAGAGAAATAGGCACAGAATACAAAAAATACAGCAATACTAATAGAGGATAATGATGTGAAATGATAATAAGGATGTTAACGAGATAATCTCGAATAGGAATGCAAGCAAGTTACAACGCTTTAATAGTTAATCATGACCTCATTATGCAATTAAACTACATGGGTGAACTCCAAGATGCGAGAATAGCAGAAAATAATAAATAAACTGACTAGATGCGAGAATAAAACAGCAGATGAGAAGAGAAAAATGCAAACTCTGGGCACTGATTGCCCCCAATGCAGGCTGCAGTCGAGATCATCTCGGATTGGTACGAAATCGTCTCGTATTGAACAGGATCATCCACGACGAACTGAGCTTGCTCCGGCTGAAGAATGACAAGGTTCCTGCAACAAAATTTGGATAGGACAAGTGCAGATGGTAATTCAGGATGTTTTAGTGCGTGTAAAGTCAAGTTACGGAAATTTCAGCCAGGGGGATGCCAAGGGGAGTCCTAAGTTTAAATAGGCTTAGGAGGGAGGTTAGGAGGTTGGAGATCATCCCAATTTGGGAGATCTCCAATGGGGAGGGTCTCTAACGGTGCAGACACACTTCTTTCTCGATTAGAGACACCGTTGGAACAGAGACTAATTGCAAAAAATTAGTTTTGGGACAAGATCGTATGGACGTCCTAGTCCATACGAAATCATCCGATTTGAGGCGATATCGTATGATCGGCGACGATATCGTCAAACGGTCAAAACAAACTCTAAAAATGGCATGGGAAAGGAGGAAACGGGTTAAACGGCGGTTTGGAAGCGGTTTTGGGGGTTAAAATTTGAATTTGAATATTTACTAGAGTAATTGTAATTATTTAAGGTTTCTTGCGCCAATTTTAGGGTGCTACATTTTGCCCCCTCTTTAGCGAATTTTCCGAAGAAAATGCGTTAAAGATGAGTTCTTCTCGATCTACGAGAAAGCAAAAATTATTCCCATTTTTAGGCGACGATTCTAGGTCGAATCGTACGACGACTTACTATGGTGCCCCCTCCGTGTTTTTACCCAAATCGAACGTTTGAGGTAAAAACATGAAAAAGCAAAATTTTAAAAAAGTTGTTAAGTGTTTTTGAATAAAATTAAGAAAAATAGGGTAAAACCCTAATTCATTATTACTGTTCATTTTCCTAGTTTTTAGAGCTCTAGAGACAAGATGGTCGAGACAGCGCACAGATCAACGAGAGGTCCAGCGCGGGCTACGGGTAAGGGTCTAAACTGAATTTAGAATGCTTTACTTTAGAATTTCATGCTTTTTAGATTAGATTTGATTGATTTTTGAGCATCACGGCCATTTTTGGGCCGTCGACGTCGTCGAGACGAAATCGTCTCGATTTCGTCGAAATCGTCTCGATATTCGTCTAAGGGCGAAATCGACGATAGGGGGACGATTTCGTCAAAAAGGGACGATTTCGTGCAAAATCGGAGACGAATTTGCTCAAATTTGGGACGATATCGTCCAATAGTGGACGATATCATCATTTATGAAATTGAACTTATTTTGACTTGCATTTTTAATTAATGATTTATTAATGATTTTTATTGTTGATTTTGTTTATTTTGCAGAGAGGATTACTAAAGAGCAGAGAATGGAAATACAACGGACTAAGGGATGACTTGGCCGCCCTGTCTCAAGCAGAGCGAGATCAGCTGGCTCAGGTCGGCTTGCAGCATGTGGCAGAGATGCCACAGGTTTCTACAGATATGGGGCTATTGACAGCCCTAGCAGAGAGGTGGTATCCGGGTTCTTCCTGTTTTCGGTTATCGACAAGGGAGATGACTCCCACACTGGAGGATGTATGGAGGATTTTGAGGATCCCCATACAAGGACGGCTGATCACTCCCATGGCCAATCAGGGCCACGCGATGATGCGACTGTGTGGCGATCCGAGCTTCGCCCTAGAGAAGGGCGGAGTGAATATCGAGTCGCTGCACCAGATGCCTAGGGCATCTAGACTCACATGGGTTTTGGTTGGGGTAGTAGGTGGTCTTCTGTTGTGCCACCAGAGCGGATGCAGGGTACCATGGGTACTGACAGATGTGGTCTACGACATGAGAGACCACGGATACAGGTTTGCTTGGGGGAGCTTTGTACTCTACCGGTTGTATAGGATCCTTCATGGGGTCGTATACAAGGGCGGTCGATGTCTGGTTATGACATCACTACTACAGGTTTGGTGTTGGGAGCACATTGCGGTGCGGAGGCCGGTAGGGCTCCCACTAATAGGGATTGATGGGGAGAGGCCTCGAGTTTTCTACTGGTGGCTCCAGAGAGGGGCACAGCGACGGATAGATCTGCCAGCGTCTCGGAGACTACTAGACGACCTTGTCTCCGACCAGATCACCTGGAGGCCTTGGAGAGATCATCCGGGGGTGGGCCGAGGATGGACAGGAGCGGCTCGCATCGGGCGAGTCTGGCGAGGATGGAGAGGGGAGAGGTGGAGCTCCATCGGTATGACCAAGTTTTGAGGCAGTTCGGTCTACAGCAGGGGATCCCATCTCTGAGAGACTACGAGTTTTCCGGACTGTCCGGGATAACACTACAGTTAGCGGGGCTCCAGATATGCAGCGATTCTGGAGTCAGGACGTAGATGATGCCCCCATTCAGCCAGTGGATGGGGATGACGTTGGGGTAGCCGATGGCTATGATGCAGTACACAGGCATCCACCCTCCTCGGATGACGAGGGCTCAGGGTCCGATTCACGCGGTTGTGCATCGGATGGGGAGGCGGTGCCGGGCAGCCATTGAGGCGGCACGGGGTCACGGCGAGAGAGAGCAGAGGAGGCCACGAGGCTCAGTAGAGGCCATGACAGTGGGAGAGGAGGGAGGAGAGACCCCCTTCTCCATAGAGAGAGAGGCCACCATCGCTCGATAAGGGCAAGGGTGTTGACACTGGGGAGAGCAACGAGACAGCGACTCTCCGAGCTGAGGTTGCCTGCCTGCGGGCTCAGGTGCAGACATTGCAGGATGAGGCTACACGGCTTAGAGCTCGGGGCGGAGGAGCGAGCACTCGGGATTTAGCATGCCTATTGCCCAAGTTACATTCTATCAGGCTCTATATTACCGGCGGTGCCACGAGCGAGGGTGCCATTACCGGCTCATATTGCAGAACCTGTCGTGATGGGGTCATCTAGGACATCATCATGATCAGCATCCGGGACTCATGGCACCACACGGACTGCGATGGGGCCACCTCCTCCACCTCAAGGCGGGGGAGGAGATGAGGTTGAGAGCTCGAGGGGTTCTCGAGGCGAGGCTCTTGCACTACACGAGAGATTGTATATTTGATTGAGAGGATTGAGTATGCCAAGATGTAGATTGTGGCATACCAATCTATTTTGATATGATGTACATATATTTGATATATATATAGATGAGATATTTTTTGATCATATGACTTGTCTTATGCGTTTGTATGATGCTTTTAATGTTTTGGTGTGATTGATTTGATGATTCATGTAATTATGTCGTTGGAAAATATTATGGTTTAAATGTCATGCTTTAAAAATTTAAATGAAATAATCTGATGTAACAAATTGGTTGTTGTGATGATAATTTGATAAAAAATAAAAGGGACTTTTAACAATAATTTCAAAGGACATTGTCGCTGTTATAGACCATTTCATGGAGTCGCCGCTCACTCGGTCGTCAAGCTAATCCCAGTATAGAAATATTGCTAAAAGTAAAAGGGTGCTTAAGAGACTGGTCTTAAGACTTTGGTGTGATGATGCAAATGATGATGATGATGATTTTGTTTTCGGACTTTTCATGAAAATATTATGCATGAAATATTTTAAAATGATTTTTGCTAGGCATAAATTCCTAAGTGTGATAAAATTTTTGGATAATTCCTTAGGAATTATACCATCATTGCAAATTTGCATATTGACATAATGACATGAAATAGTGATAGGTGTTTGTTTGTTTTAAAGCATAATTGTATAACATAATGATTTAAGTCATATGGTTTTTATGATTTTTAAATGAATGGGGAATAAAATTGGTATAATGGTTTGCGCTAGGCATAGAATATTTAGGTATAGACTTATACCATCATCGCGAAAATCAAAGAAGAAAATAGATTGTTTTATTGCATGGTTGATTTTTAATTTTTGAAAATAGTCAGAAAATATGAAGATGAGGACTTGCGCTAGTCATAAAATTCCAATTTTAGTTTTGGAACTATACCATCGTCGCGAAAGTCAAAAGTTATATATAGATGTAACTTGATTGTATGTTGTGAAGATGATTTTGATTTTTGATAATGCATATAGTTGTCTTTATACTAAACAGCTGTTCTTCAAAGAAGAAAATGAATTTATTCCAAACGATTTGCAAAAAATATTTCAAAGTATCTTAAAGACAAAAGTTAGATTTATAAGGAATCCCATGTGCGTATGTGAGTTCATTTCCAATCTTGATTTATCATAATGATACACAAAATCTCTCAAATACAAATGTGTGTGCAATTGCTATGTTCGTTTACCAGGTTTTGAGCAAGATAATTTGATACAAGTGATTTGAATGAACCAAATAAGTGTTCATTAACCATGATTTAGATGCATATAACCATACGAGACTACTATGTAAGTCGGATTATCAAGAGCTAGCTAATCCATAAGCAGACATAGGTCTGTACAAAAGAAGGTCGCTAATGTGACAGACATATCGCCACGCTAGGAGTTACCCAAGGCCAAGCGGGTTGGGCACAAACCACATGTTATGGGGCTTACCTCACAGTTTTTGAATAATTGAGAATTCCAGGGATTCAAGCTCATCAACCCTTCTTTTCTTTTCAAAGGGTAGGGAGAGGGATTTTATTGCTTTTGCTTTTGCTTTCTTTTGCTTTTTTTTGCTTTTTTTTGCTTTTCTTTTGTATTTTTGCTTGATTTTTGAGATAATGCTTGAAACATTGCTGTAATGATATAAAATAACATTTTTCTTTTTCTCTTTTTCTTGAACTTTGCTTTTCTTCCTATGCTAGGGATACTTGCTCGGATTAGTTTGTAGAGCAAGGGATTTTTATTCTGGGTAGGGGTGAGCTTGTCCTTTTGCCAATTCTCAAAGATTCTAGACCATGTGCATGATAGGATAGCGAGGGAAACTTTTCGCTCAAGAAACCACTTCTACTATGTAGCATAGCATGGACATTACAAATATAATCATTTTATTGTGAAAGGATGTGCTTGGTTTAAGTAAATAACAAGATCAATTCTCCGTGCTCAAACTTTATTTAATTGAATTTTGTGGACTTTGATATAAGAGAGATTAGTAATCATGCCAGATAAAAATCAAGATATTTATTTTGTGTTTGTGAAAGTGAGGGATTCCAAATAAATGCTAATTTATCCAAAATAATTTGAAATATATAACTGCAACATTTGTAAGAAGAAATATATACAAATACTTTTTTGAGAAGTTTGAGAATGTTGACTCTCTCTTTCTTCTTTATTTTGTTTTGGTTTCGAAAGAGTCAAGAATATTGTTGTTTTTATTTTTATTATTTTTGTTTGTTTTTGTTTTTGTGTAAACAGTTTGATATATTTTTAAAATAAGACAACATGCAAAATATGTACAAATGATGAAATGACTAAATTTTATGCGTAATATCGCCTAAGATGCATAATATTCATAGGTTCTTTTAAATCTTTACCATCTAAGGTAGCTAATTTGTATGCTCTCGATTCAAATTTAGCAGTGATAATGTATGGTCCAAGCCAGTTGGGCTCAAATTTACCTTTAAGGTCTTTAGTGGCATTAGTATTTTTTTATTTTCTTTTAAAACAAGGTCGCCGATCTCAAAGGATCGATGACGAACTTTTTTAGCATATGATCTTTTAAGCTTGTTTTGGTAGGCACGGAGATGCTCCAAAGCATTGATGCGCTTTTCATCTAGGAGTTCCAGTTGACTGAGTCTGCCAGCTCGATATTCATCTCCTACTTCGGTATCTTGAAGTAGTAGAGCCAAAGAAGGAACTTCTAATTCAAAGGGAAAAATGGCTTCAACACCATAAACCAAAACAAAAGGTGAAGTTCCAGTGGGGGTTCGAACACTAGTTCGATAGGCCCACAAGGTTGGATATAATTGAATGTGCCAATCGCAGCCAGTTTTATTAACCAATATTTTGAGAATTTTGATTAAGGTTTTGTTAGATGCTTCCGCTTGACCATTACCACGAGGATAATAGGGAGTGGACCAGCAATGTTGAATCTTATATTTTTGGCATAATTTCTTGACATCTTTATTTTTTAAACAAGTTCCATTATGAGAGATGAGATTTGCAGGAATTTCGAACCTACAAATGATTTGATTGAAAATAAATTTAGAGACCTGTGTGCCAGTGCAGGAAGCTAAAGGCATAGCTTCAACCCACTTCGTGAAATACTCGGTGGCGGTTATGATGAATTTGTGTCCATCAGATGACACAGGATTAATTTTGCCAATAATGTCTAAGCCCCATTTTGAAAAGGGCCAAGGAGATGAAATAGCCTGCAGTTCTTGTGCAGGCGCATGGACAAGGTCAGCATGTTTATGGCACTTGTCGCAATGGCGCACATACTCATGTGCATCATTTTCCATGGTAGGCCAAAAGTATCCTATCCTAAGGAGCTTTTTAGCAATGACACTACCACTGAAGTGTCCTCCACAAGATCCATCGTGGGCTTCACTCAAGGCTGATTTGGATTCTTCTAAATTCAAACATCTTAATAGGATACCTTCAAAAGATCTCCTATACAAAGTATTGCCAATTATTACAAATCGACTTGCTCGTCTACGTAATAACCGACTTTGGTTTCTATTAGAATTGGCAGGGAAAGTCCCATTTTGAAGAAAATCAAATATATCTGTATACCAAGGTTCAGGAGTAGTTTCATTGATTAGAAACACATCCAAAGGTTCTAAGCATGACTTATTTGAAGCGGGTTCCTGGAGTCGATGAATAATGATAGTGGCATATTCGTCATCTAACTCCAAGGGCAGGAGAGATGCAGCTGCGACCATAGCATCAGCTGCACGGTTGCAAGTTCGAGGAATAGCTTCCAAGGTAACTTGATCAAATAGAGACATTAATTGTAAAACATAGGCTTTATATGGGCGCAGTTTATCATCTCTGGTCTGATAAACTTCATTAATTTGGTTTATGACAAGTTGAGAATCACCAAAAACTAATAGATGTTTAATTTTTAGCGCCAAGGCAGCTCGTAATCCAAGGATTAGAGCTTCATATTCAATAGTATTATTGGTGCAAGCAAATGTTAATTTGAAGGACAGAGGAATAAGATGTTTTTGTGAGGATATTAAAATAATACCCGCACCAGCCCCACTCATGCATCGGGCTCCATCAAAGTATAAGGACCATTGTTCAATATGGTCTGCCTCTAATTGAAGGCATTCATCAGGAAACTCAATGATGAGGGGATGGGTAGACTCTAAGGGTGCAGCAACTAATTGATCTGCTATGATTTGACCCTTAACAGACTTTTGTCCTATGAATGTGAGGTCAAACTCGCTTAGAGCAAGAACCCACTTGGTTGTACGACCCGATAAATAAGGTCGACTCATGAGATACCTCAAGGGATCATATTTAGCAATGACATAGGTTTTATGACTGAGCATATAATGGCATAATTTTTGCATAGAAAATATGATTGCTAGACATAGTTTTTCTAATGTTGTGTAGCGGGTTTCATAACTGATGAAGGTTCGGCTAATATAATAATTAGCACGTTCTCTCTTCGCATCATCAAGATGAGCTAACATAGCTCCTAAGGGAGAATCTGAAGCTGAAATATACAGGAGAAATGGGCGATCAGGTCTAGGTGGTGAAAGCACGGGTGGGTTAAGGAGGTATTGTTTGAGAAGTTCAAAAGCTTCTTTACATTCGTCGTCCCAATTAAAAGGGACATCCTTCTTAAGGAGCTTAAGAAAGGGACCGGTTTTGTCCGCCAACTTATCGATGAAGCGACGGATAGCTTGAAGCTTACCTTGTAAACTTCGTAACTCAGATATATTGGTAGGTGCGGGCATATCAGTGATAGCCACAATCTTGAGAGGGTCAATTTTGATACCACGTAAAGAAACTAAAACCCCTAATAGCTTACCGGACTTAACTCCGAATATGCATTTGGCTGGATTTAATCGAATAAGATATTCTCTTAATCGATTAAAAACTTTTCTCAAATCATCTAAATGGTTATCTTCATTAATAGAGCGAGCTATAATATCATCTACATAATCATGTAGGATATCATGCATCATATCATGAAAAATATAAGTCATAGCTCGTTGATAGGTTGCACCTGCGTTCTTTAAGCCGAATGGCATCACTTTCCAACAAAAGGTACCCCAAGGGGTAATAAAGGCTGTTTTAGCCTGATCTTCAGGAGCTATCCTGATCTGATTATAACCGGAGAATCCATCCATTAGGGACATCATTCCACTCCCGGCAGTAAAGTCAATGATTTGATCCATGTTTGGAAGAGGAAAATCATCTTTAGGGCATGCAGCGTTAATATCTCTAAAATCTGTGCAAACCCTAACTTTGGTGGCTTCTTTCTTGGTGACTGGAACTACATTTGAGATCCATTCGGCATAATCAATAGCTTGTATAAAAACAACATTCGGGAGTTTTTCTAACTCCCCTTTGACTAGGAGGGCCACTTTGGGATGCATTTTTCTAAGTTTTTGTTTAACGGGTTTAGCATCCGGATGGACTACTAGATGATGCATGACTACGGAAGGGTCCGGACACTGGCATATCTTCGTATGTCCAAGCGAAGACATCTTCATATTCTTTAAGGAATGCAATGTATTGCTCTTGTTTTTCTTGACTTAATTCTGACCCAATATTGATTATGTGAGGATTATCCTCAGTTCCAATGTTAACTTTAATGACGTTTTTGACTTCCATGTGTAGATCTCTTTCAAAATTAGGTGGGGCGGGTGAGACGCCCAATTCTTGTAATTATTTTAAGGTTAAGTTGGATAATTCATCTTGAGGATTAGTGGCCTCAAGTTGGGCTATAGTTGGTATAGAACCATCAAAATAAAATCCATTGTGTAACATCTCTTCAACGGAGACATCGTGGAAGATATCTCCTTCCAACTCCTCATCGGAGTCAGCAATCAATTCAGGGTAAGCTATGGATAGCATGTTACATGTAAATGGCTGATTTTTTAGAGGCAAATCATCATGCCCATCCAAATAATCTTGATAACATATGAGTTGATTATCATCTTCAAAAGGAAAGGGTTGACCCTTACTAGGAAATAGGCCCACACCACAGCGGGCAGGCCACGGTTCTACCTCGATAGGTTCTTTCATGCCATTTTGGAAAGGTCCCAAGCCTTTCCCTTTATATCCCATTTTAATCATTATGGGTTTAGCTTTAATATACTCATTAGTAAAATAACACCGAGCATATCCATCATGATGAGTTTTGATATTTCGAGGTATTCTTCCCCAGTCATATCCTTTATAAATAAAAGCACAACTCCCGACTTGGTAAGTACTTCCCATGGGTTGTGGGAGGCCCAAAGTACGAGGAGATGGTGGCAAGTTATTTAAAAGAATAGAATTTTGCATAGAAGCATTTGTTTTTTTTGATATTAAGATTGTGGATAAATCTGGTAAAAGTTCATCAGAAAGAGCATAAGATGTAGAAGGACCATTCCCTATATCTTTAGATGTGGAAGGTATGATAGATGTTGATAATGTGGAAGTGTTAATGAATGGGTCTATAGGTTTTGAAATTATAGGGATAGAACATGAAGGATTGGTTGTGGATTGAAGATCTTTTTGAGGTTCTAGAGTGGTTTGTTTAGAAGATTGTTGATCTATATATGAGGGTGAAATGAATGGAGGAGAAATAGGTGAAGCTATGGGAGTGCGTTTCATAGTTTTAGATGAAAAATAAGAATTAGGATGTGTGGATGACAGAGCAGGGCAAAATTGCACTCCAACAGGTTCTACCAAAGCACACATATCAAAGGGTCTAGGATCACCATGGATAGTGACCAACTGATTTTTAAATTCGAATTTAACACATTGGTGTAAAGTGGATGGGACAGCCCGCATTGCATTGATCCAAGGACGACCCAAGAGTATATTGTACGATGCGGGGCAATGTACAATAAACACGGTCGTATCTAAGGTTCTAGGACCAACTTGCAATGGGATGGTAATAACTCCACACGTTTCTTGTGTTTCGTCATTGAAAGCTTTTATGATCATGTCAGTTTTCTTCATTTCATCACTTCTAAAGCCAAACCGTTGGTAGAAGTCAAAAGTGCAAATGTTTAGAGATGAACCATTATCAATCAGGACTCTTTTAACAACTACATCTCCAATTAGAGCAGTAATATATAAGGGATTATCCTTATGTAAACTGTGTTGTGGGATATCTTTATCTCGGAAGTCAATACAATCGACTTCTCTAGTGATGATAGTATTGGCCATGGCTTCGAGGTTGAATATTTTGAGGTACCATCATTTGGCTTAATGTAAGCATTAACTCATCCCTATGGGTAGGAGAAGATCTTAATAAATCCAAAAGGGAAATTTAGGCTGTAGTATTGGATAATTGCTCATTAATATTGTAAGGGGGTTTAGGTTGAACATTAGGAGCATGATTCCCTTTATTGGGATTTTTCAAAATAAATGGAGCTGATCCATCATACTGGTTTGGTTCTTGTTGAGAATTTTGAGCTTGTTGTCGGGTAACGACTCCAATGGTACCTACAATGTTATATTGAAGACGTTGAACTGGTCTCGGTTGAGCGTTTATGGCTTGTTCATTAGGGAGGAATTGATTAGAAGAGGGTCGAGTAGTAACTCTTCTAGGAAATGGTTCTTCCGGAACCATAGCATCTGTGATGGGTTGAATAGGATCTGATTCATTTTCAGAACTATTCGATTGGTTTGAGGTGATGTCTATTTCACTTTTAGTATCTGATTCTACATCACTAGGATCTGGAGTTTGAGAATTATGTAGGGGCCTGGTCGTGACCAGGGATAAGGTTGTGTCAAATGTTTGAGGATCCTGATTAGGTAATTGTCCGCTAATAGTCCCTACATATCGGGTAGGAGGAGGAACATTATGATGCTCAATTTGATTGGCCACCTCTTTACCATGTCTTGGTAAAGGATGTTGAAATATGTCTAATGATTGATTAGCATTTTGATTTTGATTTTGGGGAATGTTCTTTTGAGGATTATTAGGAGTATTTTGTTTAGGTTGGAAAGCTTGCACCTCCATTTCATTATTATCAATCAGATCTTGTATTTTATGCTTTAACCTTTTACAAGCGTTGGTAGAGTGTCCAGGTCCTCTATGGAAATCACAGTGTAAGTCAGCTCTGTATCCGGGTATGGTTGGATCAGGTTCTCGGATAGTTGGTAATTGAATCAAACCTCTTTCGAGTAATTGAGGTAAAATAGTTGATAATGGTTGATTCAATCTAGTAAATTCTCGAGGAGGTTTATCAGGAGGTTTCAATATAAATTTTTTTGTTGTCTTCGTTGCATTGATATTAGCAACATTTCTATTGTCAGTGACTCCGGTCACCTACGACTTGTTTGTTTTTATATTGATTTTTGGATGTTTTCTCATCATCCTTCTTCCTAAGTTGGCCTCTCCTAATGAGGGCATCTTATACTCTTCGAGCTAAATCTATACCTTGATCGAAGGTAGTTAAAGTAGCGGTTGATAACTCATATGATATTTGTTCTTGCAAATTATTGATAAAAATGTCCAACATTTCCCTATAAGGTAGCACAAAGTGCGGTTTTCCTGTCAACTGCCTCCATCTAGCTAAGAAATCAGCAAAACATTCATCTTTGTCTTGTTTTAAGTTGTATAAATCTTTAATGGTGACATGCCTCTCGATGTAGGCACTAAATTGATGGACAAAAGATTCAGTTGTTTCTTCAAAATTTCTCAAAGAATGAGTGGGCAATTGATAGTACCACTCTAATGCCATTCCACCTAAACTTTTTGGGAACATTTTTAGTAATAGCAAGTCATCATGTGATATATCATGACATGCTATCCTAAACATGCGAAGATGCTCTATGGGATCTTCGGTTCCTTTATATATAGGCAGGATGGGCATGGGAAAATGCTTAGGGTACGGTTGTGCTACAACTATGGGATCCAAAGGTTGACTACATATCTCTCGATAATTGTACGAGGGACGGTAGGGATCTATCTGGTCCATGCGGGAAGCTAACTGTTTCACCATGGCTTCCAGATTACTAGTTTGCCCACCATATTGGTTCGGTAGGGCATTAATATGGGATTTGTGAGCATATGATGGAGGGACATGAAGATTAGATGCTATGTTGCTATTGTGTAAATTGTTGGTAGGAAAGGTGTTATGAAGAAATTTTGAAGTTGTATTATGTTGTATCCCAGATTGTTGAAAATTGGTGTTTGGCTTCATTTTAGATTTTTGTTTACTTGAAGCATATTGATCAATAGTTTGGCGAAGTAAAGCAGTGAAGGAAGTTTTCTTTTGTGTGGGAATGATTTTAGGCTCAATAACAGGTTCCTTAGGAGGTTGGGTAACCTGTTGTTTTGGCATGTTTTGAATCATAGTGACCATATCTCTATTGGATGGTCCAGCCTTATCACTTTCTTGATCAATAAAAGACAAGGGATTAGTGTGCACATCAAACATATGTTCCATGGCTGCTTGAGTGTCACTAATTTGCCCTTTATCAATACGAACTGCCATATTAAGAGCGCCAATGTTATTATTGAAAAATTTCTAGAAATGATCTAAGTTATCAAAAGCAATAGTTCCATCTGGAGCTACTCTAGGGGATGAGGATCCATCCTCTTTAACATTTTCTTCTTGTTCATCTACAACAAGCTCATCGTCTTGCTGGTCTAGAGTTTCTTCTTCCGGGATTGGATCCTCGGGAAGGACATTTGGGTTTCTTGTTTTGTCTCCTAACCAATCTTCTTCTTCTCCTTCGGTTTGTTTACCATTCCTAAGTTTAGGCATTGTGCTTAACTTAGATTTCAGCAAATATATATATATATATATATATATATATATATATATATATATATATATATATATGCAACAAGCTTAAGAGGTATATATTAATTATATACCTACTACAATATTTAAAATGAAATGTTTTGGTTTTTGTTATGTTTTTTAGTTTTTCTTGTTTTTGTAATAATATTGTAAAGATAACAAACAACACAATAAATGCAAGAAATAATAATGAAAGCAATGATCTAGTTTTCTATAAATAATTTATAAATGTCATTAATGGGCTCAAGTTCTTCAGGAGTCATGAAGTGTTCTTCTTCAAATTGAAAATTTTCTTTCAAGAATTTAATGAAAAGGGCTATAGTGATATTATCTGTCTCAGATTATGGTTGATAGAAGTAAAGCTCGTGGCAATACTCTCGATATAACATAGCTCGAGGAACTCTATTCCATATTTCCCTATCCGTAAGAACGACCTCTTGGTCTTCTACATGACCTAGGAACTGGTGTATAGTGGCTGCGTTCTCGAGGTATTCCTCGAAGGTGAACAATTTTGAAGACACAAGAGCTCTCCTATAAGCTAACCATCTATGGCAGGCTCTCTGAAGTTCATGATAAAAGACGAGTTGATGAGGATCCAGGATTCTATCTAGGACAAGCCTTTTGATTTGTTTAAGTTTTGTTGACCTAGATGAAATGACACCTAGTCTCCTATCAAGTTCGTCCCACAAAAGTTGGTTTCTATCTGTTTCAGGCACACTAAGCACATAATTGATTTCTATGGCTGCTAATTGGTTTTCAACATTTATAGTAACTGTTAATATTTTCTTAGGAGCTACCATCTAGACATGATATGCAACTTATTAGTTTTAAATGATTTTAAATGCATCTATGTTTTTTTTTTTTTTTTTCAAAAGGTTTTAAATGCATTCACGTCGGGTTCACCAAAATGTATCGCTCCAAATTTTTTGCATCCTTACCTTCAGGCTATAGGATCCATGCCCAGAAGGAGGATGGGAAAAGGATGGCGCGGTACCTCGGACTGAGAGGCCTTGCGAAGGTCCCGCCTCTCGGGGGAGGTGTATTATGGTGATTTTTTGATGGATGGTGGGTTCACCAGGAAACGTTTGAATGGCAGTTTCCACGCCTAGGTTGGGAATGTGTTTAATGTGTTCAGTTTTATCTTTAAACATTCGAGTCCTAGGTTTGGCCAAATGAATCTAAGTTGTTCTATTATGAAAATGCAGACTAAATGAAATACAACAAACAGATTTTAAACAGAAAATAGAGAGAAAAAGCTAAATTACAGAGCCATACCTGATCCGGATGTCTGATGGAGGTTCTGATTCTTGAAGCAGACAGGATCGTCTGGAATTTGACGGGATCGTCTCCGACCTGATAGGATCGTCTGAGATCTGACGAATTCGTCAGACGAATTCGTCAGAGACCTACAAACAGAGAAATAGGCACAGAATACAAAAAATGCAGCAATGCTAATAGAGGGCAATGATGTGAAATAATAATAAGAATGTTAATAAGATAATCCTGAATAGGAATGCAAGTAAGTTGCAACACTTTAATAGCTAATCATGACCTTATTATGCAATTAAACTACATGGGTGAACTCCAAGATGCAAAATAGCAAAAAATAATAAATAAACTGACTAGATGCGAGAATAAAATAGCGAGATGAGAAGAGAAAAATGCAAACTCTGGGCACTGATTGCCCCCAATGCAGACTATAGTCGAGATCATCTCGGATTGGTACGAAATCGTCTCGTATTGAACAGGATCGTCCACGATGAACTGAGCTTGCTCCGGCTGAAGAATGACAAGGTTCCTGCAACAAAATTTGGATAGGACAAGTGCAGATGGTAATTCAGGATGTTTTAGTGCGTGTAAAGTTAAGTTACGAGAAATTTCAGCCGAGGGGGATGCCAAGGGGGAGTCCTAAGTTTAAATAGGCTTAGGAGGGAGGTTAGGAGGTTGGAGATCATCCCAATTTGGGAGATCTCCAATGGGGAGGGTCTCTAACGGCGCGGACACGCTTCTTGCCCGGATTAGAGACGTCGTTGGAACAGAGGCTAATTGAGAAAAATTAGTTTTGGGACAAGATCGTCCGGACGTCCTAGTCCGAGACGAAATCATCCGATACGAGGCGATATCGTACGATCGGCGACGATATCGTCAAGCGGTCAAAACAAACTCTAAAAATGGCGCGGGAAAGGAGGAAACGGGTTAAACGGCGGTTTGGAAGCGGTTTTGGGGGTTAAAATTTGAATTTGAATATTTACTAGAGTAATTGTAATTATTTAAGGTTTTACTGCGCCAATTTTAGGGTGCTACACCTCTCAAAGGGAGATTCTTTGGTAACACATTGAAATATCAATACAAACATATAAAATTCATTGATTTTGCATTGTGTTTCAATCTATTTTATGGTGCAAATATTTTTCCTTCACAACTCATTTTTAAAACACATGATCATATGATGAAATTCTATAGGTAAAATAAGAAAATTTTGTCTAAAATATTACAAAAGGACATCCACTTCAATGAAGCTAGATTATCCCATCATCAAACTAGTTCTCATCAGAATATTTGTATTAATCCTTTATTTCAATCTTCTCAAAATCATAATCTTAATTCATTTTGCAACCGTACATATGCTACTACCACAACAACCAACATTGGAGGAATTTCTCAATTTTCTATAACTAGTAGCATGACTCAAAAACATACTCAGTTTCCTTTTCATCATAATCCTTCTTCTAATCCAAATATTCATCTCCTCCTAACATTAACAACTATTATTTTGTTCCACCAACTACAAATCATATCCCATAGTAAAATACTACACAAAATCCCCCATTCCACCATAATAACATTGAAACTTCAAACATTAACCAAATACCCTTCCAATAACCTATGCATAATAGTTATAACCTACCTTTAGGAAACTTTAGAGCAAAAAAAACAACTACACCCCATTTAGAGTTGCACAACAACAACCCTAACATTTAGAGTCTAAGATCCATAGTGAAATAACTTGCATTAAGGATTGATTTCATTACAAGCACCAAGTTTTACTTATTCATATAGAGATATGTGTAACCAACATTTAGACCCAATGGTAGTAGCAAGACTGTATCCTAAGAATTTTTCTACACCAATATTACCAATATATAAGGGAATAGATGACCCTATTGAACAATTAAGGATATTTAGGACAACCCACCATGACATTATTTATAATGACATGTTATTGAATATGTTCCCTAAAAGTCTTGGAGGAAAAACCT